>OZ010614.1:53903677-53908677 GCA_963932145.1 Acanthosepion lycidas | reverse complement strand
AACAATGATTCACTGAAAAAATTAGCATGACATGATGAAAAAATGCCCCAAGAGCAACAACAAAGTTTCACCGTCAAAAAATTATTGAGGAAAGATCGAAGGATTTTTATTATTATTATTATTATTTTAATCCTTTTTAGAACTTTAATTTTATTTTTTTCGTGTCAGCCCAGTGGCCAAAAATGAATATAGAGAATTTGAGCGTATTTTTTTGCAGTGAAAAACACATTGATTTGGAAATTCATGCAAAAACCAAATAATTGTCGGATTTTTATGAAACTTCGAAAACTTATTCACAATGAATGATGAGATTATTTTAAAAATGTTTTTTGTTTTCGTTTTTATTTTAGAAAATCTTGATAAAAATATTTTTTTTTTACATCTGTTACACTTATTTTTTAAAAAAAATTTTATTTCTCGTATGCATATAAACGATTTTTGTAGACACGGTTGTCAATACACAACATTATCAGAAAACAAGCGCAATAACAATTTAAAGCCAGAATATCTGTGGGGATGAAACAAAAACTCGAAATAAAATAAAAATACAAAATAAAATAAACATAAAAATCTCCCAGGAGTCCCCTGACAGGAAAGACAATTTACGCATGTGCAAAAAAAAAAAAAAAAAAAAAAAAAAGAGAGATTTCATGGTGCCGAAAATAAACTAGAAAAATCTATCTATTTCTCTGTTATATCTTGACTGATGAACACGTACCAACTGTTCGGGAAGGAAATTCCCCAACAAGAGGTCGTTGGAATCCCCACCCCCCCAAAAAAAAGGAAATAAAATCAGTGTCCTAAACTGTCCCTCTAGTGTCCTTCCGCCTTTTCTTTGTCTATTTATTTCAGTGACGAAGGCAATTCAACAAGTCTTGGATGTTTAGGTGAAAGAATCAACCCAGCACTAATAGCCATAACATGCATATATCTAAAATTCAATAGAACAATTAGATTACGGAGAATATTTTCCTAAATTTTAAAAAGTTACTGAGTACTTAATAATTATATAAAAAGGCGCTCACGTAATATTCCTCAATTATCTTTTATAGATATATGTGGATATATCTATAAAAGATAATTGAGGAATACGTTAAAACGTTAAAACGTTAAACTTCAATCTGTCATTCAAGCTGACAACATCTAACATAAACAGCTACAGCGTTAAAAAAAATGAATTCTGCGATATTTTAAACTTAAAATAAGTAATATTTGTTCGAAATCAGATTAATTAAACTTTAAATTTGTTAATGTTTCTCGAATAAAGTTTCAGAAAAGTATATTTTATTTTTGAAAGATATTTTTGTAATAAGAATTATGTTGTGTTGGTAGATTTGTCAACATGACCGATTTTAGCGATTGGATCTTTTCTGTTAACACACCCCCAAATAAAAAGAATTTATATTTGGTAAAACTTACGCCGCATTCTCCCAGATCGAGGCCCTTCCAACTCCAGTTGGGTTGATTACCCTAAATATCGGTGACTCAGGTGCGCTATTTCTAAATGTGCTCTGCACTCACCTCGATAAACAAGCCAAAAACGGATTTTTTCTTCTTTTTTTTTTTAATTGTAAAAACTTCCTTATAAGTACCCAGTATATAATACGCACTTACAAAATGTAAATAATTCCTTGATTTTGGTAATTTTTCAATCTGGAGTTGTTGCGAGGCACACTAAACAAGCTTTGATTCAAAATTTATGATCTCAAAACAGTTCCAAAAATTTAATTAAAAAAGAAACGAACTTTGATTTAAAATTTCTAATTTCTTCTGATTAATTAATATTTGCAATAAGAAACTTTATATTTTCGGGGACGGATTAAAACAGCTTAGAAATTTAAAACAAAAAAAAAATTCCAACCAATTTAAATTTAGTTTGAAATAAAGCAAAGTATTTTGTTTATTGGAAACATTAAATTTAATCTACTAACTTGCAATTAAAACTAAAATAAAAGCTTCAAGAAAGATTTTACATATTTAAAATGCATTTTAGACGTCAGGTGTCGCTTCTTTTTTTGAGGTACCTACTGAAAAATTATAGGTACAGCACTAAATTTGAGGTACTTTTGCTGCTTATCTTTGTTGGTTGGTTGTTTTTGCTAAGTAACATATCAAAACCTCTATGGGTCATTTAATGGCGAAATCTAAATGTTTTGAGGGTATTTGCTTAAGTAAATATAATGAACACACCTGGAACTGGAATTCGGTTCTCTGATTAATAATTCCGAGACATTGACAAGCGGTTACCCATCTAAATACTGACCAGGCTCGACTTTCTAGGCAGTGTAACCCGGATATAAGAGAAACCCTGGTATAAGAGAGATTTTCTCTGGTCCCAAATTAGAGCCTGTGTTAATGTAAACAAAATAGACCAAACCCTGATATAAGAGAAACCCGGATATAAGACACTTCTTCTCCGGTCCCGGCAACTCTCTTATATCCGGGTTACACTCTTTGTCTATGTCAAATAGGATGTACTTGTTCAGACCTTATCGAAAGTTTTTTCATTTTTTTTTTCACTGTATACCTAACGGTCGTAGACTTGGGACTTGAGAAACCTAGGAAAAATAAGATAAAAGCAAAATAGTAAAAAATCGTGACTTTTTTTTAATATAGAATTCATTTTTCTTTATTCAAATCGAAAGTACAATCATTTAAGAATCGAGTTCTTTTTTAAACTTGTAGAAAATTTGCTATCATTTGAAAGCCAATACATTCATTGTTTTTTTGGGGGGTGGGGGCGGGGTTTAATGGTATCGTTGTCAGAAAGAAGTGAATATGTTTTGCGGGCAGCACTTGTCAAGTGCTTTAAAATGAAATCTTTTAGACCAAACACGAATAAAACACAAAACAGTCTAATCATCTTTCTTTTGTTCAGTGTGATACTTTTTCCAGTGCTTTTAAATTGAAATCTTTCTTTTCTTAAACAATGCACAAAACTTATTTGTTTTTCTTTTTCTTTTCTTTATCCTTAACTATACATTCTTTCTTTCTTTCTCTCCTTGTTTTCAACAACAATATTATTATTAATTATTTCATTATTTTTCTTTTTTAATCAATAACCCTACCTTTTTCTTTCTTTTTCATGCTTTATAATTACATTTTCTTTCTTTCTTTCTTTCTTTCTTTCTTTCTTTCCTTGTTTTCAACGACACCTTCTTTTTTCCTTTTTCTTTCTTTATCATATTTTTATAATTATATATTCTTTCTTTCTTTCTTTCTTTCTTTCTTTCTTTTTATCTGCACATTCTTACTTTCTTTCTCTGTCTTTGTCAGTAACCAAATCTTTTTTTTCTTTCTTTCTTTACGTTTTGCTTACTTACTTTTCTTCTGATACAGTGTAACCCGGATATAAGAGAGTTGTCGGGACCGGAAAAGAAGTCTCTTATATCCGGGTTTGGTCTAATTTATATACATTAACACAGGCTCTAATTTTGGACCAGAGAAAATATCTCTTATATCCGGGTTTCCCTTGTATACGAGTCTCTTATATCCGGGTTACACTGTACTTAGAATGAAAAATCCTTGAAATTTCTGGAACGATAACGAGGAATGAAGACGCTTGCGATGACATCACGTTGAAACACCAGTTCCCGGACGATCACCGAAGTTAAGCAACGTCAAACCTGGTCAGTACCTAGATGGGTTAGCGCTTGTGAATACCAAGTGTTGTAAGCATGGATGTGCGGATGGTGTAATGAATATTGGCCCGGAATCGAAGGGCCGTTCCAATTCCAGTTGGATTCGTTATATTCAGTTGCGCGCAAATACCCCTGGGAAAGCGATGAATTCACTTTCCCCCCAACTATGGGTTAATTATTAAAACTTGTATCTAAAACCGTTATTATCTAAAAGAAAAAAAATGCGTAAAACGTATTTAGATTTCGGCATTAAATAATCCATAGAGGTTGTTATATCGCTACTAAAAAAGGAAAGAAGACCTAGAAAATTTAAGACTCACAGGGCATCTTAAAAGCAAGTGTTACGGGATAGGGACAACGAGTAACATATTTACGGGTCTGAATGACAAATCAAGGTCAAAGTGGGCCAAAAGTTACTTAGAGCAACAAAAGAAATTGTGGGTGAGCCATGATCGGTCCCCGCCCTGACACATAAGAAGAAGACCTACATGGCGGTTATTCTGATTGTGAGTTCGATTCTCACTGACGATGAAATTGAAACATAATACACATATCGGAATACGTTCTAATATGTTTAGTAAATATTTATGGAAGCTTTGTTCAGTGAGTTCCTTAATCAATGGGTGCGCTATATTTGTTGCCTTGTGTCACACGAAGCTAAACTTAAAAGATTTCTTGCGATTTTTTTCTTTTTCTTTTTTCTTTTGCTATTTTCACAATTCGTCTGTCATTTTTGTATTTAGTTCTAACTAAAAAATTTTGTCTTTCTTTCTTTTTTTCTTTCTTTGCCTTCTTTCTTTCGTTACTTATTTTATTTCTTTTCTAGTTACGTTTCCTTCCTTCCTTCCTTCTTTCCTTCCTTCTTTCCTCCCTTCTTTCCTCCCTTCTTTCCTACCTTCCTTCCTCCCTTCTTTCCTCCCTCCCTTCCTTCCTTCCTTCCTTCTTTCCTTCCTTCCTTCTTTCCTCCCTTCTTTCCTTCCTTCTTTTCTTCCTTCCTTCCTTCCTCCCTCCCTTCCTTCCTTCCTTCCTTCTTTCCTTCCTTCCTTCTTTCCTCCCTTCTTTCCGTCCTTCCTCCCTTCCTTCCTTCCTTCCTTCCTTCCTTCTTTCCTTCCTTCTTTCCTTCCTTCCTCCCTTCCTTCCTTCCTTCCTTCCTTCCTTCTTTCCTTCCTTCTTTCCTTCCTTCTTTCCTTCCTTCTTTCCTTCCTCCCTTCCTTCCTTCCTTCCTTCCTTCCTTCTTTCCTTCCTTCCTTCCTTCCTTCTTTCCTTCCTTCTTTCCTTCCTTCTTTCCTTCCTCCCTTCCTTCCTTCCTTCCTTCCTTCCTTCTTTCCTTCCTTCTTTCCTCCCTTCTTTCCTTCCTTC
>OZ010614.1:53833677-53901177 GCA_963932145.1 Acanthosepion lycidas | reverse complement strand
TGAAATAAATTATTGTAATGGTACCTTAAAGTGGTCTGTTTTTCATTAAATATTAGCTCTGGATTCACATTGAGCTCTCAGGATTTCATCCTCCTTGGAATTACCCAGACGGTTTACCAAGTTCTTCGTAACTTAACTATATATATATATATATATATATATATATATATGCTACACTTCAAATGCTATGCGTGTGTGTGTGTGTGTTTGTGTGTTGATAGATTCTGATTTCAGTTCCACATACACACGCAGAAAAAAAGAAAAATATTGGATTTTAAAATTAAATACATATAAACTAGGGTTAAATAAAGACTTGGCTATTTTAAATCTTTATAAATATTTCAATAGTTAAACATTTTTTTTAGATATAGTTAATTTTTTTTTTTTTTTTAAACAACATCTAAAATGTTATTACAGTTAGATTTACGTTAGGAATATTCGAACACAGTGGCGTTCCATATCACGTGACGTCCGCATCTCGTGACGGACGCTACTTGTAAACAAACAGTAATTTTAATTTATTTGTAACAAACAGTTATTTCTGAAGAAAGATTGACGTCAATCTAAAATCATACTTATGTTAAAACCGAGGTTGTGTGTGTGTGTGTTCGTTTATATATTGGATCGGATTTCCTACATTTTTCAACCGATTTCAACAAAACTTCATAGGACTACGTAAAATTACCTTGCGGTGGTTCTGAAAGCGCCAAAAATTGGAAAACACAATTGTTTTTGCACGAAATCAATTTGAAAACACGATTAAGAGGCATCCCGAGAATGAAAGGGGGACAACTCATATCGAGTTATACTTATTATAAAACCCAGGTTCTTTGTGTGTGTGTGTGTTCATTTATATATGGGATCGGATTTCCTACATTTTTCAACCGATTTCAACAAAACTTCACTTTTGCACACTTTTTTCTTTATTTTTACATTCAGAATGCTTTAAAAATTCCATTTACAAGACAATTGTTTATAATAAAATTCTATTCAATCGATAGACTTATAACGATTGAAAACAATGTTTTCGTTTGAGTTTGGGTTTGACCAATTCGTAAAAAAAAAAAAAAAAAAAAATAATAATTAAGACATGCGTGTCCGTCAACCTTAAACAATAATCTTTGTCAATTTTATTTTTCAGTCTTTATGATGGTCGATACTTGATCTATCTCTTACTGTTACATCCCCAGGCAACGCCGGGCTCTACTGCTAGTATCAAATATATATACAAATAAATAAATCTTTTCATAAAAAACATTATTATTTTTTTTAGTTTGCAACTTCTCTCTCTCTCTCTCTCTCTCTCTCTCTCTCTCGCTCTCTCTCTCTCTCTCTCTATATATATATATATATATATATATATATATATATGCTACACTTCAAAAGTTTGAAGCTACCACCAGAAATAGCATGGGATGAACTTCACAGATTCACAAGAAACTGAAAAAGAAAAACGGATAAAAAAGAGCTCTTAGAATCATTGAAAAAAGAATGGAATCAATTATCAGACTTATACTTGGAGAAATTTTTGCAATGAATGCCAAAGATTTCTATTGCTGTAATCAAAGCTAAAGGGACACAATATATGTTTATTATTCAATGAAACATGCATAAATATAAGATATGCTGCCTAAATACACACACACACACACATATATATTTCTTTTTCTTTTCTTTTTCTTTTCTTTTTCTTTCTTTCGTTTTCTTCTATTTCCTGTATTGTTCTTATAACTTTCTTAAGTTATATTTATGTGACTGCGAATGTGTTTGTGATGTCGTCGGCATTATCTGACTCACTGGTACCTTAGGTTTATAGCGTTTTTTACTCATACTTTTCACATCAACGTCGAATTTACCGGATAAATTGATATCTAGCTAAGAATATATTAGGTTGGTGCAAAAATAACGACGTAATAATGTCGTTTTTTGACGTACTTTTTAGCGTCAAAAAACGACATTATTACGTCATTATTTTTGCACCAACCTAATATATATATATATATATATATATATATATATATATATTTTCCTCCATTCCATTTTACTTTATAATATTTTAAACCTAATGGTCGGTTTAATTTAGAATTCGAAATTTATCATTTTAATTTTATATGGTCTGGGATTTTCAGGCAAAAAAAGCTATTTATTTTGCAATTGACACCATCACTTAAGAAGACACTAGAAGTGTTGAAACAAAATGGCTTCTTTTTTGTAGTGATATTATAACATGCTTATATCATAAGTTTTGAATATACAGTAATTTATCGTGCCCAGACGGCGAAAGCATTGGACTACCGCTCCGTCCTATATCGGATGCATCAGCAGTGAGGATCCACTACCGAGAATCGAACCCGGATCATTTTCGATACAACGCAAGCGTCATACCAACTGCACCACGGGACTCGGTGACGAAGAAGCCACAAGCTAAACTCAATATAGCTCCGCTACTCACTCAGTTCCGCAGCGTTACTCATCCAAGTATTCATATAACCCCGGAACAGTGCCCCAAGAGCCACGACTGCTTAATGACCATTAGCTGGGTCAAGCAAGGATATACAGTGAAGACATTTTTGCTGATGAGTCCCAAATAGGACGAAACCGCCGTCCAGTACTTTCTGCATTCTGTTGAAGGTTATTCTGGGCTCGATGAATTGCTATATGACTACTTTAAATCCCCACCAAAAGGAAACCAACAGCCCAGACATCAGCACATATGATTTGATTATAGTGGTGAAAGTTTTGTGCAGAACCATTCACACTTTTCGAAGGGCCGAATAGAGAGACCCTGGTGCACGTAAGTGAATGTAATGGATTCGACTGGAATTCGAATTCGGCTCACCGATTCCTCAATCCAACCCGCCATATATATATATATGTGTGTGTGTGTGTGTGTGTGTGTGTGTGTGTGTGTGTGTTGAAAATATATAGAAAATAGGAAAGAACGGGTTAGGTAAGTAATCCAAAGTTCTTTAGTATTTTAGTTATTATTTTTTTTAAATAGTGCTCGATACAAAAGTAGAGCATAAATATAATTATATATTTAAAAATATGATTCCAACACGCTACATAAGAAGTCTCATGTTTCAAAAACAAGAGCCGAAAACTTCAATATAATCATTAGAATTAAATTGAGTTAAAGTGAGCTCTGTTTCATCTTCAAGCGAATTTTTTTTTGGAATAACTTATTTCTGAAATTTACGTGTTTTATATCGGAATCAAAAATTCCCATGGTGACAGCCATCGTGGATATTTGAAATAGGTAGGGGTGTTGTCTGCTAATGATATGTATCAACATAGAGTTACTTTCATAGATGTCAAGTCAGGGTAAGGTGAGGGTGTCTAAATTTAAAGCAGAAGATGTTTTTAATCAGTCAGGTTAACTTGTCTATGAAGATTAATTTATTTTTTTGTTTTATTTCTTTATGAAAGGGTTTTGTGTATATAAAAACATTCGTAACATTTGTTATTTGACGACTTCATAAAGGGCTATCATTTTTTGTAGGATGTTAAAACTTTTTATTGGGGCCATGGATTATAAAAGTTAATTTATTGTATGTTAGTTTTTAAGGTAAATTATTCAATGCGTGAATTTGATGATATCGGCAAAAAAACCGTTAACTCATGTCTATTGTTTAATAGATTTTTATTATTTAGAAACTTGATAATGTGCAATTTCTCATGGAGGCACAAAGGGCATGGGTCATCCCAAGTTTTACAAGTTCTAGTCCTGTTTATAATTTTCCATTTTACCTTAGGTGTCCTATTTATTTCCTTCAGATGCCAAAAATATTTAGATAGAGAAGTCTGATTTCTTTTATTTATATTGTTGAAAGAGCACTTATTCTGCCTCCATCTCTAGCTTTAAAATCATTCTTTGTAGACCCAATGTATATCATATTAGTATTAGGACTCTCAGTGGATGAGATAGTACATTGGTATACCACAGATTTGATGCAGCATTTATTTTCTAATGGACAATCTTCTGGGTTTCTACAATTACACAATTTTTCACTGTTATTGTCAGACTTAAGCGTAGGGTTTTTATTAATACTGTTCAGGCATGGGGTTTTGTTCAGGGTTTTATTATTATTTTTTTTTATTATACTTTCTAGGTTTTCGGTGAAGCTGTAACTCAATTTTAGGGTGTTCTTATTAAATATATTACTAAGCGTACTATTTGTGGGGAAGTGTTTATCAATTAGGGCTAAGAATTTATGTCCTAGTTTAATACTAAACATTTGGTTGAACGTAGGGGTATACCAAATGATTTTTCTTATCCTGTTTTTTTCTTCTGGCTAGTGTGATTGTTTCTATAGTTAATGTTTGCATTTTTGTAACCACTATTTTTTAGGGCAACTTTATAGAAGCTATCGTGTTGGAATATTTCTTTGTTGGCGGAGTTAATGCTAATTCTATTTTCTATTGCTGATGGTATATATTCAATTATGGATGGAGGGTGGTTTGACTTCGGGTGTATATATAAGGGGTTAGTATTTGATTTTCTATAGGGTTGGTATGTGTTACTTGCTAAATCTAGAGTTACGTCGAGGAAGTTTACCCTTTTCAATTTAGTACAGACTGTTATCTTTCAGTTTAGATTTTTAAATTCACTAAATATAATTTTTCTGATTTTCTCTATTTTAAAACTAGTAGAATTCCTCACTACCATGAGCCCGTCATCTCTATACAGCCCGATGTCCTTAATATCGATTTCGCGGTGCGCGGTTAAATTGTACAGCAATAAAAGACCAACAAGGCCAGAAGACTCTGCAGAGTCTAATGATCCCATAGTAATGTCAAATAGGTCGTTATTGTTTTTTATCCATTGTTCCCCATTATGGACGAGGACAGATTTTTTTGCGCTGAGGATTATATCAGTTTCTTCCTTTGTCAGGTTAGAATAGACAACAGCAAAGTCCAGGGCTGTCGTAAATAGATCCTTCGAAATTGATGGGTAGTAATCCACGATATGGAATTGTATCAGGGTGCAGTTCGGTTTATTATCAATATTGTTAAACCAATTGATGACATCTTTAGTATTGATCCATAATTTTAATCCAAGCTGTTTTTTTTATTTGGCAAGTGATTCTTTCCAGGATTCTTTTGCTGATCTTTCCTATGTCGGGTCGTGTAGGGTTAATAATCCTAGCAGTGGGGTTTTCCAGAAAATCATGCTTATGGTCCTTAAGAGTTATGTAACATTCCTTTTCAGCAAGTTTGCCTACTCTGTCACTAATTTTTAATTTATCAGTTATTTTTTTACTTGTTCTGTTTATGCTGTCGATCATATTTACGTTGTTGTTGCAAGCTTTTTTATAAGTCCTGGTTAAGTTTTTCTTAATTAGGTTGTTGTAGTCATCAACAGCCAATTTGTAGAAGTTGCCCGTTTTGTCAGACTTAACTAGTATTTTAACACAATCATTTATGCTTTTAACTATTCGGTCTAGAAAACAATATAAATAAAAGAAATCAGACTTCTCTATCTAAATATTTTTGGCATCTGAAGGAAATAAATAGGACACCTAAGGTAAAATGGAAAATTATAAACAGGACTAGAACTTGTAAAACTTGGGATGACCCATGCCCTTTGTGCCTCCATGAGAAACTGCACATTATCAAGTTTCTAAATAATAAAAATCTATTAAACAATAGACATGAGTTAACGGTTTTTTTGCCGACATCATCAAATTCACGCATTGAACAATTTAGCTTAAAAACTAACATACAATAAATTAACTTTTATAATCCATGGCCCCAATAAAAAGTTTTAACACCCTACAAAAAATGATAGCCCTTTATGAAGTCGTCAAATAAACCCTTTCATAAAGAAATAAAACAAAAAAATAAATTAATCTTCATAGACAAGTTAACCTGACTGGTATTTATTCGTACAAAAAGTACAAATTGTGGCACGAGGCCAATAAAGGGGAGGGATAGAGGCTGGTCAACACTAACTATCTTATACCTAGCTAATCAGATTCGCGACCCATTCGTACATTACATTTTACACATTCACCAAAAGAACTCGTCCATCACCAAACAATCCTTCAACCACCATAATACCACGTGCTCTCAAGAGAGACCTACCAAAATCGCGCCCCATACCATAAAAATTCTAATGATGATATATATATATATACAATTCTAATAATGATAAAATGAGAGGGGAGGGAAATGAACCCAATAATAAACTTAAAATAAACACAAATACAAACTAAACATAATTGATGTTAGTAGGGACCGTCCAACCCATAAAACAGAGAGGCCGCTGTATTCTGCCCAGGGGACAAAATCAAGAGACGCTCTCGCTAAGGGAGTGGGAAAAAGTATAAAATATTAGGCTGGAATGGGAAAATATAAAACTGACCCAGTCGAGATGAAAAGGGGGCGGGGGTCAAAACAAACTGGGGAGGATGGGAATCTCGACTTGGATCATAACCAAAGAACGGCCGGGATGCAGGCCAGGAACAACACTTACTCACATTAACTAGGTACACTGAAGCTTGTCTAACCTAACCAAGGGGAGGGTTCCACAGGAAGCCACCCCGATGTGCAAAAGGTTGACCTAGAAGAGAAAATCAAGGCTAGCCCCGTTCACACGAAGCAAGCTCGCTTCTTTTACCCACCTTTCGCTAAAGACTGTCGAATGCAATCGTTTTCTATCCGATCTAATCTTCATCTTGAGCTGATGCTCAAAGAATCGAATTAGATCCGAATGAGAAAGACGATTGCCTCGCAAGACTTCCTCCTTTCGCGTCGTCCAAATCACCATTCGAGCCGTGGCCATCAGCGTCAGAAACACCATCCGTTTCATCCCGGAATACGGGGGCGACACATTGTCACACGTGTATGCTCGATCAATGGACAGAAGCTGTTCGGGAGCGAGACGAGCCGTCAGCTTGCCGACATGGTCCGATAGGGGGCGGACCTGGGGGCAATGGTAGAAGGCGTGCGCAGCCGTTTCTTCTAAGCCAAGGCCACACCGTTCACAGTCTGGAAAATCCGCCAAGCCCCATATGAAAGCCTTGTCGTTGAGAGGCAGCCGATTCCGAGCCAATCGCCAGCTAAGCGAAAACTCAGGGTTACTGAGGTAATCCGCCGCTGGCGCCCAAGACCAGTAGGAGCGATACTCCTCCGACAAGCCGAGCGTATCTCGTAGGAGATCCTTCGCAGGCCTCTCCACTAATTCCCGATAGAAGACCTTCCTAGGCCGAGAAATGTCACTGGACCGGGGAACGGCCCTCAAGGCCGACCGACACTCGCGAAGGAAAACCGATTGATCCCGGGGTTTACGACCGCGCTCAACCCGCGAGATGGGGGGACTGATGGTAAGGCCAGGGAACGCGTCCCTAACAATCCCCTCCAGAATCGGATCTCCTCCAGTCAATGCACGGCGTAGGAAAGCCAACCTAGAGGCACGGATGTGACTCGGCAGGTGCGGCATTCCCCACCCCATGACACGGACGTTTAGTGCAGACTCGTCTGTCGACCCGATTCCCGCGTCCCCTCCATAAAATGGAGGATAGCGATTGCTCGAGGGCCTTCTTGTGAGTCTTAAAGAGAGGAAGTACGGACAATCGATAAAGAATCAGGGGGAAAATGTATGTAGCACACACCTCCGCCCTGCCCTTCACGGACAACCTCCGTCGATTCCAAGTCTGACCGGCGGAATCGACCTTTGCTCGTACTTCAGACCAAAGGACCGTCTGTCCAACCGAAGCGGCCCGGAAGAGCGACCCCCTTCCAGGCACCTAACCGCAAGCCGGACGACTTGTCGCGGTTTATTTTGGCCCCTGTCGCCTTCTCGTACCGATCAAGCGCCTTCTGTACCACCTCAATGTCGTTGCGGGACGACAGGAAAGCAGATACGTCATCGGCGTACGCGGAAACCCTGGCTCGAGACCCTCCAGGAACGGCAATTCCACGTAGGGCCGAACTGCCGGTCTCGTCCTTCAGCCGGCGAAGGAGAGGCTCCAACGCCAAAGCATAAAGGAGAGGCGACAGCGGACAACCCTGACGAACCGACCTAGACAGCACGAACGCGTCCGACAGCCTTCCGTTCACCTGTACCACCGCACTGGGGGAGCGATACAGGAGGCTAATCCAGCGGAAGAAGTTGGGTGCGAATCCAGCGGCCTACAGGACAGCTGCAAGGTAGCGATGGTCGACCCTATCAAATGCCTTGGACTGATCCAAATTGATCAGCGCGGCTTCTTCGTCGTCTTTTACACCCTCTATGATTGTGCGGATCAGATGCAGGTTGCTCTGAATTGTTCGCCCCCTCACAGAACAAGTCTGCTCAGGTCCAAACAGAGACTCGGCAACTGACTGCAAACGCTCCTGCAGGATCTTGGCCATAATCTTTAAATCTGTGTTTAGAGTTATGGGCCTGTAATCATCTAGGTTCCCCCCACCACCTCTGCATCAAGAGAGTGATCACACCCCTGGTGATCCGGTTGGGGATGGACCCCGACCGAAACCAGTTGTTGAACACTGCAGTCAAAATTGGAACAAAGATGTGCGACACCCTCAAGTACAATTCATAGGGCAAACGATCCAAACCGGGCGACTTGCCTCTGTCGACCTTCTTCAAAACCGCGTAGACATCGCCCTCCGTAATCTCTCCCTCGCAGGTAGCCGCTTCAGTCGGCGAAAGCCGAGGTAAGTCATCCAAATAGCTACGAAACTCCTCCTCACGGAGACCAGGCTCCTTGTTAAACCGGTTCTGGAAATGGCGCCCAAACGCTCCGCGCATGTCGTCAGTAGCCCGAAGAGTACGCCCCTCCGGCGATTTGACTTCACGAATGTAACGATCGCCACCTCGACGGACCTCTTCCCTGCGCAGATCTGCGCCCAAGTTCACGGCTTCGGAAGACATCTTGCTTAACTTATGTCTAATTACCTGACCCATGTACCGCTCGCTATTCGATCGATCCAGGGCCTCCTTAGCTAAGGCTATCTCTAGGGGATCCCCCCAGCCACCGCCCGGGAATAACTAGCTTTTAAGCGTCTTCACCTTTTCAGCTCTATCTAGAGCGAGCCGTTTGCTGAAATCAGTGCTGAATGACCTAATCCTATTGAAAACATCTTCCGCTTTAAATTTAGACACCCCCACCTTACCCTGACTTGACATCTATGAAAGTAACTGTATGTTGATACATATCATTAGCAGATAACACCCCTATCTATTTCAAATATCCACGATGGCTGTCACCATGGGAATTTTTGATTCCTATATAAAACACGTAAATTTCAGAAATAAGTTATTCCCAAAAAATTTCGCTTGAAGATGAAACAGAGCTCACTTTAACTCAATTTAATTCTAATAATTATATTGAAGTTTTCGGCTCTTGTTTTTGAAACATGAGACTTCTTATGTAGCGTGTTGGAATCCTATTTTTAAACATATAATTATATATATATATAGGCACCTCCATGAAAATCAATAAAAAGTGCATAGCATGACAAGAACGGCCTTGAATTTTATAAAAAAAAAAAAAATCTGCTTAAGTATATATATCATTATTAAGAAGAAATACGAAAGTATTTTCTGATTATTTTTTTTTTTAAATTTTTACTCATTCTTAACATGTCCAAAATTTTAGTTGAAAGAAGAATGCTCTTTCATTTCTAAGTGAAATTGGCTGGTGTAAATGATTTGAAAAAAATTTTCTGGGGATAAAATATGAAAAAATAGTTAAAATTGCTATTCCTCAACACTCGAAACCAGGATTTTTTTTTTTCTTTTTAAATCAGCGATAAGGAAAACAGTGTTGAAATTAAGCCAAAATTGACTTTGACATTGCTGGGTCAAAGGCCAGCGCGCCGACAATACCAAGCTGTTATCACCTTGTAAAAATCCCATTTTTTTTTTTTAATCTATGTTTGAACAATGGTTTGATGTATTTTTTTGTTTTTTAACACCTTTTGATCAGGGTGATGACACCAACACTCAAGGATCGAACCGAAAACAGTTTGTTTGAAGTAAGAAATTCACATAAAATTGAAATAAAGCCGAAGACTCACTGAAAAGTGAAAACTGTAAAACAACTTCAAAAAAATTGAAATTGCAATGAAATATGTAAATGAAATAAATGGTACTTTTAAAAATGTAGTAATGTTGATGGTGAAAATGGCTTAGGATGATATTCAATTTTTTTAATGAGTAAAAAGCGCTAATTCAAAATACTCAGCATGTGTTTCGCACGAAGAATTCGGAATAATGTAATCGACTTTCAGCGAAGAACGCTTACACTCAAGCCACGTGACATTTATTACTCGTGACCTTCCGTACTTTTTAATTTTAACGATTTTTATGAACACAAAATTACATTTCTTAATTACTGCAGATCTTCTGATTGGTCAAAACGATACAATTTACAAAGCGCTAAAAAATGATCTATCTCATAAGGACACTTAGGAAACCCGATGCGGCTTTTAACTAATTTTATATTTTTACAACTTAATGTAAAAATCTATTATAATTAAAGAAATAACAAATAATTGTATTAAAATTAAATTTTCATTGAAAAATTTTTTGCTTTCAGAAAATATTGTCCATATTCATAAAAACAACTAAAAATTTGTTTTTAGCATTTGAAATTAAATAATATCTTTATTTTATTGAGTTTTGTAGTTTTATTGAGTTTTCAGAGCTGATTTTCAGGTACGTGGGGTCCAATTAAAAAAAACAAAAAAAAACATGATTTGCATTCCTCAAAGCCTTGTGCTTTTAACTACTGTAATCACTAAACCCGATGCGATCGAATTTCTAGCGTTTTCATAAAATTAGTTATGGGGGGGGGTAATAAATATAAAAAAAAATTTCTGCCATGACTTTAATAAAAAAAAAAATATTTATAATAATTTCGATCATCTGTGAATAGTTTCTGAAAGTTTCATTAACATCTGACAATTATTTTTATTTTTGCAAGATTTTCCAATTAATGTGTGTCACAAAAAAAATGTGCTAAAAATTGTATATGTTATTTTTACTAGTTCCGCTGATACAAAGAGAAACAAGGTTTTTTTTAATCAAAATTTAAAATGTTCTAAAAAGAAGGAAATTTTTTTTAAAAATAATTAAAAAAAACTTTGGTCTTTCCTCTTAATAATAACATAAGCATTTAGACGATAGAATTTTGTTTTCGTAAAGTTTCGCGTCTTTTTCATTAGACTATGCTCTTTTTTAGCGATTTCGTACGTAATATATATATATATATATATATATATATATATATGCGATATATATATATATGCGATATATGTATATATATATATATGTATATATGTGCGATATATATATATATATATATATATATATATATGCGATATATATATATATATATATATATATATATATATATATATATAAATCACTTTAAACGCGTTATTTTTAAAGGATACGCGTATATGAGTAGACGCTTCGTTTATTTATTAAACAGTATATTTATTTATTTTTGTCTGCTGGCATGAATACTCAAGAAATCTTATTAAAGAAAAATGTACATTCTCCAGCAGGATTCGAACCTGCTGGAGAGTGCATATAAATATTTTTTAAATACCTACCCGCCCAAATTCACGTGTGACGAAAATTCAGAATTTCGTATTTTCAAAACTAATCTGTCCTTAAATCTGTTGTAAACTGGTTGCGAGATTATGTTGTTAACCAAATTTTCTCCTTCTCTATGTGTATATATTTTTAGCCATTTGTGCATCTGTTCAAGTATGCAGAGGGCACGTCTGCTACCTGTCGGACAAAGATGATTTGATAAAGATTTTCGGAAAAGGATTTCGTGCGAGGAGGGCTGGCTTGCAAGTGGAAATGTAGAAAAAAGTGAATAAAGAGATAAATTGTTGCTGTATCAGTTGCTTAGTAACAATTGCCATGAATCAGGTTTAATTATTATCAACCACCAAATGTAATAACAGTTTATTCATATCCCTACCGCAGCCCATGCAGAAATTCATCTACTCCATGTCGTGGTGGCAGCTGCCATTCCGGTTGCAACCCTACCTTTTTCTTGTCGTCTTCATTTTTTCTTCCTTTTTTTCTTTTTTTTTTCTTTTTTTTTCTTTTTCTTTTTTCTTTTTTTCTTTTTCTTTTTCTTTTTCTTTTTTTTCTTTTTTCTTTTTCTTTTTTCTTTTTTTCTTTTTTCTTTTTCTTTTTCTTTTTTCTTTTTTTTCTTTTTCTTTTTCTTTTTCTTTTTCTTTTTTCTTTTTTCTTTTTCTTTTTTCTTTTTTCTTTTTTTTCTTTTTCTTTTTTCTTTTTTTCTTTTTCTTTTTTCGTTTTCTTTTTTTCTTTTTTCTTTTTCTTTTTTCTTTTTTTTCTTTTTTTTATATCCTATCGCCATTTTTTTTTCTTAAACCAATCCCTTCTTCCTAATAAAATCAGAGACGAGAGACGAATAATTGGGAATTGCATTTTGAGAGAATGCCAGATCCAACCAAAAGCGCGTCCGCACGCACACACACACACACACATATATAAACACACACACATACATAAACACACCATATTCTACACACGATATTCTACACACGTACACACCCCTACACACGCATACACACACATACACACATGTACATGCACACACACATACACATGCACACACACATACATACACATGTACATGCACACACACATACACACATATACATGCACACACACACATACATACACATACACATATGTACATGCACACACACACATATACACATGTACATGCGCACACACATACATACACATACACACATGTACACACACACACATACACACATATACACACACAAAGAAGAAAAAATCAGCCTAACACCAATAAAAGTTGCATAATTTTTTTAAAATTTAATATAAAAATATCTAAAAAAAAGAAAATCGGCAGACAATTGTTGATATCTCCTGACGAGCGGACCGAACGATTAACACAACGGTTCGTCTACGAAACTCTGAAGTTGCTGAATATAAGATCAATCAGTTAAATGGCAAACTTTATATTTGTATTAATCTTATATATTTAGCATTTGATGACATCGGATTGGATTCTTTCAGCGTCTTCATTTAACAGCCGACAAGAAACTCGCAGATCGAAGTTAAAATATATTTTCAAAATAAAAGCACACATTAAACTATTTAATGATTTTACTCGGGGAATATAATTTCCACTGGGAGCTTTCTAACCAACAACATCATTCCTCGGAAATCTGAGTTTCACTTCTTTGTTTATTCTCACATGTCTTGTTGAAAAAGGACACAGGCATTTCCGAAATTTCCGACTTGAAAATCTCTCTCTTCGTGCTTCAATTTAGTCAAAAGGTCTAATATATAATAAATATCATCAATCGTATCATTCATTACATTTAATACATAAGTTATCTAGGGAAATTCAAACCCAACCACACCTTATCAAAATGATAGAATTTTTTCTGTAACCTTAACAATTTCAAATATGAAGATTGTCTGTGCTTATAAGTGAAGTAAATGCCTTAATAGGTTATTCCAAAAATGAGAATGAAACGGAGCTAATTTTATAAATAATTTTAAATTTTAGTTTCTATTTTGAAACATGGTAATTCCTGTGTAGAGATGAAACCATATTTTTAAAATAGAAAATTATATATATATATATATATATATATATATATATGTGTGTGTGTGTGTGTGTGTGTGTGTGTGTGTGTGTGTGTGTGTGTGTGTGTGTGTGTGTGTGTATAAAAATATAGAAAAGAGGAAAGAACTCGTTAGGTAAATAATCCAAAGTTCTTTAGTATTTTTGTTATTATTTTTAAAAAATAGTGCTCGATACAAAAATGTGTAGTTTTTCATGTAAAACTACACATTATTAAGTTTCTAAATAATAAAAAATCTATTAAACAATAGACAGGAGTTAACGGTTTCTTGCCGACATCATCAAATTTTCGCATTGAATAATTAGCATAAAAACAAACAAACAATAAAATAATTTTAAAATTCCATAGTCTAAATAAATAGTTTAAATGCCCTATACAAAAAAAAAAAATAAAAAAAATAAAGATAACCCTCTATGAAGTCGTCAAAAAACAAATGTTAGCGACTTACGACAGCTTTTTTTTTATATACACAAAACCCTTTCAGAAAAATAAAAAATAAAATAAAAAAATAAATAAATCTCCATAGACACTTAACCAGACTAGACGATGTCATCTTCCGCTTTAAATTTAGACACCCCAACCTTACCCTGACTTGACGTCTGTGAATGTAACTGAGATATTGATACAAATTATTAACCCTTACGCCCCTTTTTCTTTAAACAATTGCTCTAGCCGTTACCATAGTAATCTTAATTTCAATAATGAATATGCTTATAAAACGCGTAAATTTCAGGAAGTTATTCCAGTAAAAATTTCGCTTGAAGATGGAACAGAGCTTAGTACTTTAATTCAATTTAATTCAAATAATTATATTGAAGTTTTCGGCTCTTGTTTTGAAACATGACAACTCTTATATAGCGTTGGAATCATATTTTTAAATAGATAATTATATATATATATATATATATATATATATATATATATATATAAAGAAATATAGTCTTAAGGTCTACTATATTTATGGGATAAAGTGCTCAATATCATGGATAGAGCGTATGTAAATATAAAAGTGAACATTGATGTCAACACTCAAAGGCGACAGGCTGTTTCATACCTGTCGTTTCTGAGTGTTGACTTCAATGTTCCCTTTAATATTTATAAATATATGTGTGTGTGTGTGTGTGTAAATTATTTTCAGATAGAGTGTAAAAGTAGGCATATCTAAAATAAATTGACAAAACTTTTACTCACAATACATTGGGGTAATATGCAGAAAAAAAATCTTCTATGAACACAAAAGGGACCTCATACACGATAATTTGAGAAATGAACAGAAATAAATTCAACCACAATTTTGATCTAAAACTTACCACACGTACCAAAAGAGGAAGTAATTTAATTAAATGGAAAATTCTCGAGAGTGCCGCCTTTGAATCTTATCAAAATATAAATCTACGTCTCGGTTTTGTCCCCAGCTCACTTTTCTTGAAAGAATTACTGTTAGGTTGGTGCAAAAATAATATCGTTTTTTGACGTTAAAAAATACGCCAAAAAACGATATTATTTTTGCACCAACCTAATACCTTCTCAAGCCTACATACACGATCACAGATATATTGAAAAATCAAAAAAAAAAAAAACTGTTAAATCCATCATCCCATGTTTTTGAGGATGTACAATACATGCGTCCACCCCAGACGATGAGAATCTACTCACAATTTAAACAATATTCGTTTCAAAAGATTTCTTGAATATTACTCGCTTACTTTTTGACAAACTTCGAATTCTGGTATTTTGTGTCCTCCACATGTTTTGACTAACTTGGTCATTCATGGACGTTCTCAAATACAAAAGGCTTGATAAACCAATGTCTTCCTCGCTTTTGTATTTAAACACGCGCAAAAAAATTAAATCATACATTGCCTTCATAAAAATCCCTCAGAGGACGAAACGGATCTGCTAAGAATAAATTTTTTCATTTCTCTTTTTATTCATATATATATATATATATATATATATATATATATATATATATATATATATATATATATATATATATATATATATATGACGTTATATTGGCTCCTGAAATAAAAATTAATTGCAGTTGAGCTGTCTAGGGAGTAGGTATGGGTTTGTAAAACAGTGACTATTATAGCTAATATAGCGAGACTCTTCGCATAGCGAATTGAGTCAATGTCAGTCTGGCGTGTTTCTAAAAATAAATACGCTAAAAATCCACCTACATCCTTGCCGACGGCTTAGTGGTAGAATCTCCGACTGGCACCAATTCAGTCGGGTTTCGATCCTAGCTAGAGGCAACCGGATGTCTAGCCACACTGATGAGCTGTGAAACAGCGAAACAGTCTGTCTGTGGATGACGTTATATATATATATATATATATATATATATGTGTGTGTGTGTGTGTGTGTGTGTGTGTATGTATATTATATATATATATATATATATATATATATATATGAAGAAATATAGTCTTAAGATGTGATTTATGATGTGATAAAGTGCTCAATATCAGAGATAGAGCATGTAAATATAAAAGTGAACATAGAAGTCAACACTTAGAGGCGACAGTCTGTTTCATGCTAGATGCAATCGTCAGCCACACGTGGCCTGACGATTGCTTCTAGCATGAAACAGACTGTCTTCCATAAATATAGCACATTTCCTGAAATTTACGAAAATTTCCTGAAATTTACGAAAATTTCCTGAAATTTACGAAAATTTCCTGAAATTTACGAAAATTTCCTGAAATTTACGCGTTTTATAAGCATATTCATTATTGAAATCAAGATTACTATGGTAACGACTAGAGCAATTGTTTAAAGAAAAGGGGGCGTAAGGGTTAATAATTTGTATCAATATCTCAGTTACATTCACAGACGTCAAGTCAGGGTAAGGTTGGGGTGTCTAAATTTAAAGGGGAAGATGACATCATCTAGTCTGGGTAAGTATTTATTTTTTTATTTTATTTTTTTTATTTTTTTCTGAAAGGGTTTTGTGTATATAAAAAAACTGTCGTAAGTCGCTAACATTTGTTTTTTGACGACTTCATGAAGGGTTATCTTTATTTTATTTTATTTTTTTTTTTTTTTTTTTGTATAGGGCATTTAAACTATTTATTTAGACTATGGAATTTTAAAATTATTTTTTGTTTGTTTGTTTTTATGCTAATTATTCAATGCGAAAATTTGATGATGTCGGCAAGAAACCGTTAACTCCTGTCTATCGTTTAATAGATTTTTTATTATTTAGCAACTTAATAATGTGTAGTTTTACATGAAAAACTACACATTTTTGTATCGAGCACTATTTTTTTTAAAAAATAATAACTAAAATACTAAAGAACTTTGGATTATTTACCTAACGAGGTCTTTTCTATTTTCTATATATTTTTACACACACACACACACACACACACACATATATATATATATATAAAAAGGCTTAGTACTCCATGGTCATAATTTATTACATTGGAATCGTAAATACGATCCAATTCATCAGACCTACAAATTCAAAAAGAAAACAGAAAAGAACAACTCCGGAAATAAAAATAGAATTTAGAGAGAGTGTGTGTGTATATATATATATACGAAACGAAATCATGTGTTCAAACGCAACCTATTTGAAAAATGTTACGAACATTTGTTGCAATCTAATAGACTCGTTATGGGTGGTATCAAGTTTTATGCACAGCGTCTAGTGATGGAAGGATTAGGGTGGCTGTAAAATATATCCCTCGATAAACTGAGACACATTTTTTAAATCTTCTACCAGTTGCTAAAGCGATGATTATTACTGGTGTAGTGGTATTCGATACTCCAACACATACTATGCCAGACTTGTGGTTTTGTAAATTAATACTTACCATAGTCCCAGTTAAGAAATATATTTGGAGATATGCGAACAACGCTTGGCATACTAGATCAGTAAGGATCTATAATCTTACTTAGCAATATCAATGATTTCGAATCCTCTTTGCGTCTGTCATGTATCTAGCTTCGTGTTAAGTATAGTTTAAATTGCTCGAATGTCGGCTTCAAATAAGAGAGAGAGAGAGTGACAGAGAGGACAAAGAGAGAGAGAAGATAAAGAAAGAAGAGAGAAGGGAAGAAAAAGAGAGATAAAGAAGAGAGCGAGCGAGTGAGACAAAGACGACAGAAAAAAGAAGAGAGAGAGAGAGAGAAGAGAGAGAGATACGTGATCATTTCAGTGTCAAATATTTTCTGTAACTTGAAATGGGTCCTTCACAAATTTAGTGGGTTTTTAACCTCTGAGCTGTAAAAGATATACAAATGTCACAATTTTTTACACAAACCGTCTGGGCCTTCGTAAAAATACACTTCTCTCAAAAGAACGTTTCACAAAACAAAACAAAAAAAAAAATTGCCTAAACGATTAAATATTTATTCAAGGCTAACATTTTAAAATCGGTATCTCTACTATTTCGGTTTAAATTTCAATGCCTAAGATTTAAAATAAATAAATTTTTAAAATCTCAAAAAATAAAAAATATATATATATATATATATTTGTGAAATTTTATTTGAGAAATAGCATATTTAAAGTTTAACTAAGCCGATTTGAAAAAAAATAATTACTTGCATTAAGTTTAAAATAACAGAGAAATCGATTTTTAAAACAAACAGTAGCGCGATTTAAGTGCTTATCAACACCTCATAAATCACTTAACTAGGTGTTGACAGGTTCATTGTTGCCGTATGATGACTTTATCTGTTAAAACATAATTTAAAAAAATGGGGGGTGAGCGCCTTAAAAAAGGCGCTCACCCGCCATAATTTTTAAATAATCAGTAATTTAAAAAGTCTTGGAAAATGTTCCCCGTATTCTAATTTTAAGAATGTTGAATTTAAATTTTCTATAGTCATCACGCTTATTTTCTGATTGTGTCGTCTACGGTCAACAATACTTTCAAAAAGGAGCACGTTACGTATTCATAAAAAAATTATTTTTTTAAATATTGGGGTACAACGACTTTTAATGAGCTTTTCAAATTTTGATTCATAAATGCAGTTTTCACTTAATAACAAGTAAACTACTTATGCAAAATTTTAAACGATTTAAATTATTTAATTAAATTTTTTGCAAAAATAAAAACAAATCTTGTAAAAATTAATTATTCATCGATTTTTTTTCTTAAGACTATAATGTCCTTAATAAGTTTTATTTATAAAAGCAATTAAAAGATTTTTAAGTTAAATAATGTCATAGTTTTATTGCATTTTTTATTTCACGATTCAGGGCAGATTTTTGGTGACTCAGGTAACTGTTTTACAAAAAAAAAAAAAAATACTTGATAATTTACATTCTCCAAATAGTCCTGCTTTCAACTTTTCTTCTTGAAATTTCATAAAATTAATTGGTAACATATGTAAAATAAAAAATAACCAAGATTTCAAAAATAATTTCATTCATTTTTTAAAAAGTCCTGAAAATTTAATTAAAACCTATTATTATTTGATTTTTGCACGCACGTGTGAAAGTAGAGGTACCTATTTTAAAAGTAGTAAAAATAAAACTTTTATAATATATACGATCCATTGTTGAGCTCATTCCAGGAAATTACCTGACTTTCTCTGTTATTTTTTATCTTTCCAAGAATAGCATGAAACCCAAAATGGGATCTACAAGAAAAGTTGGTTCACTGATGGACCAAAAAGATTTTTCTTGTCAGAATTCGCCTTGCACATTTACAAATGTTTCTGTGCATTGAATTACAGGAGATCCCAAAGTTGTCTGGAGGCCGTGATTGAAGCCAATGGCGATTTTATTGAATAAATTTATTCTTTAGTTTTCCAACGTAAATGTACCTGTTAATATGAGATGTCAGACTTATTTTCATTTTGCGTAATTTAGACGACAATCGCATCCTATATATATATATATATATATATATATATATATATATATATATATATAGTTAAATTCCCAGATCAATTCTGTTTACAAGACAGATTGGTATAAAATGACAATTGGCAAAGACATTTCGATTTCATTTTTGCCTTGAAAATGTCGGAAGACGAAATGCGTCGGCAAAATCTAAAAAAAAATTTTCCAATTGTGATTTTATACCATATATATATATATATATATATATATATATATATATATATATATATATATATATATGGGAGATGGAGTTGCCCAGTCCTAACATTTCAGCCTTCATAGAGTTCAAAATTGTTGTGAAAGAAAACTTATTTTCCATTCTACTGGCTACCCACAGAGGCAACATCGCCAAAATATTGCTACTTCCAGGGCCAATGTTCAGGTTAACTCTGTTATATCGTCCCAATAGTTCAGTCCTTTACGTCGTCTGAATAGTTGAATCAGCTTCATTTCCTCCGTATTCAATTGTAATGAGAAAGTCCCAATGACAGAGACTTTTCCTACTCCTGCGTGAGTGCTTCCCTGAATCTTAACCTATTCAAGTCAAGGGTTAAATTGTTATCTATCCTTATCTTCACAATTTTCTTCCTACTTATATCACATATCTCTTCAATCATTTTGATGGTCACCCTCTACGTTGAGTAAATCTGAAGCAATAAAAATTTTGGGCAAATTTAATATAAAACCATGCTTTAATCATCTACAAATCTAGAGAAAAAATTATAATGAACGCCTCAAAACCCATTACTTTACTAATGCTTATTGTCTTCAAAACTGAGGTAATGTTATGATCAACAATCGTGAGCGTTAGGATTAAAAATACTCCACAGAAAACCAAGACTTCACATATACAAGACGCAGGACAGTTTTTAAACACGTAAAAAAGAAACTGCGTCTTATATTCTGTCACATGTTCTTAGTTCGACTTACCGTATTTGATGGTATATAAGACGCACGGGTGTATAAGACGCACCCTAATTTGCAGCAGGGCAAATCAAGAAAAATTAGTAAACCTACATATAAGACGCAGGGAAATTTTAAAAGATACTTTTAGTAAAAAAATAAAAGAAAAAAAATGCGCCTTATATGCCATCAAATACGGTAATTCAACCGGAGCGCACGCATCCACCTGTGCGCATTATCCACAGATACATGCTCTTTCTCCAGACATATACTAACACCAACATATGCATATATCCATACAGTTACCAATTCGCAGATAAATACACGGACACGGTCTGCCAAACACAGTGTCACACACACGCAAACACATTGATGCACCCAGGGGTCGAAACGCGCGTATGTACATACAAGGAGAGCAAATATTTTGTTAAATGCAACTAGTTTAAATGCTGACCAGGAAAGCAGATGATTATAATAAACGGAAAAGAAATCGGTTTATCATTCTTTATCAAATCCTGCAATCTATCACTAGATTATCGCTTCATCCCAACTGATCAAGAGTCACGTGACTGGTATCCATAGCAACTGATCTTTCAACAATGGCCTTGCATGCAAACATCATGAATAACCAAGGTTACGACGCAGCGGGAACGAGTAACCCGGATATTGACCTCCGATTGTACCTGCGATTATTGATGCGAGCTGTCGGTGTCACTGTCAATGCCAAACGAAAAGAAAATTAGATATGAACAGACTGAAATAGAGAGATAGATAGATTATGAATAGACTGAAATAGAGAGATAGATAGATTATGAATAGACTGAAATAGAGAGATAGATAGATTATGAATAGACTGAAATAGAGAGATTAAAAAAAAATTAACCTGTATTAAATTCAGGTGACATGGACTGTGTGATTAATTTTTATTTTATTTTTCATGTATGTCAGGCAAATTTATAACAATTCGAATTTAATTGTAAAATTAATTTTGCGATATTAACAAAAATTCATTATATATATATATATATATATATATATATATATATATATATATATATATATATATAATTAACAAATCGGAGACTTCAGAAAGCCATGGTAATATTTTATATTTCGAGAGACCGATAAAATTCAGTTTTGCTTCGTCAGACCTTGCGGTTTCAGAACAAGGAGTATATATATATATATATATATATATATATATATATATATATATATATATATATATATATATGGGTGGATTTTTTATTTATTAATCCGGCAGATTTTTATAACTTAAACGTTATCTTTAAGTGGATACTTGTATTTGAGTAGACGATCCGTTTATTTATTTATTTTCGTCTACCGGCCTGAATATTCGAGGAATCTTCTTAGAGATAAATACCTGGGTACCCTGTCTGGGAGCGCATTTTTTCCCCTAATAAGATTCCTCGGATATTCAAACCGGTAAAAACACAGAATTTACTTAAATTAATCCTGCCTATTAAAATAACACAAAAACAGAGAATATATTAAATAATAGTCGAACTTCGCCCATGTCATTGTATTTACATACATACATACGTACACACACGCACACACACACACACACACACACACACACATATATATATATATATATATATATATATATATATATATATTGCGACAGAAATACATGCCACATATACATCCCAGAAATGCCACCCACATAATGGTAAGATATTAGTGGCAATGGTGTCTTCATCTAGCTAATATATTACCATTATGTGGGAGGTATTTTTGCTGCACTCTGTATATATAACGCTGATTCTATCAACAAAACGTATGTCGGAAAAGGTTCCCTCTCGGAACGGAACATATCACCATTTCCATTTTCGTTTTGTCATTCATTTGAGCATTATCATTCATATATATATATATATATATATATATATATATATATATATATATATATATATATATATATATATATATATCCAAGTATATGATTGGTGTATATGGAATGAATTCCAATAACCAACAATTACTATTCTTAAAAGAGTGCTCAATACAAAGTAGAGCAGATATAATTATTTATAAATTTTAAATTTTGATTTTGTAATTAGCGGTTTTAAATTTTAATATTAAATTTTATCATATAATTTACTAATTATTGGTTGGAATAAATTCTTCTTTAATACTACCCATATTTTAAACATCTGAATAGATATTATAACATGACTTCGTTATCAAGCTTTTTGAATTTTCCTATACTTGTGTTTTGATTGGTCCATCTAGCCTTTGTAACAACGTTTTCCCCTTGCGAAGGATTGTTAATTAATTTGAAACTTTTAAAACCATTTATTTTACATTCAACGTCATCACTTGATAAGACACCGTGGGTGTTGAAACAAAATGGCTATTTTTGTAGTGATTTTATAACATATTTATGTTATAAATTTTTTTAAAATAAATAATTATATGTATGTATATATATATATATATATATATATATATATATATATATATATATATATATACATATATATATATATATATATATATTGTGCTGTTCGATAAAAGTGACTCAACTGATTTTTGTTTTATTAAATGTTCTCTTCTCCGATGAAACGAAAGTTGAGCTAAATTCAAAGGATAAGCGATCTAAAATCCGAAGAAGAAGCTTTGAAACTCTTTGAATTTAGCAGTAAGTACTGTCAAGCATCCGTTCAGTATAATGTTCTGGGGATGCTTTTCTTTTCATGGAACTGGTTTCTTAAATCCTATTGAAAAGACCCTCAGGAGCGAGCAGTACAAGAGAATTTTAGTCTTGTCTGCTCCCTTCTGCTGAAAGGGTGAAAATCAACCCCACCAAGCTCATTTTTATGCAGGATAATGCTCCCTGTCACAAATCAAAATTGATGAAGGAATACTTTGATGAGAAGCAGGTGAGTGTTATGACATGGTCGCCCCAATCTCCTGACCTCGACCCGATAGAAAATTCTTGGAGCATTATAAAGTACAGGCTCTTGAGAAAGCAGTTGAGCAACAAAGAGGATTTAATTGTGAATTTCATATCCGAATGGAATTCAATCCTTGGAGATGAGATTTGCTAGTACCTAATCAAGTCAATGCCAAAAAGGGTTGAAAAAGTTTATTCAAAATAAAGGAGGACCCATAGATTATTAAATATTTTGAACTATATTACCTATTATAAATAAATTATACCTCTATTATTCTTTATTTAATGCTGTTCGGTTATATTTCTATTGATTACTAGTTGCAGGAAATATGTGAGTCACTTTTTTTGCACAGTTTTTCCCTAAATCTCATTTATATCCCAAATTATAATTATCAATAGAATACCTTAGGGTGACTAAACTTTTTCACTAGGTGGTCGGGAAGGGTTCTTCATATTAGTAAGATTAAAAATTAGTTTAACCCCAAAAACAATAGGCGAAAAAATTTTTAAGTAAAAAATTCAGGTGAGTCACTTTTATCGAACAGCACTATATATATATATATATATATATATATATATATATATATATATATATATATATATATTTCAATAAAGGTGCAATTAATTTACAAATTCATGAATTATTCATACATAAAACAAATACAAAGGTTAATGATTTAAATAGCGAGAAATCCATCTTCGCGAACAATTCAAATAATATACAAAAACCCCGAATCTGTTTATCAATGAAAAGATCCTGTTTTATAAATTTCCGTTGCATTAGATCTTTTTATTTTACAAGCTTTCGTCTGTTCCTACAGACATCCTCAAGTATGAAATAGATTGTGTTCTTGTTTTTACTCTCAGTAATAAGTGGACAAAAGAAAACAAGGTTGTAATCCGAAAAATGCTATGAGAAATGTGTTATTGTTTTGGAACGTGCAGTCGCAACGCTGAGTTTGAATTTAAATTTTAAGGTTAAAGTTCTGCGTTTATGTACAAATAAGTACAGAACCTTAACCTTAAAATTTAAATTCAAACTCAGCGTTGCGACTGCACGTTCCAAAACAATAACACACATTTCTCATAGCATTTTTCGGATTACAACCTTGTTTTCGTTTGTCCACTTAAATTCGACCTTGTCTACCGAACGATCCTTGATGGCCGAATCGGTTAGGCACGTCAGCGTAAATGACGGTTCCGTATAGGATACAGGTTCGAATTCTATGAAAATTTCTCGGATATTCAGGCCGGTAAATGTTATTTAATACTGTTTATTATAAACAGAGCATTTACTTAAATACTTGTATCTATAAAAAGAACGTTAAACATAAAAATGTCTTTAATAAATAAATTGTCGGACTTTGTCCATTTCGTAATATATATATATATATATATACCAACCTGAATATTTGAGAAATGGCATTAAAGCGAAATATCCGCTCTCCGGCAGGATTCTAAACTGTATATATATATATATATATATATATATATATATATATATATATATATATATTGATTCAACTTAAATAGAAAATGACAATCTTAAGGGTTCATTGGTTATAATTTATTTCCCCAAATATATGTATTTTTAAGACAGTAATCAATGTAAAATGGATTAATTTGTCAATGGCCACTAGATGATTGCTTATTTAAACTTTTGCAACAGTATTTTGGGCCCAAGTTCATCGACAAAACCAATGAATTATCAATGAAACTATTATTTAAATCCCACACCAAAGAAGTTTAACGCAAAATTTAGAAAAAAAAAAGAGAGTTTTATCTTATTTGGAAAGTTTGTTCATCAACCGATTTGTTTGTGATCCGAGATTCCACTGTGTATATATTAGTATTTGTGAATGTATATTACTACTGATACCGCTGCTAGACTATTCATCCAAGAACTGTCGGTGTAATCTTGTAAATTGCAATTAAACAGCAGGAAGATAATACATTGTAAATTTCCTCCATTTCCATGGAAACACCATTTAAAGCAATGAAAGTGAAGAGATTTTTTTTTTTTTTTAAAGCTTACTTCGGGAGACTGATTTTAAATGCTATAGGATCGTTTTTTCATTTGCATATTGCCTCTAGTTTTAAATGTCATCAGATATTTAAACGCATAAACTCCATAATACCGAAGTGTAGTAAAACTGAATTTTACTGATAATTAATATTTATAATGACATTTTACTAAAGTTTTGAATTTTCCAAATAACTAAACGTATAGCAGAAATCACTCAATCAAAAACAGTTATGAACATTTACCGTAACAGGCTTCAGGGATACTTTTTTTTATTTTTTTTTTTTTGATGAAGCCTTGTTATCAATTTTTTTTGCTTTCGGGATTTACAAGATGAGGGATTATCATTATATATATATATATATATATATATATATATATATATATATATATATATATATATATATATATATTATGAAATGGACAAAGTCCGACAATTTTTTTTTTTCTATGAAAATTTCTCGGACATTCAGGCCGGTAAATGTTAATACTGTTTACTGTATCGATAAAAAGAACGTATAAACATAAAAAGTGTCTTATATATATATATATATATATATATATATATATATATATATATATATATATATATATATATATATCCAAGTACAGGCTTGGTACAGATTGAACAAAATTCCGACAACCAAAAACACTATTCTTAAAAGAGTGCCCGATACAGAGTAGGGCAAATTATATTTATTCAAAATATGCATGTTATAATTATTTACCCGCTGCCCCACGCAGCAAGATGTGGCACAAGACCGAGTTTAAAGTGGGGTATACGAACCCGTAGGCTCGGGCAAAAATTCCCTACCGACCACGTAAAAACGGAGTCAGCTTCCCGAGACGAGACTCCTCCACTCGGCAGAGCCTCGTCTGGGGTATACCTCCTGACATAAGCCAGGTAAGATATGCATGTTATAATATCACTACAAAAAAGCTATTTTGTTTCAACACTTCTGGTGTCTTCTCAAGTGATTGTGTCGATTGCAAAATAAACTCTTTATTTTTCAATTGATTGAGAATGGGGAAGATTGAGGAAAAGACAAAAAAAAGGAATAGTGTTCAGAAAGACAGAAGATGGCGATTGAGAATTTAAATATTTGAAGATTGTAGTTATCAGAGAAGCAAGATATCGGAAGTGTGTTCCATATGTGGTAAGTGCGAAAAAAGAAAAGAGTAGAAGTGGCGGTTGCATCCAGCTAGTTCAACAGTAGTGAGACCTAGTTGCCAATCTAGTAGCACACTTAAATTCACGTAATTAGGGCACCAGGGAAAAAAAGATCATCAGAACAGTTACCATGAAAATATTTGTAGAAGTAAGAGGGAAGCTACGTCACGTCTGTGAGAAAGTGACTGAAGTTGAGATATCAGGTCAAGATCGATTATATTAGGAACCCTTTGAATTTTAACAAGACTCTCGAGATATACAGCAGGAGAACTAGACCGTACATGGCAGCAGTATGCAATACACGTATGAATGGCAGATTTGTAAATGCGCCAGACGAATTCTGATGAGAAAAAATTTCAGAAACAACACAATGAACCAATTTTCCGAGCAATTGATTCGATATATTCTCTCTACTTCATGTCAGTGAAAAGTGAGCCCAAGAAGGCGTAAAATGATTATTTCCTGGAGGTTAGCATTAGCCATGCTGATGGCAGACTGAAAAGCTTCTCTGTGGTGACTGAATGAAAGCAGTTTCATTTTGGAGGCGTGACAACTTGCGATACATTTCTTGCTCCAGTTAACAACTAATTAGAGATTCTTTAGATCAATACGATCATCTCATCACGAAGTTTCGGCCATTGTATCCACCGGACATCTTCAGGTATTTGCTTTACTTGGGTAATCTCCTAGGAATTTGAACTGAACCCTTCATTCGACAGTTTCATTTCGTTTTACATTTTTTTCCATCTCTATACTCACCGGCCTTTGTTCACATTTGCGTCCGTAGTTATAATTTGGTTGTTTGCGATGTGATAAGTGAGTCTACGAGAGAGTGTGGGACATTATTATCATTATTATTGATGCAGTTTCTCAAAGTACATGAGAGTTTCTATGAGACGGATTTTTGAGGTCAGGGATTAATAACTAGGTTAGATTTTTAGAAACATGTCTAAGAAATTTGTTGACATTGTTAAGTGATATGAACTGGCGGATTATATATTAATGAATTTTTCATCCTGTTTATAATTAAGGAGTATCTTAATATCGAATTTCGAAAACGGTTTTTCCCTTCATACTTTTCATTATAATAAGATGGTTGCTTGTATTATTATTTACAAAATTCTTTAAAGATAAATTTATTTGCACATCGCCGACATGATTGGCGAAGTTATTGTTGATAACACACACACACACACACACAGTCGCAGATAGAGAGAGAGAGAGAGAGAGAGAGAGAATTTTGTGGTGAAGAGAGGATTTGTCTCAGAGTTACTGGGAAATAATTTAAGGAATAATTTGCAAACTATTTCATATCTTTTAAATTTTAATAATATAAGCATCACGTTGTCAATATATATATATATATATATATATATATATATATATATATATAATTAGGTCAGACGATTCCACTATCTTGGTTTCAATCTTCTAATTCAAATCTCATCATTAACACACACACACACACTCACACACACACACACACACACACACACACACACACACACACATATATATATATATATATATATATATATATATATATATATATATATATATATATATATATATATATATATATATATATATATAAGGAGGAACGGTAGAGTAACGAATACCGGCTTTTGTTGAGAAATCAGAGTTCGAAATCCAGTCGAATCCATTACATTCACTTACGTGCTGATACCCTTGGGAAAGGTATGAATCCTCTTCTATGCTATGGGTAAATAGCAGGACAGACTGGGTTCTATAGCCTTGGATGGCAACTGGTCTAGGAGAAGGACAACTCTGAAATCAAAATCTGTGGAGGGTCGTTTGTGATACGTAGTGCACCAGATCTGTGTATTCGACCCTTCAAAAACTGTGGATGGTTCTGCACAAAACCTTCACCGTTATAATCAACTCTCATGTGTTGGTGTTTGGCTGTTGATCTGCTTGTCCCATATACTTCGAATTCGACGGGAGAGTCGAATATATATATAACCAGGTTTGATTAAAAAGTACCGACAAAGTTTGTCTATTTCATTTTTTTTATTGCATTTTTCCAATTTTCGGATATGATATGTCTTGTACTCGAAATTGTGGATCAACTCTCCGAAGTTGATATTTTGTTATTTTTGTTGAAATAATTTCGACTTTCGCAATCATTATCAAGAACCGATGTGGGGTCTGTGTAGTAGTTTGAATTCCTTTGTTTCCATCCTGGTACTCTTTAGGAAGCAAGATGGTCGTTTGAAATGGTATAGCGTGACGTCATGTGTAACTGCTATTGGGATCGAGGGCGCACTAAAAAGAATACGATTTATTTATTTAATTTAAATTTTATTTTTATTTCTGCTTTTAATTTAATTTAATTCATTATTTTTGTATTATTATAATAAGATATGTTCGCAGATTAATTAATATCATACGCATATCAAGATACCATCTCCTGTGGTGAATGATATTTTATTTAATGTGGCCTGTTTATTTTGTATAACAATGAATACTTTCTAGAGTTTTGAGTCTTTCCTTGCATTGGATGCTGTAGCGTACTTTGTGTTATCTACTAGTATTTGTCTTATGTTGATAGTTGTACTTTTGTCGTTCGTGATGTGCTGGTCGATGTGTGCATGGATTGCACCATGTTTCGACATGTGGCAGGTCAATCTTCAAGAGAGTGTGGTCTTTACCTTTATATATAACAGTCCACTAATTAGGTTACAATAAAATTTGTATTTTATATGAATACTATCTTATGAAAATTAAGATTTAGTAGAGGGTGGGGGGCTATATGATAGATTAAGGAGGGAATTAGTCCTGAATTGGGTGTTGAGTGTCTGTCAAATCATCAGTCAGAGGTAGTCACATCCCTGCTAGCTCTAAAATGAATGAATTTATTATTTTTGTATTATTATAATAAGATATGTGCGCAGATTAATTAATATCATACGCATATCAAGATACCATCTCCTGTGGTGAATGATATTTTATTTAATATCGATTGATTTGATTCTTCGTGGAAATTGAGATGTAGTAGATTGGTTGGGGGCATATCATATATTTCGGGTGGGGACACTAGATTATTATACTGGCCCTGCAATTATACATTATTCAATGCCTTCCCAGTACTTTTAACTTTTATTAGTCACTAGCAGTAGAGCCCGGCGTTGCCCGGGGATGTAACAGTAAGAGATAGATCAAGTATCGACCATCATAAAGACTGAAAAAAAAAGTGACAAAGATTATTGTTTAAGGTTGACGGACACGCATGTCTTAATTAGTTTTTTTTTTTTTTTTATGAATTGGTCAAAACCAAACTCAAACAAAAACATTGTTTTCAATCGTTATGAGTCTACCGATTGAATAGAATTTTATTATAAACAATTGTCTTGTAAATGGAATTTTTAAAGCATTCTGAATGTAAAAATAAAGAAAAAAGTGTGCAAGACAATAAGAAACACTACTTGCCGCCAAAAAAGTGAAGTTTTGTTGAAATCGGTTAAAAAATGTAGGAAATCTGATCCCATATATAAACGAACACACACACACACACACACACACACACACACACAAACAACCTGGGTTTTATAATAAGTATAACTCGATATGAGGTGTCCCCCTTTCATTCTCGTGATGCCTCTTAATCGTGTTTTCAAATTGATTTCGTGCAAAAACAATTGTGTTTTTTTTTTCAATTTTTGGCGCTGTCAGAACCACCGCAGGGTAATTTTCCGTAGTCCTGTGAAGTTTTGTTGAAATCGGTTGAAAAATGTAGGAAATCCGATCCAATATATAAACGAACGGACACACACACGCACACACACACAACCTGGGTTTTATAAGTATGATTATCAAGTAATTTTTGTGTATTAATAAGCCTGTGTTCAAAAATATACATTGTTTCTCGTTAGCGATTTTCAAGTATCGCCTTGTCACGTGTCAGGCTGTGGTAACTTGCGGAAAATTTATGAGAAAACTATATGAGTAAAAGTGCTCTTCCATTGACCATTGTTTGCGTATCTTTTCCAAACACGGATAACACGAATAACATGGATATACGATTAGATAAAGAGACTGTCTGCTTGCTTAATAGATTAAGAGTTATAAATTGATAAGATAACGTCCCAGAAAATGTGACCTATTGACTCTGGTATTAATAAATAAAATGTTTCGTTCAACAATCGGCGAGGAATATCAGAAACAACAGACGAGATAGGTCGGAGAGTTGTGTGGATTAAAAGGGATACCCATTTTTCTGCAGTTTTCTTCTATGTGCCGCGTCCCTTTAGGACGTAGGCGATCATGGCTCTCCATAATTTCCTGTCCTTTGTAGCTTTTAATAAATGTTAACTCTTTGTTATCTCACCTAAACCTTGCTCCGCTATCACTTTACACAAGCTCGCTAGGGTAGGTTATGCATTGGTTTCCTCTGCCCTTTTGTCTGGTGTATTGGATAACAACTCGGAATTTGAAATCAGTGAACGAAGATCAAATTCCAGTCGGGTTAATTACATTCACTTAGGCGTAAATACCCTTGGGAAAGATATGTCCACTTCTTCTCCTTCAACTATGGATTAATTAGTAGAACTTGTATCAGTAAATTATTATTACCGTCAAAAAATTCTCACAATCTAAAAATACTTTCTGGCTTTAGATAACCTGAAAAGGTTGATAAACTGTAATAAACTAATAAACGAGGCTTCTTGATGTCCGTTCATTTTCTTTCTTTCTATTAAAGCTTTCTTTTCTGCTTTATCACACCACTTTCGTCGTCTTCATTCCTTCTGCTTTTTAACTTTCTCACTTTTTTCTTTTTTTCTTTTTCTACTTAACTATCTTTCTCATTTTGTTTTCCTATACATATATCCCTCGATTAATGCGCATTCACTTAATGAGTTTTCGATTAGTAGGCCAAAATTTTTTATACCAAAATTCGATTAGTGCATACATAATACTCGTTTAGTGAGGTAATACACTCTTCAGTTTAACTATAGTAAATGAAAACTGATTTTTTTATAGTTACCGATGTACACATTAGCCGCACTAATCGAGGGATTCCAGAATTGACTTTAAAATGCTTTCTTTCTTTCTTTTTTCATTCATTCTTTCTTTCTTTCTTTCTCTTCTTGTCTTCATAGATTTTTGTTTTCTTTCGTTTTCTTTCTTCCTCTTTTCCTTCATCATATTTCTTTCTTTCTTTCTTTCTTTCTTTCTTTATGCATGTATGTATGTATGTATTTTTGTCTGTGTTTTTGTTCCTGCCTTTATCTTTCTTTCTTTCTTTCTTTCTTTCTTTCTTTCTTTCTTTCTTTCTTTCTTTCTGTCTGTCTGTCTGTCTGTCTGTATGCCAGTTCATCCGTCTGTATGTATGTTTACATGTATGTATGTATCTATCTTTTTGTCTGTGTGTTTGTCTCTTTCTTTCTTTCTTTCTTTCTTTCTTTCTTTCTTTCTTTCTTTCTTTCCAACAGTCTATTGTATGCATGTATGTCTGCATGTACGTATGTATGCATCTAACTTTTTGTCTGTGTGTTTGTCTGTTCCTGCTTTTTTCTTTCTTTCTTTCTTTCTTTCTTCGTAATTTGGTATGCTTATATCAATCATTTCTCTTTCTGTCTCCCCCACTTCTCCATCCCTGTCTCTCTCCCCTTCCGGCTTTTCTCCTTTATCTGTATTCCCATATAAAATTCCACATGGCCAGACACATTACCATTTCTCCATCGTCTACCCACACATCTTCCGCTATATTTTCTAACTGCCGATAACCAGCCACAGATCCTAGTTCTATATATAAACCATTGATCTGTCCAAGAGATACCCCCTCCTATGACAACATTGAAAAATTGGTGTCTATATATAAAAGTACTTAACTGGAGACATCTGTGAACATAGCAACGATAGACCAATGAAACTCCTGAACAATTTCTGACCAAATGTCGTATCAGTTGATCTGATCTGATAATGTTCCATACACGTCACGTACTACCGTGGTTATCAGAAATGTTTTCTGTTATAATTGCAAAGAAAAGCATGAAACTTTTTTCTGCTTCCTATTTTATCAGTTATCATTTCGTTCTCTCCAGACGGACTCGCGTGTGTAAATTCGTTTACTTCCTCTCAAGGTCAAACTCCCTAGCAATGGCTTGCTAATGATTTCTGATAGGGGGTTACCAACCGTACCGCTCTCTGTCCAGCTCCAGTAAGTACCTGAACCCTCTACCGTTACAAGAGCCAGATGAGACCTAAGATGGAATACTGTTATCATATTTGGGCGGGAGCTGCCCATTCCGCACTTTTCGGTCTAAAAGTGCTTCAGAGTCCTTGTAGGAAACAAATTATTTTCAAACTTCCATCCTCTCTCTCTCTCTCTCCCTCACACACACAAGCGGGATGTGGCAAACGTCTCACAACTCTATAGCTACTTCCAAGGAAAGTGCTCGGTCGAGCTGCCTTCTTTGGTTCCACCAGGACTCACCATGCTACGTGCAATGTAGCAAGCCACCTGCATGCCCTCCGTATTCCATCGGTAAGAAGTATGTTTCATCCAAACAGCTTCTTCCCTTGAACAACTGCTCTGTGAAACTGATTTCCAAGAGGATGTTTCCCTGATCACTATAATCTTAACCTGTTCAAGTCTAGGGTAAACCGTTATCTTCCCCTCTTATCCGCATAAACTGCCTCTTACTCTAATTCTCTACCTCGAGTGGCCCCAAGGCCTTGTGCAGGGTGAACCTTACTGAAACAAAAATGCCAAATTACCTCAAGTTATTTGAACCACAGACCGAGCTTCACTGTTTTTACCTAAAGCTTGAGAAATAAATTCAGTTGAGTTCACAGTTAACTTCACTGCGTGGTTTTGGAATCTATATTCACATCTAAGGTCAAGGAGGTAAGTTGGTATGTCACGCCGAAACATGAAACCATAAAACTCGAAATTGAGACTAGACGCAGCTTCAGAATGTATGCATCATATTTCGCGCCGATTAAATAGAATTCGCTTTGATACATACGACGGAGTTTTGAGACTTTGGCAGTAATAATTGGTACTCAATCATTGTAATTTGACTATATCATTACTATAAAATATGTAATAAACTGACCTGACAACTTTTGTTATTTCAGACTGAAGGGGACAGCAGTAACGACTCTTTGAACACACCCGGCTTGTCACAAAATGCAGTCGGATGTGAAGACATTCAAACGAACGATATACAATAAAGTTTCGTTTTAAACTGGAAAAAAACGCTACAGAGACTTATGAAATGCTTCAGACTGTTTATGGATTAACTTGTACGAGCCGAGCATGTTTTTCTACTGGCACAAGTGATTCAAGAGCAGTAGAAAAGTGGTGAGAGACGATAAAAGGTGTGGGAGGGAGAAGGACGTCAGAACTATAAAGACACGAAGCATGAAGTTTGGAGTTGATGCGACAACTGTCCACACAATTATTCATGAAGAACTGAACATGCTAAAATGTGTTCAAAGTTTGTTCCCAGTGAGGAACAGAAGGAAATTCGCGTTGGTGACAGGAGAGAGATCGCTGATGGGCATCAAAAGGGCTCCTCACACTCCTTACACTGTAGACCTTGCTCCTTGTGACATTTGCTTGTTCTCCAAGCTGAAGGAGAACCTAAAGGGTAGTCATTTTGAAGTCATTGAGAAGATGAAGGAGGCTGGACATCTTTACTTTGGACGACTTCCATGAGACTTTCTTGAAGTGGCGGGAGCGCTACAGTAAGTGCATTGAATTTAGAGGATTCTATTTGAGTTTTTTACTTCTTCGAAATTAATGAAATGTTTCTCCTGAAAAAAGTCTGAAAACTTCTTGAAATCATTTTGAACCATTGTTATTTCATTCTCTTTCTAAAGGACTTAGACCACAGTGTTTTTCAATCTTTTTAAGCAATTGCATACCTAGCAGCAAATGAAAATATCACGGCATACATAGTAAATTTTTGAACGGGTATACATATAAATGTTAGGAAATAAAACCTTAGATTTTTAAAAACAAAATACACACACACAAATATGAACTTACTTTATTTCAATATTTCTATTCAACTATTTGTGCAGGTTATTTAGTGTGAAACCTTGGCCTGGGTGTTTTGTTTTTTTGGGTTTTTTTTGGTTTTTTTTTTGTTTTTTTCGCGATTTCTTCAATGTTTGGTCGAATGTGTGATATGCAAACCCTCATTTCTTCTTCAAATGAGTGTATTTTTTTTCTCACTTATTTTAGGGTTGAGAAGCCTAATTCACATAAATAAGAAATAGAAAATTGCAATAAAAATGATAAAACCTCCTTAGGTAATGTTGAATATTCCTTTTCTATTGAAATCCAAAATGTATCAATGGGTACTGTCGAAGGTTTTATTTTGAGTCCTCGATTCACTAGCAATAGTGGCTAATTCTTCTTCTTCCCAAAACTGAAGTCCAATATTAGAAGGGAATATTTATGAAGGGATTTAGAATCCAATCCTACTTTCGCGTCACGCTTAAGAGGATCACGCGGCACACCAGTGCGCCGCAGCACGGCGGTTGTGAATCACTTATCTAGAGAGTGCATGGATCGTAAGGTCATCTACAGTAAATTTGCACCCTGGCTCTTACAACATTTCACCATTCCTGGCAGAACTTCTTTTATCACAGTTTGGTTGGATATCTAATAACAAAAGAGATGGAAAGAAAAAAAAAGAATTTAAAATGAAATCGGGTAGATTTAAAAAAAAAAAAAAAAAAAAAGAACCCAAAAAAAAAGAAATATTCCTAGTATCCCTCGTTTGTGCGCCTGTGCAGTTGCCGACCACTAACATAACAAATTTACTCCGATGAAGTCCTAAAGGACGAAACGCGTCTCAAAAGCACCATGGGGAGGTAAGGAACGAATATTTAAACACTCACTATTACTGCTGATAAAGCAAGACTCTCCTAGCGATTGAGTTCTCTAAGTGACTGTTGTGTTTATGAAAAAATAAATACGCAAAAATTCGCCCTTCTCTTTGCCGGATGTCGATGGCCTAGGAGTTAATATCTTCGACTAATACCAAATCGGTCGGCTTTCAGTCCCGGCCTGAAGCGAGCGGATGTCTAACCACACTGATGAACTGTGATACAGCGAACATTTAGTCTGCGGATTACTATATATATATATATATATATATATATATATATATATATATATATATATATATATATATATACACACTACAGTTAAAAGGTTTAAGTCTCATAAATAGGAAGTAGAAAATTACAATAAAACTAATGAACACTTTTTAGCTAAAAATGTTTTTTTTCTATTGAAATCCAAAATGTATCAATGGGTACCGTCCATTTTGAATCCTCGATCAATAGAAATGGTAGCCAATTCTGCTTCGTCCCATAACTGAAGTCCAATATTAGAATGAACATTTATTAAAGGATTTTGAATTCAATCATAATTTTGTGCTCAAATGACTGAAAATACTAGTCAATGTTTTTGTCGAGTGCTTTCAGGGGAGTAACCATAAAAATTAACCATTAATATTAAAACAAAATATTTAAAATAGTATTGAGGAACTAAAGTTGAGAAGCCTAATTCACATAAATAAGAAATAGAAAATTGCAATAAAAATTGAAAAGTATTATTTGAAAAAAAGTTTAATACTTAATCATTTATTCAGATACTAACCTTGTACCATTGCTACTTACGCGCGCACGCGGGTGTCTGTGTGTGTGTGCCGAGACAATATTTCGTGGCACACTTAGACGGTCCTAATTCTTCACTGATCGTCTGTCTTGTTTTTTTTGGGTTTTTTTTTTGAGGTGCTGATTTGCCATGTCAGATAGATACAAGATATTCTCCATGATTTCAATTCTCTTCTTTCTCTTCTTCTCTTCATAGATTTTTGTTTTCTTTCGTTCTTCCTCTTTTCCTTCTTTTTTCTGTCTTTCTTTATTGCTTTTTAATTTACCTTATCATATTTCTTTCTTTCATTCTTTCTTTCTTTCTTTCTTTCTTTCTTTCTTTCTTTCTGTATGTATGTATGTATGTATGTATGTATGTATCTATTTTTGTCTGTGTTTTTGTTCCTGTCTTTATCTTTCTTTCTTTCTTTATTTCTTTCTTTCTTTCTTTCTTTTCTTTCTAATTCTCCACTGATCGTCTGTCTTTTTCTTCTTTTTTTTTTTGAGGTGGGGGCGTAGTGGTGATTTGCCATGTCAGATAGATAGAGGATATTCTACATGATTTGAATTCAAAGTCGTTCACCTAGACAGGCTGATTTAAAAGCGAGAGGGCCAAGACTACTCTGCTATTTACCCATTCACAGAGTAGAAGAGACGGGTTCATGCCTTGCCAAAAAGTATTATTAAATGTACGCAACAGGTAAGATGAGAATTTAACCCCATCCCACCGATTACAATTTCCGCTCCGAATCATTCTTCACTCCTCCTGAACATTAAGACTACCCCCACACACACACACGCACACCAAACGTCCGTTTCAATATGAGCATTCTTGCCGTCTATCTTCTTGCCAAACTACAGCGCCGTTCCAAATATTTTGGTCGGCTGCTTTTCTCATCTGTTCTACTTATTGTGGTCGCATAACTGCACACATATACAACGATTAATTTATTCTGAAACGAGACAAAAGAAATGATTTAACTGTTTTCTTTTTATGAAACGTTTCTCAGAGAAAAGAACTCGTTAATGTAACAACCCGACATTACTCTTGATGTTTGTTTTTTTTTTTTAAATGAGCAACGTGTCTTCTTATTTGGTCGATTATCGTAATTTAATGGTCAGCATACAGAACCTATAAACTATTAGCAGAGTTTGATCCTCACTAGGTGGTCAATAGTTATGTCCTTATATTCCCTAACCAATTTATCGACCACCAAATTAGACTATTTCTTTCCAAAGTAAACAATAACGATAATGAACACACAGTAAAAAATAAAATAAATATTTTCTACAAATGCACGTCAGCTATGAACAAGATGGAATCTTTACGTAGAAATACAAAGAAATACAGTAGACCAATTGACCCGAGCAAAAAATCAAATTATTTATTTACTACAAAAAATTTAAAACAGCTGACCTTATCCTAAAAAATAACAGTACACCAACAAAATCAAAATTCCAACGAACGAATATTATTTACGAGTCGAGTTCAAATGTTCAAAGTATATTTCTGATCAAACGAATTCATAAATAATTCCATTGGTCACACAACTACACGCCTATCTAGACGCCTTACTTTACACCTATCTGACCATTGGTCTATTAGAATTCATTTAAACACACACACAAACTTACCAGATTCCGTCGAAAAAATACTAGTAGAAAATAGAAATATAATAACTTCATCCACATGTAAAAAAAAGATGAAAAATAATGGAAGCCTTAATAATAAAAAAAAGAAAAAGCCAACACTTAATAATATTAACTACGAACATGGCCACAATGTGCTGACTGTGTTCGGAAAATAAAACATCTCTATAACTCAAGATACATGCAACACAATCAATACACCCAATTAAAAAGCAAAAATAAAATCATCCTTGAAGTTAAAAGTATAACCGAAAGCGTTCGGAATTACAGAACACTTGGACAGTTTCTACACAGTGTGTGTCCAAGAAAAGAAAACCCTTGTTCGAAGACAAGTAAAATTAAATAAAAGTCTTAATCACAGTACCTTGTCTGTGGTCTTTAAAGAAATATATATATATATATATATATATATATATATGTGTGTGTGTGTGTGTGCATGTGTGCTGTTTCATGCAAGATGCAATCGTCAGGCCACGAGTTTCATGCTAGATGCAGTCGTCAGGCACTCGTGGCCTAACGACTGCATATAGCATGAAACAGAGTGTCGCCTCTAAGTGTTGACTTCTATGTTCACTTTTATATTTACACACGCTCTATCTCTGATATTGAGCACTTTATCCCATAAATATAGCACATCTTAAGACTATATATATATCTATATAAGACTATATATATATATATATATATATATATATATATATATTAGTTCACACGTTATTTTTAGTGGATACCTGTATTTGAATAGACTCTCCATTTATTTAAACAGTGTTTATTTCTTTTCAGGAGAAACCACTGTTTGTTACGGTGTCCTTTATCCACAATCTTTATCTTCACAATCAAGAAATGTTTGCCCTTAAAGCACATTCAGTCATTCAAATTTTCTCGAAAGCCATTTCAGCTTAATTTCGTATCCGAAACATAAACAAAGCTTTTTAAAGAATTAATAGATTTTACTTTTTAAATCCGTTATATTTTTATTTTATCCGTTATATTTTTATTACTTTTAATAGTTACTCGTAATTAAGTAGACGCTTCGTTTATTTAAACGGTGTTTATTTTGTCTACCGGCCTGTGCATTCAAAAAAACTAAATAAGGCACATTTACTTTAGTAAGTTTTCTCGAATTTGCAAACCTGTAAACGAAACAAATTAAATGTTTTGTTTTTTTCTGCACACTGTTGCCTGTTTTCAGATTTATAAATACTGCAAGGTAATCTCAGCTTATTTGGCAAATAGAATCCACTGATATAAAGTGTTTCACATAATCAATACATGTGCATCATATGTCGTGCACAGAGGGCAGTGAAAATAACTTATGATTTGTAAGTTATTATGATGTGTTACACGTTCTCTTTGCCAAATAAACTGAGTTATCTTTGCACTAATTATAAATCTGAAAACACGTTTGGATAATACACACTAAAATTCTCTGGAACGACAAAGCGTTAGATATCGATGGATGTATTTGCATTATTTATATTGTTCGAACTATTGTCCTCATCTTTGTTGCAATAATCACGACGTTTCGGCCGCTGTATGCTCCGTCCTTCTTCAGGTGATGGGAACTTCAAACTGAAACCTTTATTTCGTCCACCGGGGTAATAAAGGGTTCAGTTCGAAACATCGTGAATATGGCAACAAAGATGAGGACAACAGTCTGACCTAACAATATAAATAGTGTAAATAATTACAATACCTCATCTCGGATATATATATATATATATATATATATATATATATATATATATATATATATATATATATATATATATATATATATTTCATTAAAAACGACAGACAAGGTACTACGGTTAAGCTTTTTATTTAATTTTTCTTGTGTTCGAACAAGAGCTTTCTTTTCTGGACAAAGGGTGTGTAAGAACTGTCCAAATGTTTTATATTTCCGAGCGCTTTCGGCTATACCTTTAGCCATTATCAAGGATGATTCGATTTTTCAGCTTAATTCAGTGTGTGCGTTCTGTGTATGTCTTAGTGTGTGGTAGGGATGTTTTTAATTTCCGAATACGGTTAGCACATTGTGGCTTTGTTCGTAGTTAATATTGTTAAGAGTTGGCTTTTTCTTTTTTATTATTAAAGCTTCCATTATTTTTAGTCTTTTTTTGCAGGTGGATGCAGTTAATATATTTGTGTTTTCTATTAGTATGTTCCTAATGGAATCTGGTAAATCTGTGTGTGTGTCTAAATGGGTTCTAATGGAGCTGTGATCAGATAGGTGTAACGTAAGACGTCTGGATAAGCATGTAGTTGTGTAACCGATGTAATTATTTATGAGTCCGGTTTGATCAGGAACACAGTTCCTTAAAGGGCATTTGAACTCATAGATAATGTTCGTTCTTTGTAATTTAGACTTAGCTGTTATTTTTGAGGATACGGTTTGCTGTTTTAAATTTTGATAATTGATAATAAATTTGATTTTTTTATTCAGATCAATTGAAGTAGTATATTTCTTTATAATATGTCTTAGAGAAGATTCGTCTTTGTAATTAATATGCATTTGTTTTTTGTAATAAATGTGTATTTGATTTTTGACTGTGTGTTCGCTATCGTTATTACTTGCTTTGGAGAGAAATAGTCTAATTTGGTGGTCTATAAGGTGGTTAGGGAAGCCGTTGTTGATTAGTGTATATCTATATCTATCTATCTATCTATCTATCTATCTATCTATCTATATATATATATATATATATATATATATATATATATATATATATGATACCGATATATACATTTTTATATATCAAAAACAATATTGGCCGAAAATGTATGACAAAGTTGAAAAAACTTTTTGTATGACGCTTTTTGTTCTTTAAGATTTTATCGGACTAAATTTATTATTCTGGTGCGACTACGCATGCTCACAAAAAAGGAGGTGCTGGGAATTTTAAATTTAATTATTTTTTTTATAAAATAAAATCTATTCGTTTTAATTTATATTATTTTTTTTTATTTTCCATCATTTTTATTACTAGATATCCAACCACACTGTGATAATAGAAGATTAGCCAACAATGGTGAAATGTTGTAAGAGCCGAGGCGCAAATTTACTGTGGATGACCTTGCGATTAATTTTGTCTTTGTGAATTATTTTCTCCTTTGATCAGAGTAACATTTTTTATGTCTAACCTGTGGCCAGTCTTGTTATGGTGAGCAAATAAGGCATATGATACATTTTTTTATTATTTTTATTTTATTTTTATTTTTTTGTATAATGTCCTTATGTGTTCATGGTTTGTTAATTTGTTTATTATTTAATTTACTTATTTATTTGTTAGGAATAATTTATTTTCCTTATTTTTATTTATTTTATTTTATTTTATTTTATTTATTTATTTATGTTTATTTTATCTTTTATTATGAACAAGAATAGTGTGGAATAAACTGCCAGCATAGAACTTACGGTTACATGTAGCCATTTCACCTATATAATGATGAGATCTAACAGCCAATCTAGTACTGCGCTTAAATTCCTAATGTCTAGGTAGCATTTGCGTTGTAATTTAATAGATATAAGCTGGGAACGAGAAATCGGGGAGCTGAATTCAAATTTTCCATTTTGCATATTTGTACACAAAAGGAAAAAAAAATACTGAAATTCGTTGCTTTTTTTTGTGTCGTTAAATACTTTTCATTCCACGTTACCATCCAACCGTAACCCTCACATATTAATACCCCACCCCAATTATATTTACCCACGTAAAATCGAAATCGTTCGTACTTTGTAATACACGTGGCATTTAAAAAGTTCATATTTAATATCCGTTTTGTTAAACAAATATATTTTAGTGAATGTTTGCAATTTTTGTCAAAAACCTACTTATTCGATATTATATTTTATATAGTTACCTTTCCTAATTCGTTGAAAAAAAGAAAAAGAAATACCATGATGAAAAAAGGGCATCAAACATGATTAAAACAAAGTTTTATTGTCAAAATGTTTATGTTATTATTAAAAGGAAAGACCAACGTATTTTTGTTGTTTTATTTATTTATTTTTTTTAATCCTTTCTAGAACGTTCAAAAATTTGGTTAAAAATCTTGATTTCTTGCGTCAGCGGGCGTGGGAGGGATATAGGAAATTTTATCGTCTTTTTGGGGTAAAAACAGTGATTTGGAAATTCTTGCAAAAATCAAATAATCATCCGTATTATAAGGATATTTTTCAGACTCTTTCACAAATGAATAGAATTAGTTTTTTTTTGTTTTTTTTTAAGGTTTTTTTTTAGAAAATCTTGGTAATTTTTTACATCAGTAAATTAAGTAATTTATTAAAATTCGAGAAATTAATTTTTCTCCCCCTTCATATTTATATTAGAATCAGATTTCCTTGGAGAATTAAAATCAACAGAGACACCATTTACCGAAAATCTGCTCTGAATCGTAAAATAAAAAAATGCAATAAATCTATAAAATTATTTAATTAGAAAATCTCTTAATTTCTTTCATAAATAGGATATATTAAGGATACTATTCTCCTAAGAACCTTTTTTTTCATAAATAATGAATTTTTACAAGAATCTTTTTCATCTTTTTAAAATGTTAATTAGAATATTTTAAGTTGATAATTAAAGTTTTTAAAATTCTGTATTTATTTTATCCTTTTAGATGATATTATTATTATTATTATTATTATTATTATTATTATTATTATTATTATTATTATTATTATTAAGTAAAAACTATATTTATTAATTATAAATGGAAAAGATTAGTACAAATCATCAAACACTTATACTCTTAAAAGAATTTTAAATTTATTTTGTATGTGTATAAACCTGCCGATTTTTGTAGATACGGGTAATCAAACACATTATCAGAAAATAAAAGCAATAAGTAAATTTAAAGCCAAAATCTCTAAAATTAAATAAAACATAAGATTACAGAGAATATTTTCTTAAATTTTTAACATTGAGTAGTGAAATATTATATATAAAAGGCGCTCAGGTTATATCGTTGAATTATTTTTTTACTGATAAATCTCCGGCAGGACATCAGATAAATATCCAACTGTCATCAAGCTATCAACACCCGAACGGCTTAAATAAACATTTACTGCTGTATCAAAAAAGAATAAGTCCTGCAATATTTTGAACTTAAAGAAAAGAATATTTGCTTCAAATCAGATTAATATATATGAAAGAGACTTGAAGCAACAGAAACAAAGAAAACAGTACTGAACTGTTACGTAATATCAGTCCTCCTATATGGCAGTGAATGCTGGACAATCTCCTCACGGATGAAGAAGAGACTTGAAGCAACAGAAACAAAGAAAAGAGTACTGAACTGTTACGTAATATCAGTCCTCCTATACAGCAGGGAATGCTGAACAATCTCCTCACAGATGAAGAAGTGGCTTGAAGCAACAGAAACAAAGAAAAGAATACTGAACTGTTACGTAATATCAGTCCTCCTATATGGAAGTGAATGCTGGACAATCTCCTCACAGATGAAGAAGTGGCTTGAAGCAACAGAAACAAAGAAAAGAATACTGAACTGTTACGTAATATCAGTCCTCCTATATGGCAGTGAATGCTGGACAATCTCCTCACAGATGAAGAAGTGGCTTGAAGCAACAGAAACAAAGAAAAGAATACTGAACTGTTACGTAATATCAGTCCTCCTATATGGCAGTGAATGCTGAACAATCTCCTCACTGATGAAGAAGAGACTTGAAGTAACAGAAACAAAGGAAAGAGTACTGAACTGTTACGTAATATCAGTCCTCCTATATGGCAGCGAATACTGGACAATCTACTAACAGATGAAGTGATTTGAAGAAACAGAAACGAAGAAAAGCGTACTGAACTGTTACGTAATATCAGTCCTCCAATATGGCAGTGAATGCTGAACAATCTCCTCACTGATGAAGAAGAGACTTGAAGCAACAGAAACAAAAAAAAGAGTATTAAACTGTTACGTAATATCAGTCATCCTATATGGCAGTGAATACTAGACAATCTCCTCACAGATGAAGAAGAGACTTGAAGCAACAGAAACAAAGAAAAGCGTACTGAACTGTTACGTAATATCAGTCCTCCTATATGGCAGTGAATGCTGAACAATCTCCTCACAGATGAAGAAGAGACTTGAAGCAACACAAATGTGGTTTTACATAAGGATGATGAGAATAACATTGACAACATGTGAGCAACAACGAACCTTTAGAGAAAAATGAAACAAAACGTACACTTATAATAAATATTAGAAAGAGATACTTGAAATTTCCAGAGTAAATAACGAGTTAAGAGGGCTTGGAAAATTTGACGCTGACAGGACAGATTGAAAACATGATGGACAGAGGAAAACAATGCATAACTATTGTGAGACCGTAACATACCTACAACATGGACTCTTCCAGGACTATATAAAGTATGCGACATAACACTCTGAGAGAGAGAGAGAGAGAGAGAGAGAGAGAGAGAGAGAGAGAGAGAGAGAGAGAGAGGCGACAGAAAGATTCGAGAATTTCGTTCTCATCATATCAATAGCGACAGAGACATAACACTCTAGAGAGAGAAGAAGAAGAGGAGGAGAGAGAGTATTCTAATACCGTAGTATCAGCCGCGTACGACTACCAATATTGGACACTAGCACATAGTAAGCTCCGCTTACACTTACACTATCTTTGTAACCTTTTTGTTTAATATATCTTTCTCACCTGTAATCCGTGTTCCGTGTTTTCCTTCCGTGGACCCGACTTTGGGCCAACATCAATAACCTACCTAACGGGCTTGTGCAAATGGATGGCAGAACAGGGTTTAGGAGAGATAGCAAAAAGACAATATTTATTCAGAGCTACAAAAGGCAGCATCCTGAATTGACATGACACAGAAAAAGAAGAAACACTGGACATTAACTCTGAGGTTGACATCCTGATTCAGTTACCTTTTAGAGGATTTATTTTCATATTTCCAATATTGTTAATAGAAAAGCAGCTTATTTTAAAAATTACTTTATAATGCCTCATCACACTGAAACACTGGTTCCGAAGTTAAGCAACGTCAAGCCTGGTTAGTACCTAGATGCGAGATTGCTTGGGAATATCAGTTGATGCAAGCTTGGGTGTGCGGGTGGTGTAACAGATAATGGTTGGGAATTGTTAATCGGAGAGCCGAGTTTTAATTCCAGTTGGGTTCGTTATATTCACTTACGCCCAATTACCATTGGAAAAAGGTATTAACCTATCTCTTCTCCCCCAACTATGGGTTAATTAGTAAAACTTCTAAATCTCTTCTCCCCCAACTATGGGTTAATTAGTAAAACTTGTATGACTAAACCATTATTCTCTCAAAAAAATCTTACGATCTACAAATATTTGCTGGCTTTTAATAATCTGCAAAGGGTTGATAAACCGTAAAAAACGAATCACTCAATGAAATACTGATTAGCTACACGGGCATGTCATTTAGATTTATTTACATTCTCTGGAATATAAATTTATAGAATCTAAAGTGACCGCAAAGTGAGGGATCGGTTTATATAATGATTGTAGATTAAAATTGATCCTCCATTTTATAACCACATTATCTGCCCTCTCCACCAAATTCTTGTAATACATAAATATATTCTAGCTTTAAATAAAGGTTGATAAACTGTAAAAAAACACATCAGTCAGTCAGTTATGAGCCATGCGTGATACACGCATAGGTGATCATGTATCGAAAGATACATGATTGATGAGGCAGATTTTTTTCCCCTCAGTAGGTTGTCATTTCTTTCTGCGGTAGACCAGTTGTCATCCAAGAACCCGGTCTCTTTACCCATAACTGGGGGAGAGGAAGAGGATTCATGCCTTTCTCAAGGGTATTAGCAAGTAAGTGAATGTAACTGATTCGACGGGAATTCGAACTCGGATTCCACAGTCCGAGCCGCTATCCATTATTCCACAGTGCCTCTAATCAATGGCGCTTTAACAAAAATGATTTTTTCATAATTAGATTTACATATGTGCTCCATTTTATTTTGTTGTTGCTTTTGTAGTTGTTGTTGCTGTTTTTTTTACAATTATCCAGAATCAAAAATAAATAAATGGCTGCAATGGTATTCTCTCTTTATATTTTGTAGTTGTTGTTCAGTTTTTAAATGTTCTTTAGAAAGGGTACCCTACTCTAGGATACTCTACTCTAGGGTACCCTACTTTAGGTACGCCACTGTGTTTGTGTGATACTTAAACTCGGTTTCGTTTCCTCAAAATATCGCCATGATTAATTTGATAAATACTTGCTACTTACCTGATTTTCCCTCCATTAAACAACAAACCAGAAACGGAGTTAATCACCAGAAGAAAAAACAAAAAAAAACTCCAAAACTTTTGCCGGATATTGGCCTTAGATAACTTAACGATTTGATAAAAAGTTTCAAATTACAGTTTATCTTTTACTGTACGACAGTAAGCATCCGTTTATTTCACGAGATAAAGGTAGCGTTGGTTGGTGAAAATTTAGTCACTTGGTGGCGAAACTCGGGTGACCTCTTCAGGGCGCAGACTTAGATGATGGTATATCGCGGCCGAGTGTTGTCCAGACTACATCCCCCCACCCCAACGCTTTAAGCCGTACCGACAAGATCCAAAGGAATACAGGGCATCACATTTGGGGTCAGCTTGGCTGCAGGTGTCCAACCCCAAGCCGGAGAGTGGGCAAAAACGGAAAAACAGGGGCCTCATAACAAGCCGCTTTGGGTAAATGGAGCTCATCTCGGGGAAGGGAATACTTTTTAAAATACTATTCACCCAATATCAGGCCCAAGAGCCACTCGAGGTAGAGGGTTACTGTGTGACAAAAGCAAAAATGAGCAAAAGCAGGAAATGAAGTGCATGAGGTTATGCAAGAAAGATAACAGCTTGAAGAGGTCAATATTGTAGCGATTGGGAAAGCACGCCGCCGGTAGGCTATTCCACCAGACAACAGTTTTGGGGGAGAAGCTGTCCGAATGGAACTTCCTCCTTACTAATGGAATATGGGAACTAAAGACTCACTAAGTAAAGAGTGACTAAAGGGAACGGGGATGATTCACTCTTGTGTATGTAACAGGGCGTGTGCCAGTTGTAAAGATGTCACCAAGGAATGTAACTCGTCAGAACCCATGACAGTAATAGCGACAGAGCAGCGAGAGGATCGCAACGTGGGAAAGGGATTGTAAGGTGGAAAATAATCTATCACCCACAAGTCCGTATAGACGCTTTTAAATGGAGTATTGGTGTCATATCTGGGATAGAGCTGATCAGTCCCCACTTACCTGTCTTTAAAGACAGATAAGTGGGGACTGGTCAGCTCTATCCCAGATATGACAGCAATACTCCATTTTTGACCTGATCTGGGTCTTATAAAGGTAGAGTATAGCAGAAGGAATCAGATGCTTATTGGAGCGGTACTAGCAATAGATCGGATATATGAGATCCACTTGAGGTCTGGTTTGAGCTTCAGTCTCAATAGACGCCTTGTGAGAAGACCCATCCATCATGATGTGTAAAAGTTCATGGAGTGATGGAATGTTACTCTTTTGGTATTTTGGACGTACTGGATTTTACAAGACCCTAACCCTCCAGCCCGACCACCACCATCATTGAGCTACCTGGTCAGTGTCAGAGGAAAGATGAGCTGCTAGGCTCTGTTGATTCAGATCTTTAGAGGGGTATCTATAAACCTTTCTATCATCCGCGTAGATATTTCCTAAGTATCTTGCCTGAATATAATTATTAAAAGAAAGAAAATGTTAACTTTACAATCAACAATATTTTTTTCCGAATGGTGTCACAAAACCAACCGGATTTGAATTGGTCTTCATTCAGACTCGTTGTCAACTAAATGCTTTGCTCTGTCAATGATCACTAGTCCTGGGTATGGCGATAAACTATCAGGTTATCCCATAAGTTCTGTCCGAATTTTACTTTTTTTTTTAAAAAATGAACGAAATTTAAAAAGTATTTTATGTCTAATGGAGCTGAACATTATTTTTATGTTTAGATGCATTTAAACTGATCAAATTTTATTTCAGAGAACAATAAAATTAAATTTTGTTTGATTAAAACCTTGCTAACATGGAAGTACCCAAGAATCATTCAGTGTTTGAACCAAACTTTGAGGAAAAAAAAGACCTGCTTTAGTGAATCGAAAAGAGGTGATGTTTCATCAGGACAATGCGCGACCCCACACAACAAAAATCACGTCACAAAAGATCGAAGAACTTGGTTGGGAGAAAATTCCTCATCTACCTTATTCTCCCGATCTTGCTCCTTCAGACTACTATTTGTTTCGTAGCTTACAGAATCATTTGGAAGAAACAGCTTTTGTAACACAGGAAGAGGTTAAAACTGACATTTGTGAGTTCTTCGAATCAAAGCCAAAAGAATTTTACAGTAATGGAATTAGTAAGCTTGTTAATAGATGGAAGGAAGTCATAGATAATCAGGGAAAATACATTGTTGATTGAATCTGTAATTAAATGTAACATTTGGTCACTTGTTTTCTTTATTCAAAATTCGGACAGAACTTATGCGATGACCTGATACATCCGACAGCAAGACCTTTGATCGGGAGATTGGATATTTTGAGGAGCGTGGAACCACCTTTTAACTACTGTTGTTCCCAGGTCCTTCCTGACGTGGGGTGGTAGCACCTGTTAGGGTCTCAGCTATGGGTAAATAGTGAACAGCCAAACAAAAACAAGACACTGTGAAAGTATAAAAAATACATTTTTACAATGAAAATACCTACAATAAATATTTATAGCAAAATGACCAACATACAAAATGAGCAGCAATATATTTTTTCTCTAGTTGAAGGCATAAAATTGCGTTGAAAATATAGTGAGTTGAAGCCATAAAAATGTGCTCAAAATTTGGCATTAAATAACCCATAGAGGTTGATATGCCGCTAAACAAAATCAACCACTCGACATGAAAGAACTCTCTCACGGCATTAGTACATATAATATCATACAATTTCTTAAAGAATTCAAACTACATTCCAAAATATGACTTCAACAAAACTACGACATAAAACAGACATATTAACGCCTCTAGTAGGGATATCCACATAAACCTGTATATCCCCAAAAGCTGAGCATCATCTACCATGTATTCACTTGTGAAAGCAGAATAAAGTATCATATTTTTATTACTTCAAAGCTCCCAAGAAAATTACATTTCGGCATTAAATGACCCATAAGGAGTTGATATGCCGTTAAACAAACAAATTAAATCAAATCAAGCTAATGACTACAAGCTGAGGGTGAGAGGTGATGAATTGACATATTTTCGAGATATTTTTGTGAAAATGAATTCAAAGGTCTTGGTTGAAATATGAACTCAAATCAGTAACGCCGATTTACACGCTGACAATCGATACTCTACGGGCGCATTTCCCTATAAATTGTAATCGTGTATTTAAAAAAAAAATGTTAACACAAGACTCCTGCTGATTAGGGATTAGTAGAAATACAATTAAAGTGTATTTTAAGTTTAAAATGTAGTTAGAGTTTGACTAATTACAGACTAGTCTCCCCTTATTTATATGTAAATAATTATTATATAAATCTCTGAGCTATGTGATAAAAATTAGGGTTGACTAAGTGTCTTTAGGTGGCAACCAGTATTGGAGAAAGAAAACTAGTTGCAGTGCAGCTGAGCATCTGACCAATTCCCTCCCTGTATCTGGACTGAAATCCTGAAACATTCATTCATGCGTAGTATGTCTTGGGTAAATTGACCTTTCGGAGCCCGTCCCTTACCCAGGTCAAATCACAACGTGTCCATGGGCATATGGTCATTGATTCTATCGGGGGAACCTATCTCTCTGGCCGTTGACTTCAGTCAAGGAAGCCCTCCGCCAGCAGATGCCCTGTGATCACCGCACTGGTTGCAAACATAAGCTATGGAGCCCAGTCGACCCCGTTATGGTAAATGGCCGTTGAATCTACGTTCCTCCGCCCTTGTCGGCTTTAAATAACCTACAAAGGGTTGAGAAAACGTAAAAACAAATCACTCGGTAGTGTGGCGTGTCTCTCACTGCTCTATCACTACGACCATGGAAAGGGCTCGGACGAATTGCATCTCCTGGTTCCATCAAGTGTGACCATCACGGCTAGAACACGCCATGCCACTTACATAGTAACAAACCAACCACATTCTCTCCGTATTCGATCGCCGAAAAGTAAGTTCGACTCGAGCAGCTTCTTCCCTCGAACAACTGTGCTATGGAACAAACTCCCAAGAGGATGTTCTCTAAATCATTACAATCTTAACCTGTTCAAGTCTAGAGCCACCTGTTATCTTCCCCTGTTAGCCATATAAACTACGTCTGAACGTAACCCTCTGCTTCGAGTGGCTCCCGGACCTTGTACAGGGTGGACCTTACTATAAAAAAATTAAAAAAGAAAAAAAAGAGAAACTCTCAGCAGAAAAGCTTAGTTGGGGAACCGGTTCAGTCGCTGATATTCGGACTATAGAGCAGGTAGTACTTTAAAGTAACCAGCTTAAATTTCGACAAAATGGAAAACAGTTCTACTGATATATAAATGACACTGTTTGATGTAATGACCCTTTAGGTTCTCGTCAGTCTCCTCTTGATCAGGTTGTTGAAAATATCGAGTAAAGCAAGGAACAATGACCAAAAGGTTAAACGAACGACAAATAAAAGTAGTAATTATCAGAACAAAGAACAATGTCCTTAGCTTCGAATACGGGTGACGAAGTGAAGACTTGGATCATCGCTTGGTCAAACTTAATTATACTGCTGCCTTGATATATATAAAAAGACTATACCAGTTCATTAGGTCCATGGGTCGGCAGTTAGGTTCGCCCAATGAAATAATTATCAATCAAGCACACTCAAACGAACTTAATATATACGTTTCTAGGGACGTATAAACAAATCTATATACTTAATCTATCTATTTCTATATACGATGCACAGGGTGCGATGGATAAATTGTCGTCTAAATTACGCAAAAAATGAAACTAACACTGATATCTCATGCTCTTTTTCTCACGGACGGTGCCCAACTAAGTCTCCTATATTGTGTAGCCCACAAAATCAAAAAGAAACAACGCGCATGCGCAAAATTAAAAATATAAAAGGGCACCAATTTACCTATCGCATCCTCTAAGTTTGATATTCTCAGAGTTGAGACATTTTGTTCATTGATTGTTTTTATTTTTATTTTTTACAGCTTATCAACCTTTTGCACATTATTTAAAACCAGAAAATTCAATTAATATCTCGATATCAGACTACGGACTTTATAGTCAAGAGATGCACATAATAGATATCCTAATTCTATGAATTACCGGTTCTTATATGATAACCGAAGTTAAGCAACGTCAAACCTGGCTAGTACTTAGATGGGTGACCGCTTGGGAATAGCCGGTGTTGTACGCTTGGTTTTTCGGGCGGTGTAATGGCTAACGGTTCGAAATTGGAAATTGATGAACCGAGTTCTAATTCTAGTTGGGTTCGTTATATTCACTTACGCGCAAATATCCCTGGGAAAGGGGAATGGATACACTTCTTTTCCCCAGCTATGGGTTAATTAGTAGGACTTGTATCAGTAAATCTTTATTATTTCCCCAAAATGCTTACAATCTAAAAATATTTTCTGGATTTAAATAACCCGCAAAAGCTTGATAAACAGTAAAAAAAATAACAAGCCAAACAAAAAACTACTTATTTAATTTCATGAAATTTCGAGAATTTAATTTTTGTAGCGCTTAATGTTTATTTATTATTTATTTACTACTTATGCGCGTTCTGCGCATAAGTAGTAAATAAATAATAAATGGAGAATTTAAATTCTCATTTTCTTTTCTTTCTTTCTTTTTTTGTTTTTTTGTTAAACAGAACCGCCAGTTAAAATCTCCTCTGAATTGTAAAATATAAAATGAATTAAAATTAATAATTATTTAATTAAAAAAGATTTTAATTGCTTTTATGACTAAGTATTAGAGAATAAGTGCGATAATTATAGTAAGTACATCAAATTCAATAAAATATTAAATTACGGAACACATTTTTCTAATTTTTAAATATTACTAGATAGTTAACAAATATATATATATATATATATATATATATATATATATATATATATATATATATATATATATATATAAAGTCTATCGCGTTATATTCCTCAAATAATTTTTACAGATGTGGTCACCGTAGAAAATATTACACAAAATTCCGCACGTCAATCAAGCTGTCAACACATTAAATAAATATTTACCACCGTGTTAAAAAATGCATTTCTACGATATATCAAACTAAAAGTAATATTCTTTTCAAATTAGATTAATTAAACTTTAAATTAGTTAATATTATTCAAATAATGGAAAAGTATATTTTATTTTTTTATTTTTTTTTATAAAGAGAATTAGTGTCATGGCAGGTGACTGACAATGGCGCGAAAATCAGAGACTATTAGCGATTTCAAAACAAAACCTTCTTCCAGTAAAGTATTTTGTTTATTCGAGAAATTAAATTGAACCTATTCGTTCGTAATTCAAACTAAAAAGAAAAACTTCAAGATTTTTTATTTTTAAAAATTCATTCTTAGAAGGCACATATAATATAATAATAATGTGCTATGACGTATATCCGGTAACGAAATAGCTGACTCTGAAAAAACTCCTATCGTGGAAACGTTGCCAGAATTCTGGGTTCAGCAATAAATAAATCTGCAATTAGAGGGCAACTTTTTTTAAAGCAGAGACAAAAAAAATCCCAATCTTTTTTAAGCTCGTTTGAATATTGATTTTCACTGCCTGAAAGCAAATCCTGTGAATTCATTGTTCCGCGCGAAATGAATACGAAATTGAAATTCAAAGCGAGATTTGTTGACGAAACAATGACTTCAAGGTGATACAAATTAACAGTGAAAAATAATTATGGTGTAATTTATTCCTTGGTGATTATAAAAAATTGTTTTATAAAAAAAAAACAAAAAAAACTATTCTCTCTTTTTTGATGATCAGTTTATACGCGAAAATCTACGCTGATATTGGCATTTGATAAATGCCAATATCTGCGTATCAGTTGTCACACTTTTTCAATTAAAGGGCCACAACTTTCAATAGCTCATCTTCTATGTAATAAATGCCACTGTCAATGTGTCAATCTGTCGTACTTTTTCAATTAAAGGGACGCAACTCTCAATAGCCCATCTTCTTCTATATAATAAATGCTAATGTCAATGTATCAATGTGTCACACTTTTTCCACTTTACACCTAGAAGCCATAACCCGACTTTTTCAAACCATTTTGGAATCAGGCCGACTCCGTGACCAAATTAAAAACATTCCGGGTCGGATCCAGACCTGCAAACCTAAAATTTTGGATTCCCAAGTTTTCATTATTGCTATTGTTTTCGGTGTTTTTTTGTTTTTTTTTACGTAATTTTTTGCGACGATTGATTTTGTACGATAATAATTTATAACTTGGAAATAAATTTAGGAATAATGAAAATCAATTGTGAAATCCAGTGAAAATCAGCCATGAAATAAAAAAAAAAATATTTGTACGGAAAGTAACGTCCTACGCGCATCAACCTCTCTTTAAATTAAGTGGCGGCAGAAGAATTATCGTTGGAATTGTAAAAGGTAAGCTTAAATAATAATGCAATAATTAAATGCAGCGATCAGTTTTGAGTTCTTCTGTAGTTTATTGTTGCCTATCACATCTACTCCTCCCTACCTATTGTGGTGAAGGCCCAATTAAGAGCACTCCGCAGGAACTAGCTCAAATGTCACCCGATAGAACGGCTTTTAACCTAGTAAACATATATATAAATTAGTATCCTACCGCCATTTTAACATTTGATCTTGCAGTTGGTTTATAACTTAACATTTGTCATCGTTTTCATATTTTTCGACTAATAACAATCACCCCCACTCCGGGTGACCTCCTGACGTCGAAAGAGACGCTCTGTCTGTTGACCATGTTTGCCGTAGTCTCTGAATATGGAATCCAGTGAAGTCCGTAATCTGTTCAATATCAGAGGTTGGCAGTGTAGATTCGAAGAAAGTAGCGTCTGTTAATTCTTTAAGTCTTCGATATCAGGTTGGCAGTGGAGATATTTTGGGAGAAAAAACAAAATGGTTGCCTTTATACACGTCGCATTGAATATTTTGAGCTTTCTGATTGGTTAACCCTTCTATTGGTGAACTATAAAATGAGTCAGCTCATTTTGGCTAGCTCACTAGTACTTACAGGGTACCCAAAAATTCCAACACTGTCTGCCATCGAGGAGAATCAAGCGAATATTTCGATGGAAGAGATTGCTAAGAGTTTGAAAATTGATATCTCAGCAGCCTTTCGCCATTTGAAGAGACTTGGCTTCCCATATTCTCTGACGGAACAGAACAAACTCGATTTTTTTTTCTGCGGTGATTTATTTGCTGTTACTCCGCGAATAGGAGCCGTTCTTGGGCGGTCGATGAAAAATGAATTTTGTGTATGATAACATTCGACGCCAAAGAAGATGGAAACAAGCTTGTGAAGCGGGCTTGCTTCCAAACAATGTTTTGATATCCTTTAGGTAGGGATTGACGATGGATTATTCACTTTGCGCTTCTTCCAGTCGGCGAAAGAACAACTGTAAAAGGTACTGCGACCAACTCTCCAGTCTCAATGCGGCTACCCAAGAAAAACGGCCGATTTTGTTAAATCGAAAAGGTGCCATTTTCGGCTACAACAACGCAAGATTTTGAGGAAGCTTATGGTGTTGAAATAGGAAGCTCTCTAGCATCCACCTTCTGGTTTTCATTTGTTCCAGTCTCTACGGAACAATTTAAACGTCAAAACAAAAAAAATGACTTTGTACAGTCGAGCGAAAGCAACATTACAGTCGTCTTCCAACAAAAAACGCGAAGTTTCTACGAAAATGGCATATGAACAAGTTTTTCTAACGATGGAAGACAGTTGTTAAAAACAACGGCCACTGTTCACTGGACTAATAATAAATGATTAATTTGAGTATTAAAGACATTTTTTATGTTTAACGTTCTTTTTATAGATACAAGTATTTAAGTAAATGCTCTGTTTATAATAAACAGTATTAAATTACATTTACCGGCCTGAATGTCCGAGAAATTTTCACAGAAAATATTCGTTCTTTGACAGGATTCGAACCTGCATCCTATACGGAACCGTCATTTACGCTGACTTGCCTTACCGTTAGGCTACAAAGAATCGTTCGGTAGGCAAGTTTTTGTAGCCTAACGGTAATGCACGTCAGCGTAAATGACGGTTCCGTATAGGATGCAGGTTCGAATCCTGTCAAAGAACGAATATTTTCTGTGAAAATTTCTCGTACATTCAGGCCGGTAAATGTTATTTAATACTCTTTATTATAAACAGAGCATTTACTTAAATACTTGTATCTATAAAAAGAACGTTAAACATAAAAATGTCTTTAATAAATAAATTGTCGGACTTTGTCCATTTCGTAATATAATTTGAGTATGTAAAATTTGTTTTGAATTTTCGAATCTGGCACGAACCTTTGTAAAGAAATAATATTATGGTTATTATTATTGTTTGAAGTTATATATGTATTGTTTATTATTATTTCTTTTAAATTTTGCCACAGTTACCGGGTTTTTCTGTTTTAGTATATATTTGGTTTTATACAACTGACCTGGCTATCTTTCGTCTTATTTTTACTTTCGGTTTTTGTTTACTTATATATATATATATATATATATATATATATATATATATATATATATATATATATATATATATATATATATATATATATATATGTGTCAACTTTGCATTTTCTACTATCATTCATTTTGTATCAATCGATAGTGTAGGTGTTCTGTCAAAAGGTAGTATAAATGATTTTATTCTATGTTAAATAATGATTTTATCTTCGAATATTTTAGTCCTTCCGATATATATTTTCATTGTTTCTTTGCTCCTGCTCTTTGTTTCTAAAATAAACAAACTTATTTATCTACTATTTCGTAATTTATCTTGCTTTCTAGTTGTTGTTTTTTTTTTTTGTTTACCTAACTTTTTACATACTAAAAAAAAAAAACTTATTTTTTTTGAGCTTCTGAAACACGTAATGTGTATAATGTGTATAGTGTGTCGTAGTGGAGGAGCTTGCGCGTCCCGAGGAACCTGAATGTAATGGCGTCGAGAGCTCAGTCTTCTGGTAAGGTCACCCATGGAGGTAAGGATTCATGGAAAGGACCAGACTAATCAAGATCCGATGTGCGGCAGGTAGGCGGCTGAGGCGACGTTCTATGTCCGAGAACAAGTTAGCAGCCCGATGCAAGCTGTGATCAACGAGCGGATACCACATCTGTGAAACTCCGAATCGGTAAGAAAAGTTGAATATTTATTAAGTTGAATCAGTAGTAATTTCTTCATTGAGGAACAAATTGTCGCATATATATATATATATATATATATATATATATATATATATATATATATATATATATATATGAAAACATTACTTTTTAAATTTTATCCCGACATCGTTGTTTCTTGGTAAAATTTCTAGTCTTCAGGGGTTGTCGTTTTAAACTGTATTTCCAAATTTTTTTCAAAATATCTGCTGTTTGGGCTTTATATATATATATATATATATATATATATATATATATATATATATATATATATATATATATATTGTATCATAAAATATACTTTCTTTAAACTTAATATCTCCAAACCGAAGGATTAGCGGACATACGTTTATACAGTCTTTTGTTTTATACACAGATATACACCTGTGTACGGGTACGTCAATAAATCAGAAGCCTGGGTATAAATAACTATCTTACAAAATAAATATTCAATAAAATATGCTTTGCCAACTCACTTGGTTTAGTCATAAATATGAATCTAAAAAAAATCCATGAAACTTTAAAATAAAATGTCAATTAATAACGGTGTCAATGCACACTATTCATCACCTTGAGCAATTAGAATGTTAGGATCCCTGAACAAAAACCAACAGTTCATTTTTATAATAAAATGACCAATAATACATTTTTGTAGTAAAATTACCAGCAATACATTTTTTAAATTACCAACAATATATTTTACTATCTACAAAATATATATCTAAAATCATACCTCGTTCTGGGTATGACGATAAACTATGTCCAACAGCCTCTGATCAGGGGGGGGTGGTTGAGGAGCTTAGAATCACCTCTTAATTGATGTTTCCGGCTCCACCATGACTAGGGTGGTAGCACCTGTTAGGGTCCCAGGTATGGGAAAATAGTTAACCGCTAAGCTGGTGTCAAAACACTATGAAAGTGTAAAAATAGTCTTAATACCAGAAATAATTTGTAAAAACTTATTACCAGCAATACATTTTTGAAAAAAAATATTACCGGCGATATATATTTGAAGGAAAATTATTACGAGAAATAGATTTTTGAAGAAAAAAATATTACCAACAATAAAAATTTGTTAGCACTAAATAACACATTCAAGTTGATATGCCGCAAAAAACAAATCAAATCAAACCAAACTAAAGCCATACCTTTACCCTTATAGTATATAACATTATGTACGAATTATCTTTATTTGAAGGCAATCAATTCCGTACAAAATATGTATTTAGAGGATTTACATTATTACATGTTGTAGTCATCTTTATTGCCATATTCACGACGTTTCGGCCGTTGTACTCTCCGGCTTTCTTCAGGTGATATATGTTGGAATTTCGAATCGAAACCTTTATTTAGTCCACTGGTGTAGATTGTTCTAGTTCCACGTGCCACGCCTTTAAATATGTACCTGAAATACGTACCTTAAATATGTACGTACCATACAAAGATATATGTACCTGAAGCCATAAAATTACGTACAAAATATTTATTTCGGCATTACCCCCATAGAGGTTGATATGTCGCTAAATAAAATCAACCAACCAAATGTCGGGAGCCAACTCGGCTCCACTGTTCACAAAATTTAGGATGTTTTTAACCATTAATTGTCGCTACCCGGCTGGCTAACACGGATAGGCAGGGTTCAGCGCCGTCGGAGATTTTTAAAATACAAACACACATAGACTCATACATACGAATGTATGTGTGCATTTGATCGGCGTATACTCAGATATAAAGAGATCACGTCAACTGTTCACACAGAAACAGACTTTAAAAGAAGCGTGACGCCGGTAACGGCTTGTTTTTTGTCATCCTCTTCTTTTTAGAAATATTAATAGTTGCCAATCATAAATTGGTGCTTAGCAGACGTTATTTTTAGCAGTCGCCGCGTTCTATAAACGTAGCGACATAAGGCATGTAACGAACCAAACTTGCTATATCGAGTTTTTATTTCTGTTCATTACCTCGTTATCTTCGACTAGCAAGTCTCGACGCTTTTCACTTTACGTTTTGTTTTTCTCTATTTCTAAAAATTTAAATATCGTACCTAATTTATTTAAAACGCTATCTGTATTTACAGATACATCTGCGCATGCGCATGTAACAGCCTTTACTGATTTGGTTTAGTACAGTTCTCAAACTTTTTACATGCCCCACTCAGACATCTCTAAAATCCTGATGTGCCACATGTAACATATAATTCTTATTATTCAAAAAATAAACTCCTATTCTCGTGTAGGAAACCTAAAAGGCTATCAATTTAACTTTCCTTAAGAATTTGAGATTGCATATATGCAATTATTTAATTTTAGAATTTTACAGTATTTATAAAAAATATTGTGTTACTAATATTTCTCTTTCTCTCTCTCTCTCTCTCTCTCTCTCTATATATATATATATATATATATATATATATATGAAGAAAAATATACGGAAAAAACAAACAAAAATCCTTATATGCAATTATGCTGTTTTAATGTTAATATAATGTCAACGTCGGACGTTTCGGTCTAATAAACCATCTTCAGGACATATTCATAAAATATAATTAACATTATCAATTCAACATGACAAAGACGATGGACATAAGAACAAGACTGGTATTTATTCGTACAAAAAGTGCAAATTGTGGCACGAGGCCAAGAAAGGGGAGGGGTAGAGGCTGTTCAACACTAACTATCTTATACCTAGCTAATCAGATTCGCGACCCATTCGTACATTACATTTTACACATTCACCAAAAGAACTCGTCCATTACCAAACAATCCTTCAAACACCATAATACCATGTGCTCTCAAGGGAGACCTACCAAAATCGCGCCCCATACCATGAAAATTCTAATGATGATATATATATATACAATTCTAATAATGATAAAATGAGAGGGGAGGGAAATGAACCCAATAATAAACTTAAAATAAACACAAATACAAACTAAACATAATTGATGTTAGTAGGGACCGTCCAACCCATAAAACGGAGAAGACGCTGTATTCTGCCCAAGGGGCAAAATCAAGAGACGCTCTCGCTAAGGGAGTGGGAAAAGGTATAAAATATTAGGCTGGAATGGGAAAATATAAAACTGACCCAGTCGAGATGAAAGGGGGGGGCAAAACAAACTGGGGAGAATGGGAATCTCAACTTGGATCATAACCAACGAACGGCCGGGATGCAGACCAGGAACAACACTTACTCACATTAACTAGGTACACTGAAGCTTGTCTAACCTAACCAAGAGGAGGGTTCCACAGGAAGCCACCCCGATGTGCAATAGGTTGACCTAGAAGAGAAAATCAAGGCTAGCCCCGTTCACACGAAGCAAGCTCGCTTCTTTTACCCACCTTTCGCTAAAGACTGTCGAATGCAATCGTTTTCTATCCGATCTAATCTTCATCTTGAGCTGATGCTCAAAGAATCGAATTAGATCCGAATGAGAAAGACGATTGCCTCGCAAGACTTCCTCCTTTCGCGTCGTCCAAATCACCATTCGAGCCGTGGCCATCAGCGTCAGAAACACCATCCGTTTCATCCAGGAATACGGGGGCGACACATTGTCACACGCGTATGCGCGATCAATGGACACAAGCTGTTCGGGAGCGAGACGAGCCGTCAGCTCGCTGATATGGTCCCATAAGGGGCGGACCTGGGGGCAATGGTAGAAGGCGTGCACAGCCGTTTCCTCTAAGCCAAGGCCACACCGTTCACAGTCTGGCAAATCCGCCAAGCCCCATATGAAAGCCTTGTCGTTGAGAGGCAGCCGATTCCGAGCCAATCGCCAGCTAAGCGAAAACTCAGGGTTACTGAGGTAATCCGCCGCTGGCGCCCAAGACCAGTAGGAGCAATACTCCTGCTCCGACAAGCCGAGCGTATCTCGTAGGAGATCCTTCGCGGGCCTCTCCACTAATTCACGATAGAAGACCTACCTAGGCCGAGAAAGGTCACTGGACCGGGGAACGGCCCTCAAGGCCGACCGACACTCGCGAAGGAAAACCGATTGATCCCGGGGTTTACGACCGCGCTCAACCCGCGAGATGGGGGGACTGATGGTAAGGCCAGGGAACGCGTCCCTAACAATCCCCTCCAGAATCGGATCTCCTCCAGTCAATGCACGGCGTAAGAAAGCCAACCTAGAGGCACGGATGTGACTCAGCAGGTGCGGCATTCCAAGAATGTTTTCTTAAGAACAAGACTTATCCAAAGAGATAACTGAAAGTTTTATATGATCAGCGTACCGTTTAAACATGGTCACGTTGTCGTCACGTGGGCGACGCTGTGAAAACGTATTCCTAAAATTTGAGTATTTTGAATGAAAAATGAAAAGAATTCTATTTTGATCTAAAATTTATATATATGTACGCTTGTTTTTTGTATTAAATAGCACGCACACTCATACTCATATAGACTCACTAAAAATAAGATACATTTTTAATAATTCATCGTCAAAAATTATGGCTGGAACCCACCCCCCTTAAAAATCAAATTGCACCTCCCCCTTTGTTGGTCGTGCGCCCCACGTTGGTAACCACGAGTTACGGACAATAAAACAATGCAAACAATCCACAACATATATAAGAAAATTTTGAATTGACTCAGCCATTTACGATAGGTTTTTCTCGTAGAAAATGAAGTGTTCTCTGTCAATTTGTCAGTCTATCTATCTCAGCCTACTTAATTTATGAGAGACGCTCTGACATATTACGTCCTATTTTTTTACGTTGGTCCACAATAAGAGACAGATGCTGGTGGAGGGGGGTAGCTTTCCCATCAATAACGCATAAATCATTTTGCCTTGTAACAGATTAAGCGGATGCTTGACAAAATGGCGTCTGACAAAATGGCGTCTTACATTAAAGTGCGTAACAAAACAGAAAGTGTGTCAGAAAAATAGCTTCATGCGGAAAGAATTGCACCCAAAGTGATTTATCGGCCGTTGCTGCACGTTTATGGAGATTAGACAAGTAGGCGGTGTTAAATGCGTTTTAGAGCGACGTATGTGACAAACTATATGCGTCTCGATGAAAGATGGAGTCAGCAGGTAAAAAGTTCATCACTGCAATGAAAAGATAGTGCTTTATGGCTGGAAACTAGCTCTATTCAGTAACGTTATTGTGCTACTGTATCTGTAAAGTTTTCTGTGGAAATAAATGAGGCATTATTTTCGGAGCGCCCCTTAAATGAATGAATGAATGTGTGTGTGTGTGTGTGTGTGTGTGTGTGTGTGTGTGTGTGTAGAACGGGGTTCTGAAAAGTTACGAAATGTGATGTTTGGTACCTTAGGCATATTATATAAAATGGAAAGAGAAGAGAATTTATCGGAATTTCCTCCCCCTCTCTCTCTTCCACTCTCTACCTCTCAATCCCCCTATCTCATGTCGAAAGTTGTTCATGTATTTTTCCCAGCTTTTTTTTGTATCCTCATCTCATTTTCAGAATGGCTCGAAAGCAAGAAATTCATTTTAGCCTTTTTCTGAAATGAATCCAAGGCAAATCGTCATCCAATCCTGCAGAATGGATTGAAAATAAAAGATTTATATCCTTTTTGGTTTATTCATTTATTTTCCGTGTCGACAATATATTTGTTTAAAATAGGATATTGAATCCCAACAAAGTTTTTAAGAAATCAAACTAGATTTGATTATGCGTTTCGCCTTTCTAGGTCTGATCAAATCTCAAAACGAAAGAATGAAACGTGTGTATTTGTGTATTTGCTTAAATAATGAACCTTAGTACGTTTTTCCCTAAGTTGGCGTTTCTCGTGATTAAAGAAGAAAAAAAAATGAGTGACTTTAATCCGTTTATATTTATTCTGTATCTTTTCTTTAGAATTCTTAGTTCGTCTCAAAAGTTGTTAATATATTTCCCCAGCGTTTTGTTTCGAATTAAAGGTAAATCTCATTTTCAAAATGGCTCGAAAGCAATATATATATATATATATATATATATATATATATATATATAGTTGCATAATACATTTTTTGATCAAGGGTGGTCTTCAGTGATGCACTGTCCTCATCGCCGATTTCGGGTTTTGCATCATATCGGCTCAAACAGCAACCCCGACCTGACTCTCCTTGATAGCGTCATGCTGCGCACCTCCAGATTGCAAAGAAAAATTCAGATATGGCCACGAGTCCGAGCGTTCTTAATGACACACACACACACATACATACATGGATGCATATATATATATATATATATATATATATATATATATATATATATATATATATATATATATATATATACTAGCAGCATGGCCCGGCGTTCCCAGTGCTTGATTCAAAAATCGTACGACTCATACAGCATTCGCTATCACGACTTAAAATATTTTTGCCCTTCCTTACCTTTAAAGAAGTGCCCTTTGCCGTGCTGATGTTGCTATATACCTTACTTCTTGCCTATCTCATACTGCGAATTTTTTCTAAGGTCTATACTAAACATTAAATCTGTTATGAAAAAAGAACTAAACAAAATGAACATAAAACGATCAGCTTTAAAAAAGGACTCGTAACAAAAAAAGGATGTTAACAACAAATACTTTTTCACACCCAATCCAATTCTGCGGAATCCGAATCAACGTTGAGTTTAAGCAAGAGAATGAGCCAACTGGAGTAAAGTGCCATGCAGATTTAAATTTTTCCCACATGTGATGAATGCAGCTGTCGATGTTTTTTGCATGCTAGCATGCTAGTTAACATTCGCGTCAGTCAGCTGTTGGTTCTCACGCTGGCCAATAGAATCTTCCTGCCTATTCGTTGCAGCCAGCTATTGGCTCTCACTCTGGCCAGTAAAAAATGGCCGCAAACTACATGAAAACTGGTGTAGAAGCATGAAAAAAAAATCGATTATTTCCATTATCGATGGGAGTTGGGAAATGCAAAGTCGGTCTTGGCCTTACCGCTAACTTGGAACATGTGCATGTAAATTTTGGTGCAAATCCGTCGAAAATTGCGGCCGTGCATTCGTCACACACACACATCTTACCTTTTATAGATAGAGATATATATTTCTATATATACATACATATATATATACACATATATATATATATATATATATATATATATATATATATATATATATATAGGAAATAAATAAAATAAAAATTATCTAACCTACTGATGAGCGGATTGCATCTGCGAAATTTGAAATCCGGAAGAATAAGTTTTGAAACAATTTACTATCACCCCACCCCTTCAGGACGTAAGTGATTATGGCTCTCTACAATTTCCTCTTCTTTGTAGCTCTTAGAAAATGTTGTCTTTTTTAAGCCTCTTAATACTTGTTCTGCAAACCATTTACACAGGCTCACTAAATATGTTATCCATTGTCTTCATCTGTGCCTCTTGACTTCAATATATTCTGTAAGTGTCAAATTGCTCTTTCGCAGACAATTCACTTCTCTTTTTTCTGATTCTAACCATAAGCGTTCTTTTTTTTTCGTAAAACTTGCTTGTTACTCACATGCACAGTTCATGGAATTCTCAGCATCCTTCTGTAGAACCACATTTCTGTTACCTCAAGTCTCTTCTTCATATGTGAGGAGAATGTCTAGTATCCATTGCCATATAGGAGGACCGATATTGCATAACAGCTTGACGCGTTTCTATTTATTACGAACGAAATTTTTCCTGTTTCTTTATACTTAGCTTAGCTTTTTGAAAGTTTCTTTCTCTATTCCAACTTACCTTCGGATTTCGGGCATCACATTTTGTGCCCTCTGTTAAAAGATTTGGAAGGAAACCTTTATCAATAGTCGAAAAATCGATAACATATAGTAGACTTTACATGTCTATTTTCGCTAAAATCGGTTTCAATAAAAAAAACAAACTTCATGAATTTCATTATTTACATTATTTACTCGGGCTGTTATTCTCATCTTCATTCCTTTATTCACAACGTTTCGGCCATTGTACGCTCCGGCATTCTTCAGTTAATTGGAATTTCGAACCGAACCCTGTATTTCGTCCACTGGGGTAGATTGTTCTAGTTCCACGTGCCATGCCTCTTCCGGATGTCTCAGTTATTTCCCTTTAACTCAGCTCTCGAAGGTTTTTTGATTCACCACTGCTTTAGCCTGGTATGGAACTCACAATTCTTTGGGTCTAGTCACGTGATCTAACCAATGTCTTTATCCATTGGGCCATAAGTCCTTGCGATTACGCCAATGAAGAGGATAACACTCTGAATAATGTAAATAATCATAATACTTCATCTCAGAGATACAGAAGGATATTTATGAATTTCAACTGAATATAATAATGTTTGTTCATTTAATACCAAATTCTTCCTGTATAGAAACGGCTAGTTTAATTCTTCTTCTATGTGTCCTTCAGGACTTAGGCGATTATGGATCTCCATAACTTCCTATGTTGTATAAATCTTAGCACTTTTTCTTCCTTTGCTAAGGCTACCACTCATTGTTTTGGCATTCCTTCAGACATGCTAGTCAAGTAAGTGGCTCGCTGCTTTCCCCTACCTCTCTTGTCATCAGTAGGCCCCGTGAGTGTTAAGTTTTCCAAGCCCTCATTCCTCATTATATGCACAAGGAATTTCAGCCGTGTCTTCCTGATTTTGAGTTGAAGTGATATTTCTGCTACCATATTCTTTAAAATTTTCTTGTTGCGTATCGCTCCGTCCATAGAATTTTCAGCTTCCTCGTGTAGAACCACATTTTTGCTGCCTCTAGTATTTTCCTCGTCCGTGGGAAAAATTGTCCAGCGTTCACTCCCATATAAGAGGATGGAATATCAAATAATAATCCAGCACCTTTTTCCTTGTTCTTAACTAACTTTTTTTTTCCGTTTCTCAGTACCTTGCTTAGATTTTGGAAGGCATCTTTCACTGCTAGTCCAAAGTGTGTCCAGATCTTGGTGTCATATTTTCCATCTTCTATTAAAACGCTTCCCGGCCCTTTTTTTGTGTGTTATTGTTTTTGTGTGTGTCTATGAATCATGCTATAAGCTTTTTTTAAAGCTGATCGTTTTATGTTCATTTTGTTTAGTTCTTTTTTCGTAACAGATTTAATGTTTAGTATAGAGCTTAGAAAAAATTCGCAGTGTGAGAAGTAAGGCAAGCAACATCAGCACGGAAAAGGGCACTTCTTTAAAGGTAAGGAAGGGCAAAAATATTTTAAGTCGTGATAGCGATTGCTGTATGAGTCGTACGATTTTTGAATCAATACAAATTGTCTCAGGAGAATCAATAAAATATGTCGAATCTTTTACATACCTAGGAAGCGAATAAATTCTACTGAAAAGGATGTAAAAATTCGCATAGCTATAGCCTGAGCCACCTTGAAAAAAATGGATGTAATCTGGAAATCTGATCTACCAGATAACCTCAAACGGAGATTCTTTCACGCCACTCTAGAGTCGCTTTTAATGTATAGCGCTACTGCTTGGCCATAAAAACAATCCTTAAGTCTAAACATGATGAAACCTACATTCGGATGCTTGAAGACAACATCCAACTAAATCCCAGCTCTATGAAGCCTTTCCTGATATTTCTACAATCTTATACGAATGTAGAATGCACTTTGCAGGACATTGCTGGCAATCAAAACACATCAGCATGGAGCGAGACGGGCTGACCACTCAGCAGCCACCTGCATTGATCAGCTATGTTATGACACAGAATGTCATCCTAATGACCTTCCGACCTGGATGCAAGACCGTGAGGGTTGGCGGGATAGACTCATGAATTTCCCGAGCTAACTCGACCGAATAAAATAATATGAATCACGCCGCAGTTTTTCATTTTACTCCCAAATACACAATGCTCGAAACACGCTTTCATCAGGCATAAAGGTTTTCTTACCCAGGACCTCGAAAATCGCGGTCGCTTCCAGTTCAACAAATAAGGAAACTGTATTATTAATTTATTTTTAATCATTTCACCCCAAGCAAAGCAATAAAGCCACTAAGACTCAAGGGATTATCGAGTGTGAGAGAATAGAACATTATTAAGGATTATTAATACTAGTTAAGACACACGCTGCCATCAGGCATAAAGGTTTACTCAGACCTCGAAAATCCCGGTCGCTTCAACAAATAAGAAACTGTATTATTAAATTTTGGCTAGTATTATTTTCTTTTGAAATTACGTTTTGTTGTTTATCTTCGTTTTGTTTTTTCGCAAAATTTTTATTCTACAACCAGGAAAATGTAGTGAAAAAAAGAATAACAATCTCATTGTTGCGATGAAAAGTCAATCCTTATTTTGAATCATTTCAACCCAAGCAAAGCAATAAAGCCACTAAGACGCAAGGGATTACAGAGTTTGAGAAAGTATAAGAAAAAAGAACAGATTATTAAGTCAGAAAGAAACGATGGGCATTGTGGTTAAATTTTTGAAGATCACAGTTGATTAGGAAGCAAGAAGGCAGAAGAGAGTTTTTACAAACGGGAATTCCGAAAAAAGAAACTGTTAGCATAGAACTTACGGTTAAATTTACCCATTTCAACTTCAAAATGATGCGACCCTGCCGTTAATCTAATACCGTGCTTAAATTCATAAAGTTTATTTACAAAAGAGGCAAGTTCATCTAAATAATTACCATGAAAATATTTATAGAAAAGACACAGGGAAGCTACGTCATAGCAATGGATAAATGACTGTAGCTCAAAACCAATTCTTCTCTGGATTTCATCAAGAATCTCTAGATATCTACCAAAACAACAGACCAGATGTGTCAGCAATATCCAAAGCTAGGACAAATGGTAGACTTGTAAATGTGTAAAGAGATTTTGACGAGAAAAATTGTCAAGCGTGACACCGTGAACTAATTTTCCTAGCAGCAGAATACATAGCAAGTGATTCAATATAACCGCCCCACTTGATGTTGGCAGAAAACGTTAGCCTGAGAAGGTACAATGAGTCACTCACCTGGAGGTTAGCATCAGCCATACTGATGGAAGGCAAAAAAAAAAGGTTCTCTCAGGCGATTAAAAGGGCGTAGTTTTGTTTTTTAGGCATTAAAATTAACAAACCATTTCTTGCATTTCTTTTTAAATACTTTTGCCAAAGTATTTAAAATTAATACTCGTAAAAATTACATAACGTCAAAAAACGACATTATTACGTCATTATTTTTGCACCAACCTAATACATTAATTAAATTCAAAGAAAATTAGATCTAATAAAAACTAATTCATGTAAACAAAATTGTATCCTGTATTTTATAAATACGTTACTAATAGCCACAAAAATGTTTCTTGTTAGCCGATTTTTTTCTTTTCGAATATAAGGTAAGAATTGTAGAGTTCGACACTAAGAATAGAATATTCAGATTTAATTCTCTGTCCTTAAACAT
>OZ010614.1:53808677-53828677 GCA_963932145.1 Acanthosepion lycidas | reverse complement strand
GAAGGATATTTAAGTGATTCTTACGATAAATTTGTCAAGATGGCTAAACATCTTATCTGAAAACCTGGAAAAAAGAAACTAAATTAGTTTACTGTTTTTTTTTTTTTTGTTTGTTTTTGTTTTTCTTTAGATATTAAACATTTTGTTGGATTGACAATTATGCTGCAACACAATTTGGACAATTTTGCTGTTAAACACGGTATATATATATATATATATATATATATATATATATATATATATATATATATAATTATTTATTTAAAAATATGATCCCAACACGCTACATAAGAGTTCTCATGTTTCAAAAGAAGAGCCGAAAACTTCAATATAATTATTTGAATTAAATTGAATTAAAGTAAGCTCTGTTCCATCTTCAAGCGAAATTCTTTTTTTAGAGAGAGAGAGAGAGAGAGAGAGAGAGAGAGAGAAAGACGAGAAATACATTTGAAAATACTTTTAAGTTCCTACAATAGCGTAATTGTTTCATATTCAACGTGCAACAAAAGGTTTGCAGAATATTTCAAAACAGAAAAGCGAACCTTCCTGACAAACCAAACGAATCCAAATATATTTTGTTCACGGGTCCAAGCCATGATGGTAACTGATGGTATCTGAAAAAAATGGTAATACCTTACCTAGATCAGGGGTCGGCAACTCATTCGACCCCGCGGGCCGGATCGTGTTATAATGACGGGTCGACGGCCGGACGAAGGCCATTAATGAAAAATTAAGGAAAATTACATATGCAGACCCCTGAAAATAAACATTGAGAAATCAGGAAAACAAAGGAAAATCTAAAATTAAAAAAACGCCTAACAAAAATTACTTTTCCTCAAGGAACGTCAAAATACTTCAAAGTGAAAAAAAAATTAACCGAAGTGAAATGGATGGAATTATGATGTGTAAGTTTCAAACTGTTATTGAAAATTGTTCCACAGACGAACCACACAGACACACACACATCAAACAAAAACGAAGCACATATACCCATACATATGAGTACAAATAGTTGTAAACATATACACTTACGTACGTACACATATGGTATCATCCACACATTCATGAAGCATGTATGTATAATGCGCGTATATTTAACTGTGTTTAGATTTCTGCTACCTCGCATGTCAGTCCCTCCCTGGCCTCTTTCACTTTATCGTTCCTTTTGCTTCTGTTATCTTTTAATGTAGCCAAGGGTCATAACAAATATGTATCCATTATTTGACATTAAACGTAGGCAACGCAACTTGGTAAAATAAGTCTCATGAAAGATAACTGGCAGATAGTCTAATATTTTTAGTGCACTGAGATGTGTAGACATTCTATGGAAAATGACATATAACAAATTTCATTTGAAGGTCGTCTCTCATGTTAAAAATTGTCATTGGTAATCAGGCTCGCGGGCCGGTCAAAATCCCATCGTGGGCCGGATCCGGCTCGCGGGCCGGATCTGGCTCGCGGGCCGTAGGTTGCCGACCCTTGATCTAGATGAAGATATCATTACCACTTGCCTAATTGCCCTAGCACCAGAGAGGTGACAATTTAAAAAGTGGGATGTATTTCTGCCGCACTATGTAGATATGTGCGTAGCTTTTGATCTGAACTTTATCATAATGTTTTCGCGGGGTGAAAAGAAAGGGGATTGTGTTAAAAAAAATAACTCTGGTTATTTACGAATGTGAATATACCTTGAGAAACATATACGTGAACGGATACAACATGTTCGCGAAGGTATATTCAAGCAAACAAATTATTCCCAGGAAAAATATCTAGAACTAGTTAAATTTTCCGAGTGGTTCAGGTAAGATATAGAAGGTGATGAATATTCAACAATAATAGGGCAGGTGGAGAAATGAATGGGGAGAGGGGCCTAAGCAACAAAAAAAAAAAAAATAAAAGCAAGAACTTGAAAATATCTCAGACAAGCGGAAGCGGAAGTACTTTGTTTGACGAAGCGTAATTTGGTACAGCGACGCTGGAATTTCACCTCGTGTACCTGAGCGCCCAATTATTGAGAGGAAATATTTGAAAGATGGATCGGAACATCTTTTTCTTGGCAGAAATTATTCTGCAGATTTATGCAACCTTCGAGAAAAAAAGGGTGTGGACAAAGAAAGGGAGTAAAAACATTAAGAGAACAAGAAAAAAAAAAAAAAAGGAAAAATGAAAAATGAACGTAAAGAAAATACAGATCAAATCGAAAGACAACGAAGGTTAATTCACAAAGTAAGATGTTGAAGATCAGCCTCAAAGAAGAAGAAGAAGAAAAAAAATCAAATTGAAAGAAGCAGAAGACCAATACGAAACTAAGAGAAAATCAAGATCGAAAGAAAGTAAAATGATTCAAAAGAAACAAAAATGAAATCAAAAACAAAGGATCTAACCAAAGGGACAAAAATCTATAAAATATAATGAAAGAAATAAGATCAAATTGAAAGGGAAAGGTCAAATGGAAAGAATAAGTGCTTGCTCGGAAATATTTATGGGTGAGAATAAATGTTACTACTTGAAAATGGAGAAAGAGAAAATAAAAATAAGAAGAAAATATAATTGAGGAAAACAGACAGACAGACATACTGACAGAGGGAAAGACATTGACGTCAGACGGAAATCGGATGAAAGTAAAACCACTTAAAAAAAAAAAAAAAATACGCGAAAGGTAAATTACTTAGATTCTATTCGACTGGGTAAGGCACTTAGACGAGGTGCAAGCTTGTTTCTCTAGATCAGTTACGACTGAATAGTGAGTCCAATCCACACTGTGTGCCACATACTTTCGGCTTAGTGCCACATCTCAGCTAGGCTTAGTAAATCCCCTATGAGTGTGCGAAAACCGAATTAACGAAGGGCGAAAACCACTCGGCTTTAAACTTATAAAAATCGAGCCGGTTTTCCTTTCTCCATTAAATAAAAGATTATAATCACAACGGTAAAATATTAGTCATAATTTTCTCTACTAAATTATTACGTTAATATATTAATAATAAAAAAAAGAAAAGCTTTTTTTCCAAACATTATTCATTTGAATCTGCAAGTAAATGTGTGTAAATTGGATATGCAACACACACACACACACACACACACACACACACACACACACACACACACACACACACACACACATTTTTGCCTTTTTAAGATAAAGAAATAATAGGAAACATTTATCAATCTAACATGTTTCACTTTTATTAGCTTCGAGAAAGAAATAAAATCCATTGTGTGTTATTTGATTTTCATTGGTCAGTTATGTATCACGTGCATTAAAAACGTAAATATTGTTATCTGCACGGAAGTTGTTCTTTATCTAGAATATATATATATATATATAGGTTCCTCCATTAGGTCATGTAAAAAAGCAGCATATCACGATTAAAAAACGCTGGATTGTGACGAGGTGATGACAGATTACTATGGATGATCAAAATTGACAATTTTTGCAAAGTAAGCGAACGCAGTTTTTCGTTTTTAACTAGTACTTTTTAAATATTAACATTTTTATTCAGCAATTATGTAATATCTATTTTTTATTTCATACTTTCTTAATTAGGTAATTATTTAAAGTTTTTTATTAATTAGATAATTGTTTAAAATTTTTTAAGGATTATGTCATGTATACATTGCCATACGTAGAAATTATGAACGTTTTTTTTTCAATAAAATTTTTTTAAAAATTATTTTAAAATATTTGGGTATCAAACGACTGTTAAGTGCTTTTCAAATTTCGATTCGTAAATTTACTTTTTCATTAACATTATCATTGCATTACGTGCTTGAAAGCAATAAAGAATTTTAAATGATTTTTGAAGTATTAAGAAGTTAATGAAAAAATTTTTTTAAATTTGTAAGAAAATTAAATTCATCGAAAATTTTTTATTTCTTCACAAAATAATGTCCTGTGTGTTAAGTAATAGTTTAGCAGGCTATTATCTTTTAGAGGAAGTGTATCTTTGCTCGGATTTCCTAAGGTTGACCTTAGGGATCATATAAAAGACAAAACAGGGAAGTCAATTTGATTGGCTGAGCTGGTGTGACAAAAGAGATAGCTAAAGGCTTTTTTAGTGACTTTAGTCTTAACCGTCAAACAATGTAGACGTGTTTTCTTTCGTTTCTGGAACGGCTCCCCAGTGAAGGGGAAACGATCTCCCTACTGGACAGATAGAACATGTCGACATGAACGTTAAATAAATAGTTATGTTAAAATTCTCCTGTGTTGAAGTTCTATCTTGAACCAAAAACAACTAGTAATCACCGGGCGCGAGAGAAAAATGCAACTTTATTATCGAATTGACACCATCGCTCAAAACCACCCTCACCAGCGGGGCTATATATATATATATATATATATATATATATATATATATATATATGCCAGGAAACAATAACTCATTGGTCAGTCGGCAAGGGCCTGCGGGCATTGCCTCATATACATCGTCATTGGATTTTGCATAGAAAAGTTCACGCAAAGATCGTAGGTTTTAAAATCAAACATGTGCACATGAGGTATTTTAGGGTGCGTAACTCTTGCATTGCACTTTACAAGACTTTTGAACAAAAAGTAGTTGTTCAGGAGGATGAAACAAATCTTAGAACGTCCGTCACTAAAAAAAAAAATCCAAGCAATTTGAATTTGGTGCAGCCATCTCCTAAACTGATGATCTAACAAAAACTTGGGGACAATCATTCCCAGTGGCCTTACCAAGTGCATGGACATCAACCCAGGTATTTCTATGGCCCCGTGCATGCTTGTGTACTAGATGACTGTTTACCCTGCAAGAAGATTCATTCGCTCTTTGTCCGGTCTGTTTTAAAAATCCTTTGGATGTCTAGGTGCCATCCTCATGAGAAAAGCCTGGCGGGGGAACCGGTTTAGTCGCCGATAGTCCTAACAGGCAGCATCTAATACTAGATTAAATGATACCAGTAAAGCTTGTAGAGTGACGTGACATATATATATATAATCAAATAAATCCTTTTACCTCATATGGGGAAGAGGCTATTTTGGCAGACGACGAAAGTGGTCGTCTGTCTTTTCAATCCCGGCGTGGAATGAAGTTCATGTCTGAAAGGTTAGAGGAAGCAGGAAGTAGCAGTTAACAGTGATGAATTGATATTGGAAGCTAAAGAGTCAACCTAAACCTTAATTTGCCATAAACACCTAATGCAGAGTTTACACTTTTCGCTGTTTCAGTCAGACGCTAGGCATGAGACAGGGTTACTATATATATATATATATATATATATATATATATATATATATATATATATATATATATATATATTAATAAAAAGAAAGAACAGTAAGATATATAATCCGGTGTTCTTATAGATATTTTTATTTTTACAAAATAGTGCTCAATGTAAATTTACAGAGCATTAATATTATAAGTTAAGAGACTTAAAATATGTTTTTTTGCTACACAGTTCCAACCATGTTTCAAAAATGGAAACTAAAAGCCCCAAATTTAATTTTGTACTTAAATTAAAGACATTTGTTTCATTTCATCCTCAAGCGAATTTTTCTTAATTTAAAGAATTTTTCTTTAATTTAAGTACAAAATTAAATTCGGGGCTTTTAACTTCTTTTAACTTCCACTTTTGAAACATGGTTGGAACTGTGTAGCGAAAAACAATATTTTAAGTCTATTAACTCATAATATATATATATATATATATATATATATGTATAAATAGATAGATAGATAGAGAGAGAGAGAGAGAGAGAGAGAGAGAGAGAGAGAGAGAAAGGTGTGCCTAGCGTCTGACTGATAGGGGTAACTTAATATATATATATATATATATATATATATATATATATATATATAGTAACTGTGACTTCCTGCTTCCACTTATATATATATATATATATATATATATATATATATATATATATATATATATATTAAGTTACCCCTATCAGTCAGACGCTAGGCACACCTTTCTCTCTCTCTCTCTCTCTCTATATATATATATATATATTTCTAAATATATATATATATATATTTCTAAATAAATTGCGGGTGAACCGTGACAGGTCGTGAATTTCGATGAGTTTTCACGCAAGAGGTAGTCGGCAACTGTTATTTGTAATATCTTTATAATATTTTATTATTATTTTATAGCTCTTCGGCAAGTTTAAGATGTCAACACGAGGATAGCTGATGTGTATTTATATGCACAAAGCAACTCAACAGATCTAGTGGGGAAATGCTCCTACAAGCAAAATGGAAATGCCGAAGAATCTCCATTACATGAGAAAGGAAAAAAAAAACACTAGAAAAGATCAAAAACGTGCCTAGAAAGTGTTCTATAGCATAGAAAATAGAAGCAGTATGCTAAAAGCAAAATAGTGTTCAACAATATATATATATATATATTTAACGTAGATTCTCGCTTGTAGAACTCTCTTCCGGCTCCATGCTTTCCAGCCAACATTAAATCTTCAAAAATTTCAATGTCAACTGCTACTTAGTGTCTGCTTACTCTTCTTTTTCCTCGCATCTTATTGTTTCTGATTTGTTTTTATTCTTCCACATCCAGTAAACCTTGTGTCTTAGTGGCTTTACTCACTTGCCTGGGGGTGAACTCGATTAATATATATATATATATATATATATATATATATGAGATGGCGTGACGATTGCGTTGAGCAGGAAAGAGACTGCCGCCTCTGGGTGTTGACTTCAACGTCTACTTTTATATTTACATACGCTGATATTGAGCACTTTCACCCATAAATAGTGATTTTCTAAGCCGGGTTTAGATGTGGCACAAGGCCGAAATTATGGGGCACCCAGTGAGGATCAAATTCACTACTTAGTCGTAAATGATCTAGCAAGACAAGCTTTCTAACCATTACACCACGTCGAGGTGCCCCTTTCACCCATAAATATAGCATACCTCAAAACTATATTTTGTTTTATATATATATATATATATATATATATATATATATATATATATATATATATATATATGAAAAAATATAGATGTGCTATATTTATGGGATAAAGTGCTCAATATCAGAGACAGAGCGTGTGTAAATATAAAATTGAACATAGAAGTCAACACTTACAGGCGGCAGTCTGTTTCATGCTAGATGCAATCGTCAGGCCACCATCTTACTATATATATATATATCAAAACTTCACCTTTTTTTGGCAGGTAGTGTTTCTTGCGCACTTTTTTCATTATTTTTACATTCAGAATGCTTTAAAAATTCCATTTACAAGACAATTGTTTATAATAAAATTCTATTCAATCGGTAGACTCATAACGATTGAAAACAATGTTTTTGTTTGAGTTTGGGTTTGACCAATTCGTAAAAAAAAAAAAAACTAATTAAGACATGCGTGTCCGTCAACCTTAAACAATAATCTTTGTCAATTTTATTTTTCAGTCTTTATGATGGTCGATACTTGATCTATCTCTTACTGTTACATCCCCGGGCAACGCCGGGCTCTACTGCTAGTATATATATATATATATATATATATATATATATATATATATATATATATATATATATTTGGTTAAAAATGACTGACGAGGAACTGTTTTTTGTATTTAATTTTTCTTGTGCTCTTGCAATATTTTTCTTTTCTAGACATAAATTATGTAGAAATTGTCCTAATTTTCTGTATGTCCGGACAATTTGTACCTAATTCATGTCCAGAAAAGAAAAAAAAAATTATAAGAACCCAAGAAAATTAAATAAAATAAAAACTTAACCGCAGTTTCTTTTCAGTCCTATTTAACGAAAGTTCTAGACTGATTGCTGCGCAAATACACAATTATATGAATAAAATGGAGAATAGAAAAATAATACTTCAACGTTGCCGACGGGTTGTCATTTGATTTTATCCTGGCAAGTGATGATTATAAGCGAAAGCGAAATGTTGTTTAGTTATATGAAATTCAATTAACCTTCTTTACAGACATATTATGAGAACTTTAACGCACATTTATATATATATATATATATATATATATATATAGTCTCATCAGTGTTTTGGCATTGAAGCGTTGCACCTTGGACGAGCACCTATTTGAATTTGGGAATTGCCCTCTTGGGATCAGTCAGTCAGTTTAGGCGATCATGTCTCTTTCGATACATGACTGACGAGGCAGATTTTATTTCAGTAGGTTGCCATTTCTTTCTGCGGTAGACCTGTTGCCATCCAAGGCTATAGAACCCGGTCTGTCCTGCTATTTATCCATAGCTTGGTGGGAAGAAGAAAAGGATTCATACCTTTTCCAAGGGTATTAGCACGTAAGTGAATGCAAAGGATCCGACTCGGCTCTCCGATTCCTCAATCCGAGACGCTAACCATTACTCCACCGTGACTTTCGGAACCACTCTGGTTAAACGCCGAAAAAAGTGGACTGAAAAGTGACCCCATTGTCTAAAGTCACAGACGACGAAAAAGAGTTGAAGGAATCCTGATATTTCAGCATCGAGACGGGGCGGTTGCAACTAGACTTTAGGGAACGTGTTCAGTGCCAGATAGCGTACTGTCTTCGTAGTGCTGGTGTCATGCCGCTAGTAGACGAAAATATTTTTTGAAATCCTCTCTCATGCCAGGTTATTTACTAAAAGTCATTAATCACAGAGCGTACGCGTCTTGGACAAAAATATTTTCGTCGAAACTGATCGAAGTTAGATATGCGTGTCGCTTTCAGGTACTTTCAGCTTTCATGTCCAATTAAAAGGTCACTCTTCTAATTCCAGTTTGTTTAATTAGCAAAATCGTATATTTAAAAAAGGCCTTACATTAGGAAAGAGTAAAATCCTTAAAACTACGAATGAAGTCAAAAGAATACAAAATGTCATGATAACAACAATAAAAGATTTTATTAAAAAAAAATTTGTGAAAAAATTCTCCAACTTTCAGGCCGGCCGACGATAAATAAACATTGTTTAATAAATAAACCGGACGTCTACTTAAATACGAGTATCCGTTATAAATAACGTTTACATTATAGTGATAAAAATCTATCGGATTAATAAAAAAATACATTCCTATATTCTCTTTGTTTCCATTTGAATACGAAACATGGCAGATATGAAAATTTTCGAGCGATCTATGACGGGAGAAATTTCGGGATGCTGTAAATAACATAAATCAGCTGACAAATTTTATATTTGTATTAATCTTAGATAGATAGAAACAAAATCAAGATAGATAGATAGATAGATAGATAGATAGATAGATAGATAGATAGATACGAAACAAAATGGAATAATAGATAGATAGATATATAGATAGATAAATAGAAACAAATTGGAATAATAGATAGATCGATCGATCGATCGATCGATCGATCGATAGATAGATAGATAGATAGATACGAAACAAATTGGAATAATATATATATATATATATATAGATAGATAGATAGATAGATAGATAGATAGATAGATATGAAACAAATTGGAATAATACATAGACAGTGATATGAATCAAATTGGATAGATAGATAGATAATGAACATTTGAGATAGATAGGTCTCTCTCACACACTCGCACACCCTCACAATATCTATCTATCTTGTTTTTGTTTCTATCTATCTATCTATCTATCTATCTATCTATTTTGATTTTGTTTCTATCTATCTATCTACGCGGACATAGCTAGATAGATACGAACCATATGTGGTAGATAGATAGATAAGAGACTACGATATATACATACATACATGCACACACACGCACATACACACGCGCACACACACACAGACACACACACATATATATATATATATATATATATATATATATATATATATATATATATATATATATATATATATGAAATGAGATAGATATTAATAGACATAGATAGAAAATCTAAATCCTGTTGAAAGAACCTCACCTTCATTGACGGTGCCTTTGGGGTTGGAACTTTATTCTCCAATTGTGGGTCGGTGAGGCTTTTTAATCCATCGTTTGTGCTTGTGAATTCAGTATTGTCCCTTTTTCTAGATCTGTTCCCATCCAAGGCTATAGGACCCAGCCTGTCTTACTATTTCCATATAGCTAAGGGAGGTGTATACAAAAACATGGATTCTTACCTTTCCCAAGAGTATTTGCACGTCAGTGTATACCACGCACTTGAGTGTATTTCCAATCGTTCTTCCCATTCTTCAATCACTATCCCCACCGTACCTCGTAGCCAGAAACAATTAGATATAAATTGATTTGGACAGATCTAGAGAGAAAAGGAGAGGGGAAAAAACCTACGGGGGATAGGTAGGCTAGAATATAGCTTTCGTATCAAAGAACCTGTGTGTCTTGTCGAAAAATCGCTATTTCCAATTTCAGTGACCGAAATAGAATTCGAGAAATCATGAAATTGATGAAATCTAACAGAATCAGTTGGCAGCGAATGTAGATTTGCAGAGGTAAACAGGCTTTCGCTTCAAGACACACGACGATCCGCTGACCGGTTCCAGTGTAGCAAGATTTCCGACGAGAAGGAATTCTTTACTTACATCACAACGTATTATTAATAGATTTGAATAGCGTTGGCATTTCTCTCGCTCATTAGCTTTCCATTCTGAGTCCATTCTCCTCCCCCTCCCCTCTCCTCCCCCTCCCGATCCTCCTCCCCTCCTTTTTCCCCTCCGCCCTTCTCTCTTCTTTGCTCTCTCTCAGAGATTTCACTTGTATTTCTCACTTACACTCGAAATTTGGAATCGGCCTGAGTGGCAGTAGAAAGATGTTCGCTAAATTCAAGAAGTTCTTCTTCTTCTTCTTCTTCTTCTTCTTCTTCTTCTTCTTCTTCTTCTTCTTCTTCTTTTTCTTCTATGTGCTATGTCTTCTTGAGACGTTGCCGATCATGGCTCTCCACAATTCCCTGTCCTTTGTACTTTTTAATTCATTTTGTCTTTCTGTTATCGATTCTAAACCCTATTCTGCAATCCATTCAAGCTCGCTTCATAGGTTAAATAAAAGCTGGCAAAAGTTATAAACAGATACTAAGCAGTAGACAATGGGGCTGACCTTCTATTTTATGTGACGTGTCTACTCAGGAGCCAGGCGATCATGGTTCTTCTAAATGTTGCCTTTTTGTTACCTCTCCTCAACCTTGTTCCGCCATCTATTCATTTAAGCCTGCTAAGTATTAGGTTGGTGCAAAACTAATGACGTAATAATGTCGTTTTTGACGTATTTTTTAACGTCAAAAAACGACATTATTACGTCATTATTTTGCCCCAACCTAATAATAATGCATTATTTCCTCTGTCCCTCTTGTCTTCAAACCGTCCTGTGAGTATCAAATTTTTCAAGCCCTCATTCCACATTAATGTGCCTAAGAAATCTCTTTTTGGTTCTATGTATAAGGGTGTTTTTTACTTCTATTTTCCTTCGTCGGTGCTCACATATTCAGATCGTCAGCATCCTACAGTAGAATCACATTTTTGTTGCTCCTCCTCACGATCACCGAAGTTAAGCAACATCGAACCTGGTCAGTACATGGACGGGTCGCCGCTTGGAAATACCAGTTACTGTAAGCTTGGATGTGCGGATGGTGTAATGGGAAATGGCTGGGAATTGTTAATGTGAGAGCCGTGTTCCAGTTCCCGTTGATTACGTTATATTCACTTACGCACAAATACCCCTTAGAAAGGGCCTGAATCCACATTTCTCCCACCTATTTGTAATACTTGTATCACTAAACAATTATTGTCTCAAAAGTAAATCTTACAATCTAAAAAGGAATTTATGGCTTTAAATAACCTACAAAGGGTCGATAAGCCGTAGAAAACGAATCAATCAATCAAATATTGTTGCTTCAAGTCTCTTCTACATCTGCGAGGATATTGTCCAGCACTTGCTGCCATATAGGAGAACTGATAATAAGTAACGGTTCAGTATCTTTTCTTTGTTTCTATCGAAATTTTCCTGTTTCTTAATACTTCACTTAGCATTTGGAAGGCATCTTTCGCTACCCCAATGCGCCTTCGGATCTCAGTGTCACATTTTTCGTCCTTGTTTACTTTCATTTTACTGTTTGAAATTTTATATCTGTGCACCCCGCTCCCCATAAAAATACATGTAAATTCCCTGCATCGTTTTTTTTTTTTTGTGTGTGTGTAACATAATTGGGTGTCACGACGTGAGCTAATGTTTAATAAAATTGTTTGGTCAATCATTACGACCGTATAGTGAGTTAGATCCTCCCTGGGTAATCTAAATTTGTAGCCTTATGCCAAACTAAGTTAGAATACCTAGGTGTGGGGTAATGATTAGCGAGGTAGTTTGATTGACTATTACTACTGAGTGAGTCTGTCGATTCATTTAATGATAATAATGATTAATCAAATTACCTCCCTAACCATTATTCCACGTCTCATCTAGGTTTTACTTTATCGCTAAATCTCTCAAGTCGATATCCTGTTAAAAAGCTGACCGATATTGATTTATGACCTAGCTATCACTGCAGATAGCATTACCAATGCCACAGTTCTCCGGCATCATCGAGAAAATGCTGTCAATAATGTTGGATTTGATATCAAAGCCTCTAAAACGGAATTCATACGCTTCAATCAAAACTGTCTCATATGAATCAATAAAATCTGCTGAATCTTTTACATACCTAGGAATTGAAATGAATTCTACTGAAAAGGATGTGAAAATTCGCATAGCTAAAGCCTGGGTCACCCTGAATAAAGTGGATGTAATCTGGAAATCTGATCTACCAGACAACCTCATAAGGAGGTTCTTTTCTAGCCAATGTAGGGACGGTTTTAATGTGCCACTGCTTGGACATTAAATAAAAACCTAAGCTTGATAGAACTTACACTCGGATGCTAAGAGCTATACTTAGCATTTCTTGGAGACAACATCCAACTAAATCACAGCTCTATGGACCTATCACTAATATTTCTACAGTTTTACGCTAACGCAGGATGCGACTGAAGGACACTGGTGGCGAGCAAAACAAGAACTTGCGAGCGATCTACTGCTCTTGGCACCTAGTTATAGAGCAAGACGGGTTGGTCGCTGAGCAACCACCTACACTGACCAGCTATCTTATGACACAGAATGTCGCCCTAATGACATTCCGACCTTGAAGCAGGACCGTGATGGTTGGCGTGATAGCTCGACCGAATTATAAAAATCTAAATAATTCGCTGAGTTCGATCCTAGCCTGCTGTCCTATATTTGTGATGTTGTGCCAAACTAAACGAAGTTGAGTAGATAATAGCTTTGACACCTGGACGTCGTCTAATGTTTAGCGAGGTACTTTGAATGACCATTAACATTAAGTGATTTCGATCCTCACTGGGTGTGCTGAATTTGCGGCCTTGTGCCAACAAAAGTTAAGCAGAGAAAGCATAGAAAATTAAAACTGGGTGCTTTCGCGTTTGGTAATCTAGAGAGATAGATGCTGGATGCTCCGTAGTTGTGGCCTTGTGCCAATCTAATTTAAGTATGGAAAATAATTGCTTGGTTGTCCTGGCGTGGGTTAATTTACAGGAGTTTTGTTGACCATTATTACAGAGTGAAAAAGTTCAATTATCAATGGATGGCACATAATAGTGGTTTTGTTTGTTTGTTTGTCTAATGGCATATCAACATCCTTATGGGTCATTAATGTCGAAATTTAATTTTCTTGGGAGCATTAGTAATTTCTTTTACAAAAATGCATTGTTGGTATTTTTACTATGAAAATATATTGCTGGGGTTTTTACTATAAAAATCTATTTTTATACTTTCAAATTTTTTTTTTTTTTACCCTAACTTCGGTGTTAACTAATCGCCTATAGCTGGGACCCTAACAGGTGCTACCACCCCGAGGTCAGGCTGAACCTGGGAACAACAACAATTAAGAGGTGCTTTCACGCTCTTCAAAACTCCCGATCAGAAGACTTGCTTCCGGATGTAATTTATCGTCATACCCAGGACGGCGTACTAGTGGTCTTGTGTCATTCTAAGCTACACTTAATAAGCGGTAATTGTAAGATTAACCGTTTCCCTATAAAGAAACATTTGACATTCATTGTTTTCGATTGAAATTTATAAAATCATTCTCTTAAATCAATCAGTTTCTCATTGACCATCACTTGTTATTATTCTTTCCATTCTTGATGGCAGATTCATTCCTAAGTTTTTCTTTGCAGTACGGTGGAATGTTAACATCTTGATTGTCAATATTTGCTCTTCGAGTTACAGGTGATATCCATTTTAGTTGTTGCTACCGTTGGTAATACTCAAGTGATGTTTTTTTCTGTAATTTGGTACATTTCTTTCTTTGTGAATCTGTAGCGCAATTTTACAATGTTGAAAGAAGGAGCGTCTTTGTCATGGTCCTCATGTCTTATTCGGCCAAAGCCTTTTTCACCATTGATCTTAGAAAGCATGGGCATGCAGCTGACAGTTTAGGATATTTCTGCGCCAAAACCTCACACACTCAGGCGCGCGCAAAGCTAAAATTTGCATATATATATATATATATATATATATATATATATATATATATATATATATATATATATATATATATATAGAGAGAGAGAGAGAGAGAGAGAGATAAGTCTTAGCATTTATGCCTGATAAATTGGGTAACCATGAAACTCTAAGCTGCATTAAAATGTAGGTATATATTAGTGTTTAAGCCTTTTTATTATATCCTTTCTCTGTCCTGGACATTGAGTTCTACCTGGATTCTATCCTCTTGGAATTTTTTATTCAAAAATGTATGTGGATGCATCTCTGTATATATATTTATATATTTTGCATATGTATGTGTACATTTAACACTAATATATATATATATATATATATATGTTGCTAATGCAATGCTCTTCTACTCAAATCAAGCTCTCCTAGCAACTGACGACTTTCGCATAGTAAAAACGTTAAAATTTCCTTTCCACTCCGCCGTGCGATGATAGCTTGGCCGTTGAATCTCTGACTGATGCCAAATCAGGTGGGTTTCGATCCCAGCTTGAAGCAATCGGATGTCTAGCCACAGTGATGAGCTGTGATACGGCAAAGCATTCAGCCTATGGATGACTATATATATAGAGAGAGAGTTTTTCCATTAATTTATACATACTAATATTTAAGTAAATCCTTGTTTATAATAAACAGCATTTACCGGGAAATTTCATAGAAAATATCTGTCCGCCGACTGGTATCGAACCTGTATCCTACACAGAACCATCATCTAAATGCCTGAATGTCCGAGAAATTTTCATAGAAAATGTTTGTCTTCCGACTGGAATCGAACCTGAATCCTATACGGAACCGTCATATAACCTGACGTGTTTTTACCGATTGAGCCACAGAGAATCGTTCAGCTGGTAAATGTTGTTTAATACTGTTTATTATAAACAGAGCATTTACTTAAATATTTGAATCTATAAAAAGAATGTATAAACATAAAAAATGTCTTAAAATAATTGTCGGACTTTGTCCATTTCATAATGTGTGACGTCATTTGTTTACATTTGGATACGCATTGAGCAGATATGAATGTACGTGAGAGATTCGTGGAAGATTGAAGTTTAAAAGTAGTAAATTCGACTTTGCTAACCGAACGCTCAACTGTGGCCGAATCGGTTAAAATGCACGTCAGGCTATATGGTGTTTTCATACAGGTTCGAATCCTGTCGGAGGACGAATATTTTCTATGACAATTTCTCGGATATTCAGGCCGGCAAATGTTGCTTAATACTGTTTATTATAAAACAGAGCATGTACTTAAATATTTTATCTATAAAAAGAATGTATAAACATAAAAATGTCTTAAAATAATAGTTGGATTTTGTCCATTTCATAATGTGTGTCGTTATTTGTTTACATTTGGATACGCTTTGAGCAGATATGAATGTACGTGAGACATTCATGTAAGATTGCAATTTAAAAGCAGTAAAATCGACCTTGCTAATCGAACGATCCTCTGTGGCTCAATCAGTTACGGCATGTCAGGCTATATGACGGTTCCGTATAGGATACAGGTTCAATTCCTGTCGGAGGACGAATATTTTCTGTGAAAATTTCTCGGACATTCAGGCCGGTAAATGTTATTAATACTGTTTATTATAAAACAGAGCATTTACTTAAATATCTGTATCTATAAAAAGAATGTATAAACATAAAAATGTCTTTATATATATATATATATATATATATATATATATACGTATGTCGTAAATACCACGATAGATTCAAATATATACAAAAAGTATTCCTATACATGTATATAAATAGAAGTATACACACATACACATACATAGATATATAAACATATCCATACATGTTCACGCATCCACACATATACAGGTAGACATACATCATCTCAGCCCATATACATATGCCTGCTTACAAACAAACTTGTTCATAACCATTTTGGTTCTCACCAGTCAAGGCGCAGCTAAATGCAGCGAAACGAAATTGCATCTTTGTCGTGAGTAAATTGATTTTGTCGATATGAAAAAATTATAATATATATATATATATATATATATATATATATATATATATATATATATATTATGAAAAAGTGGTCAAAATCGGAGATAGATCGTATGTAAATATAAACATAAAAGTGAATATTAAATCAACACTCAGAGGCGACAGGCTGTTCCATGATAGACGCAATCGTCGGCCTGACGATTGCGTCTAACATGAAACAGCCAGACGCCTCTCAGTGTTCACTTCAATGTTCATTTATATATATATCAATATATATATATATATATATATATATATATATATATATATATATATATATATATATATATATAATATGCGGTGCAGTTCAATTTATATTACACTGAATCAATCATGCAAAAAGTAAATTAGTAAAGTTAATGATAAAATGGCGAAATCTCTTGGCTAACCAAAATTTAAAAGATGCATTAACCTACCAATCACTTGATGAATGTTATGACCCTTGTTTTTTTTAAATTATAAGCTGTATGAGGTCTTTCTTAAATAAGCAAGTACTTTCGACTGTACATTTAGTCATCTTCAACCATGGAAAATATTTTAAGAAAGACCTAATTCTAGTTTATAATTTAAAAAAAAGGATCATTCATCGAGTGATTGGTAGGTTAATGCATCTTTAAAATTTTGTTAGCCAAGGGATTTCGCATCATTAACTTTAGTAATTTTCTATTTTTATGAATGATTCATTGTAATATATATATATATATATATAACGTCATCTACAGACAGACTGTTTCGCAGCTGATCAGTGTGTCTAGACATCCGGTTGTCTCTAGTTCGGATCGAAACCCGACTGAATTGGTATCAGCCGGAGATTCTACCACTAAGCCGTCGGCAGGGAAGCAGGTGGATATATATATATATACACACGCGCATACACCCCATCACACACACACACACACACACACACACACACACACACACACACACACACACACACACACACACACACACACACACACACACACACACACACACACATATATATATATATATATATATATATATAAAGGGTGTATCAAAAAGAGCCTGGTAGACGAAATAAATACTGTTTTAAATAGACAGAACATCTACACACGCGCATACACCCCATCACACACACACACACACACACACACACATATATATATATATATATATATATATATATATATATAACTACCGTAAAATAATTTAATAAATTGGTGAAAAATTAACATAAACTTAGTATAAAATTAATAAATTATTATTTTTATTTTTTGGGATAGCGTTTAATGATGCTTACTTTTTGTTAGAATAGACCCTAAATCTTTTCTGTGATGTAGATATATATTCTCATAAGTAAACTTAATTTATTCTCGGTAAAATCTTTTTTAAAAAGTATCAGTTGTTATCGAAGAACATTGAAAGCAAATCAATTTGCTTTCAATGTTACTTTTATAACCCTAACCGTATTCCTGCCGAACCTTGTAAGACTAACAAGTTGCACACATTTAATTTCTAGAATGTGCAACGTACACACATCCACACGTGTTTGAGCGCACACACATTAGGTGTGTTCAAATGTTACCTACGCCCTCTTCGAAACTTGAGGTCAAATACAGAGTATAAAATTTTTTGATTTAAAGGAAGCTGTAAATTTTTGCACATGTCATATATATATATATATATATATATATATATATATATATTATAAATTGATTTATTTAAAATATGTTTTTTTCGCTACACAGTTCTAACCATGTTTCAAAAATAGAAGCTAAAAGCTACGAATTTAATTTTGTCATTAAATTAAAGACATTAGTTCCATTTCATCCTCAAGCGAATTTTGGAGTAACTTTTTCAAATTTAATATTAATGCTTTGTAAATTTACATTGAGCACTATTTTGTAAAAATAAAAATATCTATAAGAACACCGGATTATATATCTTACTGTTCTTTCTTTATTTATATATATATATATATATATATATATATATATATATATATATATATTAGGTTGGTGCAAAATAATGTCGTTTTCTCACATAGTAACATATGTGAGAAAACGACATTATTTTTGCACCAACCTAATATATATATATATATATATATATACATATATATATTATACGAGGTACGGTTTTCGAATTTTTAAAATAAACATCTGTCGAGTAATGTTACCCGGTCATACATATATCAGTGTGTTTCCAAAAGTCCGGCCACAAGCCATATCCAACCCGACACAAGTTTTTAGCCGACCCGCCACCAATTGAAAAATATTAAAATGGCGTTTTCATCTGTCCAACATTATCAAATGCTCTGATAAAATAATCAATGAATTCAACTGATTATTTTGTCTGGGCATTTGATAATGTTTGCAGCTTGCTGTTTTTGCTCCAAGAATAGAATTTCTCAATGTAATGTCGGCATTGTTCCTAAATAAATAATTCATTTTTTTTAAAGATTTCTGTTTGCCCCTGAAAAAGGATAAAATATACGAGATAGTGAAAATTGAGAGAATGCTGTGCTCTAGGAATTGCATTGCAAATGGATTTCCAATAAAAATTCGTTGAAAAGGATTTTAATATGGAATTGCATTATAGATTATTTGGCCATAGAACAACACAATAAAACAGCTGTTCTCCAAGTTACACACGCAAAGCCACTTCTGCCCGTAATTACTCCATGTCTCTGTTGTCTGGAACGGAAATACATAATTTAAATTACATATTTTAAAAATTGAAATAAAATTTATTTATTCATTTCTAAAACTGAGTCTTATGGCATATATACATATATATTTATATTTAATTAATTCATCGAGTCTGATAGAAACCTCAACAGAATGCAGAAAGCACTGGACGGCCGTTTCGTCCTATATTTGGAACTCATCAGCAGTGCGCATCCACTACCGAGAATTGAAACCCTGACAGTTAGGTTGTCAAGCGAACATCATACCAACTGTTCCAATGGGCCTCGGCGACAAAGAGATTGCAAATCAGACTCAATACAGCGCCGCTCGCTCACATATTCCGTGGTGGAAATCAACTGAGATTCTCTCTAACCATAGGACTGTGCCCCCTGGAGCCACGACTAATCTCACCAAGCCGCTTCAACGGGAGCATTAGAAGCCGGTTCAAGCGATGATAAACAGAGATAGTAATTATTAGGAGGATTTGATAAATTATATTTAATTTATTCATCGAGTCTGATAGAAACCTCAACAGAATGCAGAAAGCACTGGACGGCCGTTTCGCCCTATATTTGGGACTTATCAGCAGTGCGCATCCATAAATACTTTTCATATATATATATATATATATATATATGAAAAGTGTATATATATATATATATATATATATATATATATATATATATATATATATATATATATATATGAAAAGTGTGTATATCAACTGGTTTAATAACATCCGATATAAGGGCAACTGTACTTTCATACAGTTCGATATTATCGATTATTATCCCTCTATATCGAAGGATCTTTTCACTTTGGCCTTGGATTTCGCCCGGTAATACTCTAATATTTCTGAGAGTGAAGTGGACATCATCATGAAA
>OZ010614.1:53733677-53803677 GCA_963932145.1 Acanthosepion lycidas | reverse complement strand
TAGACATTAGCAGAAATTCACATAATACACCAGTCATATAAATTATTCGTCTGTTTTGGGCATTGAAAACAAATGTTATTGCGAAAATATTACATATATTGTATAGGATAAATGATGCTCGCACACGCGCGCGTGCACTCACTCATTCACACACGCACTGCGTCTGTGGCATGCGTCTCAAGTGACCTTAGGTAAATAAGTTCAATAAGCCTGAGAATGGGCGAAGGCAGACAACTAGAGCCGTATAACCAATTGTTTCATGCAGATGGATCTAGTCATCTCAGGAAGGCTGTCCAGCTAGAGGGTGGAAAATCCTGATTTTAAAATTCCGCTGCCTTGCCGTCATATCAAAATATGGAAAATGCTCTGGAAGTAAATCCAGACGGAAAACCTGCAGTTGGGCAACCGAAGGCGGTTGGCTGTCGGCATTGACAACTTTCTGGCAAACTCTGCAGCTAAGCCGACCCCAAATGTAACCCACTGTTGGATTGTAATCCAATTATGCCCTGCCGTCATATCAAAATATGGAAAATGCTCTGGAAGTAAATCCAGACAGAAAACCTGGAGTGGGGCTCTGAAAGCGTTTGACTGTCAGCATTGACAACTTTGCGGCAACCTCTGCAGTTAAGCCGACCCCAAATGTAATCCACTGTATTCCTTTCGATCTTGTTAGTACACACGAGAATGTGCGTGTGGGGATATTAATACGATAATATCCATTCGCCATTATACAATAATATTAAAATTTTATATTATTGTAATAATAATATTCTTCTTTTATGTGCCGTGTCCCTTCGGGACGTAGGCTATTATGGCTCCCCCACCTCCTCCTGTCTTTTGTAGCTCTTAATAAGTTTTGCCAGACCCTGTTCTGCCATTCACTTGTTTAAACCCGTTAAGTATGTCACGCGTTGCTTTCCCTTGTCCATCTTTCCCTCTCCAAGCCCTCCTTTCTCATTTACGTGTCCCGGAAATTTCAACTGCTTCTTCCTCATAAATATAAGTTTCCTATTTGTTTCCATTTTCTCTAAAGTTTCATCGTTCTTCAGATGTTCGGCCCATGGTATCCTTCTGTAGAACCACATTTCTGTTGCTTCAAGTCTCTTCTTCATCTTTGAGGAGATTGTCCAGCATTCGCTGCCATACAGTAGGACAGATATCAAGTAACTCTTTTCTTTGTTTCCATCGAAACTTTCCTGTCTCGTAACTCTCTGCTTAGCATTTGGAATGAGTCTTTGGTCATTGCAATAGGTCTTCTAATCTCAGTTTCACATTTCCTCCTTCTGTTAGAACCCTTCCCAGATATTTAAATTTCTGTACTTGATTTCAGTATCCCTGACCTGCAATTTGCCTTTTAGAGCACAATTTTTAACTGATGACCATTCATCTGTCTTCTTGCAGTTTATACTTAGGCCCTTCTGCTCGCTCTCCTTCGCTACCTTCTGCTTTATGGTTTCCTTTTCATATCTGCTATCAGCACTGTGTCATCTGAATTTTTTATGTAGTTAAGATTGTGACCACCAGTAATGAATCCCTGTAGGATTTCTAATTCTCTCAGAATTGCCTCGCTGTATAGGTTGAATAGGTCCGGTGAGAAGACACATCCTTGCCTTTACACCATTTTCTATTTTTGTATATCTGCTGAACTCATTTTAATCCGTATACAGGCGGTTTCCTACCAGTATAGATTCTTGATTATTCTAATGTCTTTCTCGAATATGTCAAGGTTGCTGAGCAATTCCAACAGATCTTTGTGGTGTACTTTGTCGAACGCATTTGCGTAGTCTATAAAACATAAGTACACATTCTTCTGCATTTGTATTGCTCTTTCTGATAGCATTCTGAGCATAAATATCGCCTTCCTTGTTGCCGTGTCTTTGACGAACCCGCACTGTTCTTGTCCTATCTTTGACCTGATTCTGCTGCGCAGAATTCGGATGATGAGTTTTATTATGTGGCTCATTAGGCTGATTGTCCGGTGGCGTTGACATTCGTTTGAACCTGGTTTCTTATGCAGTGCTATGAAAATAGATCTGCTTAGGCCTTCCGGTATATCCCCACTATATCATTTATTATTTCTGTAATCATGTCAATGCCGAAATTATCTATTATCTATTATCATTTATGATGCTGATCCTCGTTCTAAGCTTTCAGCTGACACGAGCCATCTTCAGAGTGGTTATATGGACATGTAAACAAAGATATTCACCATGAAAGATGATATCATGTTATGCTGAAATGTTTCACAAATTAGAACACATTTCAATGCATCTAGACAGATGGTTCTGTTGTTAATATTTCCTTCTCTCATCTGGTACGATGTCATAAAACAGCATTATGAATTTACGACCTGCGTCTGCTATTCCGCGACAGTTGTCATCGCACAGCAAACTTCTATGTAAACATAACAGGATGTCATGGAGAACATCTCTGTTGTAATGCCCATGTAACCACACTGATGATGGCCCATGGGAATCGAAGCTTAGATCAAAGAACAGTTTCATAATAAAATTTGGACAATTATTGTTTGTTTTTATTTTCTCCCTAAATGAAAGCAACTATATGAAGTTTAGAACGGCTCATGATCAAACATAATAGACATTCGCTGTCTGTTAAATATAACAGATAACGAATGTCTATGTTTGATGATGAGCCGTTTGAATTTGAATATATATATATATATATAAACGCAGCGTCTAATCAAATAGGGGTATTCAATATAAAGTTTGAAGTAATATATATATATATATATATATATATATATATATATATATATATATATATATAAAGATAGATAGATATTTTAGTGGATACCCGTATTTGAGCAAATGCTCCGTGTACCGTTATCTACATACACCTAAATATACTTGCACGTCTGTATAAATATATTCCTTCCTTAAGTGTTATAAATAAAGTGCTCAGTGTTATGAAACAGAGCTATAAGTATATATAAATAAAATAAATATACATAATATCTAATGTGGATAACACGACTGGGAGTTTCATGTAGATTGCAATATGTTAGATATTATATACATATATATATATATATATATATATATTACTTAAATATTTTTATCTATAAAAAATGTATAAACATAATATACATATAAATAAATACACAGACACACACACACACACACACACACACACATATATATATATATATATATATATATATATATATATATATATAAAATTATTTATTTAAAAATATGATTCCAACTCGCTACATAAGAGGTCTCATGTTTCAAAACAAGAGCCGAAAACTTCAAAATAATATTTGAATTAACTTGAGTTAAAGTAGGCTCTGTTCCATCTTCAAGCGAAATTTTTTGGGAATGAACTTATTTCTGAAATTTACGAGTTTTAATAGTATGGTCAGAATTGAAATCAAAAATTTCCATGGTAACATCAAGGGCGGATTGTTTAGAATTGGCAGGGGAGGGGTGTTAATAATTTGTATCAGTATAGAGTTATTTTCATAGATGCCGGGTCAGGGTAAGGTGGGGGTGGCTAAATTTACGACGGAGGAAGTTTTCGCATAGTCTGGCTTGAGCGTCTACGGAGATTTATTTATTTTTATTTTATTCTTTTATTGTATCTCTTTATGAAAGGGATTTGTGTATATGAAAAGGCCGTAACGTTTGTTATTTGACGACTTCATAAAGGGTTATCAATTTTTGTAGGTTCTACTTTCGTATCGAGCACTATTGTTTAAAAATAATTACAAAAATACTAAGGAACTTTGGATTATTTACCAAACCAGTTTCTTTCCTATTTTCTACAATATTTTCACACACACATATATATATATATATATATATATATATATATATAAATACCATGTTCATTCCGGATATAGACAGACATGGTTCTTCATTGACTCTCTTTTGTTTATCTGTATTGTGCCATGGCTTTTAGGAAACATGGTGGAGTGGTTTCCAGTTGCCTGTTTGGAATTCAAAGTGGTTTTTATTCTCGACTGGCTGCCAATCTGGATATATTGTCTATTTTTATTTTAATCCTCTCGAATTCTCGGATCAACTTCTCGATATTGATATTAAATTCATTAAGGCATAAGGTGAGCAACGACGAAGTTTTACAGAAAATTGAAATAAAAATGGCACTTAATGAGAAAAGAGTGCTTAGAAAATTTGATACTCACAGGACAGATCAAGAGGGGCAGAGGAAAACACCACATAACCAACCTAACGAGCGGATGGCGGAGGAAGGTTTAGGAGATAACAAAAAGACCACATTTAGTAAGCGCTTTAAAGGACAGGAAATTGTGGAGGTCCATGATCGCCAACGTCCTGAAGGGACACGGCACATAGAAGAAGAAATGTTGTCTTCAGGAACAAACTCGTTGCAAAAGAGAGTAATTTTAATATACCGACATGTTTATTGAGTGAGCCATGTCAGGTAAGACAGACTGAACTGAACTCATACGAGGGTAGGAAGGGAAAAAACTGAAGTAAAGAGGGCAAGAAGAAGAAGAAGAAGAAGAAGAAGAAGAAGAAGAAGAAGAAGAAGAAGAAGAAAGACGGAGCAGAAGGAGGATGGTAAATTTTATTAATAAGGGTGTCTGAGAAATATCGAAGGGGAGGAGAAAGAACGATAAAGGAGGAGTAGCTTGAGACAGGTAACAGTAGGAGATTAAAATTTGTAGAAAGGAGGAGGAAGGAGGTGGAGCTTGAAAGTATCGAAAGAGCCTGACAGTCCCAGTTCTCAGCGCCTCAATCTGGTGTCGCTGTTTAGCAAAACTAGACCTGTGTTTCCTCAGGCTAACCAACCTGGGGGCCTGGAGCATTAAGCAAGCGGCCTTATATTTTGGGAGGCGTGGAAAATGGGAGTTGAAGGTGAAGCTTTCGTGAAAGAGGAAGGAAGACGGAGACGAGGCTGTGTGTGTAGAAAAAGTAAGAAGACATTAAGCCTTAAGGTAATGTGTGAAGAGGAAGAATAAAATGATGAAAGGTTATTGTGCCCTGGGGTTGTGTATTGTCGGCAAATGGAATTAAATCGACTAATGCCTTTTTTTGAGCATTCGGTTGGAGAAAAAGGTTGACATGCTAATCGGAGGCAGTGATTGATCTATATGCGTAAGAAGAGGATGGAAATCTTCCAGGTAGATGTGGACAGGTTAGAATAAATATACTCTGGCTTCGGCCAAACGACCTCTCTCTCTCTCTCTCTCTCTCTCTCTCTCTCTCTTTCTCTCACGTATCTCAAACATCCCCAGAAAATCTATCTATCTATCTATCTATCTATCTATCTATCTATCTATCTCATTCTGTTCATATCTATCTATCTATCTATCTATCTATCTATCTATCTATCTATCTATCTATCTCATTCTGTTCATATCTATCTATCTATCTATCTATCTCATTCTGTTCATATCTATCTATCTATCTATCTATCTATCTATCTATCTATCTATCTATCTATCTATCTCATTCTGTTCATATCTATCTATCTATCTATCTATCTATCTATCTTAGGTTGGTGCAAAAATAATGTCGTTTTCTCATATGTTACTATGTGAGAAAACATTATTTTTGCACCAACCTAATATATATATACGTTAACATAATGAGATAGATAGATATTAGACATAGATAGATAGATAGATAGATAGATAGATAGAAACAAAATCAAGATAGATAGATAGATAGATAGATAATGAACAGATAGATAGATAGATAGATAGATAGATAGATAGATAGATAGATAGATAGAAACAAAATCAAGATAGATAGATAGATAGAAACAAAATCAAGATAGATAGATAGATAGATAGATAGATAATGAACAGATAGATAGATAGATAATGAACAGATAGATAGATAGATAGATAGATAGATAGAAACAAAATCAAGATCGATAGATAGATAGATAGATAGATAGATAGAAACAAAATCTAGATAGATAGATAGATAGATAGATAGATAGATAGATAGATAGATAGAAACAAAATCAAGATAGATAGATAGATAATGAACAGATAGATAGATAGATAGAAACAAAATCAAGATAGATAGATAGATAGATAGATAGATAGATAGATAATGAACAGATAGATAGATAGATAGATAGATAGATAGAAACAAAATCAAGATAGATAGATAGATAGATAGATAGATAGATAGATAGATAGATAGATAGATAGATAGATAGATAGATAATGAACAGATAGATAGATAGATAGATAGATAGATAGATAGATAGATAGATAGATAGATAGATAAGCAGACAGGCTCCATAACACATAATTGGACAATTATTTCAATTGGTTGTTCCTATACCACCAGATCACATTCACTATATCCTGAACTTATTTTAATCTGTTAACAAAAGAATTGTTTACCATCCTATTCTTCGGTAAGTAAAATAGATAAAAGTAAATAGATATATCGGTGTGCTAAGAAAACAAAAAATGTAATTCAGATGATCATTACTCATCAAGTACCTCTACCCGGATATGAAGCTTTCCTTACCCGATTAATACTTGAGGAGATAAACTTTGATGTAGCCCCCCGACTCATCCCAAAAGATTCCACCTGATTCGACAACTTATCAAACAGTCAAAACGACGAAAAATCGAAAGAAAAATAGTATTAGTTTAGTAGTATAACTAAATTGTCGACACCTGTAAAAAAAAAACGGAAGGTTGGGGTTTTATTTTTAAATTATGTCATTGTAGAGATTTTCCTCCACAAAAAGCTAGTCTTAGATTCGCCTAAAGTCCGGTTCACGCCCCTTCGTCATCTTTTGAACAGAGGTAGAGGTTTATCCCTTGTTTTCGATTTAGGATTGGGTTTCCGGTTCCTTCTCTTAAAATCTTCCCATTCTCTTTTACTCCCTCTAAAACCTTGCGTCTTAGGGTCATTGTCGCCTTGCTTGGGTTGAAATGATTAAACAAAAAAGCATTTCTTTTATATACCGTAAGTGCTCATATCTTTCTACAACTTCCTATCCTTCGTATCTCTTAGCAATGTTTGTCCCCTTGTCTCTCACTCCTTCTTCAGCCATTTGTTTACACAGACTCATTAGGTAGCCCCGTCCCTATTGCCTTCAATCTGCCTTGTGAGTGTCAAATTCTCTAAGCATTACCCCACTCTAAAAATTTCAACTTTCTCTTTATGAAGTGTTTTTTTTCGTTCTATTCTTCGTAAAACTTCTTCGTTACATACATGTTCCGTCCATGGCATTCTCAGCATCCTTCTGTAGAACAGCATCTCGGTTTTCTCAAGTCTCCTCTTCATCGGTGAGAAAATTTTCCAGCATTCACTACCTCAAAGGATGATTGATATTACAAAGCAGTCCAACATTTTTTGTTACTAACGACATTTTCCCGTTTCTTTATGTTTTGCTTACCTTTTGGAAGGCATCTTTCGTCATTCCAGTGCTATCTCGAATTTCGTTGCTATATTTTCCGTCGTCTTTTTGGACACTTCAGAGGTATTTAAATTTCTGTACTTACTTGAGTTTGACCTCTCTAATTCAAAGCTTGCATCTTTGAACTTTTCTCTGACTACATACATTCTTAAAATTGATAATTAGTCCCTTTTTCAGCTTTCTTTTACTGCTTTGTCCATGAGTTACAGGAGTGATTTTTTTTTTTTTTTTTGCTATGCGCCATCAACCCAATTTCATCTGCATATTTCAATAGGTTGAGTCATAAATCATATGCGTTTTTAGAAACCAATTTTACTGATCAATGTATCATCTTAATTACTAATCATACGCAGGAACTAATAATAATTTTTAGTACACTAGCATAACTTAGATTTTGCATGACAATGGCAGCGTACACAGTGGATGAAAGAAAAATGTTCTCTTCCATGAAAACGGAAGGCCGCATAATTTTGGGCGTAAAGAAATTTTGGATATTCACTTTGCCCCAACCGATTAGCACCCTTCTTTTACAATAATGTTCAACTTGTACAAGGCACAAGAGCCACTCGAGGTAAAGAGTTATTAAGTAAGAGACACAGTTTATGGCGATATGTGGGGAAGATAACGGTTTACCCTGGATTTTAACAGGTTAAGATTGTCTGATCGGGGAAGCACCTTCTTGGGAGTTGGTTCCATAAAGTAGTGGTTTGTGGGAAAAAGCTGCTCAAGTGGAACTTAGATCTCACCAATGGAATACGAAAGGAATGAAGGTGACATGTGAGGTCTTAGCCATGAAGGTTAGAACTGGTATAACTAAGGAATATAGTTCGTCTGAATACATTCTATGGAAATAGCGATAGAGTAGCGAGAGTCTTGGAGGTGGGAAATAATTCGTGATCCACAAAGACAGGGAGTTGCTTTTGGAGCCAGAGACGAGAAAAGTGAAGGCTTAGAAGCTCCTGTCCATATATGGCAGCAACACTCCGTCTGGCTATTGTAAAGGTAGAGGATAGCAGGAGGAATGAGGTACTTACTGGAACCGTACATGGAACTAACCATTTTCTCAAAATCTTTTGCGATGGATCGTGTGTACCATTTCCACTTGAGGTGAGCTGAAGTCCTAATAGCTGTTCAAGGTATTGAGCCTGGTTTTCAATCGCTGCAAAACGCTTTGTAGGGGAAACCTTTCCTTAATTCAAATCCAAGAATTCGTCGAAAATCTTTTCACACCAAAACCTGCGGAATTTTACTCAAAAGTTATCGAAGAGCTGCCTGATAACTCATTGCCAATATTGGCGAATATATCATTGGATAAAAAGGAATTGTAGTGACTTTTTCTGAGGAATAAAACTGATGAACGAAAACGGAAATTATTTATGATTCAATCTAATATGTTGTTAAAACAGTGTCAAGGAAAGTGAATGACATAGTCTATCCTCATTGGGTAAGGTTCTTTATCTTTAATTATCAGAAAAAATATTTTTATAAGCTTGCCAATGTCCTCTAGATTAGTAGCGATCCATGTTAAGTGCCGAGTTGCTGAAGTTAATGACCTTAAACCTTTAAGTACTGTAGACTTCTGAACTCCCTCGAGCCATCTACTTCACGACGGTCGAGTGGTATTAGGAATACAAGTTTCATTTTCTTTAATTGTGATGCTTATTTCAGCGAGTAGAATGAAGTTCTGTTATTAAACCAAAGTTTTTCTACCAATATCTAAGTACCATATTTCGTTGAAAATGAAAATCTGGATTTCCAAAAGTAGCAACAAAACACCTGTGAAGCCAGTCGTTATTTCTACTTGGAAAATCCGTCTAAAACCACCAGGTTATATAGCCATTCGTTATTCGATGACAAGGGAATTTCCTGCTGTTTTGAGCTTTTAAGCCCGTTAAGAAATCTGTCCGAAATAAACTCTTTAGGATATATTTCGTTAGCATCTGGAAGTGATTAACTTTCTTTCAGTTCAATGCGTTTTTCACCGAATGAATTCGTGTTTGCTTTAACTGTTCCAAAGCGAAAAGCTTAAGGAAATCTATCAAATGACAAACATGAATGGTTTGAAGAACAATTTTCTTGAAGGTTTACAGAAGGGCGTCAAGAGCGAACAAAGAAATCTGTTTTGGCTACATTCTGGGTGGCATGAAAAAAACAAAAAACGTTGCAACTATTTCTCAAATTAAGGCGATGCAAACTGATTTATAACACTTGACCAGAGACCAGTTTATAAGGCCAAGCTTTGAGGCGAAATAGGAGAGTTTCTACAGGCTGCCCAGTAAAAAAGCAGAAAATTTATTATCCCGATTTTAAATTTCAGGAACAATTGACTTTAAATAACCTTGAATAAATTTCTTGAATATTCATGACCTTGAGAAATCATTCCACTCTTGCGTAATTACTTAACTCTCATTGATTCTTATTATGATTGATTAATTGCTGCTCGATCTTGTGACTCGTTATTTAAAGGTTAATTGCAGACAACTTTTGTCTTTCGTTCTGCACTTCTTGTATGGCTAAACAACTCACTGATTTTGGGCGTCAAGTTTTTCGTACTTTTCAAAGAACATCCAACGTGGTGAGTGACGAAATGTGAACAAATTCTTCCAGAATTTTTCAGTCACATCAGTCGTTGCTATTTTTAACAGCCTTTCCGAATTTATCACTTTTTTACTGGGCAGTCTGTATTTTGAAGGAAAGCTGAATCATTTTAAAAGCTTTTCTTTTTTTTTTTCTTTTTTTAATCATCTTCCCCAGCTATGGCTTAATTAGTAAGACTTGTATCCCTAAATTATTATCTCAAAAAAAATTCTTACGATCTAAAATATTTTCTGGCTTTTTTCTGCAAAGTGCTGATAAGTCGTATAAAACGAATCAATCAATTAATGAAATACTGATTCGCTACACAGGTATATCTTTTGGATTTATTTAAATTTACATTTCCTCAATAACGAGATATAGAAATTACTTCAGCCACCATGTGAGGGTTCAGTTTATATATTGATTGTAATATAGAATTGATCACCCACTTTATATATACATTATTATTTACTTGTATCAGTAAATAATTATTATCTCCAAAAATTATTACAATCTAAAAATATGGTCTGGCCTTAAATAAGCTAATAAGCCTTAAAAATGAAGTCAATTTAATCAACTTTAATTTACTTGATGTGTTAATCTATAACTCTCTTGTCTTGGTAAATTTTGCTTAGGCATGTTCAATACGAGCTGACGCACTGTGTATATCTGTTCATGAGCGGGAGTACTGGGTAGTATTGCTGTCAATGTCGAGAGGTTTTTCTTAAGTGTGAAGTATAGTAAAGGTAACTTAAGAGTCACATGTAGATGATTGGGAACAGCCTTAATTAGAGACCATCTGGGCAGATTAGATTAACCCCCGGTTCCGACCCTGACCCTCTCATTATGATAGGATAATATTTGGCACATGCATCATAGGCAAATGTGCGCGGGGGGGTATAATTTGAATGTGCGCGGGTGGTATAATTTGAATGTGCGCGGGGGGGGGGGTATAATTTGAATGTGCGCGGGGGGTATAATTTGAATGTGCGCGGGGGGTATAATTTGAATGTGCGCGGGGGGGTATAATTTGAATGTGCGCGGGGGGTATAATTTGAATGCGCGGGGGGGTATAATTTGAATGTGCGCGGGGTATAATTTGAATGTGCGCGGGGGGGTATAATTTGAATGTGCGTGGGGTATAATTTGAATGTGCGCGGGGTATAATTTGAATGTGCGCGGGGGGGGGGGGTATAATTTGAATGTGCGCGGCGGGGTATAATTTGAATGTGCGCGGGGGGTATAATGCCAAGTTTTAATAAAAGTAGCGCATAACTTTCAGGTCGGGTTATCCAGATGTCTGTCGATTAGGGATGTCCCCAAGTGACTATTGCTCATCTTGTTAAAAGGTTTCAAAAAATACCATGTTGATAGAATAACCCCCAACTTAAGTAGATATTAATCCAACAGAAAACTTGTTGTTCATCATCAAGAGATGCGAATGGAAAACAATTCAGCAAAGAAAACTTCTGAGAAACAGTAAAAAAAAAAAAAAAAAAAAAAAAAAAAGTCTAAAGATTTTAACAAATATAAACAAAATCGATGATTGAAAAATCGATGAAGTTTATAGAATGTCAAGGAGACAATATTAGCATGTCAAATAATAAAATTATAACTTACGAATTTTATTCTATTTTAAATGAATTTTAATTCTTTCGTTAATGAAGGAGTAAGTTCTACAATAAAATATCCGTATAAATTACAGTATTACATCGTTAAAGATTTGAGCTTAACAATTTTACAAACGATTGCAATAATTGTGAATATGAATGCTGATCATTATTTTAAGAATTAAGGGGGTACAAATGTAAAGATTTGAAATTTAAAAATTCTTCCATTTAACTGAAACAGATGTTAAATATTTCTATCTTCCCTTCTTTCTCACTGAAACCAAGTAGCGTCATTGATATTCTTTTTTTTTTTTATCTCGCGATCAAAACGGAACAGTCTATTATTTATTAGGTATTGGCAGGGTCTAAAGGCCGTGCAAACTAACGAAGGGAGGGACAAGACAAATCCCTGCTTGCAATCATTTCTTTTAATAATGATTTAAAAATAATTCAGTAGACCATTATATATCATTTATGGTAACTGGATTTTTGGTGATTGCCTTCGTCGATTGCCGTCATTCGATCTTTTATCGCAGTCAACATTACTTCTCTTGCATTTGGCTAAGATCAAAGTGTAGTATATGTTCTTAGCTTAAGCTGATTCTCTCTCTCTCTCTCCACATCCATTCTTTCTATTATTTTCTCAATGAAACCAAGTAGCGTCTTTCCCCTTCTTTCTACGGGATGAAAACGGGATAAGCCATTGCTCATGACGTATTATGGACAGGAGACCTGAAACACTTCATTCTTTTCTTCTCTTTCCTTTCTTTTTTCTTCCTTTCATTTTTTCAAGTAGTGTCTTTTCCCTTATTTCCACACCAAATAGCCCATTATTCATGAAGTGTTGGCAGGGTGTAACGGTCGTGCGAAGTAACGAAGAAAAGGACAAGTACAATTATAATATGAGTATATATATATATCTATGGCTTAAACCGGCTGGATTTATTTATAAATAAAAAATTAAATTACATTTTGAGTAATAAAACTTGACATGACCCTTACAACTTACTATCAATATTTTTGACAAGAAAACAAATTTTAAAATGAAATTCACAATATATATATATATATATATATATATATATGTATGTGTGTGTGTGTGTGTGTGTGTGTGTGTGTTCTCATATAGACAGATTATCCCACAAAATTATATCAGTTCGTTAATGGCAATTTTATTGCGAAATCATTGACTTTTATAGTAATTTGTAAGCATGTTGGTAGACAGGCTGTCTTTATTTTTAAATTATCATAACACAAACCCCTTTTTTTAGTTTTATTTGGCCTTGTGCCGTATTGATCTAACCTTTATATATATAAGTAACACAAACTCCCTTTTGTACTTATATTTGGCCTTGTGCCGTATCGGGCTAACCATTATATATTAGCATATTGCAAACTCGCTTTTGTTATTTATTTATACATGTAAATGGCACAAGCTCCCTTTCTTTTCTTGTCCTTGTGACGTATTGAACTAACTTTTATAAATTTAAATAACAAAAACTCCTTTTTTAATTTTATTTGGCCTTGTGCCGTATCGGGCTAACCTTTATAAATTAACAGCACAAACACCCTTTTTACTCATATTTCGCCCTGTGACGACGTATTGTGGTAATCTTTGGTAATTCGCATAGCACCAACAAGCTTTTTATTTTTATTTGGCCTAGTGGCATAATGTCCTAAGTTTTATAAATTTAAATAACACAAACTCTCCTTTTACTTTTATTTGGCCTCGTGACGTACTGGACTAATCTTTATAAATTATTATATCACAAACTTCCTCTTTGAACATATATTAAATCCACTAAATTATTTGAAGCTATATCCCACAAACGCAACTAAGTTATGGACAACTCTGGGCGTAACTTCGTATATATATATATATATATATATATATATATATATATATATATATATATATATATATATATAAATTAAACATTAAAAAAAATCCAAATTTAAAAAGATAGACGCTTCTGTCTAAGCCTTTTTTTCTGGTTAATGTAAATTACCTTTATAGTAAGGGATTTTTTTGTCATTTTATTTGTACCAATCTGTCTTGTCCACAGAATTGATCTGGGAATTTAACTATATTGTTGACATGGAAAAAAAAAAAATCTCTTACTATAAAGGTAATTTACATTAACCAGAAAAAAAGGCTTAGACAGAAGCGTCTATCTTTTTAAATTTGGATTTTATATATATATATATATATATATATATATATATATATATATATATATATATATATATATATATATATATGTATATATATATATATATATATATATATATATATATATATATATATATATATACGGAAGGACTTCAGCACCAAGCAGATTCCATATAACCATAAATCAATGTGGCGCTACACGTTGTTATGTAACTCTCTGTAATTTTGTTGCGCTTAAATTTATATATTAGATATTTCATATTGTTTCCTAACAAGTATTTTTAGTTATTTTTTTATTATCAGTGGCGGACTGCCCAGGATGTCAGCTTGTCCAATGACAATTAAACCCCTGATGGATTGGGTCTTCTACATCAGACAAAAAATGCAATAAAGAAAAAAACACAAACAACTGTTTTGTTAATAAGAACTTTATAAAGTCATATGCACACCACCAATTACTGAAGTCAAATGTGAAAAGACATTTTCAAAGCTGAAGATAAAAAAGACAAGGATACGAAATTCTCAGGAGATGTTGCTATTCATTGAAAAGGAATTGTTCGATGAATTGTCTTTAGAAATAATTATTGGCACATTAGAACAATCATTTAGTGAACACAAACGATTGTTCTTAATATAGTGGGTTCCATGCAATGCTCTATTGTGCTTTTGAACTATCTGCTAATGTGTAAATTGTACAGTAAACTATTTAAATATATGAACCAATTAATTAAAATTTACGTAAAAAGCAACATTATGTAAGTACAATTATGGTCTAGTCAAGATGTCAACTTACTTGATAGCAAGTGGGCCTCTGATGGAGTGGGCCTCTGATGGAGTGGGCCTCTGATGGAGTGGGCCTCTAATGGAGTGGGCCTCTGATGGAGTGGGCCTCTGAGGGAGTGGGCCTCTGATGGAGTGGGCCTCTGATGGAGTGGGCCTCTAATGGAGTGGGCCTCTGATGGAGTGGGCCTCTGAGGGAGTGGGCCTCTGATGGAGTGGGCCTCTGAGGGAGTGGGCCTCTGATGGAGTGGGCCTCTAATGGAGTGGGCTCGCTATGTCAACTAAAAATGAAATAAAAGAAACAGACGTAGACAAATGTTTTAGTAATATTAGGTTGGTGCAAAAATAATGACGTAATAATGTCGTTTTTTGACGTATTTTTTAACGTTATTTTTGCGCCAACTTAATAAAAAGGAATACGAAGTTTATAAAATCATCTACATAAAGTTACTCAAGTCCAAGATTAAGGAATTCGTTGCCTGAGGAGAATTTGGAATCATACATGTTGCTATTCATTGAAAAGGAATTGTTCGATGAATTGTCTGTAGAAATAATTATTGGCACATTAGAACAATCATTTAGTGAACACCAATGATTGCACTTAATAGGGTGGACTGCATACAATGCACTATTGTGCTTTTGAACTATCTGTTAATGCGTAGATTGTGCAGTCAAATATTTAAAAATATCAATTAATTACTTAAAATTGAAAATGTTAAATAATCTTCAATCTGCAAAACTTTAAAAGCAATGTCAATCATTATCTAGTGTTCTTTTGATTCATCTTCTTTTGTTCTTGCTTCCTTAGCAATGTTTCTGTTTCTAACCTTTCCCACACTCAATCATGGCGTGCCCCGCCAACCTTTGTCAAATAAATATACAATAAGGAAAAAATCACAAACAACTGTTTTGGTAATAAAATCAACCCCACTATTAGTTACTCAAGTCCAATGGGAGCGGACATTTTCAAAGCTAAAGATTATAAAGATCAACGTTAAGAATTTCGCTGTCGGAGAAGAATTTGGAATCATACATTTTGCTATCCATTGAAAACGAATTGTTAGATGAATCAGGTGTAGAAACAAATTATTGGTAGATTCGAATCTACCAATAATCTACAATCATTTAGTGAACATAAACGATTGATCTTAATTAGGTGAACTGAATACAATGCTCTATTGTGCTTTTGAACGATCTGTTAATGCATAAATTGTGCAGTAAACTATTTAAAAATGTCAACTATTTTATTTAATCAATTCACCCCAAGCAAGGCAATAACGCCCCTAAGACGCAAGAGGTTACTGGAAGTGAAAGAAAAGTAAAAAAAACTTCTGAAGGAACCGGAAACCAAATATTTCAGAGTTTAGGCGAGGACGTTAGAAGTAGAAAGTTGAAGTAGAATTTATAAGTGTAACTGGAAACAAGGGATAAGCCTCCTCTTCTGTTCAAAAGACCTGGGAGGGGTTTTAACGGGACGATAGAGGAACTGAACGATAGACTTAAAATTAAAAAAAATTATTAAAAATAATAAGTAATAATTTATAGCATTCTGTAGTTACATTTGTTAACTACTGCGTGTATGAGAAATATGAAACCTCCATGCACACTGTAATGGAAACATCTACGTGGTAGAATAGTTAGCGAGCTTGTCTCGCTCGATCATTTATGACTGAACAGTGAGTTCGTTGCCACATCTAAACTACTCTGAGAAAATCACTATGTGCAATGTAATTACCAAGAAATGCACATTTTTTTCTTATCACAAAGACTTTCTTTTTACTCATTTTACGATGAACATTTTTTTAAAATTTTATTTATTCGTTATGAAAATTAAATGATGGCATTGTAGATGTACGGACTTGTTCGACCGATACAACGAGGCCATTCTGAGAAAATTAGAAGATTCATTATTGGAGGTCACAATCTTAACAACAAAAGATGTGGAGATGACACTGTTAATTACAGACACAAAAAAAAAAAAACTACAAAAACTCCTACTGAAGGCAATGAAGGAGAGCGAGAAGAAAGGACTAAGTATAAACTGCAAAAAGACAGACTGTATGGCTATTAGCAAAAGAATCAGCACAAAATGCGATTTGCAAATAGAGGATACCAAAATCAAACAAGTACAAAATATTTAAATATCTTGGAAGTGTTTAAACAGAGGACGGAAAGTGTGACACTGAAATCCGAAGATACATTGGGATAGCGAAAGATGCCTTCTAAAATCTAAGCAAAGTATTAAGAAATAGAAAAAAAAACGTCGCTAGAAACAAAGAAAAGAGCACTAAATTGTTACGTTTTATCTATTCTCCTGTATGGCAGTGAATGCTGGACAATCACCACAAAGATGAAGAAGTGACTAGAAGCAATTTCCTTCTTTCTTTTTTATTTCCTCCATTTTTTCACTGAAACCAAGTAGTGTCTTTTCCCTTATTTCCACACGATCAAAACGGAATAGTATATTATTTATGAGGCATTGGCAGGGTGTAACGGTCGTGCAAACCGACAAAGGGAGGGACAAGCACAATTATAATATGATTATATATATCTATGGCTTAAACCGGCTGAATTTATTTATAAATAAAAAATTAAATTACATTTTGAGTAATAAAACTTGACATGACCCTCACAACTTACTATCAATATTTTTGACAAGAAAACATATTTTAAAATGAAAATCACATTATACACAGACAGATAGATAGATAGATAGATATGCTGCCCAAATACATAGCTTATCCCACAAAATTATATAAGTTCGTTAATGGCAATTTTATTGCGAAATCATTGACTTTTATAGTAATTTGTAAGCATGTTGGTAGACAGGCTGTCTTTATTTTTAAATTATCATAACACAAACCCCTTTTTTAGTTTTATTTGGCCTTGTGCCGTATTGACCTAGCCTTAATATATGTAAATAACACAAATTCCATTTTTAGCTTTATTTGGCTTTGTGACATATTGAGATACCCATTATATATTAGCATAAAACAAACTGCCTTTTTACTTTTATTTGTATTTCTGCTGTATTAAGATTATGAAAGATGCCTTTCAAAAGGTAAGCAAAGTATTAAAAAATAGAAAAAATATCGATAGAAACAAAGAAAAGAGCACTAAACTATTACGTTAACTATTCTCCTGTACGGCAGTGAATGCTGGACAATCTCCACAAACATAGAGACTGGAAGCAATAGAAATGCGGTTCTACAGAAGGATGCTGAGGATACCATGGATTAATTATATGAGCAACAACTTAGTTTTAGAAAAAAATGGAAACTAAAAAACATACTTAACATCATTAAGAGAAAGTTTGAAATTTCTAGGTCACATAATGAGGAATAAAGGCTTAGAATATGGGAATCTGATTGAAGGCAGGAGAGGAAAAAAAAAACGCCTTATGTAATTAGTAAATGGATGGCAAGACAAGGTTTCAGAGAAATAACAAAAAATTTACTAAAAGCTAAAAAGGACAGGGAATTGTGGACTATGTCCTGAGGGGTCAAGGGAAATAAAAATTGAACCCCTTTCTCTTTTGGCAACCAATATTTTAGACTCAGATTGTTTATTATAGTTTATCCATTTTGAAGGCTTTTTACATTGTAGGTTGATTTCATTTTCAGTTTTGGCTCTTATCCGTGTTTTACCTGTATATGACTGGTATTGGTCTTCTTTTCTAGATGAAAGCAAAAGCCAAAAGTGAGGGGTTTATGGTTAGCGAGTGCTTACAGTGAACTGGTTGGCAAGAAATGGCGGTTACATTATTTGTTAGACGATTATTACAGCTTTGGTCTTGTGCCAATATTTCATTTTTAATCATGATAGCTTCTCTTTCTGCTGTTTGGCCAACGGTCAAGAAAATTTCGAGTTTTTCTAAATCACGCTGAACATTGAAAACTTTTTTGGTTTTGTTCTACCGCCGAATGGCGTCATATGAGAACTAATTTTAGAGGGTTCCCGAAACTGAAACTCCATATCAAATGAAGTTTTTCCATTAGTAAAATAATTTTTTGTCAGATTTTAAAATAATTTCACCCCAAGCAAGGCAATAAAGCCACTAAAACGCAAGGGGGTGGGGGTTACTGAGTGTTAGAGAATGTGAGAAAAAAAACCCACTAATACAGAAATTGATCAAAATGGAAGAAAAATAAAACAGTAGATATCGTTTGACATTCCATTTAAATTTTTGAACGAACACCTCGACGTGATGTAAATGTTAGCAAGCTTGTCTCGCTCGTTTAATTATTATTAAATAGTGAGTCCGATCCTCACTGGGTGCCTCATACTTTTGACCTTTATGCCACACTAAGCTAGGCTTAGAAAATCACCATTAAAATTTATGAAAATCAAACGGAAAGCAAGAAGCCGGAATCGAGTTCCACAGGCGGAAGTGCGATAGAAGAAACTATTAGCATAGAACTTACGGTTACATCTGGCCATTTCAACTGTAAAATGATGAGACCAATCTAGTAGTGCGGGAAAATGGCTGAAATCGAGATGCCATCAATAACATTGCAGATTCTTCTTTGGGTTTTATCACGAATCTCTAAATATATAGCACTAGACAAGATGTAGCAGATGATAGACTTATAAATATGTAAGATATATCCTGTCGAGAAAAAATGTTTTGCGCGAGACAGGGAATCGACTTTCCTAGCAGCAGACCTAGCAACTGATTCAATATAATCTTCTCACTTCATGTCAGTAGAAAACGTTAGTCCGAGGTGGCGTAACGGATCACTCTCCTGGAGGTTAGCACCAGCCATGCTGATTGAAGGTAAAAAGGGTTCTCTAAGACGATTAAAAGAGAGCAGTTTTGTTTTGGGTCCGTTTAAATTAACAAGTCATTCGCTGTCCCAGTTAACAACAGAATGTAGATCATTTTTTTTTAGAATCAGTTGCCGGTTTCTCCTAATCGAATTGATTAGACTAATTCTAAAGACAGGTGTAAATAGTTGTGTCTTCAGTATAGATACCGAGTTAAGTACTGATAACATCAGGAAGGTTATTGATTAAAATTAAGAAGATCGTAGGTCTAAGAATAGGGCCTTGTGGAACGCTTGCATGAATACAAAAAGATCTAGAAAAGTGGCCATTCAATACAACTTTCATTTCATGATTTAATAAGAAAGACTGAATCAGTTCAAAAATTCGTTCAGACCATCCCATGACCTTTCAACTTATGAAGAAGCTTGTCAAATACCTTCGGCGTATCTAAAGGAACAACCCGAGTTTCAACGTTCTTGATAGACTCTTTCAGCAATAACCATTAACACGTTGATCTAGAGAAGCGAAAGACATTGCTTATCTGAAAGAAGACTTTGCAAGGTAAGGTGTTTAACCAGTTCAGAGTTTATTAGATCTTCTAGAACTTTGCCAAAAAGAGGTAGAAGGCTACTCATCAAAAGCTATCTTGCTCTGACGGTTGGGGGTCAAGAGTGCATTTGCATTTCCATATATAGTAACATACCACTACAAAAAACTCACTCTGCTTGATGTAACTATGTTTACCTATTTGAAGTTCATGCAAAATGAAACCATATCTACCTTTTTGGCTCGCGTTCAAACCAAACTTTTCTGAATCTCGTGCAAACCTGACCAGTGTCAGTATTTTTTACTTTTACGCAAACAGGATTTCATTTCAGGCAAAACGGTTTGATTTATATCTTCTTGAATTTCCTGCAAAACGGCCCCATGTCTGTCTATCTATCATGTATCTAAATGACTGAATTCGGCAATCAATAAACTGGAAATAATTAGTATGCCATAAACCAAATGAAATCACAAAGTACCAAAAGCTTACGTGCATAATTCTAACGTATGGAAGACAAAAAAGAACACCAAAGGTTAAACGAAAAAGACCCCAAACACAGAAAACGAAAACACTAATCCCTAATACGGTGAGTCACTAACAGGAAAAACTAACAAATATGTTTCATACTGCAGATTTTTTTTTATTTCACACTTTTGACAGCACTTGTCTCTTCCGCGTTAAAATCTGAAAATTTAACGAATGTGGAACCCAATTAAAAAAGATGTACAAGACAGACTTATAGGGAAAAGGGTTGAAATGTTAAAATTCATTAAAGTCAAATGGTGCTGAAAATTCAATCCAAAATTGACACCAGTGTCTTGCTAGTCGGGAAGAAACAGAAAATTTAAATGGGTCATCTTTTTCTTTTTTTTATGCTTCTTTACTTAAAATTATGGACATTTTTGGCCGGAATTAATTTTGGGGGTACAGTTGATTTGCGGTTCATATCGTGAGAATGAAATCGGTACATCGATTTCGAATTCTAGGGCTGAATACCCTCACTTTCTCTTACCCACCAGTTATGACTTAATTATCAGAGAAGACCGAACATTATATTTTTACTTCGAGACCAGTTAAAAATGTGGGTAAAAGCAATACGAATCACTCTGTTATCTTTCCAAATGACGATCAGATCAATGTCTAGTTTGCGGATATTACAGAAAAAGTAGTTCGTGGGAACTGGTGATCGCTTACGTCTTAAAGATAAAGAGCATTAAACAAAAACACACAGTATAAACCGAAATATAAAACATTAAAATTATTGCCATTGATTTAACTTCTATTATAAAGGCAATCTTTCTCTTCGTTAGTCGACAAATATTGTGATATGGAGAAGGTTGTAACTTTTTTCTACGCGGATTGGACACACCACTCTTCTTAAATGTGAGAAGGCAACAAAAGCGTAAAATACAAATGGTACTATGTGTTACTCACAACAATTTTAACTTACCAAATCGATCCCGATTGACATTATTATTATTATTATTATTATTGTTATTATTACAAGTATCTATATTTCTGAGATGAAGTATTGTAACTATTTACACTGTTTATATTCTTCAGACTGCTATCCTCATCTTTATTGTCATATTCACAACAGTTCCAGCCCTTCTATTCCTTGGACAATCAATTTCGTGGGAAATCCTTCGCAAAAGAGACAGGCACTCACAGGCTTCTTTGCGTCAAAGACACCTGATTTTTCCGCAAAAAGGATCTAGATGCCGATGGAGCTTACTTGGAGGACTAATAGTATTTCTGATTTGCTGTATACCTTTTTTTCTGATAAATAATATGCGACTATTTCTTTTTGGTTACCTTGTAATAATAATAATAATAATAATAATAATATTAATAATAAAAACTTACACTATTTACCTTGTTTGGACTGCTGTCCTCATCTTTATTGTCACATTCACGATGTTTCGGTCGTTGTACACCCCTTCAGTCTTCTTCAGGTGATACACGTTGGAATTTTTAACTGAACCCTTTTTTTTAATCAATGGAGGTAGATTGTTCTAGTTCCACGTGTCATGCCTCTTCTGGATATCTCAGTTTCAGTTATTTCCCTTTAGTAACTGAACTCTCCCAGTTTTTGTTCACCTCTTCTGTGGCCAGGTATTGAACTCACAACTCAACCAACGCTATTCTCCACTAGACCATGTGACCTTCTACTCCAGTTGCCTGTTTCACACGTTCAACTGCTGTCAATACAGGCCAACAGTGATGTCTTGGCTCGTTGGTAGCGCCTTATAATACACCACTTGTCGGCTAGTCCACCAGATACAGAGCATGTACTTGCGTGGGTGGTAGAGGTTGTCTTCTGGTGTGAGACACACGGTCCCATGATGACAACCATTGTCTGGAAAGCATACTTTTCATCACTGGTCAGCACTCGATCAAATAGGGATACGTTGTGGTAACGAGAAGGCAACGAGAAGGCAACGAGAAGCAAGTTCTCAATTGCTGCTTGTTTGCTTTCGACAGTGTGTTGGTTACCTACGTACTCAACTTGTACGCTTTCCCTACGCGGTGCAGCTCTATGGTCACCTTCAGGGCCTTCATCATTCAGGACCTGTTGCCGCCCATTGCCGGGTTCATGACAGCCTTATTCCAACAGGTTTGACATATCCGGCGACTTGATGCAGCTGCGAACAATGCCACCTAAAATTTATTAAACAAACAAGCTTGAACGAGCTTCTTCGTCATCGCCATGTATCCTCGCCGCTGCTCGAGCTATGACTGATGTGTGTACGCAACGCATCTGCTTTGGTTAGAAGCAATGCCTCCACCCCTAACGCTTTCCCGGCACGTGACACACTCATTTGCGTATCAGTGATCACTTCTTTTAATACTGCGTAAAAAATGGTAAGGACTTTTTTGTTAACTTATTATTACACAGTCAGCCCAAAAGAAATGGCAGGGGATAACTTACAGCCAGAGTGAGAATAGTGAAATATCTACTCAACAGTTATAGGCTTACGGTCATATCACGTTGAAACTCCGGTTCCCGGACGACCACGGAAGTTAAACATTGATGTCGAGCCTAGTCAATACCTAGGAGCTTGGATGTGCAGGTGATGTAATGAACAACGACTCGAAATTGAAAATCGGAGATCCGAGTTCCAATTTCAATTGGATTCGTTATATTCATTTACGTGCAAATACACTTGGGAAAGGTTTGAATCAGTCGATTCTCCCCTTAGCTATGGGTTCAGTGTTTCTCAACCTTTTTAAGCAATCGCACACCGAGGAGCAAATGAAAGTATTACGACACACTTAGCAAAATCTTTAAAAGGTATACATTTATATGTTATGAAATAAAACTATAGAGTAAAACAAATGCAAACACAACTATGAACTTTGTTTCAATGTTTCTATTCAACTATTTGTGAAACTTATTTAGTGTGAAACCTGGGCCAGGTGTTTTTTTTTTTTTTTTTTTTTTTTTTCGCCATTTCTTCAATGTTTGGTCAAATGTGCAATAAGCAGAGCCTCATTTCTTCTTCAGTTGAGTGTAATCTTTCTTGCTTCTTATTTTTTATGTTATTTAGGATCGAGAAAGCGAATTCATATAAATAAGAAGTAGAAAATTGCAATAAAACTGATAAAGCCTTTTTATCTAGAGTGGAATAAAAATTTTAATATTTATTCGTTTATTCAAATACTAAGGCTGTACCATTACTACTTACACACACGCACACACACGCACGCCCGCTCGCGCGTGTGTGTGTCGGCACGGCGGTTCAGAATCACTGGATTAGTTAGGAGCGCTTGTATAAATAGATCATTATTATCTCTCCCAAATGCTTACAATCCAAAAATATTTTCTGCATATAAAATTTAAATAACCTGCTAAAGGTTGATAAATCGAAAAAAAAAAAAAAGAAAGAAAAAAGAAAAAATCAATATTACCTATATCCCAAAGACTAACAAAATTGGACATTTTTTTCGACTGTGCGTCTATATTTTGTGTATTTTATGTGTATTTTGTGTATTTTTGATCGAGCGAGGCAAATTGTGAAAGCTGGGAAAGATCTTTGTCTTTCATTTACATAGATTTGAGATCAATCTTAAAAACATGATTGAGGATTTATTTAAATCTTTGATTCAAAAAAAAAAATTTTTTTTTCGAATCAAAGATTTGAAAACAAACCTCAATCATGTTTTTAAGATTGATCTCCAATCTATGTAAATGAAAGACAAAGATGTTTCCAGCTTTCACAATTTGTCTCGCTCGATCAAAAATAGAAAATCGATCAATCATACTACCAATGAATCAACAGGGTCAGCCTGACTTCTAGGAGGTTTTCTTTTTTAATAATCAATTGCTCTTGTTTATAACTTTATATTGTTTGGAAGTCCGCTTCAAATGTGCTTATTTTAGTCCTCTGTCTTATAGGATAATGCACTACATCGGTGCCACCGAAGGTCCATTTAAGATGAGGAATAACAACCACAACATTTCATTCACCAACAGGAAATATTCGAACAGCACGACACTTTCTACATACATATGGCCGCAAAAAGACAATAATATTACACCAACAATAAGTTGGGAAATATTGAAAAAAGCCCCTGCCTACAGCAACATTACAAAAAAATGCCTACTTTGCCTACACGAAAAAGTAGCAATAATATCACACAAACCGCAAAAGAACCGACTAAACAAAAAAATCAGAGATAATCTCCAAATGTAGGCATGAGAACAAGTACCTATTATCCGAATTCATACCAAACGGATAAAATAGACAAACCACCAACAATCACAATTTAATTTCAAGATACCATCAAAATAATTGCATCTATCATTATTATCATTGCACCATCATTAGTAATCACTTTTACCACTTTACGATAACTATTATCTAATAATATTATCATTACCACCAACACCCAGCACCATCACTTACACATCACACCTACTATTATAAATCCTCTACAATCTTTAACCCATATTACTCCCCCAGCATATTTAACACCTTAAAACAATAAGCTCAGATATAATTTCCATATATAACCATGAGAATAAACACCCATTACCAGAATTCATAATAAATAAAAATAAACAAATAAATATAAAATAAAATAAAACACCAACAACCACCCTTTAGTTCAAGCTAGCACCACAATAATTATATTTATAGGTTTTATTATTCTCCCACCAACATTACTAATCACTACTAACAATTCACAATAAATATTAACCACTTATATTATTATTGCCACCATCCACCTTACATATTACTATCACACCATATCTAACATTACCATATAATCCTGCCATAATTATTAACGTATACTACCCCCTCTCCCAGCATATTTAATACCACCATAAAAATAACCAATAAGGATTACAAACTGAAATTTCTACCAGCCACATATACACAGTCACAAATAAACAAGGAAATAGCGAGCTTTAATATAATAAACAATAATATTTTTGTAAATTAAAAATTAAAATATTATAGCAATCTTCAACTACCATAATTTTACACAGAATACCTATTATCAGGATTTATACCAAAATAAATTGATACATATAACAAAATAAAATAAAATAAAATAAAACACCAACAACCACTCTTTAGCTACCACCACTATAACTACATTCATGGTTTCATCATTCTCCCACCATCGTTACTAATCATTTCTACCAATTTACAATTTCTACCAATTTACAATAACTATTAGCTAATTATATTATCATTGCCTCCAATTCCTTGCAACATTACTATCACATCATATCATATAGACCCGTTATTAAATCAAACTACCCTCTCACCCAGCATATAAAATAACCAATAAGGATTACAAATTTCTACCCGTTACATATACACAGTCAAAAACAAACAAATAACCAGCTTTAAATATAACAAATAAACCGCCATTTTTTTTTCAAAATTTAAAAATAAATATAAATAATAATAATTTTTACCTATCATAATTTCACACAAACCCCACCACACGTATATACATACATGAGAGGAAATATTATTCAGCGGAAAAATAAAAATATGACATGTATACATTCACGAGACATTTCCGCCACACTTTGAATCTTTAAATTTCAACATACAAATGCGTATGTATAGACACAACACCACCCGTATACATACATATGTCATATCCGAAACTGCCCACATATGTTTATATATGTATGAGTCCCGACGGACGACCAAGTATGTATATGTGTCTGCATACATCGATGTTTGCGTCAGTACGATGAAAAAAACGACGAAGTTTCCCCCACCACTTCCACAATAACACCAATACATGCAATCTACATAAACCCAAATTTTTTTTAAAATTAATCAGTTTGTCTGACGATCGCTAAAGCGTGAAACCCAGGGTCACAAGCTCACATCTATCCAACCATATATGTTAGCTCTATCTCTGATATTGAGCGCTTTCTAATAAGTACCGCGCATATAATATATAAATAATTATACATATATATATATATTTATTTATATTTATATACACACACTTTTCACGCATATATATATATATATATATATATATATATATATATATATAGCTGTAGGGTAGATAAATGAAACGGCCAGATATAAGCAAGCGAGTACGCGTGCCTACTTAATAAATGGACTGAGCTAATGATTGCATGTAGGCATAAAAAACTGTATATCTTAAAAAACTGGAAACCTGACTAATATATCCACCCCCTCATGCCCGCATTTTATGAGGATATGGGTGCCAGATAAAAACCCCAACCTGTTCACTTCCAGTCATTTTTTTTACATCCCTTTGACCCGTAACGATTTACTGACTACGCGAATGCAACGTCTTTAATTTTAAATTTTAAATTTGTAATCAATTTTTCCTTTATACTTTTTTTACTCCCCTCACATTTCGCTAATTAAAAAAAAAATATTAACTCACAAGCATTACATTTAACACACTTCCGTGTAACTTTATTATTTTTTGCGCTATGTATCACCGAAACTCCCATGAGCCATTTGTTTACGTCCAACAACATATATCCTGTGCCTGACGAGCTGGGAGCCACCCAGCGAAACTATAGTCGTACACCAAAACGTAGGTAGACGTATATGTACTAATTAATATTTGCATAATTAGGCAGAAATCTTTCCTTTATGCATGTTTCATTAAAAACGACAGACAAGGTACTACGGCTAAGCTTTTTATTTAATTTTTCTTGTGTTCGAACAAGAGCTTTCTTTTCTGGACAAATGGTGTGTAAGAACTGTCCAAATGTTTTATATTTCCGAGCGCTTTCGGCTATACCTTTAGTCATTATCAAGGATGATTCGATTTTTCCGCTTAATTGAGTGCGTGCATTCTGTGTATGTCTTAGTGTGTGGTAGGGATGTTTTTAATTTCCGAATACGGTTAGCACATTGTGGTTTTCTTCGTAGTTAATATTGCTAAGAGTTGGCTTTATTTGGGTAAGTAAAAAAATTATCCGATCTTTTGCCATAACATATCTGTTCTGCTCCAGGTTAGGACTAAGGAAGAACAACACGAACACAAGAGTAGAAATAACGAAGGTATATTACACGAAATAATAATACAAGATGTGGAAGGTGTTAGTATGACTGTCAGTTTGCTCTGGAGTGAACTACTATTGGCTCGACTGAATTCGACCCTCTCTCTTGAGAAGCGTATTATAGTGTTAGGAAGAGTTCATTCTGTAGTTATAGGTAAGGACCCATAACAATATCATTAGGTTTATCACACTGCATTCTGCTCATGCATGCTTATAGTTTGTACTATTGTATTCAGGTGATCGAAGTTTGAGCTTGATCGCGTCAGTTTTCTTGCTGTTGTTACAATGTAAACATAGCCGCTCCACTAGCTGTGTGCACCAAAAAAAGAGCAGTGAACGTGCCAGCCACATTGATGATGACTCGCCGGTTCGTTATTAGCTTAATGAATCTTCTCGTCGGTGGTAGAGGTTGATGGCCGCTGTCCTTGTCCGGCCACCTGTAATCTTCTCCCCCCACCCATACGCACTTTTACGCATTAGTGAACTGTCACCGTCTGGTGTTAAAAGCCTCCGATGTATTTCAGCCCCTGACATATCTTCCGATCAGAGAAATCGGATCACTGCTCTTTGTTCCTCCTTGATGCAAACTTCTAGTTAAATATGAATAAAATTGCTTCATTTTCATGCCCGTTTTTAATATTCAATTCTCTCACTGGTTCCCAACCTTTTTCGCCCAATGCACCCTCCTCGCCATATGTCCGAATGTCATCCCCCCGCTTTCCAAGATTGCCAGACTCAAAAGTTTAAAATGGCTAACCACACTGGGAAATAGGTCTCAGTAAGCCCTATTATTTAACCAATCTCAGAAGGGAGATCGATCAATCAATGGGGCTTACTGACTTCTGGGAGGTTTTTAATAATCAATTGATATTATTTATAAGAAAAAAAAAAGCTTTAGTAATTTTATAGACATTACCAAATAGTGAGACTAGAGTGAAGGATTGCTGAAACTTCATCTTTTTTTTTTTTATACCTTACGTCACCTATTAGGGTCGTAAGGGCATCATATGTACTTCAGTCTTAGCTGTAGTCCTATGTCTAAGGCAAAATAACCTGCCAGAACCTATATTTCCAGGCTGGTTTTAAATTCAGACGGGCTAACCACACAGAGAAATAAGGCCCCATTGTGCGTTATTATTTAAGCCATACATGAAAAAAGATTGATTAATCGTACCAGCAAAGAATAAAAAGGAGGTCAGACTGAATTCTGGGAAATTCTTAATAATCAATTGTTATTGTTTATAAGAAGAAAAAACTGTAGTAACTTTATAGTTACCGTATTTTTCCTCGTATAAGACGACCTTTAAATCCCAAAAATCACCCTTAAAAAGTGGGGATCGTCTTATACTACAATTACCTGTAATATAAGACATCTTAAATTTTGCATGATGTTTGTCGGTAGGCTACCGTCGGCTTCGGTGAGATTACCAAAAACATACATGAAAATATTAGAATTATCAAATAAACTGATAATAAAAGTAATAAACCATTTCTACGTCATATATTACTCGCTGAACTTCAGAATAAATTGCCTATTCGAAGAATAATTCCATATCAATGAAAACAACTTGTATCTATGCAAGCTCAGATGAGAAAATGTAAACATCGAGTTATGAATGTAAATAAAAAAAAAATGTTGAAAGTGGAATGTACTATTATCCTACTGTTATTAGCGGTATTTCGTGATTGTCGATGAAGTATAAGTAAATGGCCATTAGTACACCAGGCTGTTCGTAACTGTTTAAATATAGGAAAAGAAGAGGAAGAATCAGTATTTACAAGAATTCACATGACGTAACGAGAACAAAACAATGGTTTCCCTTGGAGGGAACATGTGTAGGAAAAACATAATATAGAATTGGCTATGTTATTTCATGTTTTGAATTTCTAAGGATTCAGTAACAACATTTCCAGTATCACCATCTTTATATAATCAATACGAAGTCGTCTTATATGACAGGTATAGAATAAATTCATGGACATTTGTTATATTTTTGATTTCGTCTTATCTAAAGATCATCTTATACGCCGTAATATAGGGTAAGTAAATTTACCCGTTACCGAAATGTAGCCCTTTGGATGAATCCGAGACTAACGATGACTGTAGCTCATGCAGAAGGACACGGACTAAGTAAATTTTTACAGACTCAAATATAAACGACCAATATTTATGCATTCTCGAACCAATTAAGTACTTTGTCTCAGATATAAATAATAATAATAATAATGTTGATATAATCAAACGCAAAAACACACACATATATATATATATATATATACACATTATGAAATGGACAAAGACTGACAATTGTTTTAAGACATTTTTATGTTTATACATTCTTTTTATAGATACAAATATTTAAGTAAATGCTCTTTTTTATAATAAACAGTATTAAACAACATTTACCGGCCTGAATGTCCGAGAAATTATCATAGAAAATATTTGTCCTCCGACAGGATTCGAACCTGTATGAAACCGTCATATAGTCTGACGTGCCTTTTAACCGATTCGGCCACAGAGGAGCGTTCGGTTGGGAAGGTCGAATTTACTACTTTTAAACTTCAATCTTCCACGAATCTCTCACGTACATTCATATCAGCTCATGGCGTATCAAATGTAAACAAATGACGTCACACATTATGAAATGGACAAAGTCCGACAATTATTTTAAGACATTTTTTATGTTTATACATTCTTTTTATAGATTCAAATATTTAAGTAAATGCTCTGTTTATAATAAACAGTATTAAACAACATTTACCGACCTGAATGTCCGAGAAATTGTCATAGAAAATATTCGTCCTCCGACAGGATTCGAACCTGTATCCTATACGGAACCGTCATATAGCCTGAATCGGTTAAAAGGTACGTCAGGCTATATGACAAAAGTACATATGAACATATGTCCGCAAATCCTTCGTTTTTGAGTTATTAAGTTTAAAGTTTACAATAGACGCGGTTAAATGTACAATCCAATATACAATACAAAATATTTTTACAAACATTGGACTATGGAGATTCCGATCCGCCCACACATGTTGGTTGGATAAATTTGTTATTCCATCTCTTCCAAATGTTGCTTCATTCGTAAACAAGACTTAAGAGACAATCAGTTTGTGCAATAAACAATCAGCAAAAATTCTCCCGTGTTGTGTGATCAGAAAGACCTCGCAAACGTTGCAAATGATAAAGGAGCTGCTCCTGAAGTACCTTCCATGTAATTCTATGAGATGTACGACATGCTAGGGTTACTTGACCTGTGCTGATACTTGGATCGTCTCCGACAGCCTGTGTAGAATGTGTTCTTTGTGGTCAGGCGTACGAGCGGATCTCGGTCTTCCTCAATCCATAGATTGTGGTTCCACGGAATCTGTCTCATTAACCCGACGATAAACAGTAGCAAAAGTTGGATGACTCAGCTGCCTTCGGTCTGGAAACACAAACTGATACAGCCGTGGAACCTCTGTTCATTACCATTCGCACGACCGTATGTAAAAATCATATCTACTAGCTCACGATATGAATATCCTGCCATTGTTAAACGGAACATTTCTTAGTTATCTCACTACTACCCACGTTAAACGTTGAAGACAGACTAGTGACAAATGTACAAGCATGACAAATGTAACCTAGTGTATATGACAACACTACGCCATCTTCTGTAAACTTACTTTAAACTTAATAAATAAAAAATGAAGGGTTTGTGGACATATGTATAAACTTTCGTCCAAAGTTTGTAAAAGTATTTTTGATACACCTTGTGTACGAAAGTAAGTCAAAAATTATCCACACTTTCATCATAACATATCTTTAGGTATTTAGTATTAATGATAATCATTCTTCAGCCTAGAAACAATGCTTGTTATCAAGAAATCCATCTAAGATAGGCTTGTTAGGACACCTTCAGAAACAAATGCACGTGCACACACACACACACACATATAAATATATATATATATATATTGTTATATAATAATAAAGTGTCGCTGCCGATACTTGAGCGTCAACATAGATCGCCAGAGAGCAAACACATTATTGAATTACGTGGATTACGTGACCATAGAGGAAACTTATATATAGGAAGTCGTGTAAGATCTAAATGATCGTTATTTCTATTCTATCCTCTATTACGGAGCGCTATTCTCTACTCTATTCACTCTACTATTCCTCTATTCCGATTACTATTCGAGCGAGCATTATCGAGGAAGTACTATTATTGCGAGTGTTATTCGAATGCGTCTGTCTCCAGTATTGTTCAACGGCGTTACTATAGTTGCATCTGCGATTACAAAGTCTCTACTACAATGAGCATTACGAAAGTGACAAGTATTCGTTGATATTACAAAAGTGTCAGCGAGTGTTCGTTGACATCACAATACATACATACATACATATATATATATATATATATATATATATATATATATATATATATATATATATATATATCGACACTTCCATCGAATTCGACGTATCAGGGTCAAGCAGATCAGTTGCTAGGAACCGGCAGCCTGACACCAGCACATGAGATTTGATTATAGTGGTGAAGGTTTCGTGCAGGACCATCTACACTTTTTGAAGGGCCACAAGGTCCCCAAACGACCCTCCGCAGGTTTTGAATTCAGAATTGTCCTTCTCCTAGACCAGTTGCCATCCAAGGCTATAGAACCCAGTCTGTCCTGCTATTTACACATAGCTGGAGGGAGAAGAAGAGGATTCATACATTTCCCAAGGGTATTAGCACGTAAGTGAATGTAATGGATTCGACTTGAATTCGAACTCGGCTCTCCGATTCCTCAATCCAAGCCTCTATCCATTACTTCACCGGGCCTCCCATATATATATATATATATATATATATATATATATATATATATATATATATATATATATATATATATATACTAGAGAAACTCAAAAATTATCCGCATTTCTGTCATATCTTTAGGTTTTTTACACGGCCTTCTGTTCATACGTGCTCATATTTGGTACTATCATGGTCACGTGATCGAACTTTGACCTTGATTGCGTCAGTTTTCTTGCTGCTGTTACAGTATAAACATGACCGCTCTGCTAACAGTGTGCACCAAGGAAGCAGAAACAGCAGCGATCAGATTTCTCTGATTGGAAGGTTTGTCAGGGGCTGAAATTTACCAGAGGCTTTTAACACAATACAGCGATAGTGCACTACTGCGTAGAAGTGTGTATGAGTGGATACAGAAGTTTAAACGCGGCCGGACAAGCGTGGCGCACAAAGAAGGAAGCAGGACGCCCGTCAAACAACACTAATGACGGGAAGATTCAGCAAACTCGAGAGGTGGCAATGGGTAGCTGGCGAATTATCATCGATATGGTAGCATGTTCTCAGCAGATTACTGCCCTTTTGCTCTTACTGGGTGCACACTGTTATCGGAGCGGCCATGTTGACACTGTACCAGCAGCAAGAAAACTGGCATTATCCATTAAACCACACGCAGATTCAAACTTACTGCACCTGGTATTCCCTAGGGGTCACCCATCTAGGTACCGACCAGGCTCGACTTTGCTTTATTAATAGCCTTTAGAAAAAATGCAGCGTTTCAGAGGATCTTTGTTGATTCCAGATCATTTCTTTACCACTAAGCTATTCCTCTGTGGCCAATGTATAACTGACTCATTTAAAAAAAAAAAGAAAAAGAAAACTTATTCGGCTTATTAGCACATTGTTTTGTTTTCCTGATTATTTGACTTCTTCGTGGTGGGCTACTTTACTCCCCACGTTGCTTTTGTCTTATAGAAAAAGATAAAAATTTATTTTGTCAATTTTTTTTCCTTCGAGGTAGGCTGATATGTTTGCTATTCGACGCTGAGGCTTTTACAAGAATAACAAGAATGTTTTCTCATTTTGTTTTCTCTCACCAGTTAACTTTAATTAACTTTCAGTTCTGGTAAAAGAAATTTTTTTTTTTTTAAATAATGAATTTTCTTAGTTTTTCTGTTTTTATTCTTCACAAACTTTAATGTAGGTGGAGTATTTATGTTTGTGTGTGGAATTCTATGCCTTAAAAAAGATACGACGCTTAATTGATAAGGAAGGTCTTCCACCATGCGGCGTCGCTAATAGTGGGGATAGAAACATTTGAATATCTATACGAGAGTTCATAAAGTCCTGTTCAAACGTGGATACTATTAGTTCGCTGGATGAGGGCATTGAGAAAAAACGAGGTTTGATTGATATAGAAGGTCTCCTACTGTGTAGCGTCGCTAATAGTGGAGATAGAAACATATTTAAACATCTATACGACAGTACAGACGTGCTTGGTTTTAGTTCGCTGAGTGTGGACATTAAATAAAAACAAGGGCTGATTGATAAAGGTCTCCCATCGTGTACAGTCGCTAAAAGTGGTGATAGAAACATATTTAAACATCTATACGATAGTACAAACCTGATTGGTTTTAGTTCGCTCGATGAGGGCATTTAGAAAAAACGAGGGATGTTTAATAAAGAAGGTCTCCCACTGTGTAGCGTCGCTAATAGTGGAGATAGAAACATTATTTGAACATGTATTTATTAGTATATAAAGACCTGTTCAAACGTGTTTAGTGTTAGCTCGGTGGGTGAAAGCATTGGGTAATATGTTGGTTGGAAATAAGAACTTCTACCGTGTGGCGTCGCTAATAGTGGGGATAGAAATATGATAGCATATAAAGCCCTACAAATGTGCTTATTGTTAGTCCGCTGTTTTATAGGACTGTGGGCTTTAATTATCTGCCAAGCCTCATTAATTTGAAGAAAAATATTTCATTTTCACTCCAGTTTTAATATTCAATCTCTCACTGGTTCTCAACCTTTTTGGCCCAATGCACCCTCTTCGCCATATCTCCGAATGCCATTCCCCTGATTATCAAGATTGTTAGACTCAAAAGTTTAGACTGGTTGATCACACAGCGAAATAAGTCTCAGTAAGCCCTATCATTTAACCCATATCTGGGAGTTTTTTAATAATCAATTGCTATTACTTATAAGAAAAAAACAAACTTCAGTAACTTTATAGTTACCATATCCGCGTATAAGATGTGCTTTAAATCCCAAAACTAACCCTTAAAAATTGGGGGGGGGGGTCGTCTTATGCTACAGTTCTAAAAAAGAAATCTTAAACTGGGAGTGATGTTTGTCGATAAGCTAACCTCGGCTTCGGTGCGAGTACCAATAACGTACATGAAAAGATTCACATTATCAAATAAACTGATAATAAAGGTAATGAAATAATTTCTACCTTATATATTATTATATATTATATCAAAGACTTAATCAATAAAAAAAGAAACCAGCAGCCAAGACTTGAAAGAGGAATTTACTCTATCAAATGCAGGAATTGCCAGAATGAATACATTGGAGAAATCTCAAGGAATGTAAACAAATAACTATACGAACCTAAAAGGGACATTTTAAATAGCAACACATAAAACACATTGGTTGTTCACCGTAACAATACCGACCACTATTTTGACATAGAGAATGCTACTTTGATTAAAAGAGGAAATAATCTACTGAGACGAAAATGTCTGGAAAGTGCCTTGATCTCTAGTTCAGCCACAAGAAATTTGCGTCCAGGCTCTTACAATATATCACTATTCTTGGTAGATATTCTGTTGTCACAATGTAGGATAGTCAGGGACAAAGTTGATGGAAAGGAAAAAGAAAAAAAAGAAAGAAAAGTAATGATTTGGGCTAGACTGAGATAAAAAAATATTCTCTCAAAAATATTCTTTCAAAAGATTTTGAAACTACCTGAGTGTCTTCTTTCGTCCGACTGTGTAAACGTGACAACATCAACAAAGCCCAGTCCGATGAAATCCTATCAGATGAAACGCGTCACATAAATAATACTTTTCCAATTTGTCATATTTTTCTAAATAAAAAAAACTTCTATCAAATCAAAATGTATTCATAGTAAATAAAAGAGGAAAAGCACTCATAACCCACACACAAAAAATATAGAAGCTAATACCGATAAACCTTCAGTACGTAGACTGTAATGGCCCTCCACATCATCCTGTCTCTTGTAGCTCTTAATAAGTTTTATCTTTTTGTTATTTTATCACAAACCCTGTTTCACCATCCATTTACTCAAGCTCATATTTTGCGCTGTATTCCTTTCCTATGAGTATCAAATTTTCCAAGCCCTCTTTCCTCATTACGTGCCTCTGAAATTTCAATTGCCTCTTTCTGATGTTAAGTATGTTTCTTTTTTGTTTACATTTTCTCTAAAACCTCGTCGTTGATCACCTGTTCGATCCTTGGCATCCTCATTATCCTTCTGTAGAAGCACATTTCTATTGCTTCAGGTAGCTTCTTCATCTTTGAGGAGATTGCCCAACATTCGCTGCCATACAGAAGGATAGATATCACGTAACAGCTTAGTAGTCTTTTTGTTTCTAACGAAATTTTTTTGTCTTAGCTTTTGGATTACTTCTTTGGCCATCCCAATATGTCTTCGGATCTCTGTCGCACTTTCCATCCTCTGTTAGAACACAGTAGAAGTTATTATATCCGAACTTGAGAGTAGTTCGGATATGAGGACAGGTTCGAATATGATGTGGCATGTGGAATATAACTTAACAAAACACAAGAACTTATCGCAATATATGAAAAATTATTTAGTATCTGATGAAAGTAAATATTAATTTGCAATGTTTAATGCTCAATAAATTTTATTTTCAAATGTATTTCTTATTTCTTTTCTGATTTACTTTTTGTTGTTCTAGTTTTTGTTTATTGTTTTTTTTTCAAAGTAAGGCATTTCTGTAAATGACGTACATTTGTATATTCTATATTACAGAACAAAGATTTTTTTTTCTCAATGACTTTGATGACGTCATCAATAGATTTCTTTACTGAGTCCCAGACTTCTTCATCATCCTTCATATTTTTACCATTTTCGGAAGAATTTGATTTTTTCTCTATTTCCTGACAATCCAAACCATTTTGAAGAGATTCTACCGTTGAATTCTTTTGTAATTCATTAGACTTCTTCATTTCTCCATTCTTTTTAGTCATCCAAACTGAGAATATTCAGTGGATCATCCTCAAGCGCAAGTTTTTGTGTTTCGTTCAGATTCAACAATCTTTGTGTGTTAATTTGTAAATTCAACGAATTAGGAGCTTCGTCCATTGTTTTCCATAATCTCTAATTTCCGACATAACGTGGAAGAGTTTCTTTTCCTTCTTGTTCCAGTTGAAGTTTCTTCTGTGCAAGACATTATGTGTTGAGAAATTGCAATTTACTAACAATTATCTGCAAAGAAAAGAAAAATATTAGAATGTAGCAAATTCCTGCAACATGTAAATGGCAAAACAGAGAAGTTCGGATATGAAGACGTCCGGATATGAGGACGTCCGGATATGAGGACGTCCGGATATGAAGACGTCCGGATATAAGGACGTCTGGATATGAAGACGCCCGGATATGAAGACGTCCGGATATGAGGACGTCCGGATATGAAATCGTCCGGATATGAGGACGTCCGGATATGAAGACGTCCGGATATGAAGACGTCCAGATATGAGGACGTCCGGATATGAAGACGTCCGGATATGAGGACGTCCATATATGAGGACGTCCGGATATGAAGACGTCCGGATATGAGGACGTCCGGATATGAGGACGTCTGCTGTATTTAAATTTCTGTGCTTCTTTGATTTTACTATCCCTGATAAAGCTATAGATAATAAAATGTTTTGTTTGATGTGCGAAGAACGTTGTCTAAATTCAAGTCCTGCTGAGAATTGGATAAAGCGTACATTTTGTCAAATGTGGCCTCAGGTTGAATGCATTTCAGAAAACAACATGGATTACTTTCTTTGTCATCTTCACATATGATAATGAGGCTATTAATTGTCTCGGAAAGGGACGACTCAACACCGCCGACTGAGCACCGATACAACTAAGGACTGAGACAACTCTGCAACAGAAAAAAAAATAACATTTTTAATAACCGAATAAAAGTAATTTATTAAGCGAGAATAAATTATTAAACACAAGTGAGAAATGCGAAACTGATAGAATAAAACTTTCGGTTACATCTAGCTAATTCAACTGTAAATGATGAGACCTCACCGCCAATCTGGTGCTGCGCTTAAATTCATAAAGTTTAGGTAGCAAAGAGGAAAACTCGTCAGAACAATTACAATGGACATAATTATAGAAAAAGACCTGTCTTTTTCTATAATTATTATTACTACTTTACGGTGGTTGGAGGAAAGTGACTGAAGCCGAGATGCCAGGCGAAGGCTGGTAATTAAATATTCTTCTTTGTATTTTATCAACAATACATTGCCGTAGTACCAGACGAGCTGTGGAATCATTATTCAATGAATGGACGCGTGGTAGACTTATAAATGTAGGTACCTCCACTTTTGGCATAAATTTTCGATACCTAAGTTTAAAAATTCTTGCAAAAATCAAATAATTGTCGGATTTTAATGAAACTTTCAGGACTTATTCACAAATAAATGAAATTATTTTTGAAATTTTTTTTTTAGAAAATCTTGTTAAAAAGAGATTTTTTTTTAACATGTTTCCACCCACTTACATATTTTCATGAAATTTTGAGAAATTAAATCTTCAAGTGCGGGATTTGTTTTATTAGTTATAAACAGGACACTTTGTAGAAAGCAAATCACCAGTTTTTTTTGTTTTTTTTTTTGCAAAACAGTACCCCATATCAGAGAAAATCTGCTCTGAATTATAAAAAAAAATGTAAAAAAACTATGACATTAATTAATTAGAAAAACTTTCACCTATTTTTATAAATACGTTATACTAAGGACATTATTTTGTGAAGAAATAACAAATTTTCGATGAATAATGTATTTTTTACAAATTTAAAAAAAGATTCTTAATACTTCAAAAATCATTTAAAAATTTTCATTGCTTTCAAGCACGTAATGCAATGATAACGTTAATGAAAAAGTAAATTTACGAATCGAAATTTGAAAAGCACATAACAGTCGTTTGACTCCAAATATTTTAAAAATAATTTAAAAAAAAAATTTATTGACAAAAAAACGTTCATAATTTCTACGTATGGCAATGTATACATGACATAATCCTAAAAAATTTTAAACAATTATCTAATTAATAAAAAACTTTAAATAATTACCTAATTAAGAAAGTATGAAATTAAAAATAGATATCACATAATTGCTGAATAAAAATGTTAATATTTAAAAAGTGCTAGTTAAAAACGAAAAACCGCGTTCGCTTACTTTGCAAAAATTGTCAATTTTGATCATCCATAGTAATCTGTCCTCACCTCGTCACAATCGAACGGTTTTTAATCGTGATATGCTGCTTTTTTACGTGACCTAATGAAGGTACCTATATAAATGGGTAAGACAGATTCTGGCTAAAAAAAAGTTTCTAGCACGACACGATAAACCAATTTTCCAAGCAACGTGGATGATCTGTTGCATATTATTTCACAAGCCCAACCAAGTGGTCATTATATTCTTAAAATATTTTTAATCAAATAAATTATCTGCTGAAGTTACTAATTCTGTGTGTTATATATGGTATAATTCACTAGTAGGAACGCTGAGATTCGAGGACGTATTGGGAATGCCAAAGACACATTCCAAAAGCTAGGCAGAATATTATGAGACAGGAGTATTTCGTTGGCAACAAAGAAAAGATTACTGAACTGCTACGTGATGTCTGTCCTCTTTAAGGGCAGCGAATTTTAGACGGTATCCTAAAAGATGAAGAAGAGACTCGAGGCAACAGAGGTACAGTTCTACAGAAGGATGCTGAGAATAGCATGGACATAAGATGACTAACGATGAGGTTATGGAGAGGATACAAACAAGGAGGAAACATACTGAACATCAGGAAGAGACAGATGAAATTTCTGGGACGCGTAATGAGAAAGGAAGGCTTGAAGACTCTAATACTCACATGGCGGATAGTGGGAAAGAGAAATAAAGGAAAATCAAATGGTGATATATGTAGCGTGCTTAAGCAAGTGGATGACAGAACAGAGTTTGTGAGAAGTAGCAAAGGGACAAAGAGGACTACAAGGAATAGTGGGGGTAGAACCATGATCGCCTACGTCCTGAAGGGACACGACCCATAAAAAGAAGAAGAAACTAGGACAATATATTTATTATATTCGTATTTACTATTAAGAGAACAAATTTTCCCTATCGGTTGGTACCCACATAGCTTCCCCGTTGGGGTCCCTTTTGTTAAATGTTTTATTGACGATATAATAAATGAATGATTTAGATTTAAATGGTTCATCCTAAGGAAGTCTCTTTGAGCAACCTTTCTGTGATAATTAATTTAATTTTAATTTCGCAACAATCATCTAAATGAATAATCTTCCAACTAACCTTCGAGTTTTTTTAAATAAGTTTTGAAGAAAAGGTGACAATTTTTACTGAGAAGATATTAAGAATAGTTCTGAATATGAGTCGAGTTGAGTATTACGACCCATGTGACAATAAAGGAAGCGAAAAGAAGGAAAGTTAAAACAAAATGCTGTAATAATAGACAATTGAAAGACGGACAAACAAGAATAAGGTAAACAAACAAAAAAATAAAGAAAGTACAAATGTGAAAGAAGTACGGGAATAAGGTAAGAATAAGGTAAAAGTACGAATATAAAGGATCGGAAGAATAAGGTAAGCAAACAAGAAATAAAAAGAATGGGAATAAGGTAAGAGAACATGAAGAACAAAAAAAGACGAATGTAAATAATTACAAGAATAAGGTAAGAAATAAAGAAAGTACGGGAATGAGGTGAGAAAGCATGAAAACAAAAAAAAAAGTACGAATATAAAGAATTAGAAGATTATGGTAAGCAAACAAGAAATGAAGAAAACACGAATGTGAAAGAAGTACGGGAATAAGGTAAGAAAGAATGTAGAACAAAAAGTACAAATGTAAAGAATTACAAGAATAAAGTAAGCAAATATAAATAAGTAAATAAATAAATTCAAAAAGAAAGAAAGTACGGAACAGAAATAAAAAAAAAAGAATATAATTTAAACAAACTAGAAAGAAAGAAAGAAAGAAAGAAAGAAAGAAAGAAAGAAAAAAAGAGTAAAAAAATGGCAGATCAGGTATGGACGAAACAAGAAAGAAAGAAAGAAAGAAAGAAAGAAATAAAGAAAGAAAGAAAGAAAGAAAGAAAGAAAAGAGTAAAAAAATAGGCAGATCAGGTCTGGACGAAACAAGAAAGAAAGAAAGAAAAAGAAAAAGCATGAGAATAAAATATATTTTGGAAAGAAGAAAGAAAGAAAGAAAGAAAGAAAGAAAGAAAGAAAGAAAAGAGTAAAAAAATAGGCAGATCAGGTCTGGACGAAACAAGAAAGAAAGAAAGAAAAAGAAAAAGCATGAAAATAAAATATATTTTGGAAAGAAAGAAAGAAAGAAAGAAAGAAAGAAAGAAAGAAAGAAAAGAGTAAAAAAATAGGCAGATCAGGTCTGGACGAAACAAGAAAGAAAGAAAAAGAAAAAGCATGAGAATAAAATATATTTTGGAAAGAAGAAAGAAAGAAAGAAAGAAAGAAAGAAAGAAAGAAAGAGTAAAAAAATAGGCAGATCAGGTCTGGACGAAGCAAGAAAGAAAGAAAGAAAAAGAAAAAGCATGAGAATAAAACATATTTTGGGAAGAAAGAAAGAAAGAAAGAAAGAAAGAAAGAAAAGAGTAAAAAAATAGGCAGATCAGGTCTGGACGAAACAAGAAAGAAAGAAAGAAAAAGAAAAAGCATGAGAATAAAATATATTTTGGAAAGAAGAAAGAAAGAAAGAAAGAAAGAAAGAAAGAAAGAAAGAAAAGAGTAAAAAAATAGGCAGATCAGGTCTGGACGAAACAAGAAAGAAAGAAAGAAAAAGAAAAAGCATGAGAATAAAATATATTTTGGAAAGAAGAAAGAAAGAAAGAATAATGATCGAAAAGTCTAATTGTTGCATAACGAAAAAATGGAAAAGAAAACGGAAAGCGAAATAAAGAAAAAACTATTTTGTGGCATTCGGACGACTCAGCAATTCCCGGGTATCAAGAAAACAGGGGAAAAAAAGGTGTAACCTGAAAAATGTTGAAAACTTTCTGAATTAATAATGAGAATCTAAATCGATCTGTAAAGAATATTCCCAGGAACTATCTTTTGGACAGTCCATTCATTAAAGAATTCCACAGATAAGAAAAGAGGAAGGAAGAAGAAAGGCGTGTGACTGCTAATGTCTTCCTCACTCGGTTATTAACGAGGGCGCCATTTTATATTCTGCCTGATTCTCCCGTCCGATCCGCATATGCTAATAATGCATATATCACAAAAATACTAAAATGCATTTACTCAGGCACACAATCCACCTGACACACAGCAAACTCATCAAACATGCGGGTATACGGACCCCAGCTGCACACGCATTCAATCATTTGCAAAGGCAAAATAATATTTTATTAAATACGCATGCGTAATCAGCACAAAGAGGCCAACCTCACTACCTACCCGGGGTGGTGGGAGAGGTCAAGCAGGAAAAAGAAGAAGCATACGAGGTCTGACTTTATCTGTACTGATGCTATAAAAAGAAAACTTCGACACATACCAATTCGTCATTTAAATTCCTTCGAAGTAGTCCCTAGCTACACACTTTATCCAGCGTCATTTCTATTGATGGAAACATTCCTGGAACTCCTCTCTTGGGATATCGAGCAGCTGCCTCATCGCATTTTCTTAGATATCTTGAAATCATGCTCCTTTCAAGTGGGATTTGATTTTTGGAAAGAGGAATTCGCAGGGGCGAGATTTTGGGGGATATGGTGGTTGTCGGACCTAGGGAATCTTGTCTTTAACCAAAAACTGCTGCAAAAGATATGGTCACTCTTGTGGTGTGTTGAGACGACCACATTCTACGCTCTTTCCTTCCAAGCACTGCTATAAACAACGAAAGTAAGCGAGAAAGTTATAATTCAGTGTCCATGCCCGACAGAGTTTAAGGTCAATCGGTGCGACTCTGTAATTTAGCTTTGTTACTATAGCAACAGTTCGTATACTTTTTGATCAAATATCGGATTTATATCAGATCAAGTTGTGGTTTTCTTCATTTGTCTCTCTTTCTCTATCTTTCGTTCTTTCTCTCTCTTTCTCACTCTCTCTCTCTCTCTCTTTCTGTCTCTCTCTTTTTCTCTCTGGCTCTTTCTCTCTCTCTCCCCTTCTCTCTCTCTCTCTGTCTCCTTTCTTAAAATATAGAAATCCAAATTTTGAAGACTCTTCAATCAGCACAACGTGGCTGACCAGATAGATAAGACGTTCTCAACGGGGGTCCATATGGATTCATGTGACATTACTGGAAATCCATATAAAAATAGATAAAAATAACCTCTTTGAAAGACCACCATACAGTAACCATTAACTTTTTAGGGTGCAGTGGAGGCTTTGGTTATTGTTTTCTTGATTCATTTACATCTAATCACTGGCCTACTTTCTCTTTCTGTTGTCTCTCATCACATGTAAGGATTCAATGCAAAAATGGCTCTTTTTTTCTAAATTTGTACTCATTTAGGTAAAATTATTCGACATTGTTTCATTGTAATCCTTTTCATTGGGCTTATGGGTAACAATATATTGAAAGAAAAATTATCTGGAAAGAAAGAGTCACGAATAAGTCAAGATTTTTTATATACTCAAGAGATTACTTTGTTAGACGACCGGATCAATAACCAACCAAAACATGCGTCATTTCATGTATGACAATTTAATACTAAGGAGATAACTTCGTTAGACGACCGGACCAATAACCAACCAAAACATGCGTCATTTCATGTGTGACAACCTAATATAAAAGAAAATTATATAACGATTATAATGTATTATACAAATTAATTTAATGTATTAATAATAAATAACAATATTAATTTTAAATATTAATGAAATAAAATATTAATAATATATTAATCTAAATTAGTTTATATAGTAATAGACTCGATATTGTGAAAAGAGGTGATCTTTCACTATTAATGGCATTGACGGAGCCGAATATAAAAAAAACTCGTAGATCAGCAGAAAGAGAGAGAGAGAGAGAGAGAGAGAGAGAGAGAGAGAGAGAGAGAGAGAGAGAGAGAGAAATATGCATTTAATTTCATTCAATGTCTGAGAAGGATTATTCGTAATTAAAATTAATCGACAGAAAATATCTGCACACACACACACACACACATACATATATATATATATATATATATATATATATATATATATATATTGCGCTGGTGCATAATTATCAGGCGTTTTTAAACAATATTAAGAAAAATGAAACAATTCAACAATAACATTTTTAAATGAGTATGATTATCGCTACGCATTTTTATAAACTGAAAATAAAATAATATTTTCATTTTAAAAAAAGTAAACAAAACAGCGATTTTTATTAGCTAAAACTCGTCTACAAAAGTGCCTGATAATTATGCACAATCCAATATATATATATATATATATATATATATATATATATATATATATATATATATATATATATATATATATATATATAGTACACATCAGATGTTTGATAACACATCTTTGGTGGTTATTAATGGAAAACAAATTAATTGTAATGTTGCACGACCAATTATTTTATCTTCATTGAAAGCATTAATAAGGCGGCTTGTAAATCATCCATTCTTGGTTCATTTTGTCCCCATGAGGCTGTGCGCAGTTTTGTTAGGTGTTTGGTTTTGCTTTGTTTACTCTCTTTATCGAAGGCCTCACAACTCTCTCGAAAACCTCCTTATAGTCAACAACAATGACCCTTAAACCCCGAGGAAAGACATGAAAAGGTATAATATCTCCCCTCGTTGATCAGAACTCTTAGAACCATCACCTTTGCCATAAACTTTGTATTCATGAACTTCTCGAACGTCCTTAGTGTCTCTGCATAACCAATTGTAATTCCTTCAATTGACCTTTTCGTCCTGATCAAAGATTGTATCCAATGGAATTTTCTTGTTTCTTAATACTTTGCTTAGCTTTATAGTGCTATGGGGGCGTTGATTGCCTACCTTCTCGACTACTTCGCATACGTCGTAATCCAGGACATTTCCTTTAGCGGTGAAATTGGATGGCCTTTACACTCGCCCGATCTTGTCCTTTTCGATTATTTTCGCTGGGGTTACTTGAAAGCTGGGGCCTTCAAACATCGATCGGCAACCATTGAAGAATTAAAGGAGGTTATTCACCAAAAAGTAAACAAAAACACTGACAGAAATTACTCTTTGTTTGATGGAAAACTTTAAAAATTGTCTACAACAGTGTATGGCGAATAGAGGCCACCATTTGGAGGATGTCATTTTTAATGTGAAACTATAGCCCTTTCTTTAAACAAGAGTAAAACATTATTTTAAATAGCAGTTACCCTGGTTTTTTGTCAACAGTTAAAATGCGGGAGATATTTCCGCCGCACCCTTTAGTTTGTTTTTCAGTTACTTGTATCCTGTATATATCCTATATATGTTGTTTACTCTTTTGCTCAAAGTTTTGGAAGTACGTCGGGCTGAGAACTTTTCAACCTAATCATTTCTATACATTGCGTTTCGCGTTGCCTTCTTCATGTTTACTGATATTTTAATTAAATACTTATTGAAAGGTAAACGTTTGTTTTGTTGAATAATGGCAACATCTACTTACGCAGTTCGGATGATGCACAAATGTAAACAAACACCGACTCTGAAATTACCTGAATTCCGAAGTTTACAATTTAATAGGCATGTTGATTGTTTAATGTTTTAAACTTATCCGTAAGGCTATCGAATAAAGAGCAGTGTTTAATAATAACACGTAAAATGTAAAACTGATCAAAGAGCGGCACGCGGTCCTGGGTCAGGCGGACGCTTCCGTCAGGTAAGCCCGTTCTACAGGCTTCCTGCAGGCTACCCAACGAACTTCGCAGAGACCAGATGTTTTAAGCGAAGAGCTTGCAGGAGAAAAGTGTGGCTGCACCGAAGCGAGTAAGTTGAAGGTGTTCCAAGTTGTGCTATATAATGCCGTGTCGAAGGTGCAGTTCGTTGTCCATAAGCCGTTGACCGCTGTTCGAAGTCAGAACTCCAGTCCATTGAAGGAGAGTCCATTTAAAATCTCTAACTGTAACAATTGAAAAGTTCTTGCATCCAGTGAGGAGCTCCACTGTAGGGTCGGTCAACCGAGCATCCTCCACACCCCAGGGGTCAGCAAACTTTTTTTTACAGACGGCCAGATAACCGAGAGAGTGACGAACGCCGGTCGGATAACCATTTTGTTCAAGACAATACACTGAATGCACAAAATTTAAAAACAACAAACATACTTATTTACTAAAAAGTTATCCAACAAGGCGACACTAAAACAGTTATATCACACCAAGTGCACACATATCCGAATCTCACAAAATAAGCAGCACAAAAGGTAAGTGAGATTTGTGAAACTGGTGTTTATCTTTTTTAAGATTTTCTTAGAAACTTCATTGCAGGTACTTGCACAAAAAGTACTCGGATATCAAAAGTTGCAAAGAGTTTACACGGGCCTTAGAATCACTCAACCAGGAAATTAAAAAAAATAAACTCCTTTTGTTAACAATGAGAAACTGGTTTTGCGGCTTATATTTTCCACTCTTTTAGACAGCACCGCGAACAAACACACACAAACACACACACACACACATATATATATATATATATATATATATATATATATATATATATATATATATATATATAAATTCATGAATCATTCATACAAAAAACAAATATAGAGGTTAATCATTTAAATGGCGAGAATACATCGTCGCAAACAATATAAATAAGATACATCAACCCCGAACCTGTATATGAAGGATATGATCCCTGTTTACAAATTAAAAAGACCTTATGCAACTAGAATTTGTAAACAGGGATCATATCATTCATATACAGGTTCGGGGTTGATGTATCTTATTTATATTGTTTGCGACGATGTATTCTCGCCATTTAAATGATTAATCTCTATATTTGTTTTTTGTATGAATGATTCATGAATTTATATATATATATATATATATATATATATGTGTGTGTGTGTGTGTGTGTTTGTTCGCGGTGCTGTCTAAAAGAGTGAAAAATATAAGCCGCGAAACCAGTTTCTCATTGTTAACAAAAGGAGTTTATTTTTTTTATTTCCTGGTTGAGTGATTCTAAGGCCCGTGTAAAATGCCCGTTGCGTGACGGAAATATTGGGGCGAGCTTGATAGATGAACAAATTCACCAATACGCTCCACCACCCCAAACCTTTTGGGTCGCACTTGACATATGCGAAGGACTGATGAAAATTTCTTGAATCAACTCGCTTCCTAAAGAGTATTTATAGAACCAAACATTTCGGGAGTTGGGCGGAAGATTAACTTATAGGGTAAGTCCCCTTCTCCCGTTTTAAGTCCGTTTATATTGATTTTAAAAATCTGATTTTAAATAAAGACGGTTTATTATTAGATTATTAAAATATTGATTTTTCAAAAGTGAATCGAATTGTGAACTTCTTCTCATGCATTCCCGTCGTATATATATATATATATATATATATATATATTAGGTTGGTGCAAAAATAATGACGTAATAATGTCGTTTTTTAACGTATTTTTAACGTCGAAAAACAACATTATTACGTCATTATTTTTGCACCAACCTAATATATATAATAAATACGAACGTCAGTGGGTCACTGTGTCACACTTTTTCAACTTTATTCCTAAAGGATGTAGCCTAACATATCCTACCATTTAGGAATCAGGCTGACTGCGTGAGCAAATTAAAAACATTTCGGGACGGATCCAGACCCCGCAATCCTGAAATTTTTCATTATTCAGTTTGTTTTTCGACGATTATTTTACGTGATTTTTTCTTATGAATTTTTTCTACGATAACAATTTTTATAATTTGATAATAAAATTGGAAATAATCGAAATTAATTGCGAAAGTTACCCATAAAATAAAAATAATTTTTTGTACGGAAAGAAAGGACCTGCGTACATCAAAATAATTATCGTTGAACTTTTAAAAATTAACCTTAAATATTAATACAATAGTTAAATGAAACGATCCATTGTGAGTTACTCTAGTTTATTGATGTCTATCGCATCTACTCGTCCCTACCTACTGAGATGAAGGCTCAATCAAGAGCCCTTCGCATGAGCTAGCTTAAATACCGCCCGATCGGCTTTTTTAAATTTTCATAATAAACAAGGCTGTAACATTTGACCAAACAACAACAACAACAATAATAATAATAATAAATAAAATTATTGACGTAACCCTTATAATATTTAAGAAAAGAAAAAGAAAAGACAGTGTCTGACAATTTTTTATAATATTTCGACAGCATGTCTGTCTTCTTCAGGTTATGTTTAACAATTGCATGCAAGTAGAAAAATATTAAAAAATCTACAAAAATAATAAGTCTTTCATACGTTTTGACGCGTTCATTACCAGCACAGCCGTTTTCTCAAGACAAAACACGTTTGTACAAAGACATATGTATACAATTTTTAAACATAACCTAGATAAAACAGACATACTGTCGAAATATTATAAAACATTGTCAGACACCGTGTCTTAAATCGTGCACTTTTCTAAGTGTTGTAATAATAATAATAATAATAATAATAACAACAAATGAATATACCCAGTGATATAACAAGGTAGCGACATATGTGCACTGGAAAATATGCAAGAAGCACAAAATCGAAACCGCTGAGAGATGGTATGACCACCAACCAGACAAAATAATGATGTAACTATCCTCTGGGACATGCCAATTCAAACTGACAGGGAAATAAAAGCCAAAAGACCTGATATTATCATAAAAGACAAGAAATTCAGGAAGTGTATGCTTATTGACATTAGCAGTACCATCTGAGAGAAACAGCTCCATAACAATTATGGGGAAATTGTCGAAATACAAGGACCTGGAAATCGAGATTAACAGGATGTGGAGAAGGAAGACTGAGTCTGTACCAATAGTAATCGGAGCTCTGGGCCTCGTGAGAAAAGGAATGGACAGTTTTAATAACAGTGTCACAGGTAACATCAGCATACAAGTTGCCCAGAAGATCGCCCTACTAGGAACATCCCATTGACTAAGAAAAGTGCTATCACTTAATTGACAGTTCTCCTATAGGACCGCAGAACCATAGTTTGGACCCGTCTCTACAGGATACAAAGCAGGAAACATAACACACACAAATATTGTCTTTGGCTAAAAAATAAATAAATAAAAATACAGTTGACTAGCGTCTTTCTGGAAGGAAAATCTTTTAAGGCTATAGTGTTCTACATCCTAGGCTACAGGAATCAACGCTGTGTGTGTCTATAGGCACGTGTGAGCGTATGCATGTGTGTGTGTATTTATGTGTGTGTATGTATGTGTATGCACGTGTATGTGGGTGTATTTAGGCACACACGCATTCTGAATCACTACGAGACAATTGCATAGACATATACACATTCTCTCCAATATAAAGAGGACTCGTACCAAACACAGAAGCCACACACACAAACAAAACAAACACGCATATCCTTGAAAATGGCTAATCGATTGTCCGAAAGTGTTCAGTCTTATGGACAATTTCCACACATACTGTCCCCCAAAGAACAGTCTTGTTCGAACGCAATAAAACGGGAGTATCTATTTTTAAATGCACATGTACAAGGGTGGTATTAATCCCCAAAATATGCAACTATACGTGTGTATGTGGGGGAGAGTGCGCGTGCGTGCAGGTGTGTGTCTGTGCGTGCGTGCGTGCGTGCGTGCGTGCGTGCGTGTGTGTGTGTGTGTGTGCGTGTGTGTGTGTAGGTTGCTACAGTCTATCGCGCATTTGAAGATGCTTTGCCAGTCGAGGGTGCAATCTGTTTGCTTGACAAAATCGGAAAGCGTGCATAGATGCACTACAAATTCTAGAAGTGGTCTCTTCCTCCCCCAGCAACCCCCCCCCACCGCATATGCACCCACAACAACATTCAAAGGATGAGTCACTCACGCATTTTCCAGCATTCGGGTTATTTCTCACGCATTCCTTTCGATCACATCATCGAAATCTGTCACAAACGCTGACATACGTACGCATTTAAACACATGTCACAAAATAAAGCCCCCCCCCCCCGTCACACAAGCATGCGCAAAGGTCAATTAAGAATCGGACAACTGCACACATCTTTAATGCATCACATATTACGGTGTTTTCGTTAAAATACGTTTATTGGCATAAATGACTAAATAAAGACTATCTCTTATCTGTGTGTCTTTCACTCCCCCACCCGCAAGAAAACAGATGCACACACGCGCAGACACACACACATAGAAAACACACACACGCATATATATATATATATATATATATATATATATATATATATATATATATATATATATGAATGTATGACACGATCAACACTTTTGTCTATCTCTGTCTACGTCTCTTTTTCTCACTCACTCGCTCTCTCGCACACACGCACATATATATATATTGGGAGTTTCTCTGTCACACACACACACACACACATATATATAAATATATGACAAAATCAACACTGTTGACTATTTCTGTCTACCTCTAAATCTCTCTCTTCCTCTCTCTCTCACGTACATACCCCCCACTATATATATATATATACATATATATATATATATATATATATATATATATATATATATATATATATATATACACAGGGACTCACATACACGCACATATACATTCATATATGACAAAATCAAGACAGTTTTCAATCTCTTTATCTCTCTATCGCTCTCTCTCACACACACACACGCACAGACACATACGCACACACGTACACACACATATAGGGTCAACTCCCCGGATATATATATATATATATATATATATATATATATATATATGTATATAATCTCCCAATGAAAAATCAACACCACTTCTGTCTCTGTCTCTCTGTCTCTGTCTCTCTCTCACACACACACACACATATACGCACATTTTTTTTAAAAAAATCGCGCACACAGATATAGGCACCTGCAGTGTGCAATACACATTCTGGTGAAGCAAGTGCGGAGGAGAGGGAGGGTTACGTGGCACAGGAGTTTGTGTTGACGGTGGAAAGGGGTTTTCTACCAAGAGAAAAGGGGTTATCGTTTCAGTAGCAAGATGTTCGCATCGACTGACGAATGATGAGGAAGGGGTTCGTTCCCTTTCTTTGTATGCCGTTTACATCGGTATAAATTGGACATGTACATGCATGGAGATTGGCCAAGATGAAAGCCCAGAGAATCTAGAGAGCTTATCAACTATATCATGAGTCCAGCTTCTCCATCCGGGTACAAAAAGCGACAAGGATTGCACTTCGCAAAGGTAGATATATTCTGTTTGTGCTTCTCTGTCTCCCCACCCTTTTGACGTTTTTTTTTTTTTTTTTTTATGATTGTTTATTTCTTTTATGCCAGCATACCTACATGAGCCGGTGGATTTATTAAAAATAATTCTTCTTTACTCGAAATGCACAATATATTTCTTGAGCTACATGGTTTTTAAATTCTGTGGCTGTTAAAGCAATTCAAACCAACGTGTTCCCGGACAAAAATAGATGAAAATAAAATTGATATATTTCTAAAAGTTGTGTTCGTATAACAGTTAAAATTATTCAATACGTTTTTTTTACGTATGTATAGTTATTCGATATTTCGATAATATCTTGGACAGCCTGTAAAATTCAATCATAAGAAATTTGATGATGAGTATAGCGGGTTTTTTTTTTTAATGATACTACTTCCTTACCAGTACGACTACTACGGCAACTATTGCTACTGATACTACAGATACTACTACTAACCATTACTCATATACAAAGACTACAATAACAAAACCTGGGTTTAAATCCACTCTGCATTGTATTTTGTCAATATTTGAAATTAAAAGCATTTTTTCTCACAATGTCTACAACGAACGATGATGCAAACAATGCAGAAAAATGGCTTTTACAAAAATGCATATATATAAAAAAAAATATATAACGATAGGAATATTGAGGCGATATTTTTTCTTTTTCTTTTTGTTATTCCTATTTACAAATAAGGTGATATCAAAAACCAAAATTATTCTAATAATAATAATAATAATAATAATAATAATAATAATAATAATAATAATAATAATAATGTTGTTCGTAAATAAATGCAAGTTTCATTACATTTTTCTTAAAACTGCAAATACGGCTTCTGGGCCTAAACAACAAAGAATTTATTTCTGTGCTTGTAGAAACATCACACACATCTATTACTAAAACTACAAATTATTATTATTATTATTAATAATAATAATAATAATAATAATAATAATATTAATAATAATAATAATAGTAATTATTATTATTATTATTATTATTATTATTATTATTATTATTATTATTATTATTAAATAATGCTATAAATATTTCTAATAGGCCAGTTCGCTGGGTGCCCTGCTGCATTGGCCTTGTACCAGACGAAGTAAAAGCCCGGTTTGTAGCTGAAATAATTGCACATTTTACGCCGGTATGAATCCTTCTGGGGAGTGCTGTTGTACTGAACAGACTTGATGTCACTTGATCGCAAACGGAAGTCACCAAAACTAACATTTATATACTACTACTACCAGCGCTACTACTACTACTACTAATAATAATAATAATCACCACTAGTAGTTTACGCTGGAGATAATGTTTTTTTCAATTCATCAATGCTCCATTTATTATTATTATTATTATTATTATTATTATTATTATTATTATTCGCATGGTTTCTGGTGTATACTCATTTCTTTCCGGATCCCAACCAGAGACCTAAGGTCAAAAATGGCATCATGACATTTTTCACTGAGCACTTAACCCCCCCCTCCCCCCCCAAACCCCCCCCCATAAGACCACATAGCATATTACATAAAGCCCTTCGTAAGGTGTGAGCTGTACTTGTTATTATTGTTATTATTATTTTATTTCCCATGGTTTCTGATGTATACTCATTTCTCTCCGGGTCCCACCCAGAGATCGAAGCTCAGAAATGATATCATGACATATTCAACTGAGCAATTAAAACACACACACACACACACATATTTTACATAGATAAAACCTTTCGTAAGGTGTGGGTTGTACTCGTGAGAACAATATTTTATATTTCTTTAAGACATAAGGAATCCCTACTGGAATCTTTTCCAACCAATCCGAGGGCTCCAACTACAACAGGGATTGTTGATGCCACATTTTTGAGATTTCGAGTTTAAGGTCCTTGAATTTTGATAGATTTTTGAAGATCTTCAAAGATACATTGCAGTCTGCAGGAACTGCTATATCAATAAGGAGGCAATTTTTTTGTTTGCGGTCTCAAATAACGTTGTTATGGCAATTAGTTTTAAGTCTTCCTCTTCTTATTATTATCCTTATTATTATTATTATTATTATTACTGATGACAAAATATAAATTTACTTTTAACACTATTCATTAGCAATAAAAAGGCTAGTATTTAGATATAACTTAGCCTTCACCAATAGTGGTAATTCTGGCACGGAAATAGTAGTAGTAGTAGTAGTAGTAGTAGTAGTAGCAAATATTTTTGCGTTTAAGTTACTATTTCTTTTAACTATTAGGAATTATCACAATGAAAATTCAAGGAAATGAGAGAATAAAAATCTGAACAAAATTCCTTACTTGCAACAACAACAACAACAATAATAATAATAATAATAATAATAATAATAATAATAATAATAATAGGGCAGTCATGGTGATTAAAGGCTACAAACAAAAGTAAATGACTCTCCTCCTTCAGATAAATAGATATTTGTTAAAGAATAAGATGAAATAAGTAAATATTAGAAACTTGAAATTAAAATCTAAAAAAATGTGGCCCCATAAAACTATCTGTTGTACTGCTAATAACTGAAGCCTTGGCTACAAATCAAGAACGGTAGGAACAAGAAAATGCACAAGATCCCCTGGTCACTCCTGGAATTGCTCATCTACTCAAAAGAGGATTATCAACGCAAAGAAAATATATAAACAAAAAGAAACCTTTGACATTAAAATTGGTGCAAGGAGAACTTATCTATTTACTACATTGCATTAACCTAATTAAAGCTTTAGATAAAGAAACAGATAACAAATGCATCCAAAGTCATAAAAAAGGATGCTAAGATATAAGGGTTAAACAATTTAAAAATTACCTGGGAACAAAATTCCTTACATGGTCAATATGCAATCATATATAATGATGCCAATGTAAATAAACATAAAAAAAAAAAAAATTGGATGAAGAGTATAGGACTAAAATCAAAGACTGAAGCATTGATAACAGCTGCACATGACCAAAGCATATTCCCTAGAAATTACCAGGCAAACAGTAAAGAATATTGCTGATCAAATATATAGATTAGCAAAACATATTGAGACTATTGACTACTTAATATCGTGACACTGAAAAGTTCCAAAGATATACTTGTTTGGGCAGAATATTCATTGAAAGATATATTAATCTTATAACGTGTAATATGATGAATATGATGCTTCCCATAAAATATATCTGTTAAAGAATATGAAAAATAAGTAAATGGAAGGATCTTGAAATTGAAATAAAAAATCTGGCCTCATAAAACTACTGTTATACCCCTAACAATTGAAACTCTGGGTACAGAGAGGCATATCAAGAAGGTCCCTAGCAGCTATGGCTATAAATTCAATACCAATTATTTTTATACCTTTAATCTTTTCAACGGGATTATCACAGAAATAAAGAAAATAAATGACTTGCTATAAGATACACCATCCAAAGTCTTTACTACCATTACTAGTAATAATGATGGTAAGGGCTTAATCCAATTTGAACTGACTAACAAAACAACAATTATTATTAAAAAATATCAAGATACAACATCTGACTAGATGTTACATTATTATTGTTCATAAGAAATGAAGGAAAACCTTATTCAGTTTATAAAGAAAACAATAAATTCTTAAAACTTCACTGTAAAGGAATAGATTTTTAAAAAATAGATAACAAATGCAGCTAAAATTTCTGATGACTTTTATATCGCTAATAATTGAATCTCTGGGTACAATCAAGAATGGTACACACAAGCAAATGAACAAGTAGCGGCTGTTGAAGACAGATTCCCCAAATTATACTGTATGGAATTGTTCATTAGATCAGAATATCATTATCAACGAAAAGACAATATAAACACATTATTAAGTATCACGTGACATCAGAATGTGCGCAAACAAAATGAATCTTTTTACTATATGACCTTACTCCAGGTCTCAGGTTGCAATGACCCGGCAAAGGATTGTACTGAATGGAAGTAAATAATAATAATAATAATAATAATAATAATAATAATAATAATAATAATAATAATAATAGCATCAACAACAGCCAAAGTATTATGAAAATATTAAAATAACAACGCAACAAAATGAAATTTAGATAATGAAATATCTTTAATGAAATTACTAATCAGTTTATATACATTGCATAAGGTTCGCCCGTGGGTCGATGAGCCTGACAATAATAAAATTGAAAAGTCGACGTTTTTCTTTTAGATAAATGAAATGTATCCGTCGGTAGTACTTCGTCATTCACTCCCTCCCTTCAGCCCCGAAGACACAACTATTTATCCTTTTCCTTCTCAACTATCATGACTTTTTGCAGGGGTTATCATGTATGCAAATAGTGGCCCGTGTTGATATGGCTGTTGGGCTGTACGACTGCGCATGCGTAAATACATCAACGCTATGTTTACAGATATTAGTGTTAAACCTGAATTTTAAGCTTTTTTTTTTTTAATAATTGATTCGAAGAAAAAAGAAAAAAAAAGAAAAATCTCTTCGAGAAATATTTCAACAAAAATTTTACTGCAAAAAAAAAAAAAAAGAAAAAAAGGATGTCTTCAGTCTCAAAAGCCTCCGCCTATAAACTCATAAAAATATACCGATAGGCGGGCATTTTCCGAGCGGGTACACACGCTCCCTCTCTCTCTCTCTGCATTCTGGTCGTAAAGAAATGCTTAGTAAGCTACTATCACATACTCTTGCAACAGATTGAATTCGATCCTTGCTAGTACGAATAAACAAATACATTCTCATGATGTTATGGTCTCATAACTGGTTATCTAATATGGCTAACTAATAATGATTAGAGAGAGTTTTTAGCGCCTTGCGAATGTTTTGCTTTTTCCTTACTTTACGAATCTTTCCATTTTTGGGGGGGCGGGGAGGGTTGTTCGCAGATATGGAAATTAACCTAAATCCAATTCGAAATACCAGTCTCCAACTCCAGGCTTCACGTTCAACATTTCGCTTAAAAGAAGAACATCAGTGTCAATCCCTGATACGTGACGTATCCCAAAATAGAAGCGTCGGAAGAATTGGACAATGTTTCTTCCTAACGTTATGCGTGCGCGGTAAACCCCCTCCATTCCAGTGGATGCGCTGATAGATGCCTTATTACCCACACTAATAATATATTCTCAGTGATACTCTTCCACTTTCAGCCATATGGATCCCTTTATCACATTTCCAAAACTGGTTATATATATATATATATATATATATATATATATATATATATATATATATATATATATATATATATATATATATATATATTGATGATTGATTGTACATAAACTTACGTTTCCACCCAACTTATAGCCCAATATATTTATAATAATCTCAAACTTTGAATCCACATTCAATGTAGCGTTGATATATATATATTAAGGTTTATTTCGGCAGCAAAATTTCTTAAAACGCACTACGTTAAAAATTGGCCTTGATTTATTTCTTGTCTTGTAAATAGAGAGGATGCTGGAATTAAAAACCAGTTGTGTAACTACAAACTTAGGAAGAAAAAGAAAAAAATGAAAAGAAATTTGAAAGATTTAATAGAAAATTGATAGACAAATCTTGTCCATATTAAAACATGTTTTACACACACACACACACACACACACACACATACACACACACACACATACACACACACACACACACACACATATATATATATATATATATATATATATATATATATGCAGGTTGAGAATCCTTTATCCGAAATTCTTGGGATGGGAACTGCTTCAGTTTTCTGGTTTTATTTTTTTTCATATTTTGGAATACAGCCTTTTTAATTTTTATATAGCGTCTATAAAATAGGTCAGCTTTGGAATGGAACCCAAACAAAACACAATACCCCTTTACATTTCATAACACAGTTTATATATATATATATATATATATATATATATATATATATATATATATATATATATATATATATATATATATATATATATTTATATCCTGAAGGTAGTTTTCTATAAATAACTTATACCCTGAAGGTAGTTTTCTATAAATAACTTTATACCCTGAAGGTAGTTTTTCTATAAATAACTTATACCCTGAAGGCAGTTTCTTATAAATAACTTTATACCTTGAAGGTAGTTTTCTATAAATAACTTTATACCCTCAAGGTAGTTTCTATAAATAACTTATACCCTGAAGGTAGTTTCTATAAATAACTTTATACCCCGAAGGTAGTTTTCTATAAATAACTTATACCCCGAAGGTAGTTTTCTATAAATAACTTATACCCCGAAGGTAGTTTTCTATAAATAACTTTATACCCTGAAGGTAGTTTTCTATAAATAACTTATACCCTGAAGGTAGTTTTCTATAAATAACTTTATACCTTGAAGGTAGTTTCTATAATTAACTTTATACCCTCAAGGTAGTTTCTATAAATAACTTATACCCTGAAGGTAGTTTCTATAAATAACTTTATACCCTGAAGGTAGTTTCTATAAATAACTCATACCCCGAAGGTAGTTTCTATAAATAACTTATACCCTGAAGATAGTTTTTCTATAAATAACTTATACCCTGAAGGTAGTTTTCTATAAATAACTTATACCCCGAAGGTAGTTTTCTATAAATAACTTTATACCCTGAAGGTAGTTTCTATAAATAACTTATACCCCGAAGGTAGTTTTCTATAAATAACTTATACCCTGAAGGTAGTTTCTATAAATAACTTATACCCTGAAGGTAGTTTTCTATAAATAACTTATACCCCGAAGGTAGTTTTCTATAAATAACTTATACCCTGAAGGCAGTTTTCTATAAATAACTTATACCCTGAAGGTAGTTTTCTATAAATAACTTTATACCCTGAAGGTAGTTTTCTATAAATAACTTTATACCCTGAAGGTAGTTTTCTATAAATAACTTATACCCTGAAGGCAGTTTTCTATAAATAACTTTATACCTTGAAGGTAGTTTTCTATAAATAACTTTATACCCTCAAGGTAGTTTCTATAAATAACTTTATACCCTGAAGGTAGTTTTATATCAAATTTCATAATTCTATGTACATCTACAGATTAGGTAGCTTGACTTTCTGAAATTTTCCACTTGTTGCAAGTCATGTCAGCATCTTGAAAACTTTCAAATTTTGGCTTTTTTCGGATTTTGTGATTTCTGATAAAGGAAACTCAACTGTATATATATATATATATATATATATATATATATATATATATATAGATATGGTGGACTTTTCCATTGTCTTTCGATGTATGAGGGTTAAGCAGTCCAGTTCCTAGAAACCGACAGCCCAGCCACCAGCACATATCATTTGATTATAGTGGTGAAGGTTTCGTGCAAAACCAACCACACTTTTTTAAAGGGCCGAATACAGAGACCTGGTGCAGTACGTGCTACAAGGTCCCCAAACGGCCCTCCGCAGATTTTTAATATCAGAGTCGAAACCAGTTGCTATCCAAGGCTATAGAACCCAGTCTGTCCTGCTATTTACTCATAGCTGAAGGGAAAAGAGTATTAGCACGTAAGTAAATGCAATGGATTCGACTAGAGGAACGGTGGAGCAGTGGATAGCGGCTCGGATTGAGGAATTGGGAGATGAGTTCGAATATATATATATATGTGTGCGTGTGTGTGCGTTTGCGCACACGTGTGTGTGTTTCATTAAAAACGACTGACAAGATACTGCGGTTAAACATTTTATTTATTTATAATTCTTCTAATTTTCTTCCTTTTTTGACAAAATTTATGTAGAAATTGTCCGAATGTTCTGCATGTCTGAAGGCTTTTGGCTCTACTTTTAGCCATTGCCCACGATGATATTTTGAAATTTTTAACTGAATGTATCGATTGTTTTATGTATGTATCTAAAGTTTTAGGAATGTTTTATTTTTCAAACACGGCCAGCACATTGTGACCATGTTCATACTTGATATTATTGAGTGTTGGCTTCTCCTTCTTTTAATTAATTAATGCTTCCATTACATACAGAACATTCGGACAATTCCTACATAATTTATACCCAGGAAAGAGGAATCTTCAAGAATATTAGACAAACTGAATATAAAATTCATCAAATCTTGATTGTCCCTCATATTCAATGAAACATGTTTTAAAGAAAGGTTGTTGCACAAACATACAATATATATATATATATATATATATATATATATATATATATATAGAGAGAGAGAGAGAGAGAGAGAGAGATAAAGAGAGAGAAAGAGAGAGAAAAAGTTCTTAGACTTTGCAGATACACCCCGATTGCCAAGCTCAAATAAATCAAAGCAAAGAATAACCGAATAAAGAAAAAGAGGGAAACGTTTATAAATTTGACTTGTTTCTCTTTTATTTGAGCTTCATCGGAATTTTTGGGAAGGAGTTTTGAAAGAGAAAGAACATGGGACTCAAATTAACCGAACTTTCAAAAAATTCAGATGAAGCTTAAATAAAAGCGAAACATGTTGAATTTCTAAAAACCTTTCCTATTTGTTCCTTATTTTATCCATTATATTCGGTTGGTGCAAAAATAATGACGTAATAATGTCGTTTTTTGACGTATTTTTAACGTCAAAAAACGACATTATTTCGTCATTATTTTTGCACCAACCTAATATCTACAGAGCGCGATGGGTAAATTGTCGCCATTATATATTTTTTTTAAAATTTCGCGCATGCGTGTTGTTTTAGATTTTGTTGATTGCACAGTATAGTATGGTTAGCTGGGTACCGTCTCTGATAAAACAGCACCCTGATGCAATTCACTCCATTAGAAATTTGGAAACAGCGTGTTGTACTGTTTGGCATTCGCGCCGGAAGCTCCGATACGAACATTTCAGAGTGTTTGGGAATCAGTCTGGGGAGATTATTCGGAGAGTTGTACGGCAGGTTGGAAAACTAACTCTGATCGTTCTGATAAGAAAACTTCCGAATTTGTTGGTGAAGGCCTCAGATTCAACACAGAAGGCTAGATCAAGTGCCTTGCGGAGGTAGTGCTGCCCTCGGTCAAGAGGGTAGCTTCTAGAAGACCCTATGTCTGGCATCAGGGCTCTACACCATATCACACATTTCTGCGACCACATCACGCCATATATCTGGCCAGCTAACTCCTCAGATTGCAACCTCGTTAATTTAGAAATGGCATGCTGTACTGCTTGGCATTCATGCCAGAAGTGCCCATACAAATGTTTCAGAGTGTTTGGGTGTTAATCTGAGGACAATCAAGAGGATTCAGGGAGAGTTGGAGGAGTCTAATGGTGATTACGAAGGTATAGCGGCTCCGAAAACTAACTCTGATAAGAACTCACAATTTTGTTGGCGAGGGTTTCAGACGAAGGCCTACATCAGGTGCCTTGAAGAAATAATGTTGCCCTGGATCAAGATCCTATATCTGGCAACAGGACTCTGCACCATGTCACACAAGCAGAAGAACCCAGTCATGACTGCTAGACAATTTCTTCTGCGACCCCATCACCCTTTACATCTAGTTACCCAACTGCCCAGATTAAAAACCCCTTGATTATTATGTGTGGGGCACAATTGAATGAGAGACCAACAAAATTCCTTGTAACACCAAAGATGAACTGAAGCCAACAATTATGGCAGCATTCACCAACTTAAGCAAGGAGACCGTCCAGAAGAGATGTAGGAGATTCCAAAGTAGTCTAGATGTTGTGGTTGCAGCCAATGTCGATTTTTATTAATAAATTTACTCTTTAGTCTTTCAAGATATCTTTTGTCATTTTGGTAAATATATGTTTAAATGAGATGACAGTGTTATTTTCATTTTTGCGCAATTTAGTCGACAATTTATCCATCACACTCTATATATATATATCTCATCTAACTAACCTAAAAACCGCTGAGAAACTGGCGATTCTTTTAGCCCCCTTTAATAACGTACATTTATACTTTCTTTATCACTTACGCTATTGCATGTAAAGATAGACATATTTTATCTTACACAACAACAATCACACACACACACACAAATTAAAAAAAAATCCCTATTCAGTTACTACATTTACATACACATTTCCTACATTCAATGGAACAACTCTTCTGGGACAGAGGTTTTATTTTCGTGTTGTGACATTAAGATAAATTCGTAATGATCACGCCGGCCACTCCCTCTTTCTTTATGGAGTCTTTCGAGCATATTTTTTTCATATTTCTCTCTTATTCCCTTATACACAACTTCTCTCTCTCTCTCTTTTTATCTTCTTTCTGCTTTTCGCTCCCCCTCTTCCTCTCACATGTACATACATACATCAAGAAAAAAAAAAAAAAAACACCTAAAAAAAAAAAAAAAAAAAAAAAAAAGAGGGAAAATTACAATGTGATTTGCGTACAGCTAAAAATGCCGGCAGACCTTGAAATATATTCAAGCGAGCTGACCATGGCCTTGAAAGTAAATTGTCCTAGATCTGAGTTTCAACAATTTACCACTTTCCCAGCACGAAAATTTCTTACAAGCTTACATGTTTTCCCCCTCCCTACTTCACGCACACATACACGCAGTCTTTATTTTTTTCTCTCTGTCATTGCTCCCTCTCTCTCTCTCTCTCTCTCTATATATATATATATATATATATATATATATATATATAGACATTCCTACGTCATTTCCCTTCAAGTGATACGGAATCCGAATCAGCCGATAAAAGTTTAGATCTCGACATATAAGTCTGTTTTACACGAATTTTTATTTACTTATCTATTTGCTTATTTATTCAGTTTCAGCAACTCATAAAAATCTTAGAATCAAAACTAGTTACAAATATTTTGGAACATGGAAAAAAATTTCTGCCAAGTTTTTGCGGCCCTCGAACCAACGAACCAGCTTAATTTTTTTTTTGTTAATCTATAATAAGAAAATCAAGGATGATTTCAATTTCTCCACATACAGCATGTTTCATCTACTCATTGACAGTATATTTCACACTTAGCGATTTTTCAAAATAGCATTAAAAAGTTTTTAAAAGTATTTAAAATCGTCTTTGAGTTATTAAGTTTAAAGAAAGTTTACGGTAGATGGCGTCGTGTTGCCATTTGGACTAGATTACATTTGTCATTCGTGTACTTTTGTGGTTAGTCGGTCGTCAACGCTTAACGTAGTAGTGACTTATGTAGTAGTGACTTAACTGAGAAGTGTTCCATTCAACAATGTAAAGATATTCATGCGAGCAGGCAGATATGTCTTTTATACTGCCGCGTGAATGGTAATGGACGCGAGGCTGCACGGCTGCATCAGATTGCGTTTACAAGTCGAAGACAGCCGAGTCATCCAACCTTTACTGCTGTTTATCGTCGCGTCGCGGAGACAGAATCCATGGCCCCACAAACTATGGATCGAGTTTATCGTAAACTTTAAACTTAATAACTCAAAAACAAAAGATTTGCGGACATATGCTTATATGGACTTTTGTCTTTGGTTTGGTGTGAGGAACCCGCTCCAAAACAGTGTTAAAGTATTTTTGATACACCATATATATATATATATATATATATATATATATATATATAAAGACGCATTCTTGTCTACTTTCAAAATACAGGAAAATACTTTTGACAATACCAATATACTACACAATGAAAATAATAAACAAAATTTCAAATTCTCGACGCCCTCTCTATCAAAAGCAAGCAACCAAAACTGAACAAAATTGATTACGAGTGTAGTAGCAATGTTTTAAAATACATTTGACTAACATTTAACGCTATATTGAATTTTTACCATATCTAGTTAGCTCCCTTACATTGTGGGCGCTTGTTTACAAAAATGAATAAATAAATAGATAAATAAACGTCGAGTTACAACAGATAAATTCAAAAATTTCAAACACTTATAACAGAGCGCGTTAATTACATTAAGTTCATCTTCGCAATTCACCCCTGAGGATAATCTCGGAGGAACTCAAAAATACATGGGATAACAAAAAATCTACGACGCCTTCCATTATGAGTTTTAACTTAATATCAAGAAGATAATTAGAGAACTACAAAAGATTATTATAAAAATAGACATAATATATCTATATTATTAAAATTAAACATGCTTGAAGGAAGACATGTTATATATATATATATATATATATATATATATATATATATATATATATGCACTCGGGTGCAAGGCTTTACTGAGTGCTAGAGAATATGGGAACGAACAACTACTATTAAGGAGAGAGAACAATAAAAGAACAAGAATCACGAAGACAGAACATAACAATTGACATTGCATTAAATTTTTTAAAGATCAAGATCACAGGAAAGCAAGATGCCGGAGGAAAGTTCCGCAAGCGAGAAGTGCGAGAGGCGAAACTCTTAACATAGAACTTACGGTTACATTTAGTCATTTCAACTGTAAAATGATGATAACTTGTACCCATACTAGTACTAAGCCCAGATACCATAGCAGAACAATTACCATGAGAGTATTATATATATATATATATATATATACATATATATATATCCTTGTGCAGGTATGCAGAAAATAGAAAAGAACACGTTGGGTGCATAATCCGGGGTTCCTTAGTATTTTTGTTTTTATTTTTAAAAAACAGTGCTACAGAAGTAGAGCTTATATTATAATAATATTTTTTGTTTAAAAATATGTATATTAAAAATATGATTAAAAATATGATTCGGCTCTCGTTTTTGAAACATGAGAACTCTTATGTAGCGAAGGAATCATATTTTTAAACAAAAAATATTATTATAATATACATATATATATATATATATATATATATATATATATATATATATATATATATAATTAGGTTTGTACTTTTCCACTTTGTCATAAATCTTTCACCCAAAACATTTCTTCATGTATAATTTATATATATATATATATATATATATATTATATATATATATATATATATATATATATATATATATAAGTGTCTGTGTGTGTGTGTGATAATGATATATGAATTTTTTATACATGAAGAAATGTTTTGGGTGAAAGATGTATGACAAAGTGGAAAAGTACAAACCTAATTATATATATATATATATATATATATATATATATATATATATATATATATATATATATATGTATGTATATATATTGTGCATATTTAGGCAGCAATTTTTCATTGATGCATGTTTCATTAAATAATACTTCATACCCTGAAGTAATAATATACCCGAAAGCTTAGATTGAATTAAAACATGCATCAATATGGTGATTTCCTTTCGTCTTTCAATGATAATGTTATTGAGCTTATCAGACAATATGAAAGGAACTTACTTAAAATAAATAGACAAAACTTTTCTATATTATTTAATGAAACATGCATCAATATATATATATATATATATATATATATATATATATATATATATATATATATATATATATATATATATATATTAATATGAAAATTTGTTTCACTTTACTGCTCAGTATTTCCATCATGTTGACTTCGAATGTTCGTGGTCACATAGATATGTTACTACTCTTCAGAGCGGAGTTGGACGATGCTAAAAAATCAGCAATTTTGCCTTCAAAAACAGTTTCTCAAACTAACCCCATATATATATATATATATATATATATATATATATATATATATATATATATATATATATATATATATATATATATATAAGTTATATACAAATAATATATATGTACGCACACACATACGCACACACATATACACATACACACACAGATACATATATATATATATATATATATAAAGTTTAAACACACACACATGAGATAAAAATAAAAAGTACTTTCCTCTATTAGGCTATTTACTACATCATTAAAATTGTTCTTTGACAATCAGTCTTAGAGTCTGTAAAAATAAACGCTGTCAAAAGTGCTCCTTTTTGGGACCCTTTCTGCCGAGGGAGCAACACGAAGTACCGTGTAACCCGGATATAAGAGAGTTGTCGGGACAGGAGACGAAGTCTCTTATATCCGGGTTTATCTTATATCCGGGTTTGTTCTAATTTATATACATTAACACAGGCTCTAATTTGGGACCAGAGAAAACCTCTCTTATATCCGGGTTTCTCTTATATCCGGGTTACACTGTAGTACAAAAATGTATTTCTTTCTCAAGCTTTCAGTCATATTTCACTGGGTTGGTTATTGATTCTTTTTGTCGTTACTTTCCATGTAACATTCTTAGAGAACCGATTGTCGAATGCACAATGAGAATTTTTTACTCTGAAGAACGTAACTTTTGAAACTGAAATCATCAAATAAATTCCAAAAACATATTCTATCAATTTCCGATCGCAGCTACCCGTTTTGGTTGACTGATAGATATCTTTGCAAACCGGCAAGAAAAAATGTCCACGATGAATTTTTTAAAATATACTTCTGTTTATTTATTTATTTTTTTTCAAGCGAATGAATTGTATAATGAAATTCGTAAAAATAAATTTATTTTTCGTCAATATATAAAAAGAATTAAAAGAAATCCCGCTCATAATTTTAAAATAAATTATCTTTTCCCTTGAAATATTCTCCGATCGATATTTTAATGGTGGCAAGTTATTAAAAACCCAAATAAAATACGGTGAAGCCATTATTATATTTTTTAAGGACGATTTTAAATCGTTCTTTTATTAGCAAAGGAATTTCGTACAATTGATATTGCTATCAAATTTCGCCCATGTAATTAAAAATATAAAAATATATAGTATCATATTTCATTCAGGCAAGAAGCGAAGATCCCTTCTTCCACATAGTAGCAGCCTTTCGCCTCCCCACTTCTTGTTGAAAGAAGCTAATCATTAACACTTGCAATTTTGTGCCAATAGGTGGGAAAAAAATAGGAAAGATATGGAAGAGAGAAAGAAAAAAGAAGGAAAAGAGACAAGGCATTGACGAAAGCAAAAATAAATAAACTAAAAAAAAAAAACGACTAAGTACTAGTCTCCAGTTGGCTTTACTTTGTAAGCCAACAGTATCGGGTACTACGAAGGTTGATTTTTTTTATCTGCTCGGTGACTGGCTGGGGAGAAGTAGGCGACATAGTTGTCATTCCCTGAAGCAGGAAAAAAAAGCGTCGGTTACATAAGGTGCAAATCGGGTACAAAGCCTTTGTTTAAAATAAGGAGTTAACATTTTTTCGAACAAAGAAATTATTAACGGGCTTTTAAGAAACGTGTTCCCTCGTTGATCGGCCATTCGTCTTTCAAAATATAGTTACTGTCTCTGTCGGTTTCTTTATCTCTTTCTCTCTCTCTTCCCAATTCGTTCTCTATATGTAGGTATCTATTTATCTATCCCAGTTTCTACTTTATCTATCTATCTATCTATCTATCTATCTATCTATCTATCTATCTATCTATCTATCTCAGTTAGTTTCTGTCTATCTTTCTGTCTATCTCAGTTTGTTTATAACTTTTCTTACTCTATCTATCTATCTATCTATCTATCTATCTATCTATCTATCTATCTATCTATCTATCTATCTATCTATCTATCTATTTGAACATCTTTATATGCCCAAAAGACTTCAAATATTCTGGTTTAGGGAGAAATAGATCCATGCCCCGTCACCAGAAGCTTCAGCGTGAAGTGAACTCCAATTGTCACAGCAGAAACACGCTCGTGCGCGCGCACACACGCGTGCGTGTGTACACATAAGTATTACGTTTACTTAGATTTTTTAAATAATTTTTATTACAAAATTGTTTTCTAGTGGGAATTTAATTTTTTTAAAAATAAGTTAGGTCACTGATGAATTTATTATACATGTCATTTATATATATATACGTTATATATATATATGTAAGTGCATAATATATATGTGTGGTCTTATGATACACACACATACATACATACATATATATATATATATATATATATATATATATATATATATATATATATATATATATATATATATATATACGTAACTCGGACCAATCTTAATTGTTTTATTATCCTTCACGCAGAACTTTATCATTGTCAGTTCAAAGAAGACATTTGTGTCACTAACACACGAAAAAAAAAGAATGTTTAACATCGAGACATGTTTTATTCCTTTTAATAATATGTGGAAATATCCACCCTTTGCCTCATGAAGGTCGCGAGCTCGGAAACCCGTGCACCAAAATTATGGAAAATAAAGCATAATGTATTTGTAAAAAAAACATATTACAACAACAAAGTTTACGGCTTCTCTCTTCTTTTTAATATATATATATATATATATATATATATATATATATATATATATATATACACGTTATATATATATATATATATATATATATATATATGTGAACATTGAAGTCAATACTCAGAGACGACAGACTGTTTCATGCTAGACGTAATGACCTTACATGAAACAGCCTGTCGCCTCTGAGTGTTGACTTCAGTGTTCACTTTTATATTTACATACGTTCTGTCTCTGATATTGAGCACTTTATCCCATAAATATAGCACACCTTAAAACTATATTTCTTCATATATATGCACAGAATATTAAAACCGACAGAAATTATATGCTGATTAAAATTAAAAAAAAACAAAAATAATGATCCTTGAAGCAATACTCATACAACAAAAACAACTATCAATAAATAAAAAACAATTACAACTTAACAGCCGTCTCCTTAAATGTATATAATTACAACACACACACACACACACACACACACACACACAAACACACACACACGTCACAACACTATTTGTTAACGTCACAACACTCTATAGTGCTACGATTTTAGATCCCATATTTGCTCCACATGCTTCCATACTTATATCAGGAAGACAGTAGATAGCGATTGATACTGCACTTATAATTTTAAAGTCAACTGGAAAGCATGCAGCCGGTACGGAGATCCACACGCGTGAAGTACGAGAAAGGAAACTGTTGACGTAGAACTTCCGGTAACATTTAGCCAGCTCAACTGTAAATTGATGAGACCTTTTTGCCAGTTTTGTATCGTGTTTAAATTAATAAAGTCTAGGTAGTATAGCAATGGGTTCTATCGAACAAGCACCATGAAAGTATTTATAGAAAAGCACAAGGAAGCTATGTTGCGGCGGTGGGAAAGATACCAGATCAGGACCAATTATATTGCTGATTCTTCTTTGGGTTATTTAAAGGAATCTAGATATATAGCAAGAGCACCGGGTCATATGTTGTGGCAATATTCTGAGTATGGACGAATAGTAGACTTATAGATATGTAATAGATATTGGAGAGAAAATTTGTATAACACAACAGAGTGAATCAACTTTCCTAGCAGTTGACCTAGAAATGGATTCAATAATACACCGATATCTGTCATGGCGAAAATAGACTAATATTTAGAGATAACTAAGAACTAGGCTCACAAAAGAAGAGAAGCTGTCTTTGTTTAGATTTTCTGGTCATATTTTCCCTCTCCAGGCATTCATTCATAGAGGAATGGAATAAATATTCTCTTAGACAAATTTGGTTCCTATAATTTCTGCGAAAAATATTTAGTGAACGACTAAGACTACAATTATTATGTTTGTTTTTATTTTTAATCTTATTTAGAATTGTAACTCTGATTTAGTCATGAATAATCAAGTATAATCTGGTGTCATCAGGTGACGAGACTGTCAAACAAGGTCTGTTTAGGTGTGAGTCTATTTTCGCCATGACAGATATCGGTGTATTATTGAATCCATTGCTAGGTCAACTGCTAGGAAAGTTGATTCACTCTATTGTGTTATACAAATTTTCTCTCCAATATCTATTACATATCTATAAGTCTAATAATATCGTTTTTTGACGTTAAAAACTACGTCAAAAACGATATTATTTTTACACCAACCTAATAAATAAACGTCAAATTCTATCTGTTTCGTCCGTGAGTCAGAAAACCCCTCTAACTCAGGCCACATCACATAGACATATTATACCATTTTTCGTTTCGTGTTTTGTGGCGGGAAATACAGTTTATAAATACAAGAAAATCCTTTGGGCACTTCAACGTGGTGTTATAGTTAGAGAACTTGTCAAACTAGATCCATTACGACTGAAAAGGGAATTCGATCTTTGCTCGGTGTTCGATATTTTCGACCTTGTGCCACATCTAAGTTACACTTAGAAAATCATTCTTGGCCTTTTGAAACGGTGCTGTATTGTTAGTTCAGTGTTCTCTATCCAAAGCCTCACAATACTCTCAACCACATCTTTATAGTCAGCAGCATTGACCCCTAAATTCTGAGGAAAGAAGACAACAGGTATGACATCTTCTTCGTTGATCATCACTCCCAGATGCGTCTTTAGGGGTCTCTGCATAACTATCTATCATTTCTTTGGTTGATCTTTCAAAACACTTTTTTTCCATCAGGGAAAAGCAAAAAACATTCCAGGCTCTTGATGTTTCAGCTTGCTCAACAAACACTTTGCGCGGATCAGAGTGTTATTGTTTGTCTTAAAAAGCACTAATTGGCCTCCCCGCATCAGATATGGTTTCCATCGAAGGTCCTCATGCACAATTCTTTTAATAGAGTGAATCCATTTTGGTTTGGTTTGGTTTGGTTGATTTTGTTTAGCGGTATATCAACATTTCTATGGGTTATTTAATGTCGAAATCTCGATAATTTGGACACAATTTTATGATTTCAATTAAATATATGTTAAACGCAATCGTATGTCTTCAATTACAAAAAATAAAACATAAAATGTATTGTTGATCATTTTGCTATAAATAGATATTGTTGGTATTTTTTTTATGTAACAATGTATTGCTGGTATTTTTACTATAAAAATCTGTTTTTATGCTTTCATAGTGTGTTTTTTTTGTTTGGTGGTTCACTATTTGACCATAGCTGGGACCCTGACAGATGCTACCGTCTCAGGTTAGATTGGACCTGGGAACAACAGCAATTAAGAGGTCGTTCTACGCTCCTCAAAACTTCCTATTTCCCGATCAGAGGCTTTGCTACCGGATGTAGTTTATCGTCATACCCAGGACAAGAGTGCCTAAAAAAATGAGCTTCTTAGCAATGTGGTTAATTGAATTTCTGGGGGTTTTATGCATGATTTCGCTTTACCTTTGGGTGCCCTGATTGTATTAGAAGACTTACCATGTGTTTTATGTTTTTTCAATATGTTTGCTTGGTAATTTCTAGGTAGCTAGCATTGGTCTTGTACAGTAAGAATATAATCTTCGGTCTCAGTTTTTAACCCTGCACTATGTAACCACAGATGGGTAGGGTGTTTGTCTACATCACCTTGTTTGGCATGAAAAGATTTATTTTGT
>OZ010614.1:53686177-53731177 GCA_963932145.1 Acanthosepion lycidas | reverse complement strand
TGAAATCCCTCTAATTCAGGCCATATTTGTTTTGCCTTGATATATTATACCTTTTTGACGTCTGTATGATCCCGGAACTGAAAATTTACTCTTCATCTGGTGCTTGAACATCAAGCATTGGGATTTGTGTGCGGGTGAGTAGAGAACGGTTAAAAATTCAAATTTTAAAATAATGCAAAAATAAATTAATGATTTTAAAAGTTTTTTTTTAAAATTTATATTAAGTTTAAAGTAACACAAAAACTTTGCGAATTTAAACATTTTTTGTTTTAAATTCAGTTTAAAAAATCTTCAATATTTTGAAAATTGAGGAAATCAATTTTATTTCTTCAAAATGCCAAGGAATCAGGGTTAAAGGTAAATGGTTTCGTGACGTGAGATTTTTGAAGTTCTGCTGTTTGTGATCTGAAGAACAACTAAATTGAAGCTCCACGGAGTTTGCGATTTGAAGAACTCCGTTTTCGGCCTAAATTGAAATTTCAACTGAAATCGGACTTTCAGCCCAGATCGGCTTTTTGACCGAAATTGGATTTATAGCCCGAACCAAAGTTAAAGAGAGGTTTTGAAGTTCGATGGACTAAATTGAGAGATTCAAAATTAATTTTTCAAAATTATCTTTGCTATTTTCTAAATTGGACCAGAGATCTCTTTAGTTTTGGATTGGAGTGCGGCTTTTATGTTCGTAATAAATAAAATTTAATTTGAATTCTAAACGTTATTCATCAATGAGCAAGACTTCCAAGTTCTAAGTACTGCAGTCACAAGTGTTAAAATTAAAACAAATCAGAATATAAGGGAGGTCATTCAGGATTTGAAGTGCGAAAGTCACTATTGCCATTTCTGCCTACTCTTTGATACAAGGGATTGTATAAATATCCTAATAAGCTAATCTCTGTGATTAATCTGATAACTGTCTGAACAAGAGGAAGTCCATGTTTCACTTGAATAAACAGTCTTATCTAATCATAATTAGTACAATTGGTATCAATACATACTGTCCTTTACTTCTACCCATAGAAATACCTACGAAATATTTTTGGAGTTTGAAAGACGAAAATAAATCTCCTACGGTGAAATTTTAAAAATGGCAAGAACATGTAAATCTTTATATAAATGTAAATCCTTATATGAACCTTGTTTTCTGTGTTTACGGGAAAAAATGCAATTTGTTAGGTTCTTTGTTAAGTATGCTTTACTAAACCAAAGATCTGAATTAACGGTAAATTGTAAAGACAGTCTACCTTTTACCTTTCAATTCTGTTAGATTTAAAATTTAACATCATATTTTTCTAATTTTTTTATGGCTTATCTTTTTGTTGGTAAGATTAACTTTGATTTAATATAATTTTACATTAGTCTTCTAGTAGTTTTAGTAAAATTTTGTACGGATGTATTGGTCTGGGGCTGACATTTTTGCATTGATTGGTTATTGTTATTAACACCTTATATAAAGAACATTTAGTTAACAGTTGTATATTGATTCACTAAGGCCTATATGCTTAAATTATTCTCTGGCTTCTTAAAGAGGCTGTTTATTTATAAACTATAAGAAAGGTTGGGTTTCTTTAAACTCTCAGGGCATTTAGCTTGTCTAGCTTTTTGTTAGATTATCATTTATTTTTACTAGGAAATAACCGTGTCTGGTGTACAATATTGTAGCCATTTCCATCCGCCCAGGTTTGGCGTCTGATTGTTGGCTTTGGTTCTAAGTCTACGGGTCATGACCCAGTTATAAAAGGTAGCGTCTTAATTTCTGCCCTCTCTCCTAACTTTAAATTTAACGTAGGTCATTTTAATTGGTTGATTTGAGTAAAGCCTACAAACCTTATAACCACCTCTTCTCTTTTCTTTCTTTTTTTCTTCTTTTTCTCGTAAAATGAGTTTGTATTTTGCTTTTAAATTTCAATAAATCGTTCACTTAACAGTCATTTACAATCTCCTGATGAGATGTGTTGATTCGCATTGAAACATGACTGCAATTGTGTAGCGTTTTTTGACATGTTCTAGATATAATATCCTAAAATAAACTATATATATGCACGCGCGTGTGTGTGTGTGCCTCTATACTGTCCACAAATAAGCTGACATTCAGTGAAGATCGAATTCAACATTTCATGCGAAAAAAAAAAAAGTAATGATTACTCTCTCTACTCGCGCATGCGTATCAATACACACTTGCGTCAATGTCTGTATAAGAGGGAAGACTGATATCTGAGGTCAACCACTGCTTCGTTCTTCGGCATTGTTGTTATTTACCTGTTCGCTTCGAAATAAATATAAGTCTATTATGAAGATTTGTCTTTTATCCTGTAGGCATTGTAGATTTTGGTTTTCCAAATAAACATGGGATTGACGTCAAAGTTATGCACGAATTGCTGATTACTAAATAATATCGGTAGGCTGACTTTATTCGCTGCTCATCGAGTTATACCGAAAGTAGATCAGAAGCGTTAAGCGCGAAAAGCAGAAGTGGGAATTAAGAACAATCGGTTACTTGTTAAATGGGTGTGATGCCTGCTTCTCGTGCTAGGGATATTGTTCTTTGTTGCTTCCGTAATCTGAGAAGTTATTTACCTTTCTTTCATCCAATGTTCTTACTAAACTTTCACAACGACCCGTGTACCTACTCAACGAAGGCGAAGAAATAAAATAAAATGAAAAAAAAAAGATGTCTGCTTTGTTTACAAGATGATATCACGCTAGGAGGCACAATTAAAAAAATTCAGTTAGGAAAAGTCGGTACGAAGGAGTAGGTAAATAATAATAATAAGTGTTTAGGAGGGAAAAAGGAGGTGTTTAGGAGGAAAAGAAAAGGAAAAAAAAAGTAGGTATTTAGGAAGAAAAGAAAAGTAGGTGTTTAGGGAGAAAAGAAAAAGAGGGAGAAGTAGGTGTTTAGGAGTTAAAAAGGAAGAAGAATAAGAATAAGTAGGTGTTTAGGAGGAAACGAAAAGAAGAAAAAGAAGTAGATGTTTAGGAGGAAAAGAAAAGTAGGAGTTTAGAAGAAGAAGAAGAAGAAGAAGAAGAAGAAGAAGAACAACAACAACAACAACAACAAGGTGTTTAGGAGGAAAAGAAAAGGAAAAAGAAAAGTAGGTGTTTAAGAGGATAAGAAGAAGTAGGAGTTTAGGAAGAAAAGAAAAAAAAGAAGAACTAGGTGTTTAGAAGAAGAAGAAGAAGAAGAAGAAGAAGAAGAAGAAGAAGAAGAAGAAGGCGGTGGAGGAGGAGGTGTTTAGGAGTAAAAGAAAAGTAGGTGTTTAGGAGGAAAAGAAAAAGTATTAGGTGTTTAGGAGTTAAAAAGGAAGAAGGAGAAGTAGGTGTTTAGGAGGAAAAGAAAAGGAAGAAGGAAAAGAAGTAGATGTTTAGGAGGAAAAGAAAAGTAGGTGTTTAGAAGAAGAAGAAGAAGAAGAAGAAGAAGGAGAAGGAGGTGTTTCGGAAGAAAAGAAAAGGGGGAAAAACATGTTTAAGAAGAAAAGAAAAGAAATATATCTATATATATATATATATATATATATATATATATATATATATATATATATATATATATATATATATATATATATACAAAAATCCAGAAGTTTTGGTGCGATGAAAAGACTACCTGGGAAAAGATCTAAAAGAAAAAAATCCCAAACTAAGAAAGAAAAACCAGAAGAAAAAAAACACAAGGTAAACACCAAGCCAAGAAATAAACCCAAGTGCTCAACCCCTAGACACTCCAGACAACGCAAAAATGCTTCACAACGTGAGCCAGCTCCACTTGCTACTTACGACTTATGCTCTCGCGTTTTTGTAAAAGTAAAAACAGATAAGATAGGGAAGTATTATTCTGTTTTTGATCTGATCTGACTCTTGTAAAAATAAAGCATATCAGATGGAGTCAGGTATTTACTGGAACAGTACAAAGAACGGACCATGTTTCCAGCATCTTTAGCGATGCATCATATATATATATGAATTCCACTTGATGTCTTTTCTGAACCTGAAGCCAAAAGATGTTCAAAGCAAAGATCCCCCCTTCAATTAACTCATGGTTTCCTTGCTGATGATGAAATGTTACTAGTTTGATTTTAGAAGTATTGAATGCTACACGCTAATTTTTCCTCGATTGAGCTTTTGAAGGTTGATAAGTGGAGAGATCAGCTACCAAACTCTCATCATTTTGAAATATGTGTGTCTGTGTGTGTGTGTGTTTTTTAATCGGTACCACCTCAAGGAAGGCAGTAAAGCCACTAAGACGCAAGGGTGTGGAAGAATTAAGAACAGAAACGATAATGATGAGCAGAAAGAAGAGGATAATCCGGTGATATGATTGAGATTTCATTTAAATTTTTGTAGATTAAAGTTGGCAGGAATGCATGGAGCCGGAAGGGAGTTCAACAAGCGAGAAGTGCGTGAAAAGAAACTGTTAGCATAGAACTTACGGCTACATCTAGCCAGCCCAACTGTAAATTGATGAGATCTCCACGCCAGTCCAGTACTGCGCTTAAATAAAATTTATTTAAATATACTTATAAAAATAGGCACAGAGAGTGAACCTTACGACGATAAGGAAACCAAGTCGCCAGATTTGGACCAATAATATTGCTGATTCTTTTTTGGATCTTATCAACGAGCTCCAGGTATATAGCAGGAGCACCAAACCATTTGTGGCAGCAATATTCTAAGCACGGACGAATGGCAGACTGATAGAAAAAAAATTGTCTCGCACGACAGAATGAACGGACTTTCTTAGCAGCTGACCTAGAAATTTATTCAATATAATCTTTCCATTTCACGTCAGCTAAGAATATTAACCCGAGTTGGCGTAACGTATCACTTTTGTGGAGGTTAGCATCAGCCATGTTGATGAAAGGCAGAGAGGGTTTTCTCAGATGATTAAAGGAAAGAAGTTTTGGGGGCGTTAAAATTGACGAGCCATCTTTTGTTCCAGTTATCGACGGATTTCGGGTCGTTTTGTGTGAATGTGAAAAAGGGAGATAGATATTTAGGTAGTTAATTTAAAGTTTTCTAGTTCAGTCCGAGCTATAGTTCTGCAACGAAAACAATGTGAATGTATCATAATTACTTTCGTTTTATTCATCTCTTGGCGCAGTATGTAAGTTTCTGTAATAATCTCAGCTTTGTTTCGATGATTTGAGGTCTTCCGAATATTTTCAAGTGTTTCAGGTCGAGTTCACTTCAATTTTGCCTTTTCAAATCTCATAATCAACAATTAATGATTACTCAATTCTGCTCTTTACTTCAGAGGTCAAGTAGCCACTCTTGAAAAGATTAATCCATTTTTACCCAATACGGTCAGATAGAGTCTCATTATCGTCCACTTTACGTATACAGCGAACACTATTAGGGACTTTCAGGACTAGTTTAAAAGTAATGTATGGAAAATGACAGAATCACCATCCTTGTTTTCGTTATTATAAAAAAATCTAAGACAAAAGGCACAGCTGAAAACTATTAGTAATTACATTATATAAATAAAGAAAGGGATTGAATTTTTATTTACATTCGAGAAATCTTTCGCAGAAAAATCTGTATTTAAAGACACTATTCAGCCTTGCTTGGACATCGACGCACTCTGTAGCAAGTCAGATTTAATGAAAGTTTTCTCAAGGTGAAACGCAAGTTCGAATCTTTACCGGAGAGCGCATATTTTTCGCTAATAACATTTCTCGAATATAAATAAATATACTTCGCGTCTATTCAAATACGAATATCCACTAAAAACGTTCAAGTAATATATATAATCCCTTGCGTCCTAGTGGCTTCCCGCCTTGCTTGGGGCGAAACGCTTAAAATATTTATATATATATATATTAAAGACATTTTTTTATGTTTAACGTTCTTTTTAGAAAAACAAGTATTTAAGTAAATGCTCTGTTTATAATAAACAGTATTAAATAAACAGTATTAAATAAACATTTACCGGCCTGAATGTCCGAGAAATTTTCATAGAAAATATTCGTTCTTAGACAGGATTCGAACCTGCATCCTATACGGAACCGTCATTTACGCTGACGTGCCTTACCGTTAGGCTACAAAGAAGCGTTCGGTAGGCAAGGTCGAATTTACTGCATATAAACTTCAATCTTCCATGAATCTCGAATATTCATAACTGCTCATAGTGTATCGAATGTAAACAAATGACGTCATACATTAAGAAATGGACAAAGTCTGACAATATATTTATTAAAGACATTTTTCATGTTTAACGTTCTTTTTATAGATACAAGTATTTAAGTAAATGCTCTGTTTATAATAAACAGTATTAAATAACATTTACCGGCCTGAATGTCCGAGAAATTTTCTTAGGGGAATATTTGTTGATGTCAGCAAAAAACCGTTATTTCATGTCTTTGATTTAATAAATTTTCGTTTTTTAGAAACTTAATAATGTGTAGTTTTTCATGTAGGCATAAAGGGCATGGGTCATCCCAGGTTTTACAACTCTATTTATTATTTTCCATTTTACTTTTGGTGTTTTATTCGTTTCTTTTAAATGCCAAAAATATTTAGAGAGGGATGTCTGATTTCTATTTCTAATATTATTGAAGGAGCTTTTGTGTTGTCTCCACCTTATTTTAAATTCATTCTTCGTGGGTCCTATATACATCTTTTCAATGTTTGGATTCTCAATGGATGAGATTGTGCATTGGTATACCACAGATTCTATGCGGCATTTATTATCCAACGGGCAATATTCAGGGTTTCTACATTCACATAATTTTTCATTATTTTTGTCTAATTTAATTTAGGGTTGCTATTTATCTAATTTTAGCATGCGTGTTTTTTCAGGATTTTGTTATTATGTTTTTATGATTTTTTCTAGATTTTCTGTGCAGCTGTAACCTAATTTTAAGGTATTTTTATTAAAGATGTTACTAAGTTTGCTATCAGTAAGAAAGTGTTTTTCAATTAAAGCTAGGAATTTTTGTCCTAGCTTAATTCTATTTGGTTGAATGGGGCGGGGTGTATACCAAATTATTTTTTTTTTTCTGTTTTTCTTCTGGTTTGTACTATTGATTTTTTTTCATATAATTGATGTTAGCGTTTTTGTATTTTTTAGAACTGTGTTGTAAAAATTATTGTGTTTTTAGAATATTTCTTCATTTGTGGAGTTCATGCTGATTATTTTCTCTATTGATGAGGGTATATGTTTAATTATGTTATATTATATATATTTTTTTAATTTTTCGTCATACGAATTTAGTAACTCAGCCGATATAAATTATAATTAAAAATAATTAATTCGAATATTATAGAAAACAAATATAAAATGAACAAGTCTTAACACACAATTTTAAATCAACATTACGAGAAGAGGAATTTCATAACCCTTAACGGTCATTTTGCACCTGAAGTTTATAGATTTGCATGAGGCCCTCAGACGTGCTATCGACGTTGGATATTATGTATATTCACTAATATACACGTAATAGCATTGTTATATATATATATATATATATATATATATATATATATATATATATATTGTTATATATTATATTGTTATATATTATATTGTTATATATATATATATATATATATATTGTTGTAATGATATTTATCGTGCTCAAGGCTATATAAGCCTTGAGCACGATAAATATCATTTTCTTTCGTGTTATAAAAACTATAACACGAAAGAAAATTATATTTATGTCCCTGTACGTATCTTTTTTATCACAGCCATATATATATATATATATATATATATATATATATATATATATATATATAATTATTTATTTAAAAAAAATTTGAAACATTTAAAAACATTTATTTTACATTCAACGTCGTCACTTGATAAGACACCGAGGGTGTTGAAACAAAATGGCTATTTTTGTAGTGATTTTATAATTTATTTATGTTATAAATTTTTTTTAAATAAATAATTATATCTGCTCTACTTTGTATTGATCACTCTTTTAAGAATAGTAATTGTTGGTTATTGGAATTCATTCCATATACACCAATCATATACTTGGATAAATATATATATATATATATATATATATATATATATATATATATATATATATATATATATATATATATATATATATTATGAAATGGACTAAATCCTACAATTTTTTCTGCTTATAGGTTAGTTTTATAGATAAAAATATTTAAGTAAATGTTCTGTTTACAACAAACAGTATTAACAAAATTTACCGGCCTGAATGTCCAAGGAATTTCATAGAAAATATGTGTCCTCCTTGGAGAATCGAACCTGTATCCTACAGGGAGTCATCATATAATCTGACCTGCATTTAGCCACAGAGGAGGACATAAACATCTGATATTCAGGCTGATATTCAGGCCGGTAAATGCAGTCAATACTGTTTATTTTAAACAGAGCATTTACTTAAATATTTGCATCTATAAAACTAACGTATAAACAGAATATATATATATATATGTATATATATATATATATATATATATATATATATATATATATATGCATAAAAATATAAATATGATAAAAAATATTGTTTTAAGGTAATGTATATTTATAGCTAAAAAGTGCTCACTATCAGAGCAAGAGCGCATGTCAATGGGCTCTCAGATCAAGACCAAGCAGTGACAGCCTGTTTCATAACTGGACGCATTCCACTTTATATATATATATATATATATATATATATATATATATATATATCTGAAGAAATATAGTCTTAAGATGTGCTATATTTATGGGATAAAGTGCTCAATATCAGAGACAGAGCGTGTGTAAATATAAAATTGAACATAGAAGTCAACACTTAGAGGCGACAGTCTGTTTCATGCTAGATGCAATCTGTCGCCTCTAAATGTTGACTTTTATGTTCACTTTATACATATATATATATATATATATATATATATATATATATATAGAGAGAGAGAGAGAGAGAGAGATACCTCGATATAAATCGCCTATAATATGAAAAAAGATAGATAGATAGAAACAGACCGAGATAGGTATGCCGATATCAAAAGATTATATGAACGGACTAAGATATATGAACAGCATTAGATAGATAGATAGATAGATAGATAGATAGATAGATAGATAGATAGATAGATAGATAGATATGAAACAAATTGGAATAATAGATAGATAGATAGATAGATAGATAGATATGAAATAAATTGGAATAATAGATAGATAGATAGATAGATAGATAGATAGATAGATAGATAGATAGATAGATAGATAGATAGTGAATAAGCCGAGAGAGAGAGGGTGATAGATAAATAACAGAAAGAGATAGATAGATAGATAGATAGATAGATAGATAGATAAGGAAGGAGAGGGAGTGTAAAAGAGATAGAGTGAGAGAGATCTTGTAACAAATACGTTCAGTTTTCTTGTCTGATTACGTGTCCTAGCATGACTCGAATGGGCGACATGAATCCTTCAGACGTCGTCATCAGGACAGCTGTCATCACACTAATCCTAAAAGATGTGTGAAAAAAGTGGGTTTGAAGGAGTAAAAAAAAATGTGCTGACATCGCCGCCACCATTTTTTTCTTGGATTTCCTATTGGCACCAGAATGTAAAGGTTGGCTGGCTTAAATTATTGGTCCATGTCTGGAATTCTTCTAGACGAAGATGTTGCGCCTCTATTCGGCACCAGATTTCGTTATTAATGTCTTTGCACCGAGGAATTTTCGCATACTTTCCAGGGAATTGGTCTTGCGATTTCTAAAAAAATAATTGATACCGTTTGACATTGACACAGATCAGCTGTGAAATTTGATCAAGCTCAAATAGATACGTCTGTTTAAAATTAAATTTAATGTTAATACAGGAATCCCTCGATTAGTGCGGTTAATATGTACATTAAAAGATACGCATTAACTGAAAACGTATCAATCGAATATTATAACTTATAGGAAATGATGTCATTTTTAGTTTTAATCACACTTAATTTCTAATTTCATACTTTTTAATTAAAATATAGGTACATATAAGAAGATACAATAAAAATGCTATGGTTTAATGTTTATTAATCTGATTTTTTATGAGAAATTATTTAGAGTGGTTTTAGGCATGGTATTCTTGTGTTCTTCATATAAATGGCGGTACTGAGAAATTGTTCCTTCAAATTTTTCAAACATTATAATCATTCGTCTTTTAACATGAAAATTTTATTTATAATTTTTCCATAGTAAATTCGCACATATTTCTACATTTTTTAATAAATGTGAATTTCTGTATCTAATTAAATCATCCACTTTTTTAAATAAAAAATCAGAAATTTAATTTTAAAACCTTCAAAATAAATATGAAAAAAAAAAAAAATCAAAATATTTTAAGAGACAAATATTCAAATACGTATTTTCATTATCAGCTTATGTTATAAAATTTATCTTTTTATAAGCGTCCATTTTTTTAACGCTACTATAATTACATCGTGCTTGACAAACAAAATAGTTAACCATTTTTAATTTTTTTAATTTTAGAAAATTTTTAATTAATCAGTAACTATAGAAATCACTTTTCAATTTCTCTGGCTAAACAGAATGATTTTTACCGCACTAATCGAGTATTATGTATGCACTAATCGAATTTTGGTAGATAAAAATCGAAAACGCATTAATCGAATGCGCAATAATCGAGAGATGACTGTATATATGTATATATGTGTCCCCGTGTATTCTGTTAGGGGCATTTATCTAGTGTCAAAATCAAAGAAGTACAGAACCTTATATATCAAGGAAGTGTGGATTTGAATAGCTGATAATGCCTTCTAAAAACCAAGCAAAATATAAAGAAATAATAAAATTTCGTTAGAAGCAATGGCTGTTATGTAATATCAGTCCTCTTATATGACAGTGAATGCTGGACAATCTACTCACATGACGATAAACTACATCCGGCAGCAAGGCCTCTGATCGGAAGATTGGAGATTTTGATGAGCGAGAAACCACCTCTTAATGGCCGTTGTTCCCAGGTTCACCTTAACTCGGAGGTGGTAGCGCCTGTCAGGGTGAAAGCTATAGGCAAATAATGAACCCCCACACAAACAAAAACAAATCTATATGAAAGTATAAAACACATTTTCATAATAAAATTACCAACAATACATTTTCATCTTTAATTGAAGCTATGAAACTATCTTTAAGATGTTTAAATTTCGGCATTAAATAACCCATAGAGATTAATATGCTGCTAAACCAAATGATTCAACCAAACAATCAACACGAAAGAAGTCATGACATTAATCCATATAATAGCCTGCAATTTCTCAAAGAAATCAAACTTTATTCCAAACTGTAATTTCAACAAAACCACAACAGAAACACAGATGTCACTGGCTCTAGTAACTATGTCCACACAAACACGTAGATACACAAAAGCTGAGTATCATCTACCATGTATTCAATTGTGAAAGCAGAATAACATAAATCATATTTTTATTACTTCCAAGCTTGTAAGAAAATTAAATTTCCGAATTAAATGACCCATGAAGGAGATGATGTGCCGTTAAAGAAACAATCTCTTCACAAATGAAAAGAAAATTTGGGGCAAAAGCGATATTGTTCTACAGAAGAATGCTGAAAATTGGGTCATAGCTGGCGTGATGAAAAGAGGTATTTTTCATATTCAGTGATGTAATCGAGTTACCTGACATTTGTGGGTTCAATCCCTCAGTCGAGTAGTACAAAAGAATGTCATAGTTTGTTTCAGTTAAAAAAGAAATATCACTTGGAAGAAATTAACAGATACAAAATATCTTTTAGAAAGTGCACCAGAATTGAATAAAGGTTCAGCTAGGAATTCCTTAAAGAATGCTGCAGGCTAATACGGCCGAAACGCTGTGATAATAACCAATTAAGACAGTGGATCACAACCCCCTTTTTTTTGCCCAATGAACTCTTTTCATCATGTCAGAAATATATTGTCCAAATTAAAAGGTGCATTCCAAATAATATGTATATATTATTGAAAATCTTCATTCTTTTCCATATTAGTATATAGACATTTACATGGATTATTTTTATAGAGAAGTTTTACAAAATTTAATCGCAATAGAAAATGTTGAAGGTTTTTTAAACTAGAATACATGTCCAGTAATTTGTTTTAATTCAAAACTAATTATTAAATAAATAAAATAAAGGAAAGCATACTTCGACAAACGAAAAGTTTTTATGCTTAATAAAATTTGAATTCAATAAACAAAATCTGTAAATAAAACAAGGAAAATAAAAGATTTTCCCCTCCAACTACTGATACGTTGAAATTCCCTCTGGGGTGGGGATGATTCAGAACTCCTGAAAAATATGGACACTAACTCCAATTAGCTAAGCGTATAACAATTAAATGTCTTATATATCTAACGAAAAGCTCATTCAGTAATTACGACTTCCGTGTCAATTCATACAATAAGAGAGAATAGGCACCTCGGCAAGGTGTAATGATTAGTAAGTGTGTCACGCGATACATATTTACGACTGAGTTGTGAGTTCGATCCTCACTCGGTGCTTCATACTTTCGGACTTTTGCCATATCTTAGCTACGTTTAGAAAATCGCCACACAATAAGTAGATACCGCATAAAAAATAAAATGGATGCTATTGTCAGGAAAAATCATCGAGTAAGACGAAACCACTCGAGAGAAAAAATGACGAAAGCAAAATATATCTGAATTCTAATGCAAGGAAGAATGTTTTTGAAGATAATTTGAATAATTCGTTTGGTTTATTTTACGGCATATCAACACCTCAGTGGTTTGGTTTAAAGCATAAAAGTATATTAGGAGAGTGTATAAAGATTAAACGTATTTTTTGGGGCTATGAAACGTAAATTCATTATAGAGAGCCGGTATAAAGCATAAAAACATTTTGGTGGGAGGGGGTATAAACATAAGACGTTTTTGGGAAGTGTATAAAGTATAAAATATTTTTTGGGGAGCGTATGAAAAATAAGAACATTTTTTGTAGGAGGGTATAAAGCATAAAAGTATTTTTGGATGAGCGTATGAAGCATAAAGTATTTTTGGTGGAGGGTTTAAAGCATAAAGGAATTTTGGTGTTTTAAAGCATAAAAAATTGGAGAATCGTATAAAGCATAAAAGTATTTTTGAGGCAGGGTATAAAGCATAAAAGTATTTTTGAGGGAGGGTATAAAGCATAAAAGTATTTTTGAGGCAGGGTATAAAGCATAAAAGTATTTTTGAGGGAGGGTATAAAGCATAAAAGTATTTTTGAGGCAGGGTATAAAGCATAAAAGTATTTTTGAGGGAGGGTATAAAGCATAAAAGTATTTTTGAGGGAGGGTATAAAGCATAAAAGTATTTTTGAGGCAGGGTATAAAGCATAAAAGTATTTTTGAGGGAGGGTATAAAGCATAAAAGTATTTTTGAGGGAGGGTATAAAGCATAAAAGTATTTTTGAGGGAGGGTATAAAGCATAAAAGTATTTTTGAGGGAGGGTATAAAGCATAAAAACCTTTGTAGGGAGAGTATAAAACATAAAAGCATTTTGAGAAGAGGAAATAAAGCATAAAAACATATGGGTTTGAGGGTATAAAGCATAAGAAAAAACCATTTCCATTCTGGTTCTATAAACAAATTATATAAATGCTGAAATCATATATTTTTTTTGAGATTCTTCAACTCAATAACGTTAATATTAGCAACGCCCCCACCTTTCCGTTACGTCATTATTTGTTGGTTTTAGATTTTTTTTCCAGATGCTTCCCGTAACCAATAAACGGCCATCGTGGTGTACATGCCCCGCTTTCAAAGTCACCATCGCCACTTCTGTCTACCCTTTGATGTCAGTGAATGTGTAAATATCCTGATAAGCTAATCCCATTGGTTAATCTGATATCTGCCTGAACAAGAGGACGTCCAAGCTTCACTTGAATAAACAGTCTTACCTAATCATAATTTTCTAAACGACTTGTATCAAAAGTCCGCCCGAATCTGTTGCATTTATACACACGACATGTTTGCCATTCACGTCCTTTTAACTAAATCAATAATTCTAAATCGACACCTAGATATGGTGCAATGGTTACCAAGCTGGTCCTGCAGATCGCTTATTATTGATTTCAATTCTCCCTGGGTGTCTCATACTTATGCTTTTCTACGCTTAGAAGGTAAAAAGAACCAGTTTTCGATAAATTCCGTGTCGGAGTGTAGGCAAAACGTTCTCTCTCACACCATTACTACAAAGTAGTGAGTTCGATTCTCACTGGGTGCGTCACAATCGCGATTTTCTACGCTTAGAATATAACGAGAACTATGTTTGGTTAGACGCCATGTCGAAATGTAATAGTATGCAAAGTGCGTTCGATTCCCAATGGAGGAACTATATTTATGACCTTGTTTTAAAACTGTAACATTTAGTTTAAACCGTTAATCTTTGTATGCCAATAAACATTAATAGTTCTTAATTTCAAACAATAATCTTGTTTGCATGTCAATAAAAAACACTGTTATTTATTGAAATTTAAATACAGCAACTCTCTATTTTATGTATAATGGACTTTTTACAAGACGAGTTAGTCCATCATACATAAAATACGGAGTTACTTTTCGATCACCCTATCTATATATATATATATATATATATATATATATATATATATATATATATATATATATATATATTGATATACACAAACAGACTGTTTCGCTGTATCACGGCTCTTCTGTGTGGCTAGACGTCCGATTGCTTCAAACCGGGAACGAAACCTGACCAATCTGACATCAGTCAGAGATTCTATCTCTAGGCTATCGTGGCAGGGCAGAGAGAAAGGGAAGTTTTAACGTTTTTTCTATACGAAATATGCCAGCAACCCGGAGAACTCAATTCGTACTTGAAGAGTAATGCATTAATAGCTGTATGAGCCTCTGTTTTTAAAACCCCTTTCTCTCGAGAGCTCAATATATATATATATATATATATATATATATATATATATATATATATACATATAGTAAATGGACTCTCCCCGTTGATTTAAAACTGAGATGTTGATCAAACAACAATATCTTTTCGAATCACTCCTTCGTCAAGCTGAGAATATTTCGCAGCCCTCCGCCCCGTGTACGCGCCTGCATAATTCTGTTTGGATGAATTATTCGTTTACTTCCTCGGATTAATTTTGTTTCATTAAAGTTCACACACCGAATGCATCACGTGTGAATCTAATTCACTTTGCCAAATGGATTTGCTAAACATTCCGCTTTGTCACACTCGGGTGATTGGATTCACGGCAATTATAGTCGGTTTTCCTCAGTTGTCCAGCGAATTTGGATACCTATGCGCTGTTCTGAAGACATGAACAACGAGATAGATAGGTAGATAGATAGATATTTAACTAGGTAGGTAAGTTAGGGTTGATGAAGTAATAATCCTGGCTTGATATTTGCCCCGTTGCTATATATATTTGTAGTGTAGCAGGAATCCTTTTCTCTCTTTTTTTTATATTGGAATCGAAATGAATTAAAACGTACAACAATAATAGAAACAATAAAAACTCGACATAAATAACAAGAATTTGTACTTTCATTTTGTGACGTGAATTACAGAATATTCGTATGGTGTGTGTAAAATGTGTAAAAATTTCCAAAAAAAAAAAAGTAAAAAAATTTCCCCCCCAAAAATGTCAGAAAATTTCGTTTGTGAGGATGGCGGTTGACATAATGTAGTTCCGAGAATTTCGTTTGTGAGGATGGCGTTTGACATCGTCTGTTTTCGATCTTCATGATATGTTGGCAAAGGCGTGAATTTTTTTACTACTACTACTTGTCTACTGGTCTGCTGCTATAGAGCACCCTCGTCACACTATTCTATTCTACTGACTCTCTTGTGGTGGAAGGGTCGTTTTTATAATGATGAGGGTAGGATGACGAAATATCTTTCTTTTCTATCATCACGGATGACAAGGTTCGTTTTAGAATGATGAAATATCCTTATTTTTTATCATCATTCATAGCAAGCTTATTTTTAAAATGATGAAATATCATCATCATTCTAGACCATAACAGTTAGATAGATATGAAAAGAAGGAGGTCGAAAGACAGACAGATAGAGAGAGAGAGAGAGAAAGAAATATCAAGAGAACAAGGTAGATAGATATGGCGAGAACAAAATAGATAGATAGATAGATAGATAGACAGACAGAAACAAGATCAAGATAGATAGATAGATAGATAGATAGATAGATAGATAGATAGATAGATAGATAGATAGATAGATAGATAGAAACAAAATCAAGATAGATAGATAGATAGATAGATAGATAGATAGATAGATAGATAGATAGAAAAAAATCAGGATAGATAGATAGATAGATAGATAGATAGATAGATAGAAACAAAATCAGGATAGATAGATAGATAGATAGATAGATAGAAACAAAATCAGGATAGATAGATAGATAGATAGATAGATAGATAGATAGATAGATAGATAGATAGGAACAAAATCAAGATAGATAGATAGATAGATAGATAGATAGATAGATAGATAGATAGATAGGAACAAAATCAAGATAGATAGATAGATAGATAGATAGATAGAAACAAAATCAAGATAGATAGATAGACAGAAACAAATCATGATAGATAGATAGATAGATAGATAGATAGAAACAAAATCAAGATAGATAGATAGATAGATAGATAGATAGATAGAGTGTCGAGTTAGATATGAAGAGAACGAGATAGATACGAAGAGTACGAGATATATAGATATGAAGCGAACGATATATATATATATATATATATATATATATATATAGATAGATAGATAGATAGAGAGAGAGAGAGAGAGAAATAGAGAAAGAGAGAGATAAATAGATCTTTTTGCTGCCTTTCCAAAATTCTCGATATTCTCTTCTCGATTCTTTTCTTGTCATTTTCCCGTTCTCGGCTTAAAATATCGCATTCAACAAATCTGTTGATATAATTTTGAATCTTTCTCCTAAATCTTTATTTGGAATTCTGCCAGCGTTTCTTTTTCAACTCTCTTGTATTGTGCGCTGCTTACTAAAACCCTCCTTAACTAACTGTGCTATATACGCAGTCACAATGCATCCGCAGAAGCATTCTTTCCCCATCGTTTGGCACCGATGCGTCCGCTTCATCAAACAATGAAATTGCTTCTTATGGAAAGTTGTACTTTGTATGATTTCCTTTTTGTTTTCTTTCAGAGTATTGAGACCGAGTTTTACAGAGTGACGTAACTCTACTTCCCTGAGCATCTCACTGAAAATCGCATGCGTTTATTGTGCATTTACATAAGTACACATACGCGCTCTTTATAAGTGCTTAAAGAGCGTTCATAACCAGCAAACCTCTGCCGACGCATGCGCGCTTGTCATGGTCACAAATGCCCAAAGGCGTCTGCACATTTGTTTAAAACGTAAGGATACGCTCGGATTTCGATCTCCGAGTCTGAATTAATACCACACTCCTGTGTTGTATGTATTTAGCAAAATATAGGTCTGCTTCCTACTTTTCATATTCGTGTGTTTATGTCTGCAGTTATTTACTGGTTTTGCGTAACAGATATACTTGTTGTACACTTGTTGAAAGGAGAGCGAGAATGTTAAATTACATTCAGTTACGTCAGACGCGCACTTGAAAAACGAATTCATACGATGACATCAACGGTGTCAACCTAAAACTGTCACCTCGTAACAATTGTTCCTTGATGATGTCAGATCTTTCCTCTCCAATGAAAATACTTTCGTATTTGTTCCGTAACGTCCGCCAAGGGAAAAGAAAAAACATCTGAAACTATGTAAAGCCAGGCGAGGTGTGTGGGTTGTATTAGGTTGCCAAAAAGATTTTAATAATGTTTTAACTGCTACATTTTTGTAGAATTGCTGCCTCGTTGTGCCGGCCGATTTAGGAAAAAATAGTTTAAAGATTTTGTCTATTTCTTGGACATGTAAAGGCTGACGGCGTGTTCTTATAGACTCCCCCTATGCAGAAAAAAACTAAGTTAAACAAAACCGCCCTCAATACACAAAATAATAAAATACGCCTCAAAAAGGTCATATTGTTGACCTTTACATGTGTATACAGGTTTCGAAATAGCATAAAAATATTAATTATTTTATAACACAAAAACTGTGCTTTGAAAACGTATACATACGTTTACAGCAGCAAATATAAGTTTCGTAGTGCACACTAGAACGTATATATACGTCGATCGCAGGAAATATAAGCTTTGTAAGCGCGTCCAAGATTGCGAAAATGTTAAAATTAATTTTCTTTTTACCTCTAGGGACCTACATTGTTTCTTGTCTTCATTAAGGACCTTCCTTGTATCGTCATTTACTAAATTGGTATTTCTGCTAATGACGCAACTATTTACTCCTGTTTTAATTGCAAGTCTGATAGGTTCGACAAAGTTGAACTGGAAGCTGCTCTTGAAAATTAACTACAATTTGCAACAATCGAAAATGACCCCCCACCATCAGCTGCTATAGGTAATGGCCTCCAATTAGCTGCTCTCAAAAAATTACCTCCAAGCATCTGCTCTCGAAAGTTACCTCCAATTAGCTGCTCTGGAAAATAGCCTCCAATCAGGTTTTCTCAAAAAAGGCCTCGAATCATCTGCTTTAGAAAATGACCACCAATCAGCTGTTCTAGAAAATGGTTTCCAATCAGATATTCCGGAAAATGACCTCCAATCAGCTGCTTTCAAAAATTACCTGCAATCAGCTGCTCTGGAAAATGACCTCCGATCAGCTGCTCTGGAAAATGACCTCCAATCAGCTACTCTTGAAAATGGCATCCAAACAGCTACTCTGGAAAATGGCATCCAATCAGCTACTCTCGAAAATGACCTACAATTATTTCTGGAACAAGAAATGAGTTTTAACTCCTCCAACACAAAACTGATATCATCCCGAAAAACTATATCTGCGTCCTGGGTAAGGCGATAAACAGCAGGGCCAATGACCAGGAGGTTTTGCGTAGTGTGGAACTACCTTTTAATTGCTGGTGCTTCCAGGTTCATCCTGATCCGGGGTGGTAGCACCTGTTAGGGTCCCAGCTATGGGTAAATAGTTAACCCCAAAACTGAGATCAAAACACTACAAATGTGTAAAAATAGGTTTTAATACCAGAAATACTTTGTAAAAAATAATACCAACAATATATTTCTGGAAAAAAAAAATAATATTATTAGCCATACATTTTTGGGAAAAAAACGATTTTGCTAGCAATACATTTTTGAAAAAAAAATATTACCAGCAATACATTTAAAAAAAAAAAAAAAGAAGATATTACAAGCTATATATATATTTTTTTTTTTTTTTTTAATCTCATGAGCAACAAAAAAAAATTGTCTCAATTAAATAATCCATTGAAGTTGATAGACCGTAAAACAAACCAAACCAAACTTTTAATGATCATAGATAACCATTTTTATGTTCCTTCAGGGTGACTGATAGGAAGAGCAACGCTCTTCACTTTCTTTCCCACTGCCATGAAAGAGGAGTGGGGGAGTAATGTTGAATCAGTTGCTAGGCCTGCTGCCTGGAAAATTGTTTCACTCTATCGTGCCAGACAATTTTTCTTGTCAGAATCCCTCTTGTACGTTTATAAATCTGCCATTCCTTGGTGCGTTGAATATTTCAATTATAATTTCTTTGGGGATCTTGCTATATATCTCAAAATTCTTGCCAAATTCAAAAATCTGTCTGTAATGCTGTCAGTCCTGATTTCACATCTCGGCCTCTTTCAGTTGGGACGTGGCTTCCCTATTATGATCATGCCAGTTTTTCTAATGAGCTTTCCTCCTTGCTAACCTCGGCTCCATGAATTCAAGCGTAGTCTTAGATTGACAACCAATTTTTCTCTTGAACTAGCCAATTGCATCTCAATAGTTTCTTTGCCATGACTTCTCTCTTGTAGAACTTTCTTCCGGTTTCTTGATTTCCTGCCACCAACAGTCCTCAAATATTTAAATGCAACGTCAATCAACATCATATATCTTCTTGAAACCTATTGGAATGACGTGCATCATACCGACTGTAAAATTTCTCATCGTTTTTCTTCGAATTGATAAGAAACAACATTTATTTTTATTTTTCAGTTCTTCAGAGTTCTCTTTGGCTTTTGTGATTTCCATATTAATAAAATAAATTAATATAGACCTTCTAAAGTGAATCCAATCGTTACTAATAGAACAGCACATCTCCGACTGCCACCTGCCAACGTGTAGCTCCTAAGCCTGACAGTTCTGTAACTTTGATTATATAAACCTACAAATGGGATTATCTAACTTCCGACCAAGGGGAACTTGATCCCGAAATTAATTAATTTATTTATTTGTTTCACTTCCCTTCTACCTAAATGTGCACAGAGAGTGTCCTCTTTGGCGGTTTTACTTTTTGGATTTTACTTACGCAGTTATAAAACTTGGCACATATAAAATTATTTAGAGTCCACTTGAAATCGTGTATTCTAAACCACTTAAAATAGAGAAACAATTGTGTCATATAAGTCGTATAAGAATGGCTGAATTTTAGTTGTTACGCCACAATTTTCTTCTAAATTTAATTTTTTCACCGAGAAACGTTAATGATACTAATCCCCCCTTCTGCATGCATGACGATCTGAAGATATTATCTCCTATTCATTTCCACGGAAACTACAACAAAAACAGAGAAAGCAAAAACACAATTCAATGGAGAACGTTTTCTGCTACAAAATTCCATATTTACACATAATTCTATATTAGATATATTAACTGTGATTTTTTAAGGAACACTTTATTTCGTGAAGTTCGCCTGGAACGTGACTTCTCATCACTGTTGAAATGCTTTATCTGCCTCCTAGCTCTGCTCATATTCATATTTTGGTCTCCGTAAAATTTCAGCAAGCCTCAACGTGTGCAATTTTTTTTTTTTTTCACGCGAAGGAATGATAGCACTTTGCCATTTTGTAAGATTGCTATGTGCAGCAAGACAAGGTAAAATATAGTTTGTTGGTGGGAAGATCCATATTCTACGGAGGCACAAATGGATTGAGGACTAGAAGAGCCGACTTTGTTGCATTCACTTACGTGCAAATTCCCTTCAGAAAGATATGAATCCACCTCTTCTTCCCATAGCTATGAGGTAAACAGCAGGGCTAACTGAGTGGAATCAGGTCTAGGAGAAGGCAACTCTAAATTCAAAATCCTAGAAGTCGAGTGGTCAGCGACTCAACCAATTCCTCTGGTATGACGAGGAGGGAAAGTGGAGCACAAAATACAAGAGTGGTTAAACGGCCATCCTCTCCAAGTATGAGTTAAATAGTCTCACCCATGCGCAGTTGGCCAAGCATGGTGAATACGTCTACACCCCTATGGTCAACCAAGAGTGAGCAGACCCTGGATTTGAACTCGTTTTGATTATTATAATATATAGGTTGTAAAATATGATTATTATATTGTTATATAGATTGTAAAAATATGATTTATTATCATATAGGTTGTCGGTAAAAATTTAAAAAATGATATTGGGAGGGGGGGTGAAGTACCTTCAGATAATATTCGATAGCGACACTCTGAAGAATTATATTTTGATTATCAAAATATAAATCTGCGACCTGGATGTTTTCAAATATCTTCGTTACCGAAAGAATTACTCTTCTCTCCACACGTAATACTATAAAAATGTTTTAAAAAAGTAAGAAAACCGTTAAATTCATAACCTTCTATTATTTAAATTAAATAAGAGTATAAATTAATCTCAAACTAAAATAACATACATATTAATTACATTATATAAATGCAATTTAACAAGAAGATCATTTACTTACGTTTGTTTATGATGTTGCTACGTGCTTCACTGAATGTCACTCTCACTTTGGTCCGTGTACGTTGATCCGTCCCCGTTGAGCCCGATTCATCCCAATTCTTCGCCTCCACATTCTTTCACCGTATCCTCAGGAATATTGATGAAGAACTATCGAAGATCAGTCTTGAATCCTCTCAGTTATGGCAATGCCTGTGAAAGACTAAAGTCACTGATGTCGCCGGTAAACTTAATTAACGTCAACAACACTCATTAACAAATGTCAAAATAACAACTTTTATCTATCGTTTTACGATCGAATAAGATCATGAATACACAAACAAAAGGGATTTGAAAATGTTTCCTCGTATAAGGAATTCTTAAGCTGGGAGGAAGAGGTTGACTCGTGATTACAGTTATGACTAAACTCCCCAAAGTCGCTCATCTATTTAAATGAAAGTAGCTGATCTAGGGAGTTAAAAACACGGCATAGATTGAGGCATCACGGAGAGTGTTGTTCTGCTAAGCAGTGAAACCAGTTCGATCTTTTTTTCTGCTCTTTCGCCAACTCTTTTTTTAGAGGTGCAAGCCCCTATTTCACTGTTCTGCTTGGCCAGTGAATAATAATGCTTGACCAATGGTCTTATGCCATACGCCTCGAAGGGTAAGAAGGAAAGACCCCCCCAACCCCAAGAACTCAGTATGATTGGTGGTCCAATCAAAATAATGGCCCTGTGTTATAAGTACTGGAAAGGGGGACGAGAAGCTCAGCCATTTTTTCATTGGCGGGCTAAAATTGTGGCCTAGTATCGCTCATATATACACCTTCAGTCAGTCAGTAATGTGTCATGCGTGATACACGCCCTACAGTAGACCAGTTGTCATCCAAGGCTATAGAACCTGGTCTGTCCGGCTATAGAAGGGTATTAGCATGTAAGTGAAGGCAATGGAATCGACTGGAGTCAGTTATGTGTCATGCGTGATACACGCTTAGGCGATCATGTATCTTTCGATATATGACTGACGAGGCAGATTTTTTCCGCATTTCTTTCTGGTAGACCAGTTGCCATCCAAGGCTGCAGAACTAATTACCAATAGCTGGAGAAGATTCATGCCTTTCCGGGGAGAAGAGGAGGATTCTTACGTAAGTGAATGTAATGGATTCGACTGGAATTCGAACTCTCCGATTCCTCAATCCGAGCCGCTATCAATGACACCACCGTAGTGGAACTATGTGCCGTAATCTCCCCCTTATTTGATCTGATTATCACGGGTATCAATTGTTACTTCTATCTGAAAGTGTCAAAACAAACCTGACCTGTAAAAAAATTGTTTTGTGTCACTCATTTCAACGAGTAATTCCATTATCAAATGAAAACAACGCTTAAGTTTAACTGACCTAAGACCGAAGATTGTACTTAACGACCAATCCCACCCAGGCTCATATTTTCACTTTTCACACTAATACACAATAAGTGACACAAACCAGAAAATTCATTGTTTTAACATGAAAAATATTTTTCTTTCTCTAGAAATAAAAATTAGATCGCCAGTCAACTTTTGACACCAGTTAGGGTGCCATAATTAAACATTAAACTATATCACTTAGAATCATTTATAATTTACCTAGACTTTTCTGTTAGCCCGATAAATATTCATAATCGTTGTTGAATTAAAAATATATATATATATAACATCCATGCATGAACAGACTGTCGCCACTAGTTTTTAACCTCAGAGTTCACGTTTATATTTACATATGCTCTATTCCTGATCTTCAATACTTTTAGCCTTAAATACAGCAAAACTTAAAACTATATTTTCATCATACATACATACATACTGGTTGGTGCATAATTATCAGGCGTTTTTGTAGCCGTTATTTGTTTATAAAAATTACAGCTTTGTTTACTTATTTCCAGATTATAAAAATGCGTGTCGATAATCATACGCTCCAGAATAATCATTTTAAAATGTTATTGTTGAATTGTTATGCTTCTTGTTTCATAATAAATAATATTAAAAAAAACGCCTGATAATTATGCACCAACCCAATATATAAATATATATATATATTAGGTTGGTGCAAAAATAATGACGTAATAATGTCGATTTTTGACGTTAAAAAATACGTCAAAAAACGACATTATTACGTCATTATTTTTTTGCACCAACCTAATATATGCGTGCGCAGTCACCTGTGCGTGCGTGCGTGCGAGAGAGAGAGAGAGAGAGCGCACTGGCGTTATTTGTTTCTGTATAAATTTTAGTTAAGAAATTTTTCATCTCTTTTCAGTGTCATGTTCAAAATAATGATCCATCATTTTCTCATCGTAAGCTGACTATAAACTAAGGTGGTCGCAAAACACATGATCTCAGACATCTCAGGTGTGAATGTAACTGTCATTGATGATGAATATTTCAACGCTTGTTGGAGCATGCACCGGAAGCGAAGATATCGTGCTTTCTTTTACAACCGGAAATCAAGGGCGACGGAGAAGGGGACCCTTTGTCATGAAACATTGTAATATACCAAATCGATAAGCACTCATGGGAATGAAAACTGGACATTTGTCCAGCCGATTGATCAGGGTTGAAAAGAAAAGGAACCATGCGCCATCTTCCGGTTGATGACTGACTGAAAATGGCAAAAAGGATTTTAAATAATTAAAAAAAAAATCTCATCTTATAGATGTGAGTAAAATTTTGAAATAGAAATGATATGGGTCCTACTCGTCTTTAAGTGCTCTCTTCCTTCAAGAAGTCGACAATCATGACTCTCCACAGTTTCCAGTTTTTAATATCTGTAATCGATACATGGTCATGTCTGCTTTTGGGAGAAATACAATAGTTTTCCATTGCCTTCCTTCACGACTCCAAGCCTGGTTGCTTTATCAAGACTAGACAGCCTGGTTTGTCCTGGTATCTTATCCATAATTCAGAGAAAAGAAATGGACTTATGATTTTCCTTATAGTCTTTTTAAAATAAATGTACAACCAGGAAGTATAGAGTGAGGATATATAGGAGAGATAATAGTCAATAAGGTTAATGTATTAGTTATTAGACAAAGATCTTCTTATAGGATAACGGTTCTAGTTAAGAGGCGAACTTAGATCACAAATATTTTTGGCTAGGAACATCTAGGGTTGACTCTCCTCTATGCTTCAGCTAGGAACATATGTTGGCATGGGAAGGCGAGGAGCCGAGGTAGTCAAATAGCAACATCCATAAGCGCTATATATAAGAACGCGACTTGGTTCTCAGAAAGTACAGACGTTGGAGTAACAGTTTGAGGATTCGGGGAGCCGAGTTCGAATTCCAGTAGAATCCATTATATTCACTTGGGAAAGGTATGAATCCTATTTTTCTCCATCCATCTATGGGTAAATAGCAGGACAAACCGGGTTCTGTAGTCTTGGATAGCAACTGGTCTACCGCAGAAAGAAATGCCAACCTACTGCGGGAAAAAAATCTGCCTCGTCAGTCATGTATCGAAAGACACATGATCGCCTAAGTGTGTATCACGCATGTCACGTAACTGACTGGCAGTGTATACTTCATAATGCCATTTAGAGAACCAACCAGAAAGGACTGCACGGTTCAGATCCCAATCACAAAATGGCAATACTGTAGTCCCGATATTATACGGCTGCTCATGGGATATTTTCCATGGTAGTTATTCCAAGATATTAGTGAGATGTAAGTTCCACTTGAGCAGCATTTACTCATAAACCACTGCTTTGTGGAACCGACTCCCAAGTAGGTCCTTCTCTGATCACTACAATCTTAACCGGTTCAAGTCTAGGGTTAACCGTTATCTTCTCCACGTATCCCCACAAACTTTGCCTCTTACTTAGTAACTCTCTACCTCAAGTGGCTCTTGTACATTGTGAATATTATTGTTAGAAAAATGTTTCGTAGCTTTGATTTGAATTCGTCTCATTGACTTTTCTGTATTGCTAACCATAAACATTTCTCACCACAATGGCACTAGTTGCATAGTCCACAATTTCTGCTCTTTTGTATAAACACACCAAGAAAATGAAATAAAATCTTTATCCTTACAAATATATATCGGGTGGAGTCAGGATTTCATTTTATACATTCCAACATTGCGCAATATAAAAAAAAATGAAAAGACAAAAATCAGTGCATTCATTTTGAGTAGAGCTACAATTTGATTGGCTACAAACTGGTGTAGTAAAAAGGAAACCATTGCTGTTAGTCGTTCGCTCATAATGGCGGCCAATTCACCGCCCGTTTTCATATAATGCGCTAATTATCTATCCTAAAAATGAGAAAAACGAACGAACTTTATTAATGTTTGGCTAGCATTTTCTTCAACTAATTTCTGCGTTTCATCATAAATTTCTGGGTCAAACAATCTCCGGCCTTGAAAGTAAATAGAATGAAGATGGAATAAACAAGCATTTCATAATACAGCAGTTCAGCTTTTATAGACCGTAGACCTTGTCTCGTGTTAGACTTGGCTGAAATGGTTAAGGCGTACCCTCCCCGAAAGAAGCATATGCAATATGAGTAAATATTTAATCGAAAACTCCATATTTATTCCACTTTAACAGTGGAGAGAATTCGATCTAGAAATTGAGATAAGAAAATCAATTCGCACAAACCTGCATATTATATATATAATATAGCTGGCCACTCGTATTCAAGGATATTAGGGCGGCTAGCCAATCTCTATTGCAAATGCTTGCTCAGGCAAGTTTCTGTGAAAGAGCGTGTTATCTACCGTGATCAACAATCTGATCAAGACCAGCACGCTCAAACCCTCGGTCACGATGACTTGTGACTTCGTGCTAGCACCCAAGGGTACCGACTACCCCATTTCACTTACAAGGCTTGGGTTGGTATGGTTTTCAGGCACTTGGCAAAGCACGCTAACATCAGGAAGTCATGTTGAGATTTGAACCCAGGTCTCATGGTCAGAAAGCGAACGTTCTAAACACTCGGCCTATTTTACATATATATATATATATATATATATATATATATATATATATATATATATATATATATATATATATATATAGAGAGAGAGAGAGAGAGAGAGAGAGAGAGAGAGAGAGAGAGAAGTATATATGTATTGTCATCCACAGACAGACTGTTTCGCAGCTCATTAGTGTGGCTAGACGTCCAGTTGCCTCAAGCTAGGATCGAAACCCGACTGAATTGGCGTCATTCGGGGGGGGGGGATTCTACCACTAAGCCGTTGGCTTACGGTAGGGGGTGAAGGTGAATTTAAGCGTATTTATTTTTAGATAAAAACACAGTGACTGAGAGAACTCGATTTGATTTACCGAAGGGTCATGCATTATTAGCCGTAATAGTCATTGTTTACGAACCCACACTTGCTCCCCAGAGAGCTCAACCGAAATAATATATATATATATATATATATATATATATATATATATATATATATATATATATATATATATATATATATATGTGTGTAGGTAAAATGTTTGTCACTTAAGTGATTGATCTTACCTTAACAACTCCAGAGTTCGTCCACTCGTCATGGGTCATCAGCGATTGACTGCTTATACTTATCGATTTTTAATGGGTATATATATATATATATATATATATATATATAATAAACTGTTACATTGGAACATGCAAGTCACCGCGACAAAAATACGTATTTGTTTTGACGTCCAAAGACAGCTTGCCAGGCGGCTAACAATGTTGGTAATAAACGATTTTATTTAAAAATACAATTTATGAAACATCACTTCTTTTTGAATTTCTGAATTTTTCCATGGAAGGCAAAGAAACAAATATATATATATATATATATATATATATATATATATATATATATATATATATAAATTTATTCATTCCATAAAAGGAAAAGAGAGAAAAAAGTAAATTAAAGCAAAACAGGAAAGAAAATAGAAAATCAATAGAAAGAAAAAGAAAGAGGAAAAAATAGGAAAGGCATAAGAAATCAATTCTACTACAAAGAGAAAGGAAAGAAAAGAAAGGAAAAAGAAGGAGAGGAGTATATCCAAATTTTATAGATACAAATGAAAAGGAAAGAGAAGAAAATAAGATATGAGAAGTTGTTGATACCAGTTTTAGCCAATGAAGACAGGTTAAGATGGAAAGTTTAAAATTGAACGGAAATATAATAGAAGATTTGAAACATATTACAAATACTATAGAGTAATTCAAACGTTATCTCATTTTGAATGAAATCACATATTTAAACAAATTAAATATAGTATGTACATAAAAGACACTAAGAAGAAAAACTATTTACAAACCATTAAATCAATTAGTATCCACCTCCATTAAATCAATTAGGTCGTACAAATTTGGAAAATAAGTTTCTTAATTCAATTGATAAACATATAAAAGTAATTCATTAAGTAAAATTTTCAATCGGAATACTCTAAAACTTAGCTATAGTTGTACTAATAATCTAAAGAAAATAATTAAATCACATAACAATTGCACACTGAAATCATATAACAATAACTGTAATGTTAGTACTGATTCTAATTTGTCTCGTATAACTAACCTATGTAATTGCAGAAATTATGACCAATGTCCTTTATCTAACAAGTGATTAACGAAATGCCTTGAGTATATGTGCTCTATTTCATCAATTGAAAATCCTAAGAGTGTTAAAATCTATATTGGGAGCACAATGAATACCTTTTAAAAAACCTACAGCGAGGAATCAAAGATCGGCTAATAATATGATTTCCACCAGAAAATAAACCGTCCACAAAAACATGTCGGTGAGTAATTCCCGTTTCTCTGTTTATTTCTCGGTTCGTTGATGAAGGACACAGGTGTGTCCGAACATTCCAAACTTAAAAGCTTTCTTTCCGTACTCCTTTTCTGTCATATGGTTAATAATTAATAAATGTTTATTGTACTGATTATATTGGCACCCTTTCGTTTCTCCTTGTTTTGCTAACTAACCTTATCTATTTTACATATTATAAGAAGCACACGTGGACCTTTTCTTCTAATTATACACACACACACACACACACACACACATATATATATATATATATATATATATATATATATATATATATGCACGTTTCATTAAATAATATAGACAAGTGTTGTCTATTTATTTTATGTAAATTTTTTTCGTAACTTCTGATAAGTTTAATAACATTATCGTTGAAAGAAGAAAAATTCACAATGGTGACCCATATTTTTTTAATACAATCTAAGCTTTTGGCTTACTTAAGCCATTATCAAAGATGTCAATTACAACATATTAAACAATATACGGACAAGACAGTGATGATAGTCTGTACATGTTTACATAGAAGATTTCTAAGCAACGATAAACACGTGCATATAAGACGCTAGAAGCGAAAATCGCACCGCATCTCATGACGTCACACATGACCACACGTGAGTGAATTGGAGAAGTATGAATCGAAAGCCGTTGGTATAAACCAATGGCTTCTGTTACCAATTATAGACATTTAAGAATATTTGTAGAGATGCCATAATTGATTTTGTTTAGGTTGGGTTTCAACTGTTTGATGTATAATGCTTCAAGGATTTTTTGTTTTTGTCTATTGTTTTCATGTCGAAGTATATATATATATATATATATATATATGTTTGTGTGTGTATGTATAAGACAATATATATAGACAAACATTTGCACATTTCTTTACGCAATTCGTACAACTAATGCAAGGCAAATATAAGGGTTTTAATTTGCAAACCGTCTTTATAACCAGAAGTAAAAAAAGCAAAAAAAAAACAAAGAACAAATACTTCTGTTTATAAATGCTTAAGTTGGCCACTTAGATGTGTTAGCAATCTTGTCTCGCAAAATCCATTACGATTGAGTTAAGAGTTCGTTCCTTATCGGCTGCTCCATTCTTTCGGCATCTAATCCATGCTTAGCAAATGCTATAAATACGTCGGGAGCTTTGTCTCTTGGCAGGGTGGTAAGGATTCCTGGAAGAGAACAGACTAAGCACGATCCGACGCCCGGCGAGTAGGCGGTCAAGGTGACGTTCTACTTACGAGATTAAGTCGCCGGGCTGATGCCGGCTGTCATCATGAACCTGCCTGTTAAGCCCTGATTTTTCCTCAGCGGATGGATGTCAACTGAAGTTTGTGTGACATGGAATGGACCACCCCAAACAATAGACCCCCAAAGCTTTCAGGCTCAAAGAAATATTTTTCCTCTCACGTCCAAAGAACCAATTGAAGAAGAGCAGTCTACGAAAAGCAACATCTCTCGAAAACACCAGAAGACGAAGGGAGCCCAAACAAAAGCCAGAATTACTCGTCCCCTGAACCCTTCGCCACTACCAAGCGGTGGCCGTGGACATCTCTTCGGGCCCAACATAGGACTCATTTCACACAAAAGGAAACGTCGATAAGTACCTCAATACTCGGCAACGTGTTGGGCCAACGGATTTTGTCAATGTCGAAATCCTATAAAGTTGCCAGATTCTCTTTTATAATTCTATCCAGTCTTCAGGCTTTGTTATTGCTTAATTTATTCAGTGCTAATTCTATTTCAGATTTTAATATTTATTGCGCTACGATATTTCTGCATGCATTAGTCATATAGGGAAAAAAATAACTAACTACCGACACCGAGGTTAGAGCGTGACACTGCACATATGAATATATATTTTCAGCCAGGTATATAAATAGCGGTGTCAGGCTACTGACTGCAGTGACTATTGAGTGGAACTATCCAGTCGAATTAGTGTGAATTATTGTGCGTCGATGATTTGGATTTTTGATTTAGGATTTACCGGACGTTAAGCCGAGCCGCGCTACTAACAAGGTATTCACTGAAATGGTTAATTATCTTTGCTTGAATTTTTACTTCTTTGTTCTTGTTAAGTATTTATTTGCGGTTGTAATTAAATACTGTTTTATCTTAACAGTGAAGTCTTAATTTATACTTAATCATTAACGGCCACCGTACATAACAAAAGCATGCAACCAAGTTTTCCTCTTGAGCAACACCCACGACTCGACAGAGATACACATGTTAGGAATCTAACTGCACAAAAGATAACCTTTTCCTTTACTGACAAACTCGTAAATCTTTGCAGGAAACAAGAGAAGGAAAACTTAGAAAGTTGACATTTTCATGATTTTAATACCAACATGTCAATTTCTGTTTCGATAAAGAATAACTATTTTGATAAGGGATAAAAATAAAATTAAATCTCTTAAATGTATGCGTCTACGACAATTGTACTTTGTACGATATACAAGGTGTATACTGCACACATTAATAATGTCCCCTCACCCCTCTCTTTTTACAGATTTCGAAATGGTCATTTAAAAGAAGTTTCTTACAAGATTACAGCATTTTCTTTTGAAGTTCGACGTATCGTAATTTATCAAAGGTTTGATTGAATAAGTAAAAATCTGTTTAAACTGTTGTATTGATCACATTTCATACATATCAATAGATCTTTCACGAAATGACTCTCTATAAATATACAGGGTGCGAGGGATAAATCGTCGTCCAAATAACGCCAAAAATGAAGATAACACTGACATCTCATTTAAACAGATATACAGGGTGCGATGGGTAAATTATCGTCCAAATGACGCATAAATGAAAATAACACTGACATCTCATTTTGACAGATATACAGTGTGCGATGAATAAATTGTCGTCTAAATGACGCCAAAAATGAAAAAAAAACACTGACATCTCATTTCGACAGATATACAGGGTAAGATGGATAAATTTCTTCCTTCCTTCCTTCCTTCCTTTGTTTCTTTCTTTCTTTTTTTCTTCAGTCGAGACTGGACAGTATTTAGATGGGTGACCGCTTGGAAACATCAGGTGCTGTAAGCTTGGGTGTGCAGGCGGTGTAATGAAAAATCCAATTCCTGTTGGGTTCGTTATATCGATAATAATGATTTTAGAGATACAAATCTCACTAATTAACCCATAGTTAGGGGGAGAAGAGTTGGATTGTGTAAGTGAATATAACGAACTCAAATGGAATTGCATGTCGGTGACCGAACTCCAATTCCGCACCATTATCTGGTATTCCCAACTGAATTATCCGGAAACCAATGATGATGATGATGATGATGGTATTGTTGATGATGATGATGACAATAATGGTATTTATGATGGTGTTGGTGATAATGATGTTTATGATGATTATGATAATTATGATGGTGCAGGATCCGATGATGATGATTATGGTGGGGTTTATGATGATGATGATGATGATGGTGGTGGTGGTGTTGTTATGATGATGATTGTGGTCTTTATTATGATGATGATGATCGTGGTGGTGGTGGTGTTGTTATGATGATGATTGTGGTCTTTATTATGATGATGATGATGGTGGTGGTGGTGGTGTTGTTATGATGATGATTGTGGTCTTTATTATGATGATGATGATGGTGGTGGTGTTGTTATGATGATGATTGTGGTCTTTATTATGATGATGATGATGGTGGTGGTGGTGGTGTTGTTATGATGATGATTGTGGTGTTTATGATTATGGTGATGATGATGATGATGATCGTTTTGGTGTTGTCGGTGACGATGACGGTCATGATGATTATAATGAAGATGGAAGCAGTTCATTAGAAAGAGCTTAAAACAATTTGCGAGCTCAATTTTCTAATATATTTCAGCCATTTCTGATACATCGCTCCTCCTTTTTCATCACTACATTCTCCTTCCCCGGACTTATAAGCCTCTGCATAATTCCCGAGTCACTATAATGATGAGCATCTTTATTCTCATTCATTTGCAACATTATCTTCATTCACTCTAGATGCAAGATCACAATTGCACAATCTTCCTACAGACACGCCATTATCATTTTTGTTCTCCTATATATGTTTTTTTTTTATAATCCGTATCACCCCATGAAAGGTAGTAAAGTCACTACGACACAAGTTGTTACAGGGTGTGGAAAAATTAGGAACAGAGACATTATTAATGAGCGGGAAAGCGATGAAAAGAACGTTGAGTCTGACCAGTATCTAAATGGGTATTCGCTTTGGAATACCAGGCGCCGTAAGCTTGGGTGTGCGGGTGGTGTAATGGATAAAGGCTCGGAATTGGAAATCAGAAAGCCGAGTTCCAATTTCAGTCGGGTTCGTTATATTCAATTACTCGCAATAAAAAAAATATAAATAAAATAAAAAACCTTTGGAAAAGTGCATCTCGTCTCCCCCAAGCTAAGGGTTAATTAGTTAGATTTGAATCAGTAAATCATTATTATTATTATAATATATCGTTTCCAAAATATCCTTACACTCATTTTTTAATCGGTATCACTCCATGGAAGGTAGTAAAGCCACTAAGGCACAAGTTGTTACAGGGTGTGAAAGAATTAGGAACAGAGACATTAATAATGAGCGTGAAAGCGATGAAAGAAACAGTTTTGAGCGGGAAGATAAAAGAGTAATCAGGAGGACAGTAGATAGCGATTGACATTGTATTTGAGTTTTTGCAGATTAAAGTTGGCTCGAAAGCATGGAGCCGGAAGGGAGTTCCTCAAACGAGGAGTGCGAGATATGAAACTCTTAGCATAGAACTTACGGTTACATCTAACCGATTAACTCTAAATTAACAAGAAGTCGTTACTAGTCTAGTACCGCGCTTAAATTCATAAAGTTCATAGTACCATAGCGAAGAGCTCATCTGAGTAGTTGCCATGGAAGTATTTATAGAAAAGGCACAGAGAAGCAACCATACGACGGTGGGTAAGTGACTGAAGGCGAACAGCCAGATCAGGACCAATAATATTGCTGATTCTTCTTTGGATCTTATCAAGGAGCTGAAGGTAGATAGCAGGGCCACCGGCTTATATATGGCAGAAATATTCTAAGCATGGACGAATGGTAGATTTATAGATATGTAAGGTGGATTCTGGAGAGAAAAATTGTCTAGATCGATACAGTGCACGAATTTTCAATGTAGTCCTTCTGCCATATATCAGCCGGAAATTTTAACCAGAGAAATCATAACGAGTCACTCTCCTGGAGGTTAGTATCAGCCATGCTGATGGAAGGTATAAAGGGGTTTTCAAATGATTAATGGAGAGCAGTTTCGTTTTGGAGGTGTTAAAAGTTACAAGCCATTCTTTGCCCCAGTTAACAGCAGACTGAAGGTCGTTTATGACTTCAAAAGGCTAATTTATGGAAAATGTAATATGTTTGTTCTTCTAACAATGTGAAGCACTTGCTGTATCGAGAGAGGGAAGCCTGTGGGTCATGACGAAGATCATACTTCTTCAAAGCTTTTGGCGCTACAGAATCACAAAGAACTTTCTCCCAACACCACAAATTACTAACAAATCAAAACATCAACAAAAACATGAAATGAAAACCTAGTAAAAAATAATTCTTAATCTATGAACTTATGTTAGCCTCCAGGAAAGTAACTCTTTGAGATTTCTTGGGCTCAAGTTTGCCATTGACAAGAAGTAGAATGATTATATTGAATTAATTGCGAGGTCTGCTGCCAGGAAACTTGATTCACTGTGTCGTGTTTAGACAATTTGTCACGTCGAAATCCATCTTGCACATTTATAAATTTGGAATTCTTCCATGCATTGAATATTGCTATCATATTTCTTCTGGTTCTCTTACTATATATCTCAAGATTCTTAACTAAATTCATAAATGTCTGGAAATGTCCTAACCTGGCATCTCAATTTCAGTCGCTTTCATATCAACTTTCTCTTTTCTATAAATATTTTCATAGCAATTGTTCTGAGGAACTTTCCTCCTTGGTGATTCGACTGCATTCTAGTAGTACGCTTAAATTAAGCGTACTACTAGATTGGCAGTTAGGTCTCATCTTTTTATTGTTGAAATAGCAAGTTCTATTCTAATAGTTCCTTTTCTTGCAATTATCGCCAGTAGAATTCTTTCTGGTTTCTTGTTTCCCTATCGCTTACAATCTTTAAAAATTTAAATGCAACACCAATCGCCAGTTTCTGCCTTTTCTGTTCTTTTATTGTCTTTTCTCCTCACTAAAGTCTTTCTCCGTTGCTTCTTAGTGACATTATCGCCTTGCTTGGTAGCTAAATGTAAATAAAGACTATTTACACTATATACATTATTCGGACTCTTATCCTCAGCTTTATTCTTATATTTACGACGTTTCGGTAGTTGTACGCTCCGACCTTAATCAGGGGATATATGTTGGAATTTCGAACCAAACTCTTTATTTAGTCCAATGGGGCAGATTGCTGTAGCTCCACGTGCAATGCCTTTTCTAGATATCTTAGTTTCAATTTTTTCCATTTAGTAACTCAACAAGTTTTTCTTCACCTCTGCTGAGTATTGAACTCACAAATCTTTGGGTCAAGTCACTGGATTACTTCAACAAACTTTTTTTATCTACTGGGCCATGTATCATTGGGGACGTATATCATCTTAGTGACAACAGTTCATCTCAGAAATCTAGACAGATGTAGATAAAGTTTTTGGCTATAAGTATTGGTAAGATTAAGTGAATCAAGAAAAGATAGAAAGAAAAAACAGATGATTACAGGAAGAATGCTGTCTATGAATGTTGGTAGATATAAAGACGAACGCCAAAAACCGTGGGCGAGAATCTGTGTATGTAGCGAAATCAACTAAAGTGTAGACTGAAAGAAAAAAAAACAAAAAAAAAAACACTGGTCCAGAGTAGGAAAATAATTAATTGGCAAATGATGAGGAAACGACAAGACATTTAACGCCTGTGGTGCAGGATTGGTGAAGTTGCATACAAAACAATCTCTGGAAACAATCTCATCGGGTAAAATAACACTTTCATGTCTAAACGTCATTAAAGCAGAACAATAATTTTGATTCGTAGCAGCAACAGAAATAAACAGTTTAATGGCTGAAAAGTTTTAAAATTACTCACGTATGCTGAAAAGATTCGACTCAACCCATTTTCAAAATATGAGCCTTAATTTTATATCTGTAACTAAAGAGTGCTTTTTATATTGCCAATAAACAAATTGGAACGGAATACTGCTATTTTGAAAGCTGTTTCATATCAGGTAGACAACATATCAACGGAAAGTGTGGAATTTTCAACTGATGAAATCCAGGTCGCCATAAAATTCGTGTTCATATGAAAAAAAAATATCTTTAAGAAATCAATGAATGTTTTATGTAAACAGGTTAAAAGTGTCCCTTATATTCGACTCTAAAGGAATGGTAATTCTGTAAAGCAATGTTTCTTATACTTTTTAAAGTCGGGGCGCACTTGAAATCTTACCAATAATTGTAGGCACACTATATACAAATTCCTGAAAAATATGTTATAATGAAGTCAAATATTGCAAAAAAGAAATAATGCAATAAAAAAAAAAATATATAAAATGAAACATACCTTAAGTTGATTAATTCTTGTGTTTGTGAGAAACATGAGCCTGATAAGTCTTAGCAATTTCTTCAATGTTTGGGTGTCTATTTGATAGGCAAACTCTCATTTCATCGTCAATACATTGAAGATTTCCTCACTTTTTGCACGTAATTGTGGTGAGAGCAGAAAAGCCTAATTCACATAAATATGAACGAGACGGGTACCGCAATATAATAAAATAAATATATTTATTTCTTATTTCTTGTCACATATTTCTCTGGCGCACGTAGACATCTTGCAGTGCGCCCAGGAGCATCATTTGAGAACCACTGCCGTAAAGAATTGGTAAGACAACTTCCAGCTTGGAAATCTTACGGCCATATCACGTCAAAACACCAGTTCTCGTACGATCACCGAAGTTAAGCAACGTCGAGCCTGGCCACTATCTAAATGGCTGTTCGCTTTGAAATACCAGGTCCTGTAAGCTTGGATCTGCGGGGTCGGGGTGTAATGTAAGACTTGGAATTGGAAATCGAAGAGCCGAGTTCCAATTTCGGGTACGTTGCATTCAATTACTCGCAAAAAAGAAAAAAGAGACCTTTGGAAAAGTGCATCTCGTCTCCCCCAAGCTAAGGGTTAGTTAGTTAGATTTTTATCAGTAAATCATTATTATTTCCAAAATATCCTTACACTCATTTTTTTAATCGGTACCGCTCCATGCAAGGCAGTAAAACCATAAGACACAAGACGTTACAGGGTGTGGAAGAATTAAGAACGGAGACGTTAATAACAAGCGGGAAAACGATGAAAGAAACAGTTTTGAGCGGGAAGATAAAAGAGTAATCAAGAGGACAGTAGATAGTAATTGATATTGTATTTAAATTTTTGCAGATTAAAGTTGGTTGGAAAAATTGGAGCCGGAAGAGAGTTCCACAATCCAGAAGTGCGAAAAATGAAACTGTTAATATAGAATCTACGGCTACATCTTTTTTACGTACAAAATACAGAATATCATTAGCTTATAACGGCTACATTTAGCCAACTCAACTTTAAATTGATCAGATCTTGACGTTAGTTTAATACTGCGCTTAAATTCAAAAAGTCTAGGTACCATTGCGAAGGGTTTGTGTGAACAATTACCGTGAAAGTACTTATAGAAAAACACAGAGAGGCAACTTTGTGCCGGTGGGAAAGTGACTGAAATCGAGCTGCCAGATCAAGACCATTAATATTGCTGATTCTTTGGATTTTATCAAGGAGCTCAAAGTAAATAGTAGGAACACTGAACCATATGCGGCAGCAATATTCTAAGGATGGACGAATGGTAGACTTATAGATATGTAATATAGTTTCTGGAAAATCGTAAAAAAGATTCTAGACGTAAAAAGATTCTAGCCGTAAAAAAAAAAAAAACAACCAATAATCAAATCCAGTTTGGACATCTTGAAACCGAAGATGCAACGTGGTTTGGAAGGCTTTAAATTCTGAAAATTGTTGATCCTTATCCAGAATCTAATTTTAACTAATCGCCCAGAAGAAATGCTGTAACATGAAATATATGCAGGGATTGAGTTAAGTTGATAATCCATAGACAGTTTGCTATGCAGATACCGAGAACTAAGTGATTCCTAAACTATTTGAATGTCGATCAGAAGTAGTCTGTGGTGATCACTTTCAACCTAGATTTTGCAACTCTTCCAGCGATCTCATCATCATTTTGGGGGAAAAGACTTAAAACTGTCGATAAAATATGGCTACGTTACACTGATACGGAGATCAGACAGACAATGCATTGGTTGTACTTGGCTCTTTTCACGACTGGGGTAATTCAAAGCTCAAATGTCAACAGGAAAAGCCATGAAAACGATTTTTTGTAATGAGAAATAATAATTATTTTCCGAAAGAGAGTTGCTAACGGACAAAAGACGAAATGAGGAATGAAATTCTAAATTGGGTGCTGATTAAAGAAAGCGATGAAAGAAACAGTTTTGATTAACTGTTTCCGTTTTAACAAACAATGCACCTACTCAAACACACACACATATATATATGTTAACTTCAATATTAATTATATATATATATATATATATATATATATATATATATATATATATATATATATACATATACATATATATATATATATATAAAAGTGAACATTGAAGCCAAAACTCAAAGGCGACAGGCTGTTTCATGCTAGACGCAATCATCAGTCAGCCTGGCGACTGCGTCAAGCATGAAACGGTCTGTCGCCTCTGAGTGTTGAATTCAATGTTCACTTTTATATTTACATACGTTCTGTCTCTTATATTGAGCACTTTATCCCATAAATATAGCACACCTTAAAACTATATTTCTTCATATCTATCTATCTATCTATCTATCTATCTATCTATATATATATATATATATATATATATATATATATATATATAAAGACATTTTTATGTTTATACATTCTTTTCACTGAATGTCCGAGAGATTTTCACAGAGGACGAATATGTCCTGTGAAAATTTCTCGGACATTTAGGCCGGTAAATGTTGTTTATACTGTTTATTATAAACAGAGCATTTACTTAAATATTTGTATCTCTAAAAAGAATACCCGCTCGGCCCGGTGGCTAGGATCAAAGTGTAGTATCTGTGCTTTGTGAGCTGCCGGGTCGAGTGTCTGTCGAACTCTCTGCTTGCAGGGAGGAACCCTGACGAAGCTCCGCCGAAGGGTAGTGTTGCGTTGGGGGAGGTTGACGGAACTGGCCCCCCTCGGGGGGTTTGATGGTTATTTATTTTTGGCTGGGCCTACGGGCTCGGAGATACCCACATTAAAAAGGCCTTGTGCCACATTCAATCCTCGTGGGTGGATTGATAAATACCATCTCTAAAAAGAATACCCGCTCGGCCCGGTGGCTAGGATCAAAGTGTAGTATCTGTGCTTTGTGAGCTGCCGGGTCGAGTGTCTGTCGAACTCTCTGCTTGCAGGGAGGAACCCTGACGAAGCTCCGCCGAAGGGTAGTGTTGCGTTGGGGGAGGTTGACGGAACTGGCCCCCCTCGGGGGGTTTGATGGTTATTTATTTTTGGCTGGGCCTACGGGCTCGGAGATACCCACATTAAAAAGGCCTTGTGCCACATTCAATCCTCGTGGGTGGATTGATAAATACCATCTCTAAAAAGAATACCCGCTCGGCCCGGTGGCTAGGATCAAAGTGTAGTATCTGTGCTTTGTGAGCTGCCGGGTCGGGTGTCTGTCGAACTCTCTGCTTGCAGAGAGGAACCCTGACGTAGCTCCGCCGAAGGGTAGTGTTGCGTTGGGGGAGGTTGACGGAACTGGCCCCCCTCGGGGGGTTTGATGGTTATTTATTTTTGGCTGGGCCTACGGGCTCGGACATACCCACATTAAAAAGGCCTTGTGCCACATTCAATCCTCGTGGGTGGATTGATAAATACCATCTATAAAAAGAATACCCGCTCGGCCCGGTGGCTAGGATCAAAGTGTATTATCTGTGCTTTGTGAGCTGCCGGGTCGGGTGTCTGTCGAACTCTCTGCTTGCAGGGAGGAACCCTGACGAAGCACCGCCGAAGGGTAGGGTTTCGTTGGGGGAGGTTGACGGAACTGGCCCCCCTCGGGGGGTTTGGATGGTTATTTATTTTTGGCTGAGCCTACGGGCTCGGAGATACCCACATTTAAAAGGCCTTGTGGCACATTCAATCCTCGTGGGTGGATTGATAAATACCATTTATAAAAAGAATGTTAAACATAAGATTGTCTTAAAATAATTGTCGGACTTTGTCCATTTCATATATATATATATATATATTAGAGTAAAATGAGAATGAACTGTAAGATATATAATCCGATGTTCTTATTGATATTTTTATTTTTACAAAATAGTGCTCAATGAAAATTTACAGAGCATAAATAGATTGGATTTCTCTGTATCCTTGGAAACAAAAATTATGAATGCATATGCTGTTAAAAGTCATTAAATTTCAAAATAAGTTATTCCAAAATTCGCTTGTAGATGAAACAGAACTAATGCGTTTGATTTAATTATATGATTTAATTTGAAGTTTTTAGTTTCTGCTTTTGAATCATGGTAATTCGTGTGTAGCGATGAAACCATATTTTTAAATCAGTTAATTTATAATATATATATATATATATATATATATATATATATATATATATATATATATATATATATATATATGTTCGCGCAAGTATGCAGAAAAATAGAAAGGAACACGTCAGGTAAATAATCCGGAGTTCCTTAGTATTTTTGCTTTTATTTTTAAGAAGACAGTGCTCCATACAGAAGTAGAGCTTTATTATAATATTTAAAAAAAAAATGATTCCTTCGCTACATAAGAGTTCTCAGGTTTCAAAAACGAGAGCCGAAACCATCAATATAATTATTATTGTTTTTAAGTATGGTCCATTGCAACATTAATAACTATGGAAACGGCCATGCCGGCCATCTTGGTTAGGTGGTCAGACAATTAATTCTTATCTACAGATTCATCACCTTCGGAAAGGTTATGCCAAAGTAGACTACTTTGGCATAACCTTTAGTAATTAATGTTGCAATGGACCATACTTATAAACACGCGCAAACCACAAGATAGCTTATTCCTAAATTTTCGTTTGAAGATGAAACGGGACCGAACACCTTGATTCAACTTAATTTTAATAATTATATTGATGGTTTCGGCTCTCGTTTTTGAAACATGAGAACTCTTATGTAGCGAAGTAATATTTTAAAAAATATTATAATATATATATATATATATATATATATATATATATATATATATATATATATATATATATTAAGCGTTTTACCCCCAGCAAGACGGGAAGCCACTATGACGCAAGGGGTTACAGATTTGAAGCAAGATCAGATAGGAGTGATAGAGGAAAGGATGAGGAGAAGGATAGTGGATAGATCAAGGCAACTGGAGATGTCGATTGACATTACATTTGAATAGCTGGAGATTATAGCTCTCAGGGAAACAGTAATTAGGAATGGTGTTCCACAGGCGAGAGGTGCGAGACATGAAGCTATTGGAGTATATACACTTGGGAAATTAGGAGACTAGTTGATCCCGCTACCTTGGTTTAAAGATTACGATATCCTCAGGCGTTTTTTTACCAATTGACTTCCCAACGCCTTCTTTTAAAAAAAAACCTAATGAACGCTATATTATTAAAAAAAGGAAAAAAAAAAACAAAAAAAAAACTACACAAGCAAACGCATGACGTTGAGTGCGATAGAAAGGGAGGGAGAGAATGTGGAGAAGGAAGGAGGAGAAGGAGTGGGATTAGAAGAAAAGCAAGGCGATTGTAAATGTATTGGTGGGGGGAGGTAATTTATTTATTTATTTATTTAAAACGAGGCAGTGAAATTAACTGATCTCGTAAGTTTTTTAAACTAAAAGCTCTATATATTAGGTTGGTGCAAAAATAATGACGTACTAATGTCGTTTTTTGACGTATTTTTTAACGTCAAAAATGACATTATTACGTCATTATTTGTGCACCAACCTAATATTATTTTTTATTTTTATTTTTTTTCACACAATGTATTGAGCACTTTTTTAATTACCACTGTTTCCTGTCCTAACACAACACTGACCATTAACCTTTTACACATTATATATATATTTATATACATACATATATATATATATATATATATATATATATATATATATATATATATATATATATATATATATATATATATATATATATATATATTTAATGAAAAACAGACCACTTTAAGGTACCATTACATTTACAATAATTTATTTCACCAAAATCCTTTTTAAGGACTCCGGATCATCAGGTATCACTTCCAACATAGTAACATATGTGAGAAAATGACATTATTTTTGCACCAACCTAATATATATATATATATATATATATATATATATATATATATATATATATAGATAGATAGATAGATAGATAGATAGATAGATAATATTAGTGGTAAATATACACGTACTGAATATTGAATCAAATATATGTATATGTGTATATGTATATATATGTATGTGTGTGTGTATGTATGTGTATGTGTGTATCTGTGTGGATATGTGGATATATGTGTATGTGTGTACATGGGTATATGTATGTGTGTATGTGGGTACACGCCTATGTGTATGTATATACGTGTATATGTTATTGTGTATGTGTGTATTCGCATGTGTTTTTGAACATAAAAATAGAGGTCCTTGTTAGATTAGATAATCGTTATATTTATTTTTTATATGTTTATAATATTTGATTTATAACCTGTAGTTGATATTAATTTTGTCAAATTTTCTTAATTACACAGCGGCCCTTTCAGTAAATGTCCTTCACTTTTAGTTTCCCCCACTCCATCTCTCTCCCCCACCTCTTCTTTCCTTTTCTCTCCCTCCTTCTTATTCTGATCTTTAACATTAGATCGTCTATGGTGTGTGTATGTCACCACGAAATGTATCTTTAATGTATTAGACATCCGACAACATTCATATTTCCCCCTTCCACTCACCTCTAGTAAAAAAAAAACCCTCTCTGTTAAGTTTTAATCTCCCACTTTCCCTCGTATGTTACCCCTCTCTTTAGCACTAACATTCGTCCCACATTCTCATACTTACACTCTCTCTAAATTCTATTTTTATTTCCGGAGTTGTTCTTTTCTGTTTTCTTTTTGAATTTATATGTCTGATGAATTGGATCGTATTTACGATTCCAATGGAATAAATTATGACCATGGAATATTAGTGTTTAAGCCTTTTTATTATATATAGATAGATAGATAGTTAGATAGATAGATAGATAGATAGATATTTGCTTAAAAGCCGCCCTATCACAGTAAGTAGGGAGGAGTAGATGCTACAGGCAACAATAAACTATAGAAGAACTCAAAATTGATCGCTGCATTTAAGTATCGTATTAATATTTAAGCTTACCTTTTAAAAGTTCCACGATAATTCTTCTGTCGCCACTTAATTAAAAGACTATTTAATACATTAAATAGTCTTTTAATTACATTAATTAGTCTTTTAATTACCAGGTTGTTACAATTATTTTTATTTCGTGGTTGACTTTCGCCAAATTTATTTCCAAATTATAAAAATTGTTATCGTATAAAAAATTCGTCGCAAAAAATCACGTAAAAAGTCGCCGACAACAACCGCAGTAATGAAAAGTTGGGAATTCAAAATTTCAGGATTGCGGGTCTGGATCCAGCTTAGAATGTTTTAAATTTGCTCACGGAGTCGGTCTGATCGCAAAATGCTATGCTATGTTGGGCTACGGCGTCTAAGTGTAAAGTTGAAAAAAAGTGACACACTGACATTCACATTTATTATATAGATAGAAGAAAAATGAAATATTTAAACATCAGAGAGTTGCGTCCCTTGAATTAAAAAGCGTGACAGTGACACAGACATACGCATTTATTATATTGATAAAGAAGATGAGATATTTAAAATTTAAAAAGTTGTCCATTTAACTGAAAATGTGTGACACACTGTCATTCTCATTTATAATAATAATAATAATAATAATAATAATAATAATAATATTTTTAGTATAAAATATTTTACAACGTTACACAAAAATTTCTGTTTCGGAACTTAAAAATTGTTCCTCATCAGGCGATGTTTAATTTAAGATGAAAATGATTTACTTGGGAAATCAGAACATAATTCGGTAGATCATTTAATAGTTAAAAAAGAGAGTGTGGGGAACCAAGATTCCAAAATTTAAAAAAAAACCCGCACATTTGTGGGTTTGTCTTGATTAACCAATCAAAAGACGGATCAAAGCTAAAACAGAAAAACGAGGCCAGAAGTTAGAAGTAGGTGGGTTATTAATTCCTGTCTAGATAAATAGGCATTTTTAAGGCACGTGAGCACAGACGACATCCGGTTACGAATATCAATTTAACATACAGTGAAGTAGACAGATAGATTTAACAAAAGCTTAATTTTAATCTGTCTTTGTTCTTTGGCTTTAGTTTTATATATATATATATATATATATATATATATATATATATATATATATATACTAGAAGCATGGCCCGGCGTTGCACGTGCTTGATTCAAAAATCGTACGACTCATACAGCAATCGCTATCACTTGACTTAAAATATTTTTGCCCTTCCTTGCCTTTAAACGAGTGCCCTTTGCCGTGCTGATGTTGCTACATGCTTTACTTCTTGCCTATCTCACACTGCGAATTTTTTCTAAGCTCTATACTAAACATTAAATCTGTTACGAAAAAAGAACTAAACAAAATGAACACAAAACGATCAGCTTTAAAAAAAGGACTCGTAACTGGAAAAACCGAATGAAAAAAGAATGTTAACAACAAATAATTTTTCACACACAACTCAGTTCTGCGGAATCAGAATCAACGTTGAGTTTAAGCAAGCGAATAAGCCAATTGGAGTAAAGTGCAATGCAGATTTAAATTTTTCCCACTTGTAACGAATGCTGTTATCGATTTTTTGCATGCTAGCATGCTAGTTAGCATTCGTGTCACTCAGCTGTTGGCTCTCATGCTGGCCAATAGAATCTTCCTGTCTATTCGTGGCAACCAGCTATAGGCTCTCACTCTGGCCAGTAGAAAATGGCCGCAAACTACATGAAAATTGCCGTAGAAGCATGAAAAAATCGATTATTTCCACTATCGATCGGAGTTGGGAAATGTAAAGTCAGTCTTGGCCTTCCCGCTAACTCGGAACATGTGCATGTAAATTTTGGTGCAAATCCTCGAAAATTGCGGCCGTGCATTCGTTACACACACACACACACACACACACACATACACACACAATTTAACTATATATATATATATATATATATATATATATAGTTAAATTTCCAGTTCAATTCTATATTATATA
>OZ010614.1:53681177-53683677 GCA_963932145.1 Acanthosepion lycidas | reverse complement strand
TATTGTTGTTGGTGTTGCGAGGAGAGCGGGTTTTTAAGCCCTCTGCCTTAAGGAGGGTCTCTCAGGTCTGAAATGACTGCTCCGAAATTCAGTCCAGAATTTACTCTAGGTTACTCTTATGGTATAGTGATTTTCCAAGCGTAGCTTAGATGTGGCACAAGGCGGAAAGTATGGGGCACCCAGTGAGGATCGAACTCACTACTCAGCCGTAACTGATCTAGCAAGACAAGCTTTCTAACCATTACGAGGTACCCGAAGTTACTGTTATGGTAATTTACCCACGCACGCATGGACTGTCCCAGCTATAAATAGGAGTAGCTACTTCCTTTGGAGGGAAGAGTTTCCACCAGTCAGCTGTGACAGTCGGACCGAACATTCTTGCTGTAACAGTCTCGTTTGTATATGTTTGTATTACGGTTTTCTGTTAATATATTTGTTTAACTCAATTCGTCTCTTGTGTCTTTAATTCTGGCCCTAACAAGGCCACAACAGTTATCCAGATCGATATACACCTGAGAAAGGCCGGAGGTTACAACGGTTGAAACGTTGTGATAACAACAACAAAAATACAATGAATATTAATAATGTTAACTCCTCATCCGAGAAATTCACGCAGAAATCAGGAGTTTTATTATCTTTCCATGAGAGACAGAAACGCCGTTGCTTAAAAGAAATCAAGATCGCCATTTTGTAAATTCACAGGCGTTTGAAGGTATTTGTATTCTTTGGTGGAAACCGTTTTTCTCAATACCTCGAATGCGCAGTAAGAAAAAAAAGTTTTTTCTTTTTTTTATTGGCGATGCCAGGAATCGTTTACAAAAGTAAAATAAGCCTTCTGAAATAATCTGCTTGTTTAGAAAGTCGATCACATTTTAGTCGCTGCTGGGCATTAACCCTCGAAAATTGGGTTCCATCCAATAGGGCGTCAACATTTTGGCACGAGATACAGTGTAATAAACAAACAGTATATCCATAGGCGCGCGCGCCACATACATAGAGGAATGCTGACGCACATTAATGGAATATGCAGCCCCATATTCACGCACACACACACACACACACACATACACCAACTCTTAAACATAGGAACAAAACACACCCATTAAGGCGTATACATACATGTATGTACATACACATAGCATATACATTTAGAAGGCATATATTATACAAAGAAATCAAACACACATGAGCTCTTGCGGTGGTGTGGTGACATTCAAAAGCCATTGATCGTATAATGATGTCACGATTAATGAAAACATGAATTACTCTCTCATATTTAATAATGAATTTTATCCAATTGGCATCGTCAGTTGCTGTCAGCCAAGGCGTGTTTGCAGTCCGGGGCCCATGCGAAGCGTGGACCTTACGTTCTTCTATGGGATATCTGTGTAACACTGTATCCTCATCCCACTGGACCCACGCACTCCACAAGACCGGCCGTTGGTCCGGTATGGTCCAGTATTACAGGTTAGACACGAGTCTCCGGTTCCCAGTGTCAATTCGAAGCCACCCCCCAGCCACGTTGTGATTGTTTTAATCCGGAAGAGTGGTCGTAGAAATCCGAAAGCTCTCCGTTGGTCCACCTGCGAGTTCGTCTGGTGAGAATCGGGTTAACAGAAAAAATAAATATAACCAAGTCGATTCGATTTTGGAAGGATAATTGTATATATATATATATATATATATGTGTGTGTGTGTGTGTGTGTGTGTGTGTGTGAAAATATTGTAGAAAATAGGAAAGAAACTGGTTTGGTAAATAATCCAAAGTTCCTTAGTATTTTTGTAATTATTTTTAAAAAATAGTCCTCGATACGAAAGTAGAGCATAAATATAATTATTTATTTAAAAATATGATTCCAACTCGCTACATAAGAGGTCTCATGTTTCAAAACAAGAGCCGAAAACTTCAAAATAATATTTGAATTAACTTGAGTTAAAGTAGGCTCTGTTCCATCTTCAAGCGAAATTTTTTTGGGAGTAGAAAATAGGAAAGAAACTGGTTTCTGACCATACTATTAAAACTCGTAAATTTCAGAAATAAGTCATTCCCAAAAAAATTTCGCTTGAAGATGGAACAGAGCCTACTTTAACTCAAGTTAATTCAAATATTATTTTGAAGTTTTTGGCTCTTGTTTTGAAACATGAGACCTCTTATGTAGCGAGTTGGAATCATATTTTTAAATAAATAATTATATATATATATATATATATATATATATATATATATAAGCAAACACACACAAAAAATAATTCTTGTTGTACAAGGTTGAATGTTTCTTATATGTGAACAATAACCAAACAAACACAAATACTTCGAATAATTTCGGTAAGGAGAGATGTGGCCTTCGTTTCAACCCCTTTTGGTCTGTTCTTAACACAACTACTACAACCTTCGATGTTCCCGTTCTCAGTAGTAATAATCGTAGTAGATGTATTAGTAGTAGCAGGAGCAGCGGTACTTAGATTTTAGCGGCGGTATTTCGCTTCTTCGACTTCAGCT
>OZ010614.1:53638677-53671177 GCA_963932145.1 Acanthosepion lycidas | reverse complement strand
AATGTCACACTTATTATCCGAAAGTTACACGTTGGATCAGTTATTTTAATTTCGATTATAGGTGCTGTTCAACTTATAATTACATGAATCATTCATACATCTATTTCCATACCTGAGGATGTCTGTAGGAACAGACGAAAGCTTGTAAAAACTAAATATATATATATATATATATATATATATATATATACTAAAATATATACATATGATATAAAATTGTTTGTGTATCTCTCTCTCTCTCTCTCTCTCTCTCTCTCTCTCTATATATATATATATATATATATATATATATATATATATATATTTCGATTATAGGTGCTGTTCAACTTACAATTACATGAATCATTCATACAAAAAACAAATATAGAGATTAATGATTTTTGTATAAATGATTCATGTAATTATAAGTTGAACAGCACCTATAATCGATATATATATATATATATATATATATATCAAAACGGGATCAAAGAAAGGCGCAGGTTCGATTTCTGCCGGTGGATAACACTTTCTTTACTTAGATTTTTCCATTGCGCATTATATATGAATAATTTCTTGTTAATTCGTGCGAAATTGAGAAGGTTTTGCCTTTTCCTGTTGAAATATATAGATAACATCTCGTTTCTTACAGATTAGGCACACTCTTTCGGATTTTTAAACGTACCTTGATTATTTTCAAAGCTATTTTTCAACATTTGACATGACACTCAGCCTTCCTAGATTGCTTTAATCTCATGTTTTCTCGATAACATCTCGTTTATCTCGTGTTTTCTCGATAATACTCTCAGTAGAAGTTATAGATTCTTCCTTTGAATATATAATCACGTTGTGGAAGTGAATGTGGATAGATGCATATTTTTTCTATAATGACATCCTCCTTCAGGACATGGGCGAGCATGACACTCCACAACTTCCTTTTCTATATAATCCTTGAATTGTCATGACGTATCAGGAAAAATAGTTGAGTGGTTTTGAATTCAAAGTTTTCTTTCACAGACTGGTTGCGATTCAAGGCTAGAGAATCCAGTGTACCTTGATATTTAACCCATATCTAAAGGGAGGAATGGTGAATTCTTGTCTTTCTCAACGTGATTTCTGCGAAAGTGAATGCAACTGACTAGTAGCCAATCTGAACTCGACTGTCTTACTCCTCTGCAGAGGTGTACTGCGTGTTCTAAAGCCCGACAGAGCATCTCACCAATGGAATACGAAGGGAATGAAGGCAGTTCGCTACAATGGGCGTGACACGGCGGCTCCCAGCTGTGGATCTAAGGAATGTAGTTCGTCTGAATACTTTCCATGGATATGGCGACAAAGCAACGGGGAGCTGGCGACGTTTCATCTGTGAGAAAAGGATTGGAGTGGGGTGGGGTTAATAATTTGTTACCCACAACAACCCGGCGACCTTTTTAGACGCTGTCAAGACTGGAAAGTGAGAACTGGGCAGCTTCTGGCCATATATGGCTACAGTAATCTATTTTCAGTTTCATCTGACTCTTGTAACGGTAGGAGGATACCCACAGATCTTAGTCGAGTTTAAATCCGAATAGACGCTCAAGACACGGGGCTTCCTGGTGTGAGGGATACCCTTTCATCGTCATCGGTGAAAGTTCGGTCATAACGTTTGCTTTCCGAGATATTGAATGTGATCAGCTAGTTTTTCTTTCAATGACCCACTTTAAATTGGCCAGAAGAAAGATCAGCTGCCCAACTCTGGTCATCTAGAGTTTGGGAAGTTTATCCATATACCATTTGTCGTCAGCATAAATATTCACAAATGATCGGAGTATACTCTTAGGCAGATCATTAACATAAAGTAGAAAGAGGCTCGGACCGAGAAGCGAACCTTGGTGTCTATTTTGATCGCTTTGACGTTAGCGGACTGGCCTTTATCACCCTGCATAATTTATAAATATTTCTTTTCCTTTTACTGCATATGGAATTCCCTTAAAATATAGTGTGTTATATATTAGTTCTATATATTTGAAATTGCAGTAGCCTGACTCACCTCTTCAGTCAAGATTGCTTTAGGTGTTGCCATAGAAGGATATGACTACACAACCAACTAATTCAAATTCAACTTGCAGGATTTTCCTTGGCAAAAATAGTCACCTACAGAGAACTTTAACGACCTTCAGGAACTTATCAGTGAGGAAGGACTTTATAAGAAGTCCCTTCCCGTGAATTCATATTTTGTGCCAGAACCTTTTATGCCACACCTTGTTAAAGACATTTGAAATATCTAATGCGATCATCCTTGAGATGTATTTGATGTGTACTACCTTAAAGACTGATATTACGTAACCGGCCTAGAGCTGTTCAATCTTTTAGAATTAGATTTTAGAATTTTACGCGGATTTGTGGGTGATGGCTTATCATCCCCACCGAAAATTCACACCTACGCAATTCTGATTCATTTCTATACTTCTGACGTCACCGTTTGAACTCTAAAATTTTACTTACTGTTCATTTTTTTTATTTTTTTAGGTTCACCTATCGCCCGGTTTAAACTCCTCCTCGCTGTTTTGAACAAAAGTAGTTTACCCCTTCTTCCCAGTTTGAGAAATCGTTATCGATCGTCCATATCCTCATAGTCTTCATTCCCTGCCCTCTCTTCTTTCATTCATATCACGCACTTGATTCATCATAACCATTATAGCAGTAACCCTCTTATTTGCTTTTAGGATTTGCCGTTTTCGCTCTAAGGGTGTGTTGAAGAGTCCTTGACCAGAGCCGCTTCTCGAAATGACTAGAATTCAGATTTTCAAAAGAAAGGGCAGCTTGGTCAGACTGAGAACTTTTCAAAAACTCCTCATATAAATATAAATGTAAATATGTTTTGATATATTTGGCATCGGCTTGGTATTTATTCTGTTTTTGATTTCTTAGGTGTTAAAGTGAATGAATGTTTTGACACGTATTCGTTTCATAATTGTTACACGTGATGTTGGAGATCTTGTAAATAACTCGAATATCAATAATACAATGTCAGATAACGAATTCCATATTTGTCATGCCTTCGAAGTTTAGATTAGCTGACAAGAAGACAACAGGTGACCAGAGGTTCTATACACGAGAGTAAATATCTAATTATAGACGTTACTTTTTCGAATCAGTATCTCAATTGTAAACTTTTAAAACAGACATCTCTTATATTTGCCTATTTCTGATATGAGGTATTGTAACTATTCACACTATTTACATTATTCGGACTATCGTCGTCATCTTCAATGTCATATTCACGATGTTTCGGCCGTTGTACACCCCTGCCTTCTTCAGGATCTGTCTATATTTCTGAGATGAGGTATTGTAACTATTTACACTATTGACATTGTTCGGACTATTGTCCTCATCTTTGGTGCCACGATGGTTCGGTCGTTGTACGCTCCGGCCTTCTTCGAACCCAGGTCTCATGATATATATATATATATATATATATATATATATATATATATATATGTTGTGACAAAATATGACGCGTTTCATCCTTTAGAACTTAATCTGACTAAATTTGTTATGCTGATGCGATTAGACATTCGAACGAACGAGGGATGCTGGGAGTTTAATTATTTTTTTTTTTAATTTTTCCGATTTAATTTAGAATTTTTTTTCTTTCCATAGCTTTTGTTAGTAGATATCCCACACTGGGATAATAGAAGTTCTGCAAGGAATGCTGAAAAATTGTAAGAACCAACGCGCAAATTTACTGTAGATCAGGCATATCAAACATGCGACACGCAGAAAGGATACTAATTCGGGCATTTAACGGTCAAAATTTTAGTTTTTCTTATTTTGAAATTACAGTATTTGAGAAAATAAATCATATATATATGATATATATATATATTGAGGTCTATCGTCTTCTTTGTCTGTGGCATTATTAGGTTGGCGCAAAAACAATGTAATTTTCTCACATATGTTACTATGTGAGAAAACGACATTATTTTTGCACCAACCTAATACTTACACCGGCTGATTCTATCAATAGTTCCGCAAAGTGTGGATGGTTCTGCACAATCCCTCACCACTTTAATCAAATCACTTGTGTGGGTTTTCTGGCGGTTTACCATGACCCGTTCGTTCTTATCTACACAGTTAACTTGCAAGGTCCGCTGGCGAGAGAGTGAAGGGGCGGGGTCAGGTTAAGGTGTAATACTGAAAGGCTCTAGCTGGAGGTCTACACAGTGGCAGACCGATGGGAGATGGCCGTTCTTTCACAAAACCATGAGCAATTGTGATGTCCGTGTCTTCCATTGTCTGAATCGTCTTCAAGAAGCAAGAGCAAGATCTAAAAGGTCAGCCAATCTAACAGCGATATCATCCCACAATCCTCACTCATATGCAGCCTCCTTTGTAAATCACTAGCGGATCTTACGTGCCACAAAATTTCATAACTGAATCAACTGGTTAAGTTGTCAGATCCTCATATATATATATATATATATATATATATATATATATATATATATATATATATATATATGCTTTTTGTTTTATTGCTAGTTTTACTCCTAACATTTCTTGTTTTGTATCACGGAGTTTAATCACAGTGTAAATCTCTTGACTGCTAACGCAAAAAGCAGAATAGATAGCCACGGAAGTTCTTGAGTGCCGACTTAACCAACGCGGCCACAGCAGCTTCGCTTGATTAAGTACAAGGCAGCTGATAATAGTAAACATACTTTATCTGATTTTACATACTTATAGAGCGTGTGATGGACAAATTGTTGTTTAAATGACGCAAACAAACATTCTACTCAAAAAATAATGTTTGAAGTAATGTAAATATGTCTCTTTAGAAAATACATATATGTTTATAAGTAATGGCTAATTTGAGATAATTTGACTTTCTTGATATTAATTCCATTCTAACAAATGGAGATTATAGGCCGTATAGAAAACTCATTAACATTCTAGTACTTGTTAATGTTTGCTCAGCTCCCCCCCCCCGAACAGTAATTAAGGACATTAATAAATCGATAACAAAATGGTTATATCTGTTTTCGCTTTGTTTGTTTAACGACATATCAACTCCTCATGGGTCATTTAATGCTAAAATTTAAATTTTGGGAGCTTTGAGCAATAAAAATATGATACATGTTATTCTGCTTTCATAGTTGAATACATGGTAGATGGTACTCAGCTTCTAGGCATATATACATGTTTGTGTGGACATAATTACTAGAGGCAGTGATAAGTGTGTTTTATGTTGTAGTTTTGCTGAAATGATATTTTGGAATACGGTTTGATTTCTTTAAGAAATTGTAGAATATTATATGGATTAATGTCATGGAAGAGTTCTTTCATTCTTTGGTTGTTTGGTTGATTTCGTTTAGCGGCATATCCCCACTTCTATCGGTTATTTAATGCTGAAATCTAAATATTTTGAAAACAATTGCATGCCTGATAAGTATTATGACCCTTTTTACGTTTGGCTATTGGTGTAGAATCCTCGTTTGCAAACTTTGACAACAAACGATCGTGTGACTTCCAAGAAGCGAGCAATCTGAGAAGAAATGATAATCGAAACGAGTTTTTTTTTTTTTTTTAAAACTTAGTTATTAAAAGTTATTAAAAGACGCCTGCTCAAAGAACACCGTACAAATAGATATTATCGTATTTATAGAAAAGAATATAAAAAGATTATCATTTTTAATTTGGCCCTTTTGTTTATAAAACTAAACTTGATTTGCTTGCAAACAAATTTCGAAGTGACTGTTTTTGTAAATAGTCAGAGTTGAATCTTAAAAAGATAAACATTCCAGCTGTTGAACCGCAATGTGTGGCAATCCAGGCTTATCGTTTTTTATTATTATTATTTTATTTTAATCGTGCACTTTTCTCTTTGTCAGCAAATAAATGTTAAGTCGAAAATGTTATCCCGTGTAAAAAGGCGAAACATTTCCTGTAATGAGAAGACATGTAAAACAAATGCAACGTTCAGCAGATACCACAGCTGTGGCAAAATCTCTTATCTGTATTTTGTTAGACAACATGGCTTCAATCATTGTTTCTGGTTGATTCAAGTCAATTTCTTCATCTTTGTTAGCTTGTTTATTCACAGCGTTGAGCTTTTACTTGCTGGCTTTCCTCAGGTGTCCATAAGTAGTTTTTATCTTGTTCTGAGTAAGCATGCGCAGTGTCTATTATACACGTCATATCCGGTATACATAACGAAATTTATTTTCATATTTAGGTTTTATTTATTTTTTTAATGGTGTACCTACATTCGAATTTAAGATAACAATTGCTGATTATCTAAAATAAGAGACGGGGTTTTACATCTCACAGACTTTTTCCTTCTCTTTGGTGTCTATCTTCCAAACTCGTCATGTACGATGTCTGCGGCAAAGTTTATTTTCATATTTACGTTTGTTTTGTTGTTTTTATAATGCATTTTTTTTCTATTTGAACTTTTGATAACATAAATGATAACAATGTTCGCTTACCTTGTTGCACAAAAATCTCCCTGACTCACTGACAAATATTCTACATGAAAAAAACCCATCTAAATAATGTTATTTATATTTTGCATAATGGTATTTATCCATTTAATAATAGTATTTACTTATGGCATAATTGCATAACTGAATAAAGTTATTTATATTTTGCATAATGGCGTTTATCCATTTAATAATAGTATTTACTTATGGCATAATTGCATAACTGAATAAAGTTATTTATATTTTGCATAATAGCGTTTATCCATTTAATAATAGTATTTACTTATGGCATAATTGCATAACTGAATAAAGTTATTTATATTTTGCATAATAGCGTTTATCCATTTAATAATAGTATTTACTTATGGCATAATTGCATAACTGAATAAAGTTATTTATATTTTGCATAATGGTATTTATCCATTTAATAATAGTATTTGCCTATTGCATGATTATATATCAATAATTTTATTTACATTTTGTATAATTGTATTTATTCATTTAATAATAGTATTTAACTATCGCATAATTGCATAACTCAATAACGTTATTTATATTTTGCATAATTGTATTTATCTAAGTAGTAATGGTATTTATCTATCGTATAATGGTACTCATCGATAGAATAATAGTATTATGCCTTGCATAATGGTACTTATTTAATAATAGTATTTACCTTCAATAATGATACTTATCTATTAAATAATGGTAATAAATAATGGTATAGCATAATGACACTTATCTTTTGAATAATGGTACTTCGAGATTTATATTATGGCACCGATTTCTTCAATTGTATTACTGAATTCATTCTTACCTCATTCATTTCCCCTATTTAGTTAGACGATCCTAAGAGTAAGCCCAGCAGAATTTAATATCTTCGGACATAATCTTGACAACACAAAATATTCAGGTGACACTGTGTTGATGGCAGAATCAGAAAGGAATTTTCTAGAACTCTTAGATTTAGAGAGTAAAAGGAAAGAAACAAAAAAAGGCTAATTGTCTGGTTGTTAGCAAGAGCGACAGCTAAAGACACAATCTATGTATTGGGGATATGAAGATCTCTCAGAGATTCAGAAATTCCTTGTTCTTCATTTGTCTTTAATACGATCTTCTATTTCTTTCTGCTAGCTTTTCCCTTTCTCGCTTTCGTTCTTTATATCGTTATGATTACTTCTTTTCGGTATTAGTAATATCAGTCCATCAATACGCTGCCCAGCCTCCCAACACACAGAGATTGCGGTTGGTTCTCGTGAAATCTCATCATGCACCGAAACCATAGTCACGTGACATGAGTGAACACGTAACAATTTTGCAATTGATTTTGTTGCTTCAAAAAAACAAAAAAAAACAAAACAAAAACGCTTTTAGTGTTTCGTGTTTACAAATGATTCTAATGCTATTTTGTCGAGAAAATTCTCATAGCAATCAAGACTTTTCTTTCGTCGTTTCTTTTTTTTAGTCGAATGCTAATCAATATTTTTATGTTTTTATCCGAATTATTTTATTATCTTTCTTAATCTGACAAAAAAAAAAAATAAATAAATAAATAAATAAAAAAATAAAAAAAACGAAACGAAACGAAATCGCCTTTGTTTTGTGGTCACTACGCAAGATAAAAAATAATTTAAATAATAATGACAAAGTTCCATCTTAGAAATTTAAACCTCTGAAGATGTTTGAGAAATAATCATAAAGAGAAAACATTTTTGTTCTCACTGAACCCAGAAAAACTATTGGAACTAATATATAACCTTAACATATTTTAGAAGGATATTAGAATAATCCAGAACATATACTACAAACAAACCGCTTGCTTACAGATAGAAAATTAAATTCAGTAAATGTAGAAAAATAGAAAAGGTCGTAAGACAAGGCTATGCCTTCTCACCGGATTATTTAACCTATACAGTGAGATGATTCTGAGAGAATTAGAAGTTCGGTCAGGTTTTCATTATCTTAACAGCACAAGATATGCAGATGATAATTTTTTCCCATGTCAGAAAGTATTTTTTTTTTTTTTTTTTTTTGTGGAAGGGTGGATTCAAAATGTCGATTGATTCTGTAGCACGTGTCGTACATGAATATGAATTTGAATGCGCGAACTGTAAAGTTATTTATATTTGCGAGACATATTCTGTCGCTTAACACTAATGTTTCATTTAGCTTTCCATTTTCGAATATTTGTCAAATTCTAGCTTCTTGCTTTCCAATCAATTTTGATCTTCAAAAAATGCAATGTCAATCGTTATCTTTAGTCTTTTTAATTCCTGTTCTTTGTTTGCTATCCTTAATTGAGTTTTCCTTTTTTTCTCATATTCTTTCACGGTCAATTCCCCCCTTTACGTCTAAGTGACGTTATTGCCTTGCCTGGAGTAAAATGTTTAAAAACACACACACACACACACACACACAATAAAACAAACAAACGACAACAAAATGGGTCATATTCTGACTCAAACATTTTAAAACATTCCTCATATATATAAATGATTTCACCCAGTTCTTGTTTAAAAATCACTTCTCAACGCAAACATCTTATGGCCGCCATTTGTTGTCAATGATAACTTCGTTTTATTTTGATACTGTCATCAGAAGCTGATTCTCGTCTCATAAAAACGACAGTTATTTTGGTTTTGTTATTTTTATGTGCGAAATAACAAAATGGGGGATGACATGTTGCAATTCGTTTTCTACATTAATTTCTTATGCATTAGGCAATCTAATTGTCTGCAAACAATCCATTCTTTAAACAAGAATTCTGTTTTTCTCTGTTTCCTCGTCTGGCTTTTCCCTTTCTCTTTCTCTCTCTCTCTCTTTCCTAGCACTTTTATATTTTTACTCTTGTCTCTTTTTCTCTCTCTTCTCTTTTCTCGCTCTAATTGTGTCTTTCTCCCTTTTGCAGCACTCTCTCATTTTCACTCTTTCTCTCTCTCTCTCTCTCTCGCTTTTCTCGGCCTTTTTTTCATTTTCTCTCTCTTTCCTACCACTTTCTCACTTTCACTCTTTTATCTCTTTTCTCGTTTCCCCTCTCCCATTTTTTGCTTCCCGTTTCTCGCTTTTATTATCTACTTTCTAACCCTCTCTCTCTCTCATTTCCTCACACCCTTTTTTTCCCGCACACTTTTCTCTACATATCGCTATCTTTCTCTGTGTTTCTCCCTCTCTTTTTCTTTCTATCTTTCTTTCTTTCTTTCTTTCTTTCTTTCTTTCTTTCTTTCTTTCTTTCTTTCCCACAATGACTTTTTCTCTCACGTTTTCTTTCTCTATCTATTTCTCTCTCTATTCATTCCCACTTTTTTTTCTCTCTCTTTCGATCCCTTTCTCTATCTCTCTCCCTTATTGTCCTTCTCATCTTTTCTTTTTCTCTCTCTTATTCATTCTCTTTCCTTCTTTTCTTCTTTCTCACGCGGTCTCTCTTTTCCAAACTTTCTTTCTCTTGCTTGCAAATTCACTCTTTTACAATTTTTCCTTTATTTTCTCTTTCTCTTTCACTCTTTCTGTATTTTCTGTATCTCTTTGCTCATCGTTTTTGTCCCCTCCTTCTTTCTACCTTTCTCCCTTCTATATGTCCCCCTCCCCTTTTTTTACTCTCTTTCACCCTCTCTGTTTTTCTCTATTTAAGTTGTAGAAGCAACATAAATTCATTCCTTATTTCTTTCCTTCTTTGTATCTCTTATTCTGACACTCATTCTCAACGTTCTTTTATACCTCTTTATTTTTTCCATTTGTCAATATCACTCTATCTCTTCTTCTTCTTTTTTTGCCCTCCTCCTCTTCTTCTTCTTCTTCTTCTTCTTCTTCTTCTCCCTCCTCTTCTTCTTCTTCTTCTCTATCCACCTCTTCTTCTTCTTCTTTACGCAACGTTATCTCTCGACTCATTAGGATTTCAGAAAAAGTGTCATTGGCTTAAGAACTTAACGCTTTCTGATTAGACTCATGTACCGATCAACGAGTTTCCGAGCGAGAAATGCTTCAAGTTCGAGGGAATACGAACAAAGTGTCTCATTTCAATACATGAAGGCAAAATAATCACACGCACGTTTCTGTGTGTATATATGTGCGCGCGTTCACAGATAGAAGTATATATATATATATATATATATATATATATATATATATATATATATATATATATATATATATATATATATATATATATATATATATATATATATATATATATTGCCTCCGTCAATATACATATATATTGCATCCATATACATATATACCGTAACTGGCGCAGTTTATTTTAAGTACATCTGTACTTTTTTACTACAGTAAATGGATATATAGTTTTGGTTATATATATATATATATATATATATATATATATATATATATATATATATATATATATATATATATATTTGTTTTTTGTATGAATGATTCATGAATTTATAAGTTATAATTGCACCTTTTAATTGAAATTAAAATAACTGATCCAACGTGCAACTCTCGGATAATAAGTGTGACATTACTGTAATTATTGAACAATATAGTTCATGCCATATTGACGGAAAATCTACCAGTAAAAAAAGAATTCTCTTATTGCTATATTTGTACAAAAACGCACAACCTTAAAATTTAAATTCAAACTCAGCGTTGCGACCGCACGTTCCAAAACAATAACACATTTCTCATAGCATTTTTTCGGATTACATCTCTATTTTCGTTGTCCTCTTATTACCGAGAAGTAAAAACAAGAACAAAATCTACTTCCATACCTGATGATGTCTGTAGGAACAGACGGAAGCTTGTAAAAAATTAAAAAGACCTTATGAAACTGGAATATATAAACGGGGATTATATCATTCATATACAGGTTCGGGGTTGATGTATCTTATTTATATTGTTTGCGACGAAGTATTCTCGCCATTTAAATCATTAACCTCTCTATTTTTTTTGTACGAATGATTCATGAATATATATATATATATATATATATATATATATATATATATGTATAAGATAATGATATATACTTTTATATATCAACAATAGTGTTGAGGAAATTGTAAGACAAAGTTCACTTGTGACGCGTTTAATCTGTTAGGAGTTCATCGGACTGGTTTTGCTAACGTTCTTATGACTACACATACACATGAACGAGTGATGCTGGTAGTTTCAACATTTTTAAAATAATTTTTTGATAGATTTTTTTTTAATCCAGCCAAATTCATCTATATTCTTTTTCTTTATATCATCTTTGTTATTAAATATCTCACTTTGTGATAACAGAAGTTATGCCAAGAATGCAAAGAATGCCAAGAATGGTAAAACGTTGTAAGAACCTGGATGTAATGTTACTGTGGCTGAACCAGCGATTAAATTGTGCTGAATTTCTTCGTAGTATATATATATATATAATATATATATATATATGTATCCTTGTGCAGGTATGCAGAAAATAGAAAAGAACACGTTGGCTGAATAATCCGGGGTTCCTTAGTATTTTTGTTTTTATTTTTAAGAAGACAGTGCTCCATACAGAAGTAGAGCTTATATTATAATAATATTTTTTGTTTAAAAATATGATTCCTTCGCTACATAAGAGTTCTCATGTTTCAAAAACGAGAGCCGAGGTTCCTAAAATTTCGCTTGAAGATGAAACGGGACTAAACACCACAATCCAACTTAATTCTATTAATTATTTGGATGATTTCGGCTCTCGTTTTTGAAACAAGAGAACTCTTATGTAGCGAAGGAATCATATTTTTAAACAAAAAATATTATTATAATATAATATATATATATATACATATGATTAATATATATATATATATATATATATATATATATATATATATATATATATATATATATATATATGAGTAATATACATATTATAAATGTATATTTGGACAGCAACCTTTCTTTTAAACACCTTTCATTAAATATGATGGACAAGGAAAATTTTATTCATATTTATTTACATTTTTACCGTTTGACTGGAGTGAGAATGGATAGCTTTGTAAAAAATGAAAGAACGCCTCTGATGCACCTTGTTCTTGTCTGTATTCTAAGTGCAAAATCTACTTCGGTATCTGTTAGAGTGAGCCACATACATATTGCGGTCTCCACAGATCAACTCCTCCAAGAAGAAAAGTTCATTATTGACAGTAAATTTCCTGGTGTGAATCACATTAAGTTCGATCCGCACGAGGTGCCAGACTAAGATAATCATACTAACTTCTCTACACCAGCATTATTCGGTCTATCAAGTTATTAAGAATAAAAGGAATTGATTTTCATACATAACAAAATAGTATATGAATAGTTCGTTTATTTGCAGAAAGATAGTCAGATTAAAAAAGAGATCAACAGCTTGTTGGAAAATATCCTAAATTCATAAATTCATCTTTTATAAATTCACACAATTCTAAATTTTGTCTGTGTGTCGCCGTCTCATGTCAGTAGGACAAAACATGTTTAAACGCATTTATCTCCCCGCCATCCCCCCCCAGGGCGCAACAGTATGTGACATAAGGTCGAATTTCAACAAAAAATGGTAACGTACATCTGTCTATATTTTTGTGATGAGATATTGTGACTATTTACATTATTTACATCGTTCGGACTGTTATCCTCATATTCACAACGTTTCGACTGTTGTACGCTCCGACCTTCGTCAGATGATATTTTTTGGAAGTTTGAACTGAACCCTTTATTTAGTCCACTTGGGTAAATTGCCCAGTGGATAAAAGCGTTGATAGATTGATTCAAAAGTGACTTAACACAAAGAGTTGTGAGTTCAATCTCTGATCATAGCAGAGAGAACAAAAACTTAACAAACTTAACGTTATCAGGAGGAATTAACTAAAAATGAGATATCCAAAGGCATGGAACGTGGAAGTAGAATAATCTGAGAAGTGCAAAAAATAAGTAAATAAAAATAGCAAAAATAAAATGAAAAGGAATAAATTCATGAAATATTAATAATAATAATAATAATAAATTCTATCGAAAGGTTGTCAAATTGATATAAAACTTTCTAAATGAACGTTTAACGTTTATAGAAACAGCGGTAATTCCTATCGTGTTCCTGCTGCAAGATTCTTAAATTTCAATCATAAACCTCAAATCCTACTACTGGTGGCTTCCATGTTGAGTCATGCTAATCCGAAAAGATTTCCCTGAATCATTCTACCTGATATTCATCTGACTTGTTTTTGGAGCCGAATAATACGACCAGTTAAACTGATATTAGTTGATTTGAATCTCGCATGATTCAGACGACACGTCATTGTGACTTTAACCATTATTTTGTCTACTATATCGTCCATTGCACTGAGATTATGTCGACGATCTCATGTCAGCCTGACAATTTATATGGCCGAGTTAAATACGCATTCAGCAAGTTTATGTCATAAGAAAATTTGATTGCAAATATAGACATTGTCTTTAGCGTGTGACGAATTAGCAATTCGTAGTCAAGACAGTAAATTTCGTTCGGGAGAAAGAAAAGAGCACTGAATATCAGTCCTCCTATATGGCAGTGAATGCTGGCCAATCTCCCCACAGATAAAGAAGAGACTTGAAGCAACAGAAACAAAGAAAAGAGTACTGAACTGTTATGTAATATTAGTCCTCCTATATGGCAGTGAATGCTGGCCAATCTCCCCACAGATGAAGAAGAGACTTGAAGCCACAGAAACAAAGAAAAGAGTACTGAACTGTTACGTAATATCAGTCCTCCTATATGGCAGTGAATGCTGGCCAATCTCCCCACAGATAAAGAAGAGACTTGAAGCAACAGAAACAAAGAAAAGAGTACTGAACTGTTATCTAATATCAGCCCTCCTATATCGCAGCGAATGCTGGACAATCTCCTCACAGATGAAAAAGAGACTTGAAGCAACAAGTTCTACAGACAGTTGTTAAGAATGTTTTCTTGGCCAGTTTGATAGCCATTCTAAAAAGAGGAGTTCACACTCCTCCCTGGCTTGTTTGAACAGGAGCAGACGTTTATCCTTTGTCCCCCTCTAGGATTATTTTCCCGTTTCCTTCTAAATTCTACTTAAACTCTAACATCTACGCCTAAACCCTGATTTTTTATTTACTATTTATTTATTTTTTCTCGCCTATCATCCAATTCACAACAATGCTCTACAGTCTTTTGAACAGGAGTAGAGGTTTATTCTTTGTTTGCTGTTTAGGATTGGTGTGCTAATAAAATATACATATCCTATCTCACCTCTCGTTTGTGTGTGTGCTCGCACCCCCCATATATATATATATATATATATATATATATATATATATATATATATATATATATCCTGAAGATTGCGTTAAAGCTTGAAACAGACTGTCACTGCTTGGTATTGGACACAGTGGCCGATTTTACATTTACATACGCTGTATTTCTGATATAGAGCACATAAATATAGATTACCTTAAAATATATTTTATCACACACACACACACCATAAAATTATTTACTATACTAAATTCAATACTACTAACTTAATCATCCGCAATAACTGCCTCCCATCAACCAACGTATTGCAAAAAAACCCAAAAAAAACAAACAAAAAAAACATAATATATCAATTTAAATGTCCCTTGGGTGATTGCATCTTCAACAAAAAATCAAATATACATGTTGGTTATTCCACAATCACGTTATCAAGAAGTATTACTCTACACATGAATGATTCATCCTCCATTGTTCAATATCTACAAAAACATTCCTCTACACATTCACAATTTTGAAGAATACGAAACAGTATAAAAACAAGTATTTATTATGAATATTATTTCAATTATTAACAAAGTTACGTCCCTTACATAAAATTTTTAAAATTATCAAATTAATGTTATGTTCAAGAGCATAATCACAATTGTAATAATTCAACCACAAAGAATTTCTCTTACAGCATAACATTTTTAAACTCAGCGTTTGTGGCTTTGCGCATGACCTGAATTGTTAACGGTTTAAGCACAAAAGCTGTTGTGTATTCCGAGATTAATTCAGTCTCCACGGAATGACAAACGCAATACTTAAATATAAGAAATAAAATGTATTTACACAATCATACAAAGAGTAATACTGTTAGTAAGTCCAGGAACGTGGTTAGTAGCAAATACAGATAGATATATACAGTCTCGAAGTAGGACTTCCTTAGAGTCTACGGGCTTGTAACTGACTTCTACAAGAGGTTACCTCACTCTATCCGACTACCGACTAGTATTTAGTCACCCCCCACGAGGGTATCATGTGGCACAAGGCCGGTTTAACGTGGGCTCGGCCAAAAATATGCCCATTGAACCCGTATAAACGGGTTCAGGGTCGGTTTACCTCCCCGAAAGAGAATCCGCCCTTCGGCGTAGCCTCTTTCGGGTTCCTCCCCGCCCGAAAGCAGAGAGTTCAGCCGGTCGACCAACATCGACTGACATCCGACTACCCTCACTGACTGTAACTCTGGGTATTTAACGGCAGCAGTCCAGGTACACTTAGTAGCGTCCACTTATATGAAAAAGGGGTGGACTCCATAACAAAAGCAAACATTTATTTCGTTCAAATACAATTATCAAAACTCTTATGATATCGGAAAATATCAAAAGTTCCCCGAAAAAATAAAAAATGAAGAAATATGACTACAGTACTTTTCATAAAACAACAATATATATATATATATATATATAAAGAAATATAGTCTTAAGGTGTGCTATATTTATGGAATAAAGTGCTCAATATCAGAGATAGAGCGTGTGTAAATATAAAAGTGAACATAGAAGTCAACACTTAGAGGCGACAGTCTGTTTCATGCTATATGCAATCGTCAAGCCACGTGGCTTGACGATTGCATATAGCATGAAACAGACTGTCGCCTCTAAGTGTTGACTTCTATGTTCACTTTTATATTTATATATATATATATATATATATATATATATATATATATATATATATATATATAGGCATTTTTGGGACAGATGTCAATTGGAATATCTGTTTTTTTCAAACGAAAACAAATAATGTATGTCAGAAATTATTTTGTCACAACATGTCATTTAATTAGGTCACTGGAGACAAACTAGACACTCTGCTTTTTAATAATTTCACCTCAAGTAAGGCAATAAAGCCACTAAGGCACAAGTGGTTACTAAGTGTGAGAGAATATGAGAAAAAGAAAACAATCATTAATGAGAGAAAACAATAAAAGTGCAGAAAGATAAAAGTTGACATTGCATTTCCATTTTTGAAGATCAAAGTTGACTGGAAAGCAAGAGGCCAGAAGAGAGTTCCCCAAGTGAGGAATATGAGAGAAGAAACTGTTAAGCATTGATGCACCCATTTCAAATGGAAAATAATGAGGTTTTGGCGTCAATCTAGTCCTGCTCTGAAATTCATAAAGTCGAGGTACCAAAAATGAAAATTCATCAGAAGAATTACCATGAAAATATTTATAGAAAAGGCACAGGGAAGTTAGGTTAGGGCAGTGGGAAAATGACTGAAGCCGAGATGCCAAGTCAAGACCAATAACATTGCAGATTCTTCTTTGATTTTATCAAGAATCTCTAAATACATAGCAGAAGCATCAGACCTGGTGTGACGGCAATATTCAATCGATGGTCAACGGGTAGACTTATAAATGTGCGAGAAATGCGGGAAAGATTGTCTAGCACTGAACAGTAAATCTCCCAGCAACTAACCTAGAAATTGCTTCAATATCAATTTAGTTGGTCATTATTGCTTTATTCGCCTTTTAGGCACTTTCAATCAAACAGTGTATTTATTGTGATCTGCTTTTTAGAGTATGGGCACAATTATATGTGTCATTCCGCTGAGGAATTTCAGAACTCATCAGATGAATGTAGGTTTGGTTCTCGGCGTATGTAGTCTAAGTTTAAGCATTTTGGGATTGAACTAATGACATCAACAAAACAAAATAAACTTTAACTGTACTTTATTTTCATGATAGCCTTCTCTTAGGCTCGTACAATTATCGCCTTCTATAGGTTGGTGCAAAAATAATGACGTAATAATGTCGTTTATTGACGTTAAAAAATACGTCGAAAAACGACATTATTACGTCATTATTTTGCACGAACCTAATATTTTCTTTTGACCAACCACGGTTTTAATCTGTACAGAGAAATACGGCCCGTCTTAAAAATAAATTTGGCTTATTTTTTTTTTTAATTCAGATATGTTCAAATCAATTTTGATTCGACAGCATCAAAATTTGCTTAAATAATTCTCTTGGAATATTTCCAAAGTCAAAAAGGAAAAAAAAAAAAAAAAAACCCCAATAAATCAATGATTAATTATGTTGACCTATTGGCTTTTCTACTTATTCCAGACACATTTGTTTTGAAATTGACGTCCTGGGAGTTATATAATTCCTTAAAACAATATTTCTTTAAATAGATTTATTTATAATCAAGTACTGATTAAATGGATGTTCTCGTGGCGTGATAGAGTCACGGAACAAGAAATCAGAAGGCCGGATTGTATTCCCTTTTGCGCAAATACACTTTGGAAATGTATGAATCCATCTCTTCTACCACCACCTATGGGTTAAATAGCAGTATAGATTGGACTGTCTACTGTGATTGGTAACTAATATAGGAGAAAGAAAAAACTGAATTGAAAACCGTATGTCACCTATGGGACACACACTTGAAATGTAATTAAGGTTCACTTGAGGGATCTGTGAATGTTTAAGGGATTCAAACGGGACTGAATAGACGGGCATGCTCAGAAACGAACAGCTATGCTGTAGATTAAAAAAAAAAACACCTCAATTTGCGGCGTGCTTCGTGTCGAAAAACTCGAAAGCTGTTGGTTGTATTTTTATTGCTCTTTCAAATTTAATTAATATTGAATAGAATTTTCCAGGAAGTTATTATATCGAACTCCGATTACCAGCCCGGCTGAGGTGGGGGGGGTTAAATTGTATTTGGATAATAACAGTTGCTTCTGACAAGATATAAATAAAAGGGGAGTGGTTTATTGATTATTTTAGTCAGCTGTAGCTGAGTGATTCCAAAGTACGCTGGACTTAACGGTGTTTTCCCTGCAACGGAAACGCATATTCGAACCCTGCAAGAAAGCAGAATCTCTTTAAGACTCTCGAATGCACAGGCCGGTAGACTTAGATCTACATTTTTTAAGAAATCGCACATTCAATGCCCCGAAAACCATCACCAAGCAGACCCAGGACTTTCACCAATCACGGTGAACGGGTGTTCTCTCTTGAACCACTACCAGGATTAAACTCAACCAAAAATATCAAGTGGCACTCGTACATATATGATCTATCGGTAAAGATACCAGAAAAAGGGCGATAACTGGCTACTATCCTTCAACGTAACAAGAGCCAGATCAAGCCGAAAATGGAGTACCGCTGTTATATATGGGCAGTCTTCACTTTCCTGTCTCGATAGAGTTCAAAAGCGTTTCTACGTTCTAGTGAGTGACGAATTATTTTCCACCCTACAACCCCTTTCCTCACAGGCGAATTGTCGCAAGCCTCTGACTGCTTATCGCTGTTTCCATGGAAAGTGCTCAGACATACTACATTCCTTGGATCCATCCGTTTTGTCGTTTACAACTAAGACCTGTCATGACACCCACGTTCGTATTCCATTGGTGGGTGTAAGTTCCACTCAAGTAGCTTCTTCCCACGAACCGCTGCTTCGTGAAACCGACTACCAAGAAGATGCTTTCGCGATCACTACACTCTTAACCTGTTCAAATATCAGGTCAACCGTTATCTTCCGTACTTATCCCCATAAAATGTGCCTCTTACTCTGTAATCCTCTACCTCCAGTGGCTCTTGGGCCTTGTACAGGATGAACATTATTGTAAAAAAAAAAAAAAAAAAGAGAATGTATCCACAAAATATAATGATTAAAGGAATAGGAAATTTCTTCTCCGACGGAGAACTGTGATCAGTTTGCTTGACGATGATAAAACACATCGCAAACTTGGATAAAGAATTCTAAATGTTTTAAATTAAAAGTAAGCCCGAAAGCATACGAATAATCCTCACCTCTCAGAATCTAACCAAATCTCCTAAAATATGAAATTATCCAAACCTATTTGAAATAGCAAGTTATATTAGCTTTTGAATCCATACTTAAATTCCTCACGTATAATTTGTTTAATCAAATCTTTTATCTAACGGGTTCATAATATGAGGCACGATAAAAAAAAATCCTGTAAGACGAAATATGGACAAAAACTTCGTAATCCAAAAACATGATCAAAACCTTGTAATACTAAAATCGAAAAAAAAAAACTTCGTAATAAAAGATATGACTAAACAAAAAAAACAAAAAAAGATAAAAAAAACCTCGTAATAGTAAATATGAAAAATAAAAGAATCATTAAAATATTTCCTAATAACACGTAAAATAATAAAAATCAAAATCTTCGTAATACTGAATGTGATTTTAAGAGACGACATAATAGGGGAAAATACGAGATATCATCAAAAAATTCCGTACTATAAGATATGATAAAAAGCTTCGAAATCTGAAATATGATAAAAAAATCTTCGTAATACGAGGCATGTTAAAAGTGCGTAATCTCTATCTATAAAAGGCAGGATGTGTGTGTGTGTGTGTGTGTGTGTAACGAATGCACGGCCGCAATTTTCGACGGATTTGCACCAAAATGTACATGCACATGCTCCAAGTTAGCGGGAAGGCCAAGACCTACTTTGCATTTTCCAACTCCCATCGATAGTGGAAATAATCGATTTTTTCATGCTTCTACGGCAGTTTTCATGTAGTTTGCGGCCATTTTCCACTGGTGAGAGCCTATAGCTGGTTGCCACTAATAGGCAGGAAGATTCTATTGGCCAGCATGAGAGCCAACAGCTGACTGACACGAATGTTAACTAGCATGCTAGCATGCAAAAAAATCGATATCTGCATTCGTCACAAGTGGGAAAAATTTAAATCTGCATGGCACTTTACTCCAGTTGGCTTATTCGCTTGCTTAAACTCAACGTTGATTCTGATTCCGCAGAACTGGGTTGGGTGTGAAAAAGTATTTGTTGTTAACATTCTTTTTTCATTCGGTTTTTCCAGTTACGAGTCCTTTTTTAAAGCTGATCGTTTTGTGTTCATTTTGTTTAGTTCTTTTTTCGTAACAGATTTAATGTTTAGTATAGAGCTTAGAAAAAATTTGTAATGTGAGATAGGCAAGAAGTAAGGCATGTAGCAACATCAGCACGGAAAAGGGCACTCCTTTAAAGGCAAGGAAGGGCAAAAATATTTTAAGTCAAGTGATAGCGATTGCTGTATGAGTCGTACGATTCTTGAATCAAGCCCGGGCAACACCGGGCCATGCTGCTAGTAAGAGATTAGTCAAAACTATATGATGTACATTTTGAAATGCTAGATATGATCGAAAACGTCGTAATACGAGGTACAATTACAAATTTCATAATATAAGGTATGGTGAAAAATTTCTAGCATTACATATAGAACCTTCCAAATACGAATTATGGCCACAAACTTCTTAATATGAGGTATGAGCAAAAGCTTCGTAATACTTAATTCATAATAATTTGATAATTTTCAAGAAAACATTCATAATATGACATAATATTAAAACCTTCGTAATACGAGGTATGATGAAAAGCTTCGTAAAGAAGCAAATAAGATAAAGGTTACAGCCTTGCAACAGCAACTGTTACTAAAAATGTCGATTGCCTAAGTAAAAGAAAATATCAAGTGTACGTAACGTTATTGGAAATAGGGTTTGAAATGGTGCTTGACTCTTATATCGCTTTTATTTCTTTATAATGTTTGTTAATGATTTATTTTCATGATAAGATCCAAAAATAGCAGTGGAACTAAAACAAACAATAATGTGGAATTGATAACCTATTATCAATATGACCTAATTCTTGTACAGTCAGGTGAAATGCATGATGATTTGTAAATATTTTCGTGTTTAGGGAAAAACGTTGGCAAAAATCCTCTCTTTACTTCTGCTAATCGAAGTCAAATTATTATTTTATTACTTAAATCTTATTTCTAGAGGACACCCGTACTTGAGTAGGTGCTCTGTTTATTTATTAAAAAGTATATTTATTTATTGTCATCTACAGACCTGAATATTCGACAAATCTTATTAGAAAAATATTGCGCTCTACAGCAGGATTCAAATCAGCGTTCACCTAGATAAAAACCGTCATTAGATCTGACGTGCTGTGACCTCTTGGCTACAGCCAACATATGGCAAAGCAAAGCCCGAATAGTGATTTTAAACATAAACCTTTCTCGAAATATACATCTCCGCTTGGTTCTGCATCCTAACGTAAACAAAGGAATTTTAGTAATGGGTTTTTCTTTTATTAATCCAAGAAATTTTTCACTACTTAAACGTTATTTTAGTGGATACCAGTATTTGAGTAGACGCTCCGTTTATTTATTAAGCAGTATATTCAGTCATTTTCATCTATTGGCCCGAATATCCGAGTAAGCATATTAGAGAAAAACCCCTCTCCGGTAGGATTTGAGCTACTAGGTGAACGCAGGTTCGAATCCTGTCGGTGAACACATATTTTTCTCTTAATAAGATTACTCGAATATTCAGGCCGGTAGACGAAAAGAAATAAATATACTCTTTAATAAATAAACGGAGCGTCTACTCAAATACGAGTATCCACTAAAAATAACGTTTATGTAATAATAATAATATATGATGGTCTGACGATTACGTTTAGCATAAAACAGAATGTCACCTCTATATGTTGACTTTAATGTACAAGTTAAATATTTACATACAATTCTATCCATAGTATTGAGCATCTATCAATTCTCTCTCTCTCTCTCTCTCTCTCTCTCTCTATCTATCTATCTATATATATATATATATATATATGTATATACATACATTCATACATACACACACGCACACTAATACAAACACTCATATATATATATATATATATATATATATATATATATATATATATATGCGCGCATATTACCTGTTTTAGTGGACTCAGCAATTTTCAATCTGGTTGTCTGAATCATCTTCCAGAAGCGAGAGCAAGATCTAAAAGGTCAGCCAATCTAACAGTAATCTCATCTCACAATCCTCACACTTGCTCCATATGTGGCCTCCTTTGTAAATCACTAGTGGGTCTTAAATGCCACTTAAGATTAGCGCATAAACTTTCATAACTGAATCAATGATCCGTCAGATCCTCATACGTCGAAACCAACGGAAGAATCATTATATGCGCGCACACACACACTGATATATATATATATATATATATATATATATATATATATATATATATATATATATATATACTCATACAAACATTCATATATAATTTTAAGTTATTCTATTTTCATGGATAACTTTGCTCAGTATCAATATCGAGAGCAGTGACAGTCTCGTTCGCATCTCAAAATTCAGCACGGATCTCAAGGCAAAAAATCTCCGGCTCGTCTTAAAAAAAGTATCGTATATCTGTACTCACGTATCTCAAGGCATTACTCTATATAATACTTTCATTAAAAACAACTGACAAGTTACGGCGGTTACGTTTTGTTTTTTTTCCTTTTATTTTTCTTTTAATCTAGGCATAACATTGGCAGCCGTTTTTTTATGAAACTTATGTAAAAGAGGAATTGCTTCTCCAATACCCAATTATATATATATATATATATATATATATATATATAGTAAAGGTAAAACAAAAATCTGTGGGTGTATAATCCAAGTGGGTCCTAGTAATATAAAAATATTAAAATTGATCCACAAAATGAGCTCAATGTGTTTATTATTACAGAGCAAATAAAATCCCAAATTATCTCATATGGGGAATAGACTTCGTTAGTCTTATTCAACCCCGGCGTAGACTGAGTTTGTGTTGGAATTAGAAATTTAAAAGTGACAGTTGCTACAATATATATATATATATATATATATATATATATATATATATATATATATATATATATAGTGAAGGTAAAATAAATTTCCGTTGGAGTAGGCCCTGTTAATATTAAAATTGATCAACAAAATGTGAGGTCGATGGATTTTATTTTTACAGAACAATATAATGAATAATCAAAAAAAATTATTTTTGTCTCATGTGGGGGATTATCTATTTCGGCAGACGATACAAGTGGTCGTCTGTCTTTTCATGTATTTTTATGTATTGATTAAAAGGTACTTTCGAAAGAGGATAGCCATAGATTGATTTATAATGCTTAGAAACGAACAAACAGACATTAAATTTGTTCTGTTAGTTGTAAAAATGTTTTTAATAACTAGAGAAAAATGAATAATAATAATACTTTATCTAAGAATTTCGTAAAATGTGCTTCTCGCCTTATTTTCATTAGAAATTTAATCGATTTTTCTTTTATTTTCAGGTGAGTCACTGCCGAATTAATCGTAAGAAATCCTTGGGCTTTTTTTGGTGAGAAAACTTTTATCTCTTTAGGAAAAAAAAAACACATATCCAAAATATATAAAAAGAAGAGAAAAAAACAAAACAAAAAAAAACAATCATGTGTGTCGGATGCATTGGATAACTAAAGAACAGTTTTACAGAAATTTCACAGTCGAAAAACTTACGTGTATAAAGTTTATGGATCTCTTCTTACAATTACATAAAAAAAAGACTGGAACACTCGACAACTTAGTCAAGATTTCTGTTAAATTTGATTTTCTGGTGGCTCAGCTCCAGTCGCTTTCTCACCGTCTAAGTTTGCCTCTTTGTGTCTTTCTTATAAATAATGTCATGTTAATTGTTGAGCTCTTCATAGAGACAATGAGGTATTATGGTGAATGTCGTAAGAAAGCTAAGTAAGATTGCGTTGTTTTGGTATAAGTAATATTGTTGTATGTTTGAGTCAGTGTTTGTGGCTAGCTAAGTTTAATGTTAACAGAATATCGTTCTTTACCCCTATTCCCCATTTTAGCCTTGTGCCACATTTTCTGTATTGAAGGAGAAATAAATATCGCTCTTCACTGTGGTACCCAAGCGCAGTTCTCGTTTTCATCAATTTACAGTTGAGTTGACGAGATGTAACCTAACCATAAATTCTATGCTAACAGTTTCTTCTCTCACATTTCTTGCTTGTGGAACTCCCTTCCGGCTCCATGCTTTCCATCTAATCTGCAAAAATTTAAATTCAATGTCAATCGCTATCTACTGTCCTCCTGATTACAGTTTCCTCTTCTTACTCATTATTAATGTTTCTGTTCCAAATTCTTCCACACATCTTGCGTTTTTGTGGCTTTACTGTCTTGCATAGGGTGAAGCTGATTAAGAAAGAAAGAAAGAAAGAAAGGAAGAAAAAAGGAAAGAAATAAAGAAAGAAAGAAAGAAAGAAAGGAAAGAAAGAAAGAAAGAAAGAAAGTGGTGCAATGGAGTGAGAAATCGGAGAGCCAAGTTCAAATTCCATTCGGGTTCGTTAATTTCACTTACCCTTGGGAAAAGTGTGAATCCATCCCTAGCCCATCCCTACCCCACCTCCGCCAGTTATATGCTGAATAGCAGGACAGACTGGGTTCCATAGCTTTGGTTGTCCACCAGTCTACCGCTGAAAGAATCGGCAACCTACTGCGGGAACATCTGCCGAGTAGGTCATGAATCGAAAGAGCGCATATCACGTATGGCACATCATCATCACCCTTCGACCTCCCTGTGGTTGGTAGGAACTCCATTAACAATCCCTTTCCTTAATTCTCAGTCCTCCATTGCTGTCCCCAAATCACCAATGTCCAACCCTGAGCCCTGAGTCCTGGTGTCTGGGAATGTCAACTTTCGTGAGAAGATAACTCCATAAGGATGCCATAGAAGTAAGGATAAAACGATTTCCTCGTTCGCTCGGTGACATTGTCCGGCAAACAGCAATCGCTTTTGTTTGAGCTTAAGAGAGATTAGTCTCAGTTCTCTGTAAATTGTGATCTGCGTTGCATGGGATCTCCAACTGATGTTCTAGATCTTTCTAAGCAGATTTGTATATAGAACTTAACTTATTCACTTAAACACTTGCTGATGGTACAAAATCTTAAATATAACATGAAAAAGCAGATATATGTTGAAAATTATAACAGGAAAAGTTATATGCTGGTGAAAGTACTCTTAAACGGCCAGCTTTTAATCAACCTTTATCAAAGAGGATTGGTGATAAATTTAAAAGAGAAAACAATAAAACGTAATTGCTAATAAAAAGTTAAAAAGGGGATAAGTCAGCTTAAGCAATATCAAGAATAAAGAAAATACTTTCGTTTGCAAAGAGGCAGTTGTTGTCTAGATATAAAAATAGATTAAAACATTTTGAAATGAAATGACGAACATACAACAATTATGAATTTGAAGCAGTGATTTGAAAATTTTTCTTAGACAAGAATATCAGTTGAGATAATTGGCAACTAATCTCGAAAATGGCCAACAATCTTTTGTTAAGTGGGGCAATGAATGGCTTGTTAATTGTAACGCATCAAAAACCTCTGTCTCTTAACACTTTTTGACTTCCTGATGGCTAATACTAGCCTCATTGCGCCTTCTCGGACTAACGTTTTCCGTTGAAAGATGATATTGAATCAATTTCTAGAGCTGCTACTAGGAAGGTTAGTTCATTGTGATGAGCAAGACAATTTTTCTCGACAAAGTCTATCTTACATATTTATAAGTCTAGCATTTGATCATGCTTTGGGTATTGCTCCCACATATGGTTTGGTGTTTTTGCTATATATTTAGAAATTTTTGATAAAATCCAAAGATGAATGTGCAGTGCTATGGGTTCTGATCTGGCGTCTCGACTTCAGTCACTTTCCCATCGTCGTAACATAGCTTCTCTGTGCCTTTTCTATAAATATTTTCATGGTAATTGTTCGGATGAACTTTCCTCTATGGTACTTAGACTTTATGAATTTAAGCGCAGTACAAGATTAGCAGCAAGGTTTCATCATTTTACAATTGAAATGGCTCGCTGCAACCGCAGGTTCTATGCAAACAGTTTCTTCGATCCCACTTTTCGCTTATTGAATTCTCTTCCAACTTCTTGCCTTCCAGTCAACGTTGGTATTCAAAACTTTAAACGCGAATTGTCAATAAGGATGCAGTAACATTTTGGACACTATCGAAGCTGGAAAGTGAAGATTTTGGCAGCTCCTGGCCATATATGGCAACAATCTTTGGTCTGATCTGGCTCTTGTAAAGGTAGAGGATAGCAGAAGGAGTCTGGTACTTACAGGAATGGTACAGTTCTATTGTCATTCTGGTCATTTTTCTTTTGATTTTGCTGCTATCATCCAAGAGAAGGTATGGTGAATTTGAGCAGTGATAAATATAGAACAACTGCTACACCCCAACTGACGCTCTCGCGCTGATAATCCTGGCCTGAGGCCCCATGTTGTCGTCGCTGCAGGCACCGTTCGTCACCTCAAATGTTTTTTGTTCCGAAAATTTGTTCGTCAACCGATTTGATCGTGATGAGAGATGTTCATGAGTGGAGTTGGCAAATTTTTATTCATTTAAAACCGAATTATTTTCTTAATGGATCGGGGGCACGAATTCTAGTCAAATTAAAATTTGATTGGTTCATTCATTCCTTCTCTACAACTTATCAACCATTTCCCTGTTATTTAAAACCAGAAAATATTTTTGGGTTGTAAGAATTTTTTTTGAGATAATAATGGTTTTACGGATAAATGTCTTACTAATTAACCCATAGCTGGGGAGATAAATGTTTGATTCATACCTAATGTGTATTTGATAAGCAAACAAGAAATCATAATGTTGATATTAAGTGGGTGATCAATTCTATATTACAATCAATATATAAAATGATCCTTCAATTTGGGGTCATAGTCCTTTCTACTACAGAGAATATAAATAAATCTAAAAGACATATCTGTGTAACTAATCAGTATTTGATCGATTGATTCGTTTTGTACGGCTTATCAACTCTTTTCAGGTTATTTAAAGCCAGAAAATATTTTTAGCTTGTAAGAATTTTTGTTAGATAATAATGTTTTTTAGGGATACAAGTCGCACGAATTAACCCATAGTTGTAGGAAGAGGTGGATTCATGCCTTTCCTAAGGGTATTTGCGCGTAGGTGAATATAATGAACTCCGAGCCATTATCCGTTACACAACCGACACGCTCCGACGGCCCCTGTATTCTGAAGGGATCACCCATCTAGATTCGAAGTTGCTTAACTTCGAAGACTAGCTGAACAATGAGATTATCTTTTGAAAGCTATTAATGCACAATGGACTCTTTTGATTCTATCTATTTTAGACATTTACTGACCCAGACAAGGCTAGTTCAGTCAGTCAGTTATATGCCATGTGTGATACACTCTTAGGTGATCATGTATCTTTCGATATATGACTGACGAGGCAGATTTTTTTTTACCACAGTAGGTTGCTATTTCTTTCCGCGGTAGACCAGTTGCCATCCAAAGCTATAGAACCCGGTCTATCCTGGAGGTGGTGGAGAAGAGGATTCATACATTTCCCAAATTTTGTAAATGAATGCAATCGTTTCGACTGGAATTCGAATTACTTCTACTATAACTCTATAAATTTGCTACTTTGTTCGGATCTATATACAATTAATATAAATGTGCAAGTATTAATTCGTGTTAATCCATACTAATTCATTAGGATTCTTGTAAATCGTTTAGCAAACTAAGCCCCAAAGCTGTATACTTACCTTATTTTAAACTGGAATGATTACATCGAGTTGATTGTTAAATCTGCTGCTAATAATGTTAGTTCACTGTGTTGTGCCAGACAATTTATCTTAGCAGAACTAAAACTATATTGAAACTGTTGCTAGTACTACTGCTAAGAATGTTGGTCACTGCGTTCTCCTAGTCGTGGGTATTCCGATAAACTACATCCGGTAGAAACCGCCTCTGATCGGGGTATAAAAGGTTTTGAGGGGCATGGAACCATTTCTTAATTGCTGTTGTTCTCAGGTCCATCCTAACCCGGGGTGGTAGCACCCGTTAGGGTTCCAGCTATGGGTAACTAGTGAACCGCCGAACAAAAAGCATGGTATGACGATAAACTACATCCGCGTCCTGGGTATGACGATAAACTACATTCGCGTCCTGGGTATGACGATAAACTACGTCCAACAACAAGGCTTCAGATAATGTTTTCGGAAAAATAATGTTGCCAGCTATACGTTTTTGAAACAATAATGTTGCCAGCTATATGTTTTTTGAAACAATAATGTTGCCAGCTATACGTTTTTTGGAAAAAAATATGTTGCCAGCTATACGCGTTTGGAACAATAATGTTGCCAGCTACGTGTTTTTAAAACAATAATGTTGCCAGCTATGCGTTTTTGAAAAAATAATGTTGCCAGCTATATGTTTGATAGTACTGTATATTTAATATATGTATAGGTATATGTGTATGTATGTGTACGGGTGTGTGTATATATATATATATATATATATATATATATATATATATATATATACCTTAATTTGGCATTAAATGGCCCACAGTGGTTGATATGCCATAAAATGCAACCAACCGAACAAAAACAAAACAGTATGAAAGTATAAAAATAGATTTTCATTGTAAAAATACCAGCAATATTTATTTATATGAAAAAATGCCAATGATACATATTTATAGCAAAATTACCAACAATACATTTTATCTGAAGTAGAAAGCATACAATTGCGTTTAAAATATATATAGTTGAAGCCATAAAATTGTGTTCAAAATATTTAAATTTCGGCATTAAATAACCCATAGAGGTGTTGATATGCCGCTAAACAAAAACAACCAACTTTGTTCTCCTGAATCTATCTTATACATTTATAAGTTTCCCCTTCACCCGTGTATCGAATATTACTGCCTGCCGCATCTGGTCTGGTGCATTTGCTATATATCTAGAGATTCTTGATAGAATCCAAAGAATCTGCAATGCCATCGATCCTGATCTGGCATCTCTGCTTCTGTCACTTTCTTACCACCCTAACGTAGCTTCTCTGTGCATTTTCTATAAATATTTTCATGGTGATTGTTCTAATGAGCTTTCCTCTTTGCTTCGTAAACTTTATGAATGCTGTCCGGTAAAAAAAGCGGTAAATTCAGTAAGACGCGAGAAAACCGTTGGAAACTGTCGACGACTGATGTGGCTGTGAAATTCCCATTTCTGCAGATTTCGGTAATCCCAACGTCGGATGTTCTTCTTTGAAAGGTACGATAACTTGATGCTATCAGTGAGTTCTTTAGCCATACGAGAAGAGCAGAACGAAAGACAAAAGTTGTCTTCAAATAACCTTTAAATGATGACTCAACACGGAGGCCTACATCAAGTTCCTTGATGAGGTAGTGATGCCCTGCGTCAAGAGGGTGGCTGCTGGAATACCCTATGTCTGGCAACAGGACTCTGCACCATAACACACAAGCAGGAGAACCCTGTGATGGCTATCAGACAATTTCTGCGACCACATCACCCTTTATATATGGCCACCTAACTCCGCAGACTACAACCCACTTCATTATTATGTGTTGGGCGCAGTTGAACGAGAGATCATCAAAACTCCTTGTAAAATCAAAGATGAACGGAAGGCAAGAATTATGGCAGCATTCACCAAATTAAACAAGGAGAACGTTCAGAAGAGTTGCAGGAGATTCAGAAGACGTCTGAAGGCCGTGGTTGAAGACAATTGCGTTTAATTGAATAAATTTACTTTTTAGTACTTCAATGTATTTTTGTGTAATTTTAGTAAATATATCTGTTAAAATGAGATGTCAGTGTTATTTTCGTTTTTGCATAATTAAGACGACAATTTATCCATCGCTTCCTGTAATTTGTGAATGAAGTGATGACATCATTTTTTGTGTGACGAATTTGTCTATAAAATATTATGGGTTGCCTACAATTTCAACAATGTTTTCCCGCCTTTAATACACAAATTGCGAAATAACACAGACGCCTTCGGCAGAGTTATTTGTTTCTTCCCTGACCTTCGCTTATCCATACCTCTACATAACTCGATTTATCTACCGATAAAAGATAATCTCAATTCCCTTAATCAGACATCTTATTTATTTTGAAGTATTTTAAAATATTTGCAAAAGTATTGTCATATTTCACGCTTTTCATTTTCCTGACGAATGTTAATTCGTAAGTTAATGACTGAATAAGCCCATGGTGAGTTATATGACAATAAAATATCTGTAGAAATCCCCCCTTCCCTTATCGGATAGTTAAATATTTGAGCTTAACGATATAACAAAATATAGCAATAAAAATCAAAAATATGAATGCTGGTCGTACAAATGCAAAGATTTGAAATTGAGAAAAATAAATTTTCTAAATAAATCAAGTTTTGCTGTTAATTAATTAATTAATTAATTAATTAATAATAATAATAATAATAATAATAATTCTTTCATTTATTCTTTCATTTGAAAAATATTATGATTTGGGAATAGATCCATTAGAAACAAAAAGGATACTGAAAACAACAAGGATACTTCGAAAAGTATTGGAGACAATCTGCTGATGAAAAGAAAAAGTGACAGGTTTATTATCTTAAGTCAAGAGAGGTAAGCTGAAAATATTATGGATTGCCTACAATTTCAACAATGTTTTCCCGCTTTTAATACAGAATTGGAGAAGCAATGACGCAGATATTTTCGGCAGAGTCATCTGTTGGCCAAGAGCTCACAGACACTTTTGAATTCTATCAAGGCTGGTGGGTGAGGTTTGGGCAGTTCCCGCCCAAATATGACAAAGTACTCCATCTTTGACCTCATCTGGCAGGTAGAGGATAATAGGAGAAGTCAGGTACCTACTGGAGTGGTACAGGAAGCCGATCATTTTATCTGCATCCTTAGCAATGGATCGGTATGGATGTACTTGAGGCCCAATAGTCTTTCTAGACACAATGCCTGAGTAGTTGACTGGATTTTGGACAAAGCTGGATGGTAAAAAGTCAAAAGTTACTTAGAGCAACGAAAGAAAATAATTTGTGGAAAGGCATGATCGACCATACCCTGAAGAAACATGCCACAAAAGAATATACAGGAATTTTGATTTACGAATAGCATTCGGAGACAAAAACAAAAACATCACATAGATGATTCTATGTTGTGTTGTACAATTAGAGTTTCATGTTAGTGATACCACGACTTACCACAACGAGTTAAAGTTAGTTAGCTTAGTTTTTATTTACACAAATGTCGACGAGGTCAGTGGGTCGACAAAAACCTGTTTTTCTTTCGTGTACTCTTCCGTGAAATGCTGTTTTTTTTTTTTTTAATTTACATCCGAATAAAGATCGGATCAATAGTTCAGATATTCAGTCGACTGAATACGAATTTTCATCCCGCGTGACACAAATCTCATGACTTAACTGAAACACACACACACACACACATACACACACGTACACATACATACACATACATACACATACATATCTGTCTTGCATTACATATTGATTGTATTAATCCTAAATCCGATTAGGATTAACATTGTGATTTTCAATGTCAAACTCGTGAATCATGCTTTTGACAGATAAAAATTTATCAACCGAATTTAGTAAATCTGCAAATTGTTAACATATGACATTAGATTATTGGGTCGAGGTGTGAGTGACCCTAGCTGTTAATGGAGCAGCAAGCTGAATCGGCAAATCGAGTTCAATCTCCAGCAGGATTAATCTGCTTTCATTTTACACCATGTCTTTAGAAAAAAGCATGGATCTACACCTCCCTCCAGCAGTTGGACCGTTTTAATCTTGCAAATGCATTTCATATTGACCGTTCGATGATAGATCGGGGATCGATCCTTGCTGCTTCTACCATGTAACCGACCCCAACTTAACCAGTATGACTTCATGGTCACTAATATGTAATGATCTCAGATTAGTCATGAAAGAGAATTACTTGGCCTGGCATCCCAACAACCTAATGGGTCATGGGAATGGTGAAATTAGAGGTTTCCCTGTAGGAAAATTTCAGCATTCACTGATCGAGTAAAACATTACTATCGGTTGAAACTTATATATTTTTTATATTAAAAGTTTTTCATGAAATTAGGCTGCTTAGGTCCA
>OZ010614.1:53631177-53633677 GCA_963932145.1 Acanthosepion lycidas | reverse complement strand
AAAGGTCAACACCAAATCGAAAATTCGATTGTATTAGTCCAGATGCCATGTCGGAACTGATTACATTACAGGCTCTTGGAACTTTATTGCGAATCTTGAGATAAATAGCAGGAGCGCCAGCCAGTCCAGATTTAGCAGAAATATTCTATGCACGGCGGATGGTAACTTTTTGTTTGTTAAAATCACTTCTTGCATCATAAATATACCATATGCAAAAATACATTTTGTAGACAAGTGTTATGACGCTTGCGTTGTATCGTAACGGTCCGTGATCGATTCTCAGTAGTGGATGCGCACTGCTGACGAGTTCCCCCCAACAAAAAAGGACGAAACGGCCGTCCAGTGCTTTCTGCATTCTGCTGAGGATTGTTGACCTACACTCGAAGAATTATTATGTGCAATTATTCAAATCTCCAAATATGAATTAAAAAAAAAAAGGAAAAGAAGGAAAACTTTTGTTAGTCAACACGTTCCGTCCACTGATGTACTTTATCAAGGCAAATGTAAGGATTTTATTTTGCAACAAGTATTTATAAACAAAAGTAAAAATGTTAATTTAAAAAAAAAAATTAAATTCAAGATACACTGAAAAATATTCATCAGGTCAACTGAAAATTATAGGTAAATTATAGAGAATGTTAAGTGATCAAATTATATATATATATATATATATATATATATATATATATATATATATATATATATATATGTGTGTGTGTGTGTGTGTGTGTGTGTTTTCATTTATAAAGACAAATATATGGAAATCCGAGTAATGGTCGTTTGTAAAATTGTTTCCAAACTGTAAATATAATAGCAACAATAAAATCTTTTTTTAAAACTCACTTCCTTTTAAATGTTAATGAATTAGCGATGATCTCAGATACAATGGTAATATTAGCCGTTTCCTTATAAGGAAACATTCAGCATTCAGTCACCTAACACCCAGAACTACTCTCTGTTGAAATTTATAAAATAATTTTCTTAAGTCCAGTAGCTGGTATCGCTCTTTCCAGTACTGATGGGGAGTTTCCTTCCTAACCTTTTGCTTGAAGTAGACCAGATGCCATCCAAGGCTATAGGACCCGGTCTGTCCTGTTATTTACCCATAGCTAGAAGAGGTTTCATACCTTTCCCAAGGGTATTAGCACGTAAGTGAATGTAATGGATTCGACTGGAATTCGAACTCTCCGATTCCTCAGTCCTAGCTATCTATGCTACTTCAAATTCCTTTTTTCATCTGTGAGAAAACTGTTTACTTATCACTGTCCTATTACAAAGCAGTACAGCATTCTTTATGCTGAACCTAATTTAATTTTTCTGTTTCTTAATAGTAATACTTTCTTTAGCATTCGGAAATGATCTTTCCCTTCGAATTTCGGTGTCATATTTTTTCTTGGCCTCTCACTCGTAATCTGTTCCTTGAACTTACATATATATATATATATATATATATATATATATATATATATATATATATATATATATATATATCGATACTGTAGCTTTTACTGAGATAATCTTTTTATTATTATTATTATTAAAAGAAGAATTACGATTATTGGGTCAATACTTTCATGGTTCTTCAGTTGCCACAATATGGTGCATGGCCTGACCTCTTCTACTACTCACTGTTGCTTGGTAAACGTTATTACGTTTCAAGCACTTTGCACTCAAAGGTGAATTGCTTTTAGGTTTACAGGGAAGGAGAGTTGGTATGTACATGTGGCTGATGAAAACATTTTTTCTGTTTTTATGCTTAGATAGTAGGTAAACGGAAGTTATAAAAGCAATAAACAAATAATAATCGAAAGAAAGAATAGAGAAGGGAAAGAAAGAAAGAAAGAAAGAAAGAGAAATAAAGAGAAAAACGGAAGAATAAATAGAGAAAATAAAGGAAAGAAAGAATAAGCAGAGAAATCACAGATAAAAAGAAAGAAAGAATAAATAGAAAAAACATAGATAAAAAGAAAAAAAGAAAGAAAAAACAGAAAAAACACAGATAAAAAGAAAGAAAAAAGAATAAACAAAGAAATTAAAGATAAAAAGAAAGAAAAAACAGAAAACAGACAAAAAGAAAGAAAGGAGGAATAAACAGAAAAACAGATAAAAAGAAAGAAAGGAGGAATAAACAGAAAACAGATAAAAAGAAAGAAAGAAAGAATAAACAGAAAACAAATAAAAAGAAGGAAGAATAAACAGAAAACAGATAAAAAAAAGAAAAAAGAATAAACATATAAAAAGAAAGAAAGGAAGAATAAACAGAAAACAGATAAAAAGAAAGAAAGAATAAACAAAAAACAGATAAAAAGAAAGAAAGGAAGAATAAACAGAAAACAGATAAAAAGAAAGAAAGAATAAACAGAAAACAGATAAATAGAAAGAAAGAATATACAGAAAACAGATCAAAAGAAAGAAAGGAAGAATAAACAGAAAACAGATAAAAAGAAAGAAAGAATAAACAGAAAACAGATAAAAAGAAAGAAAGGAAGAATAAACAGAA
>OZ010614.1:53571177-53626177 GCA_963932145.1 Acanthosepion lycidas | reverse complement strand
CTTACTTCTTAAAATAACGACAAGCATTCATATTTATTATTGTTATTGCAATATTTTTTTAATGTTGTTAAACTCAAATATTTAACGATGCGATAGAATTTTTACGGATATTTTATTGTTATAGAACTCGCCATGAACTTAATCATTAACTGAAAAATTAAGATTGATCAGAAAATTCAAATAGGAACACCGTTAAATCTTCACGGGTCTTTCTAGCCATTATTATTTTTCTTCGTTGCAAGTGTGTGACAAGTTTGATATTTGAGAAAGTCATGTTTATCTTACGGGCGCCTGTGGCTTGAATTCAACGTATACTTGCTTACTGTAAACTATTGAGCGGTTGTTGGGATATCACATGTCTTAGAGTCTCAGGAATGGCAGTTTCTAGAGCAAGAAAACTTAACAGAACTCATATGTTTTGGATTTCGTTATCATGTTAGACTTTTTTTTTGTTTGTCCTACTGTTTAATCCATAGCTAGTAGAGGAAGAGATTCACATTTAATATGAATTTCTTTTTCAAAGTATCGAAATGAATACTAGTAGCTTCGGCCGTAATTTGAACCAGCCCGCCAGCTCCATTTTCCGATTTGGTAACCATTACGACAACCACATCTCTAACAGTTGGTGTGAAATTGTTGTTGTTTTCAATTCGATCCTAAAAAATCCACTTTTTCAAATGCTGATTTTATAAGCAAGCAGGCACTACCGTTCGTCTTCAGACACTGGTGTTAAACAAGGTTCCTATTTCTCTTTATATGGTCTTCAGTCTTAATTCTTTTTATCTGGAAGTTTGGCCCTATACATTCTTTTTTCCTTCATTCCTCCATTTGTCTGTGCATACTTTTGGATATAAAAGCATACTTGACAGAAAATAAAACATGCAGAAATGACAGGAAAACATGGTAAATTGTATGTAACTTTATGTAGAATTTACTTATATTTTTGTATGTATTTTTTAGGTTACACTTGTTTTATGGTACATGTGATAAAAGGGAGAATTTACTGCGTAGTATTACAATCCATATTGCAGAGAGAAGTCGAACACGTGTTGCCCGTGCCAAGGTTCGTGGCGAAGAGGTTGTATTTAACGTCTTTTGGCGATATGTTCGTATTTCTGACAGGAACAGTTTTTGTTGCATGTATTTTTATTATTTTTAATTTTTATTTAATTTATTTTATACAACCTTTTTATGTTATTGTTTTATTTTATTTGTAATATTCATTATTATTATTATTTTGTATTTTATTTTTATTTATAATAATAATAATAATCCTATATGCTGCTAAGCATAGCTTAGTAAATGTAACAATCTTTATCATTCTTAATGCAAGATAGAAATCATTTGTATACACTGATACACTCTGACAAGTCTCATAATTACAAAGTCTCATCATCCCAAAGTTTCGGCCGCTGTACTCTCCAGTCTTCTTGAAGTATATAAATAACCAAAAGGACAATGGGAGTAGTAATACTGAATTACTTTATTATCGGACCAACAAGATACAAATACCAAAGTACAGTCAGCCCCTGGCCACTCAGCTGTTTATATAACACCCGGAGGAAGTAATTTATGTTCTCCAGTGTCTGCCTGTAGAAGTCCCCCATTTTCTAATGAGACCTTTCATCTCGACTCTCTACAAAGTACAGGGTCATCCGAAATTCTTATCACGCCCTACATCTCTTCCAAACTGTAGGAGCTCGTGTCAACTATCTGAAATAGTAAAATTATGTTATATAGGGGTGACAAGTCTTACAGATTGCCGTCTACATGTATTCGGAAATGTTTGTAGTGGTAGAAAAATAAAAAAGGTAATTCAAAAATTAAAGATTTGGGTTTGCCAGGAAGAAAGAAAAACAAAAAAGATAAGAATTAAATAAACACATGAGACCAAAGGTTATCGTTCCTAAATGTAGGCGAAGAAAAAGGGATTGTCAAGTGAGTCATTTCTGGAACCAGTCAAAATCAAGAACAATTCAGGAATGAATTCTATTGTCTTTAAAAAAAAAAAAGTATGAAGACACATAGTGACGAGCAAGGAAACGGACCGGACCAGCCGTTGAAAAGAATTTCACCCGCTGTCTCTTACCCTCAAGCTTCGAACATGCCTAAAAATCCCACAGAGAAAATCGAAAGAATTACACTTATCAAGAAATACTTACATACCTATACAGACATATTAACAAAAACACTCCTCTTTCTCCCCCCTCTCCCTCTCCCTCCCTCCCTCTCTCTCTCTCTCGCGATATATATATATATATATTAAAATTTTTAAATTAATGTGAACTGCAAAATATGTCCAACTGTGTTTTTTGAAATAACCACAATATGTCTATATATGTTAATGTATTCTTCCTTTTCTTCTTTTCCTACTTTTTCCTTCCACCCCTCCTTCCACATTTGCTTTCTTATTTCTTTTCTTTTCTTCTCTTTTTTTTCTTTTTGTCTCGTTTTTTGTGAGATAATTTATTAAATAAGGCAGTGTCTGGTCTTTATACCCTCTTACTCTTAACTATTTTAATAAAAGTAGATTTAAATTTATTCCTATATCTCGTTTCCTTCTCTTATTTCGACCATATCTGTCGTCCTCCTCCTGCCCCTCTCTCTATCACCTTACATCAACAAACTACCCCTCATAAGTGCATAAAAATAATACGTAAATTTAAAACCATTTTTTATGCTTGGAAATGTGATCTGAGGAACCAGTAAAAAAACACCTTCATTGGGAAATCAAATATAATCAATGGACCCTTAAGGTTGTCTGTTTTTTTAATTAAATTAATATTTGCTCTGGTTTGGCATTGAGCTCTCTGGATTACATCCTCCTTTGGATTATCCATACGGATTACCAAACTTTTCATTACCTAACTGTATATATATATATGTATATATATATATAATAACGGGCCACTCGTATTCGAGGATAGCCGTTTTACTACGGCGGTTAGTCAATCCCTATTGCAGGCGCTTGTTCAGGCGCATTTGTGTTTATTCAACACCCACAGAGCCCACCTGTGGTTTATACTGCAACTATGTCTTAGTTAGAGTCTCTGCGAGAGAGCATGTTATCTAACGTGATTAACAATTTGAACAAACCCAGTACGCTCCAGCAATCGGCTTTCTGCTTGCACTGCTATCGACGGCCCTCAAGAGTTCCGTCTGCCCAATTTCACTCACAAGGCTTGGGTTATATATATATATATATATATATATATGTGTGTGTGTGTGTGTGTGTGTGTGTGTGTGTGTGTGTGTGTGTCTGTGTATGTGAAAAGTGTGTGTATATAAATATAAATATATATATATATATATATATATATATATATGTATATATTATATGCGCGGTACTTATTAGAAAGCGCTCAATATCAGAGATAGAGCTAACACAGTCATCAAAAACAGACAAATAAACAGCTTTAATTATAACAAATAAACCCCCTTTTTTTCAAAAATTTAAAAAGAAATATAAATAATAATAATTTTTACCTATCATAATTTGACGCAAACCCCACCACACGTATATACATACGTGCGAGGAAATATTATTCAGTGGAAAAATAAAATATATGACATGTATACATTCACGAGACATTTCCGCCACACTTCCAATCTTTAAATTTCAACATACAAATGCGTATGTATAGACACAACGCCACCCGTATACATACATATGTCATATTCGAAACTGCCCACATATGTTTATATATGTATGAGTCCCGACGGACGATCAAGTATGTATATGTGTCTGCATACATCGATGTTTGCGTCAGTACGATGAAAAAAACGACGAAGTTTCCCCCACCACTTCCACAATAACACCAATACACGCAATCTACATAAAACCAAAATTTAAAAAAAAAATTAATCAGTTTGTCTGACGATCGCTAAAGCGTGAAACCCAGGGTAACAAACTCACATTTATCCAAGCAAATATATATATATATATATATATTATTCAGTTATGTGCCATGCGTGATACACATTAGGCGATCATATATCTTTCGTTACATGACTGTTTTCTTTCTGCGGTAGACCAGTTGGCATTCAACGCATAGCTTGGGTGGGGAGAAGAAGAGGATTCATACATTTCCCAAGGGTATTAGCACGGAAGTGAATCCCTTACATTCACATGTGTGCTAACACGCTCGGAAAAGGTATGAATCCTTTACATTCGACTGGAATTCGAACTCTCCGATTCCTCAATCCGAGTCGCTATCCATTACCGCACCTCCATACGTGTGTGTGTGTGTGTGTGTGTGTGTATATATATATGAGTGTGTGTGTGTATAGGAACTCATCAGTACATGCAATATATATATCTTTGTATTAATTATTTTTGCATGCATTTTAAAAAGTCATAAATTGATGTTTATTTTGATAAAAAAAGGCGTTATCCGAAGATAACCACCTGTAATCAAGTAAACCCCTATTTTAGTGACTCTCACATCTCTACACTTACAAACCACCACATGAGGTCTTCGACTCCGATGTGTTCTATGAATTTCGAACCGCTGATTGTTACAGGGTAAATTCTTGTCATTCCTCTTGTCTGATTTCCGAATATATTAAAGTATAATTTTCCATTTAAAATAATTCCTAAAATAATTGTTAATCACCTTCACCACACCAGAAATATGATTTCCGGTAACATTTCTCGCACAAAGACGACGTGTTCAAAAGAAAAGGACTATTTATAACTGATGATAAAATATAACGAAGAAATTCTTGATGATACAGGAAGCCGGAAGTAGAAAGTACGAATAGAGAACGTATGATCTCAGGCAAAAGTGAATCATTGTTTGAACCATTAAGACCTTTATACAAAGAATAAAAATAAAGTCACTATATAGTTACTTATAATAATAATTAAGGCAAAACAATTAATCAACAATCCAGAATTTTTTTATTGAAATGGTGCTGGTTAATTTGGGTTAATAACTATAAAATGCTATGGTAAACAATAGTAATAGATACTGTTCTAACTGCTAGCTATCTGCTTCATTGCTATAGTGACTTTATTATCATCCGGTATACACAGACACGCACACATACACAACACACACACACACATATATATATATATATATTTTAAATAAAAACAGACCCCCCCACACACACATACATATATATATATATATATATATATATATATATATATATATATATATATATATATATATATATATATATTAAATAAAAACAGAGCCATACTTGCCTAAACAAAATAGACCAAACCCGGATATAAGAGAAATGTTTGTTTGTATTCTCGCCATTTATATCATTAACTTCAATATCTGTTTTTGTATGAATGATTCATGTAATATATATATATATATATATATATATAATCAAGTATGTGGTGCAGTTCAATTTACATTACATGAATCATTCATACAAAAAACAGATATAGAAGTTAATGATTTAAATGGCGGGAACAGGCATCATAACATTTATCTACAAGTTCGGGGTTAATGTACTTTTCCATGTAATAAATTATTTCACCACAGCCCTTTTAAAGGACTGCGGATCATCAGACTTTACTTCCAAAACCCTAGTTTTTCATAAACTAACTAACTAACTAACTAACTATATATATATATATATATATATATATATATATATATATATATATATATATATATATATATATATATATGTATATATGAAAGAGTGTGAGAAAGAGAGCGGGAGAGATTAATTCGAACTTTTCTCATCTTTGTTGCCCTGGATCTGTTAATTCCCCTCAAAATATTAATTTATTAAAAAAAAAAAAAAAAAAAAAAAATTATATTTACTAAAATTCGCACTAAATTCTCCCAGAGCGAGGTGCTTCTATCGCACTTCGTTTGGGTTGACCTTTGCGATCGCCCCAAATGTGGGCGGCTTCAAAAGTGTGACAAAGATTAAAAACAAAAAAACTCTGATTTAAAATTTGTAATTACTGGGGGTGAATTAATATTTGCAATATTTGGGGTAATTAACATAGAATATCCGCTGTCTTCTTTAACACAATGTTATGGCGCTATCGGAAAATTCGTCATGGAATTTAATAGTCGTAGGATAATTCAACTCTCTTGTATTTAACGTCCTACAAACACGACATATAGTTTCAAAATACTATAAGAATAAAAATGGAGCTTCTTTTCGGAAGATTACTTTCACATGAAACAGATTTGACCGTTTCCAATTCCTTTGAAGTTTAAGAGTTTACGTAAACAAACACCAATCATTCCAGGAACTGAAGAATAAAATTCGACAATAAATTAGAATCGCTATTAGATACCTTATGAGCGATTGTGAAACATTGTCGCAAAAAACTATGAAAATAGAAGGTATGAGTCAGGGATTAGATTCCACAAGGAATTCGAAAGAATTTCTAATAAGTAAGGAGGGAAAATTCTGTATGGCTTTATTTAAAAAGTTTTAAATTGAAAGTAACTTTCAAAAGATGGAAATCCGAGGACGCATTTGGTATAGCTAAAGGTGACTTCCAAAATCTAAGCAATATGTTCAGAAACAAAAATCGTTAGAAAAAAAAAAAGGTTATTAAACTGTTATGCAATATCAGTCCTCCTATACAACAGATGAAGAAGAGACTTGAAGCAACAGAAAAATAGTACTACAGAAGGATGCTGAGAATACCATGGACCAAACATATGAGCAAAGACGAAGTTTTACAGAAAATAGAAACAAAAAAACATTTATAATTAATATCAGAAACAGTCAGTTGACATTTCAAGGAAGCACAATGAGGAAAGAGGGCTTAGAAAATTTGATACGCACAAGACAGATTGAAAGCAAAAGGGTTTGCTTTCTTTTATTTGTTTAATGGTATATCAACTCCTTGTGGGTCATTTAATGCTGAAATTTAATTTTCTTGAGACATTTGGTATTTCTTATCCCATTAATGCATTGCAGGTAATTTTTTTTTATTTAATACGAAAATCTGTTGCTGGCAATGTTTTCTAATATATTTTTATATTGAATTTTCTTTTAAGGTTCTATAATGTCATTAACAAATTTAGTTTGGCTGAAGATGTCATTACTGTATATACTATAAAGGGTGGGTTTATTTGTTTCATTGAATATTTTGTTTGCTAAGTTGACCATATAAACGTTTCAAATAAAGAGCCGAGTGACTTGTCCATAGAGATATCGTCAGTCTGGGTATAAAAATTGTTTCTGTTTCTACAGATGCACATAGTAATGCTTTCTCCTTTGTGTAAATTGAATATCTGGATGATCATAATTTTGTACAAAAGGCCACATCAGCTAAGCACTATTTGGTAAATAATTCCACTTCGAATAGAACAAGGGGGATAGGGTATGTTATCTATCGTCTAAGCTGGCGATAAACTAGCAGCAAGTTAATCAAAAGTTAATGAACACCAAGTCAGTTTAACAATGATTTTTATTTTCTTCAGATCAGAATTTTTCCTGAGCCTTGTAAACAACATAATATGCCAGTAAAATAAAAGCATGAAACATGAATATTCATTACTTATCAGTATATTTCAATCAAGTTCAGACTTCGTTAATTACTTACATCTAGTTTGGGTGTAAAGCAACCCCATTCCCCTTCTCCGATACGTGGACCTTAAATTCTCTGCCTGCAGTGTATGAGAGACTACCCGAATCTCTCTTACTGATCTCTCGAGCTGTTGTTTAAATACCTGCATGTATTACAAATATTTCCTACGCTCGAAAGAAAAAAAAAAAAAAGAAAGAAAACAGATGCTGATATGAGGTCACAGACTTTTGCATTCGGTGGCTGGGAGTAACAACTAATTCACCTCTTGGTGCAGGTGGCTTCTTTGATGGTCTGTTGTGAGACTGAGTGCAGTGTCTATTCTGACATCATAGTACACATTTATTTCATAATAGTTTGGGCCAAAACCACAACTACAGTGTAACCCGGATATAAGAGAGTCGGCGGGACCGGAGAAGAAGTCCGGGTTTCTCTTATATCCGGGTTTGGTCTATTTTGTTTAGGCAAGTATGGCTCTAATTTGGGACCAGAGAAAATCTCTCTTATATCCGGGTTTCTCTTATATCAGAGTTACACTGTATAGGGCACTTAGTAAACAATATATTGTAATAAAGTAGTCGAACTAATGAGTGTTATGACGTCAAAAAAAAAAAAACCCGGCTCGCTTACATCACAATTGTGACATTTTTTTTTTTTATAGACATTTTAGGATGCGTTTATTTGTGTTATAATTGTTATAATTCAGAGATGTTTTTTCTATGAATATTTTTTCTAGGATCATAAGTCCTTTTACTATTTGATTTTGTTATTATTTTGGTTTTGTTTGTGAATAGCTGTCTAATTTTACTAAGATCCTTATGACGCTTATTAATGGCACACTGTTCCGATAGGTGGCAAGTAAATTTCCGTTAAACCGTGTTTGTGCTATATCCTATGTTTTTTATTTACAGACAAACATGATCCGAGTGGACAAGTATTTCCATACACAACATTTGTCTTATATAGGTCTTTGGAAGTTTGGGAGATATTATTTCTAATAACTAAGTTGCTACTTATTATTTTTTTTTCTGTCATAAATAATAAATCAAATGTATCTTTTATCGACTGATTTTATACATCATCTCTGCATTATGTTTTCTTTTATTCTAGGTGCATGTTTATTAATTATATGTTAATAACGTTATTGTCAATATTATATTAGGTTGGTGCAAAAATAAAGTCGGTTTTCGACGTATTTTTTTTAACGTCAAAAACGACATTATTTTTGCACCAACCTAATATTTATGACTGTGGTTATTGTTATTAAAGTTGTTGTAGTTTAAATGAAATTTGATTTGCTTGTCGATTACGTCATTAGGGTACCTATTATTGATAAGTGTTTGGTTTATATTATTTAATCCTTTAAGGATAATTATTTTGGAGGAGGAAATAAGTTAGGTCTTTGAATTTATATTTCGCAGGGCATTTACTGTTGTAGTTTAGGCGAATTTGAACTAGTATATTATTTATACACAGATAATTATCAGTTATAGCCATTGAAAATTTTTGGAAATTGGATTTTTTTGATAATTGAATTTTAAAACGGATTTTTTTCAAATTTTCTTTTTAGATTCTATAATATCATTAATGAATTTAGTTTACTTGAAGATGTCATCAACATATGTGCCATAAAGAGTGGGTTTATTTATGTCATTGAATATTTTCTTTTCTAAGTTGATTATATAAACGTTTGAAAATAAAGGGCCGAGTGGCCTGCCCATAGAGATGACGTCTGTCTGGGCAGAACTATTACCAAGTCTTTTTATTATTGTGGGATTAATTTTCATGGGGGAGAAGAATAGGGATAAAATGTTATTTAAAATAATGTCAGTTGTTTCATGGACTGGAAAGTTAGGGAACAATTTTTTTCAAATTTAAGAATGCTGAGATTTCATCCAGAGGTTTGTTGAAGTGAAGAATTTGTAAAAGTTCGTTATTAGAACTGATGCTATGTTTGGTAGGTTAAGTACGTATATTGGGTAGATAATTAATTGGTTTAAAAACTTTCATTCAATTTATTTATTTATTTATTATTTGTCTATGTTTTTATCACCTTTCTTCTTATTATTATTATTTAACTATTATTATTAAATATCTCACACTCTGATAATAGAAGATCTACTAAGAAAGTAGAAATGTAAGGGCGTGGACGTAAATTTACTGTGGATGATTAAAACACTCTTATATATATATATATATATATATATATATATATATATATATATATATATATATATATATTACATGAATAATTCATACAAAAACAGATATTGAAGTTAATGATATAAATGGCGAGAATACATCTTCGCAAACAAATTTAATAAAGTACATTAACCCCGAACCTGTAGATGAATGTTATGATTCCTGTTTATAAATTCCAGTTGCATAAGGTCTTTTTTTATTTTTTTACAAGCTTTCATCTGTTCCTACAGACATCGTCAGGTATGGAAATAGATTTGTTTTTGTTTTTTACTTCTCTGTGATAACAGGACAACGAAAATATAGATGTAATCTGAAATATATTTTTAGAAATATGTTATTGTTAATTGTAAGAAATGTTTTTGGAGCGTGCGGTCGCAACGCTGAGGTTGAATTTTTAAATTTTAAGATTGTGCGTTTTTGTACTAATATGGTAATAGAATTCTTTTGTACTGGTAGGTTTTTCAGTCAATATGGCATGAACTAAATTGTTCAATAAATACACGAATGTCACATTTATTATCCGAAAGTTGCACATTGGATCAGTTATTTTAATATCAAGTATGTGGTGCAGTTCAATTTACATTACATGAATCATTCATACAAAAAACAGATATAGAAGTTAATGATTTAAATGGCGGGAACAGGCATCATAACATTTATCTACAAGTTCGGGGTTAATGTACTTTATTAAATTTGTTTGCGAAGATGTATTCTCACCATTTAAATCATTAACCTTTATATCTGTTTTTTGTATTAATGATTCATGTAATGTAAATTGAACAGCACCACATACTTGATAATATATATATATATATATATATATATATATATATATATATATATATATTGTCTTAGTAATTTGCTATTTTAATTAAAGTTGCATTCTTTAAATTAAAATTATAGCCAGACTTATTACAGTGAGCAACTAATGCATTGATCGTGTTGTGTTGTAAAAGATTCATTTTGCGTTCACATAAACTTTTACTTAAATTCCTATCTATTCTTAGTGGCAATTATTAATTACAATATAATAATAAGCTCAAAGTTGAGGCACTAATTTACTCTATAGTAAAATCCTCCTTAAAATTTTGGTCTTTTATTATTTTGTTTTGTATTAATTACTTTTTTTATTGTTTTAGAAATAGTTGTAACAAATTTTACGTTAAGCTTAGATAAATTCTATTCAATTATAGTTGTCGTGGGTAGAAGAATATCTTTTGATTCGTTTGGTTTGTCAGAATGGTCCTTTTTCTATTTTTAATTTTTTTTTACGAACCTTTTGTTTCGCATTGAATATAAAATAATTTGGTTATTGAAGGAACTAAAACTATTTTAGTACATTATATATATATATATATATATATATATATATATATATATATATATATATATATACATATATATATATATATATATATATATATATATATACATATATATATATATATATATACATAAATATATATATATATATATATATATATATATATATATATATATATATATATATATATATATATATATATATATAAACAAATGTTCAGGGTGAACAAAATTGATATATTGTTTAAAAAAAAAAGAAAAATATTTGTCTCTCAGGCCCTTTCATCCAACATTTCATCAGGAGTAAATCGTTGGCAATAAATTATTCGAATGAACAGTAACAACGAAAATGAAGAGAAAAAAACAAGGGGAAGACGATAATATATATATATATATATATATATATATATATATATATATATAAATAGATTTCGTTAAAGACGATTGATGTTATTCAATGTTGGATTTTTCTTTTTCATTATTGGTGCTGCTATTATTTTTAGGCATGTTTTTTTCCCCTGTGGATGAGGTTTTTATATTTGTATTTTTGACAAGTATGTTTGTGGATGAGACTGGAGAAAATACAAGGGTAATATTCTCATCCATATTTTTTAAAAAAATGACTAAAATAATGGAGGCGCTAATAATAAAAATAATAGAGATTCTACTAATAATAAAAAAAAAAGCCAACACGCAATCACATCAGCTAAGAACACGGCCAAAATGTGCTGACCGTGTCTAGAATATAAAACATTCGTATAACTGTAGATTCATACATAACATCTCATAGATTCAGTTAAAATTTTTTTTAAAATCATCCTTGATAATGCCTAAAAGAATATTCCGGAAGCACTTGGTTATGCAGAACATTTGGACAATTTCTACAAACTCTGTGTCCAGAAAAGAAAACACTTATACAAACACTAGAAAAATTATATAAAAACTTTAATCGCATTAGCTTCTCAATCTTATTTAATGAAACTTGTATAAAAGAGGGATTACTGCCCAGATACACAATTACACACACACACAGACACACACACACACACACACACACACACACACACACAGATATATATATATATATATATATATATATATATATATATATATATATATATATATATATATGATGAGGATATTTTGGAAACATGTTTTCATTGTGACATGTTTCATTGAATAATTTAGACAATTTCTGTTTACTTATTTTCAATTGGGTTCTTTCCTATTCTCGGACAAGCTTTTTGGTTTTTTGATTCATACACCAAAACTTTTTTGATTCATACACCAAGACCTGCATGAATATGAAAGAATCCAATTGAAAATAAACAGAAATTGTCTAAATTATTCATTGAAATATTTCTCAATATATATATATATATATATATATATATATATATATATATATATATATATACTATACAAACAGAAATGGATTAAAAGTGCTCAGTATCAAGTTGGAAGACCAGACTTGTTCAGCAAATCAATCAAATGGAGTTTAACAACTTAAGTACTTTCGTTCGAAACCGAGAATGAGTGGTGGGGGAGATGTAGCAAAAAGATTCCCACTTTATCCGGGCTCAAATAATCCCAAACGTGTCTCCACCTGGCCATGATCTCTGGCCTCCTGTTCAATAATTCAGTGTTCCCTTTATACGTTGCTATAACTAGTTTCTCTTCTTGGCATATCCTACACGTATTCCCGATTATGTTAGTGTTCAGATTTCGTAAGATGCTGCATTTAATGCTTGGGCTTATTTTATGCCTCTCCCTAAAGCTCCCATAGTAGCTACGTTCCGAAATTCTACAAGATGAGGTATGATTGTACCATCGCTTTTTGAACTGGCCCTCAGTCCAACCGATGTATTTTTGTGCTACTATTTTCACCTTCCACTTCGGCACAACATACAAACTGTTCCATACGGCATAAAAGGACAGTTATCTTTTGTCTTGCAATTATTAGGTTGGTGCAAAAATAATGACGTAATAATGTCGTTTTTTGACGTTAAAAAATACGTCAAAAAACGACATTATTGCGTCATTATTTTTGCACCAACCTAATACATAAGACCATATTTCACCTTTCACGTCATTTTTGAGCTTTAAATTTTTGCTGTTCATTCTTTTTAGGCTGTTGCCCATATTGCCGGCGCAACTATAACTTAATTTGAGCGTATTTCGGCTAAATAACTTATACAGTCCGGACGTATTTAGGGAACAGATAAAAACTACACTTGTGGGATTTTTCTAACGTTGTATAAAAATGTGACGCTGGAAATATTTGCATCATCCTCATCTATTTCTTTGACAGTAAATACAAACAAAAAAACTATTTTAGAGCAATATGAATATTTAAAATTTATGTTAAAAACAATCGCCCGCTACCTTTCAAAAGTATTGATACTTACTACAAGAAAAAACAAGTATCGGCAGTATTTGCAAAATCGAAGTATGTCATATGCCTTTTCAAGTTTTGGCTTTGTTCGGATAAATATAAAAAAAAAAAAGGGAAAATAGTTTCTTTCATTTTATTAAGAAATCGAATAAATTCATTCTTCTTTCTTATTTTGTAAAACACTATCTAAATCACTTTTTTGTTCCAGTTGAGTAAGCAACTTGATACATTTTGACTATATTCTTTTTTATCTGTTCTTTTTTCTCAGCTCACCGAAAAAGATCATTCTCGCCATATTTTCTTTATCAAGCGTCGGTCACGTGGAAACTTTCTTGGAAATTATCATCGATTTTTTCTCGGTTGTTTCAATTTATGGTTTCTTTGAATTCTTCGACGATCTCTTCTGGTAATGAATAATTCTTTTTTTCTGTTTATATCTAGTTTTTCTCACAAAAATATATATTTTAGAGTCTGTCTATATTTCTGAGATGAGGTATTATGTACAGTATTTACATTATGCGGACCATTGTCCTCATCTTTGTCGCCATATTTGTCACAACATTTCGGCCGTTGTACGCTCCGGCCTTCTTCAGGTGGTTGGAATTTCGAACTGAACCCTTTATTTCGATCCCTGGGGTAGACTGTTCTAGTTCCACGTGCCATGTTTGATGGATGTCAGTTATCAGTTATCTCCTGCTAATTTTCCCTCTGAAAGTTCTCCACTGCCTTAACCGGGTATTGAACTCCTAGGACACATGGCACAGTGGATAAAGGCGTTGGTTAGATCCAGTGACAGACCCAAATAGTGTGAGTTCAATAGACCCAAAGAATGTGACTCCAATACCTGGCTAAGAACTTGGAGAGGGGAATTAACAGGAGATAACTGATAACTGACATCCATTAGACATGGCACGTGGAACTAGAACAGTCTACCCCAGCGAGAGAAATAAAGGGTTCAGTTCGACATTCCAATCACCTGAAGAAGGCCAGCGCGTACAACGGCCGAAACATTGTGATAAATATGGCAACAAAAATGAGGATGGTAGCCCGAACAATGTAAATAGTGTACATAATGTGGTTTGTATTTACTTAATAGATCACATTTGCTCTCTTGAAAAAGTTAATATTACTAATTAGCTTAATAGGATATAATTTGTGTGAACAGTGGGGAGGGGGAGACTAAATTGTTCGTTTGGCATTATTCTAGCCATATGTTTATAAGATTTTGTAACACTCTGGTTTGTTAACGATACGGCCACTTCTGGTCACAGTTCTGTTAGAATCTGGGTGTGGCTTACGTGACAGTGGCTGCTCAGCTGTGATTGGTTCTTTCTTGGTTAATGTTGTTCTGGGTTGAGACCGGCTGACCGGCTGATCGGTTGAACTCTCTGACTTCGGGCGGGGAGGAACCCGAACGAGACTACGCCGAAGGGCTGAGTCTCTTTCGGGGAGGTAAACCGACTCTGAACCCGTTTATACGGGTTCAAAGGGCATATTTTTGGCCGAGCCCACGGGATCGGACATCCCACATTAAACCGGCCTTGTGCCACATGATGCCCTCGTGGGGGGTGGGTAACTTAATACCGTTCTGGGTTCGAACCTGATGATCAGCCTCTCTCGATAGTCCTGTGTCTTCAGTTCTTTATATATTTATTTCCAGCTAGTGTTTCTGAAATACACGTTGACATCCTTTATTTTCACTATTCACCGAGACTCCATGGTAGCATGTTTAACACGAAGATGTATAGGGGTTGAGGGGGTCAATAAAATCTTTTAAGTGCTTCGGGCCCGTATGGCTTTTAATCCGGCCCTGGCTCCACCTCATATAAGTGGAAAACTTAAGAGTAGAATTTAGCATTAGCCATTCTGATTCTTCTTATATGTGCCGCGTCCCTTTAAGATCTAGGCGATAATGGATCTCCACAATTTCCAGTCTTTTGTAAACCTTGTTCCGCCATCTATTTACTTAAACCCACTAAGTATGTTATGCGTTCTTTTCCTCTGTCCCTCTTGCCTTCAATTTGTCCTGTGAGTATCATATTTTCCAAGGATTCTTACCTCATTAGACGCCTTAGAAATTTCAATTGTGTCTTCCTGATGTTAAGTATGTTTCCTTTTTGTTTCCATTTTCTCTAAAACTCTGTTAGCTACTCGCAGATTCGTTCCAGGGTCCAGTATCAAAATAAAAAATTGCTCTTCAAGAGCCCTGATATGGTCGATGTAAGGGCCTCATGACCTCCCAACTCCAAATCTATGATACGGAGCCCCCCCCCCAACTCTACTACATCGCAATTTTCATATGGTAGTATTCATATAAAATGCAAATGTTATTGTAACCGAATTATGCACAATATGTATCATGTGCAGTGTAGGCGAACAATTAAAAATGAATACAACTTATCTAAATACAAATTAGAGACCTGTCATAATAGATCATTCCATCTTAAATCAACAATGTTTTGCAACAATCTTTAACATCAGCTTGAGATTTTTCTTATCAAAAAATTGAATAATTTAACACATTCAACATTATGGATGAAAAATAGTGAATTTTATATATATATATATATATATATATATATATATATATATATATATATATATATATATATATATATTGAGGCTTACATGAGCAAAATAAATTCAAAGATTTGGACGAGAAAAAAAAATGACCCCAGAATGACGTCAAAATCCGGTAAAATTTGTCAAGCTCTAATAGTTGAGTTTAGGTTTAATTTGTAACGTATATAAATGTAGGTACTAAAAAGCAAATGTTAATAAGATGGTCACAAAGCACTTGCCCGGGGCCCCCAATCAGGCCCCCGGCTGGGGGTTCGAGGTAGTAAACGCCAGCCCTCAAACCAGATATGGTAGCAATAGCATATTAGGGGTCTGATCTGCCTCTTTTTTGAAGGATATTGCAGGTAGATAGGTGCGTGCATAGATGAGAGATGAGGCGGTACAATTTTTCTTGAAGGTTGATATCATGTCAGTTCGGTGCTGTCAGACAAGAGGTCAGAGAAAGAGATCACACCATTTTGTCTGTGTTCAGACTCATCATTTGAGATAAGATGCGAGAATGTACACTCTTTTCCCCTCTTGTTTTATCTTAGGGTTGAGGGCGTCACATATAACCGCACATACGCACGAACTTACAAATACATGTAGACACGTTTAACTGGACTTGTATAATTGTTGCTTCTGCTTACTATTCTTGTGTGAGGTCAAAAAAGAAATTTACAGCGATAACCGCCGTTCATTTGAATCCCGCTTCCTGAACTTAGGCTTGGTTTTTTTCTTTTTACTTGGAACTTGCAGGTTCCATTAACTTTCTATTGTTTTTTTCTTTAGTATATTTTCTCCGACCAAAATTTCCTCTCTCTCATTCTTTCTCCTTCTTTGTTTCTTTTTCTCCCCCTCCCCCCTCTCTCTCTCTCTCTCTCTATCTATCTATCTATCTATCTATCTATTTATCTATCTATCTATCTATCTTTCTTGACTCTTTCTTTCTTTATATCCCAATTTCTCTCTGGCTCTCGTTTTCTCTCTCTAATTCTGTCTTTCTCTTTCTTTCTTTCTTTCTTTCTTTCTTTCTTTCTCTCTCTCTTTCTTTATCTCTCCCTAAATCTTTCTTTCTTTCTTTCTTTCTTTCTTTCTTTCTTTCTTTCTTTCTTTCTTTTCTCTTTCTTTATCTCTCCCTAAATCTTTCTTTCTTTCTTTCTTTCTTTCTTTCTTTCTTTCTTTCTTTCTTTCTTTCTTTATCTATCCCTAAATCTTTCTTTCTTTCTTTTTTTCTCTCTTTCTTTCTTGTTCTCTCTCTCTCTCTCTCTCACACACACACACACACACGCACGCACACAGACACACACACTATCTCCCTCTCTTTCTTTGTTCAAAATGTCCACCAAAAAGAGAAACCTGTGAGCGGCAGTAAAAATTGTTCCGTAGACGTACCGCTTTTTTGTTAAAAAATTCGTTGCCAGTAAAGGGATAACAGGGATCAGAAGCATTCACGCATACACGAGTACACACACGCACACACACACACACGTACAGACACACACACACGTACGCACACGCACACACACACACACACATATATATATATATATATATAAATCAAGAAGTTCTGTCTATCAATTTTTTCATTAAATGTTACAAATTACCGAATAAGTAGTTTTGTGTTATCGGTAAATTTGCTCCCAAAATTCATATTAAGGTTAATTTTAAATTATTTTTCGCGAGTACTTTCGAATGTTACTCCATTCGTTTTGAAGGATTGTTCTGTGTTTATTTACGTTTATTTTCTTTTTTAATTCCGACTTTGTCATGTTCTCATGGCGTTATCACACAGAACAATCTTTGAAAACGAATGTAGCAGCATTCGAAAGTACTCAGGGAAAATTAGAATATAAGATAAAAATTAATATAATTTCTTTTTTTTTTCAAATTTACCGATAACGCAAAAGAATTTATTCGGAAATTTAAAAGATTTCGTAAAAAAATATATATATATATATAACCTGTCCATGCTATTTAACAAAAGATACTTCAGAGAATTCTTGCTGTCGAAATACAATACTAATATATATATATAATATATATATATATATATATATATATATATATCAAAATCTAATGAGCCAGAACCTACCTACCTAGGTTTCACCTAAATGATGATCAGGATAAATGTGGCCACATCTATCCTGATGATACGTTAGGTGAAACATAGGTAGGTAGGTTCTGGCTCACTAGGTTTTTTTAGTTTTTCCTCTAGGTACTGTATTGAGCACTTTTCCGTCTTTGCTAAAGTTAATCTGTCAGTGTTTTTTTGTGTTTTTTTTTTCTTTTGGGTAGACATTACGGCGCTGATTGATTATTTTTAAGCTGCACGGATGTTTTTAGCATTTTCTTCCTTTATTGAATTCTTTCCCCCCATATCAGTTTGTTTAATTTTTTTTATTTACAAATTGTATTATCTGGGTTCTTCACACTTCCCGAGTATAGGTATTATAGGTATAATATAATATAATATATATATATATATATATATATATATATATATATATATATATATATATATATATATATATATATCGGTGGTGTTGAATCCTTTCTGATACAATCACAGTTCGAATGAGCTGGTCATGTCATCAGAATGAGTGATGATCGAATGCCGAAAAACCTCATGTAAAGCCAACTTTTTCATGGTAAGCGTAACGTAGACCGTCCTTGGTTACGCTTCAATGATAAACAAAATTTAATTTTAAACAAAGAGCTTTATAGAGGAATTTGAAGTTGCTGTTGAAAACCGAGCAATGGAGAAATACCTGTTAACTTTGAAAAGAATTATCTCAACCATCTGAGAGAATTAAGAATTAACACTAAATCTCAGTCTAATAAATAAGCACATATGATTATTATGTTTGCTTATTTTTCATCATAATCCTTCGTATTCACGAATAGTTTTTCGTATATCTTGCCTTATTCCATTGTAATATACGGAAAAATATTCGTGAATACGAAAGGATTGTGATAAAACTAAGCAAACATAATGTTTGTAATGTATTTAATTAGACATGCGCAAAAGAGAATGTTCTGTTTAAGCACACAAATTATATATATATATATATATACGAAGAAAAACAAACAAAACTCCTAATATGCAATTATGCTGTTTTAATGTTAATATAATGTCAACGTCGGACGTTTCGGTCTAGTCGACCATCTTCAGGACATATTCATAACACATAATTAACATTAGACTATATTTAATTCAACATGAAAAGACGATGGACATAAGAGTAAGACTAATCAAAACAGGCAACTGAAATTTTTCAAGATCAGCGTTCCGTTTCAATATGATCACGTCGGCGTCACGTGGGCGATGTTGTGAAAACGTATTCCTAAAATAGAGTATTTTGAATGAAAAATGAAAAGAATTTTATTTTAATCCAAAACTGATATGTACGTTTGTCGTGCATTAATCTTGCTAGAAAAGGGGAAATATTAAAGAAGCCAGGTCTAGTATTCACCGTGCGTGAGATAGATATTATGCCTGCCTCATAAATCCGTCTAAGATTTTTATGATGAATATATTTTAAAATCTTCACAGAATCAAAATCGAAATTATGATCATATATATATATATATATATATATATATATATATATATATATATAATTATTTATTTAAAAATATGATTCCAACACGCTACATAAGAGTTCTCATGTTTCAAAACAAGAGCCGAAAACTTCAATATAATTATTTGAATTAAATTGAATTAAAGTACTAAGCTCTGTTCCATCTTCAAGCGAAATTTTTTGGGAATAACTTATTTCATATATATATATATATATATATATATATATATATATATATATATAAATTAGTCTTAAGAAATGTATTGAATCCGACATATTGTTTTTATTTTATTTATTTTGTTTGTGCGTTATTTTGTTATGGATACTCATACTCGAGTATAAACCCTGTTTTTAAGTAATATTCGAGTAATAATGTCAGAAAAATATCCTGCCAGAGGATGCATATTTTTCTTACAAAATTTCTAGAATATTCAGGCCGGTAGATGTAGTTGGATAAAAAATACTGTTTAATTAAAAACAGAACTTCTACTCGAATATGACCATCCATGAAAAATAACGTTTAAGCAAAATAAATTAAATATAACACACACACACATACATATATATACACATCCTATAATATTAAATAGCTCTGTTATTTAACACTGAGCACTGTTTTTTACACTATAGAATATTTATATGTATTTGTATACGATCGCTCGCTCGTACATCTACCTATATACACCCATTTGGGTATATATATATATATATATATATATATATATATATATATATATATATATATATATATATATATATGCAAATTAGTATTTAAATTATTTTGGATTGGGATTGATTTAATGTGTTATACATTTTATGTATCATGAGGTTATGTATTTAACCGTTTTATTTTTAATTTTTATGAGAAAGAAAAAGCAAAAACCCATCACCTCCTCACTTTTGTTTCTTTGACATGGAATTGTATCACGTCATGTCCTTGAAATTGCCAGACTTTTCCGTTAATGAATATTCATGCGCAATCTTATATGAATATTCATGAGCAATCCTTGATGAATATTCATGAGCACTCCTATTCTTAAACTAAAAAAAAAACAAACATTTTCATATAAATACTTTTCACAAAATAAAATCCTTTCATTTTCCTTGATAAAGTCCCTGGGAGGACGAAAGGCGTCGGCTGTAATAAGTTTTTTTTTTATTTTTTATTTTTATTCATATTTACCTTTTACAGATATTATCTATCTGAATTTTTACACACACACACACACACACACACACACACACACATACACACACACACGCACACACACACATATATACATATATACACACCCTTCTTCAAATTAATTGAAACAAAACAAATAATTCCGTTATTATTTACATTTTTTTCCTATTTTTCCAATGAAACATGACTCAGTGTATATGTTATTACTTCGTATTTCCATTCCACGAAGCCGTTCCTTGAAGATTGACCATAGATTCTCGATTGAATTTAAATGAGCAGAATTTCTGATCCAGTCGATATTACTTTCATTTGCTCACTGGTAAGACTTCCCAGTGTGTTCGTGCAGCTTTACCATTTTCGTACTCCTACTTAGAGTAGCGACCATCGCAGACACTGGCCATAGGACAAATAATCGACAGTCGAGACAATAGTGTCTGGGTGTGATGAAAATCTGATACAATCGGGATGACGCAATATTTTTCAAGGTCAAATAAATTTGATAATACACCCCGAAAACAGATACATATTACTCCACACCACTGCAAATGGCCTAATCTGAAGTAAAAATAGAAATCGATTTCATCCTGTCACTCCAGTGGGTCTAAAACTGACCGTATGGTGAAAGAATGTAAACTAACGCGGTTGTTTCAATTAATTTGCATATATATATATATATATATGAAGAAAAATATTTGGAAAAAACAAACAAAAATCCAAGAAAATTTTCAGTTATCTGTTTTGGATAAGTCTTGTTTTTATGTCCATCGTCTCTGTCATGTTGAACTGATTATGTTAATTGTATTTTAATGAATATTGTCCTGAAGAAGGTTTATTAAACCGAAACGTCAGACGTTGACATTTCATTCATATTAAAAGAACATAATTGCATTTAAGGATTTTTGTTTGTTTTTTCCAAATATTTTTCTTCATTCTGTCGGATTTATATCCATTTATATTTGCTTACATATATATATATATATATATATATATATATATATATATATATATATATATATATATATGTGTGTGTGTGTGTGTGTGTGTGTGTGTGTGTGTGCGTGTGTGTGTGTGTGCAATGTACTGTGTAAGTACATTTTTTTCGCAATTTGGAGTTCTCCTGGCTAAAATTCTTTCCTTTATATTTGAAATCCTCCCGCTGAAAGCTAATCGGCTTCCGTGTGAGAAACACTGACCCATTCTTCATCACTTATTTTAAAACAAAAACAAAAACAAAAAAAAAGAAAACGAGAGGAGAGAAGTGTCGCCTTTTATGCCTTCCGTATTTTAAACTACTTAAATCTGTTATTAATAACGTGTCTAGATTTGTTTTATTTTGAGAAACTAATGGCTACGACTGTTTCACTGTTTTATGTTTGAGAAGCTTTATTAATGTTGAAAGTTGCTGAGAAGAAATCAATAAGCTCGTCTTAAATGCCTGTGGATTAAGTCCTTCAATTAAACCGCTAACTGTGTCTTTTTAAGATGACATCAAAAAGAACGTAATTAAGTGATGGAGTCCTTACTTCATTGAGATTAGCATTGTTTGGACAAATCCAAAGCTACATTATCGACATCTGTACTGGCTTTTGTTTTCGCCATATTATAATATGGTGGCATATTCTTTAATACAGTAAATTGTTATAAATCCCTCCTAGCGGTTATATTAGGCACTCTCTGTGACATCTGTTAGAAATTCTCGACTAATTCCAACGGACTGGTATTTACCCAGTCTCCCGCACTGAAACGAGATGCAACACAAGGTCGAGTTTAGTGTAGGGGAACCCGAGCGCGTACAGTAGGGCCAAATTTTAAAATTTACCCAGCCCCCGCGAAATCGGGCAGTTTGCATTTTATATCTTTCTCAGCCGAGTCTACGTCTGTAGACAGACCCCGAATGAGTCGTACTTTGCCCGAAGACATAGAACTTGACACTAGCGAGCCGGAGCCGGAGCCGGAGCCGGAGCCGGACAGCGGACTGCCTGACTGCGACTGACTGGTCGCCCCACTGCGGACTAGATGCGACACAACGTCAAGATTTCCACCCTGGTCAAAATTTACTTATCCCCCGACAAAGGGGACTCTCGTATAGAACTGGTTTGTTTTTCTCAGCCGAGTCTCTATCCGAACACAGAGCCCGACTGAGCTCCACCAGAAGACGTAGGTCTTGTTTGGTCGCAAGACTGGGACAGACTGGGACTGACTGATATTTACCGTTCGCCCCATTGCGTACTATATGCGAGACAACGTCAAGTTCACTGTGTGGAACCCGAGTGTTTCCACCCGGGTCACTGGTCAAAATTTACTCAGCCCCCGCCAAAGCGGGCTTGGGTATAGAACTGGTTTGTTTTTCTAAGCTGAGTCTCTATCCGATGACAGAGCCCGACTGAGCCATCCTCCGCCCGAAAACGAATATCTTGTCACCCTAAAGCTCAAAGACAGAGGTCTTGTTAGGCGCGAGCCTGGGACAGACTGGGACTGACTTTTCTGACTCACTTTGAGTTCTTTATTTAAGGCGTCTTGTCTAGTTCATTTGTGTTACCGAAGATGTGTTACTTACTCCACAACATGTATATAGCAGGATTTTTTTTTTAAATTTGAGCTTCGAAATTATCTTAAATCATTTAAATTAAACGATTAAAATGGTTTAAAAAACTTACCAGATTTAGGTAAAAGTCGCCGACACACTTTTGGAGCCAACTTCTGCGTCTTCTTAGCTATTTTTGAGGCACTGAATTATTTTTATGGGTCAATTCTACAGTCGACTCTACAGAACGTGCGTGTCTATGTGTGTGTGTGCGTGTGTGTGCTGAATATCTATTTATAACCAAATTTCCCATAATGGTTTTTACAGTATTAGAAGGCATGATCTCCACCAATCCTTCGTAGTTCTAAATAATGTCTGTCTTCTTACTAACTTATTCTATGTTTTATCATCCATTTGTCTTTTCGTTGTTTTCCTCTTACCTTGAATATGTCCTGTGAGTGTCAAAATTTCCAACCCCTCTTTCCTCATTATCTGTTCCAGAAATTTCAACTGCATCGTTCTGATTCTAAGTAAAAGTGTCCTTTTCGTTCTCAATTTCTGTTGTGGCCTTGTTAGGGCCAGAAATGAAGACACAAATAGAGGAATTGAGTTAAACAAATATATCAAGAGAAACAGTAATACAAACATATACAAATGAGAGTGCTACAGCAAGAACGTTCGGTCCGAATGTCAGAGCTGACTTCTGGAAACTTCCCTCTCCAAAAAGGCAGTACCTGCTCCTGTTTATAGCTGGGAGAGTTGATGCGTACGTGGGTAAATTACCATGACACTTTCCTTAAAACTTCCACGTTGTTCACATGCAGCGTCTAGTGTTTGTTATACGCGTGTTTCATTTAAATTTCACTTGATTTTTATTTCATTAATTTTTTCCTTTATTAACCAACATGCAATTTATGTACAAGGATGGGTGGTGTAATGGTTAACGTCTCAGAATGAGGACTCGGAGATTACATTCACTTACACGCAAGTACTTCCAAACACACTTGGTAATGGTAATTGGTAATCCATCTCTTCTCCCCCTGCTATAGGCTGAATAGCAGAACAGACTGGGTCTTTGGTTGACAATCAGAAGGAAACGGCAGCCTACTGTGGGAATATCTTCTGATTAATAAATAAGTCCTGTATCGAAAGAGACATGATCGCCCAAGAGTGTATCACGTAAGGCGCTTAACTGACTGACTGACTGTCTAATTTACACCCAATCACAATTGTCGAAGTTCGGTAATCCTGGGTATGACAATAAACTACATCTGATTGGGAGATTGGAGGTTTCGAGAAGTAAAACCATGTCTTTGTTGCTGTTGTTCCTAGGTCCACCCTGACCCATGGAGGTAGCACCTGTTAGGGTCCCAGCTATGTGCAAATAGTGACCTCCTCAAACAACAACAACAAAACACTATGAAAGTGTAGGAATACATTTTTATAGTAATACATTTTTATGGCGAAATGATCAGCGATACAGGTTATCTGTAGTTGAAGCCATAGAATTGTGTTCCAAATATTTAGATTTTGGCATTAAATAACCCATAGAGGTTGATATGCCGCTAAATGAAATCGACCAAACAACCAACATTTAATAAATCTTTCATGATATTAATCCATAAAATATCCTAAAATATGTTAAAGGAATCAAACTGTATTCCAAAATATAACTTGAACAAAACTCCGAACATATTAGGTTGGTGCAAAAATAATGACGTAATAATGTCGTTTTTTGACATATTTTTTAACGTCAAAAAACGACATTATTACGTCATATTTTTGCACAAACCTAATAAAACACATTTTACCGTCTCTATTAATCATATTCACACAGACATGTATATGCACAAAATCTGTGTATCATCTACCATGTATTCAATTATCAAGTGATGGTGTTTAATGTAGAATAAAGAGTTTTAAAAGGTTCAAATTGACCCCTCGATAGGGGAAACGCTGTTACATAAGCTGCAAAGACCAATCAAAATACAAGTATATGAGAATTCGAAAAACTTGACAGCGAATCTTATAAGACACCAAAAGTGTTGAAACAAAATGGCTATTTTTGTAGTGATTTTATAACATATTTATGTTATAATTTTCGAATAAATTATACTTGCTTTACTCTGTATTGAGCACTCTTTTAAGAATGGCATTTTTTGGTTATTTTAATTTTTTCCATATACATTAATCCTATACTTGTATCTATCTATCTATCTATCTATCTATCTATCTATCTATCTATCTATATATATATATATATATATATATATATATATATATAATCTGACCAAAAATGTATACATACTTCAGGATATGAAAAACTTGTCTTCCGTAGTTTTATCAAATTGCGATAACACTGTTTACTGTAGTACGATATTTTCTCGACAGATGGCGGCCCTTAGACAAGAAATTGAAAATGCATGTGCAGCAATGCCACTGGACAGTTTTGGACAAAATTTAGCTAAACAGTAGTTTGCTTTACTAATAAATTTCTGGAAGTTAAAGCCCACCAATTTGAGCATCTGTTGTGATTGGTAAGCTTGTATTAATCTTGTGATGTCTGATTAAATTTAGTTTTACAATATCTATACAAATTTTCTCTTATTTGAAGTGTGCATATATTTTTAGCGGGACTTTCTGTCTAGAGAAAAAAAAAACGGAATGCAAATGGCAACAACTGAAAAAAAGAAAAAAGAGAAGCCTTATGAAGTGAGTGTAAAGTGGAGGAGGAGAAAAAGCGACGAAAAGGACATATAACCACTCCACCCTCCACGTACGCATATCCGCACAGACGGCTGCATGGGCACACACTCGAGAACGTATACACTATGAAAGAAAAAACAAACTTGCACCAATGATAAGTACATGTAAAAAAAAAACATATATCGGATGTCTTTTTGCATGGAAACTTTGCATTGGTATGATTGTTCTTGGCACAGATTCTAGTGTTAATTTCCCGTTCATTTCACAGTTTTAAATTTGGAATTGTACTTCTAAACTGCTAGCTGTTTCGTATTAAATTTGACTTGTCTATTGCCGGGGTTTTATAAGCTGTGACACTAAAGGCTTTTTGGAGATGTAAACTTACTACCTCCAGAAAGGTATAATATGCAAAAGAAAGGTTTACGTATCTTTCTCTTTGACTAAACTAGTACCTTTCAAAAATATGGAAATATAACAGTTGCAAACCAAGTTTGGATTTCTTTGCTACTGCACATGCTTTGTTAAAGAAGAAAATGGATTTATGTTTATAGAAGCGCTTAATTGAATTTCGGTTTGAATTTAATTGACCGATTCTCTTTTCTCTGCGGCAAATTTCATTGCTCGAATTGTTGAATTGACTTCTTACCCATTTTAGAAGTTGAGCGATTTGTTTTTCATCTTTATGGATTTGCATGAAGTAAATGTTTGAAAACATACATGCATCTTTAAATTTTAAATGTCATTCTCTGTAATGTTATCTTTGTAAAGAATGTGAGACTAAATATGTCATATAAAAACATTATTACTTATTCCCTTCTAGACATCTGCCTGATATGCGCCTCTAAATAAATATAGCAGGACAGACCGGGTTCTACAGCCTTGGATGGCAACTGGTCTACCGCAGAAAGAAATGATAACCCACTGTGGGAAAAAATCGGCCTCGTCAGTCATGTATCGAAAGATACATGATCGCCTAAACGTGTACCACGCATGGCACATAACTGACTGATATCAGAAGGAGTTAGAAACTCACTGGACGGTACAGTGAATCAATACAGATGTGCGTAAAAGTATTTGATCTCGAACTTATTTTTTTTGTTTATTATTTTTCTTTTTAAACTGGTATCACCCTACGCAACTCTATACAGCCACTAGTACGCAAGGAGTTACAGGGTGTGGAGGAATTAGAAACAGAAACATTAGTAATGAGGAGAAAGAGAAAAGAGTAATCAGGAAGACAGTAGATAGCGATTGATATTGCATTTAAATTCCTGCAGATTAAAGTTGGTTGGATAGCATTAAGCTGGGAGGGAGTTCAATAAGCCACAGAAGAAACTGTTAGCATATGAATTACCGTTACATTCTAGGCAACAGTAAATTGATGAGATCTCGAAGCCAGTTTAATACCGAGCTTAAATTCATAAAGTCTAAGTACCATAGCGAAGAGCGATATTTATTTCGCATTATCTACGGAAATGTGGCACAAGGCCAAAATGGAAAATGGAGAAAAAATGATAGTCTTCTTCTGTCTTAACATTAAACTTAGTTAGCCACGATCACTAACCCAAACATACCACAATGTTCCTTAAACCAAAACAATGCAATCTTACTATTTTTACAGTACCCTCCATAATATCTCAATGTCTCTATGAAAGTCCTAACTAGTCACCATATGTATAATTCATTGACTATGGAGAGAAGGGAATAAAACAACAACTTAAAAATCTAACCACAATAACGAAGAGCTTGTTCGAACAATTACCATGAAAGTATTTATAAAAAAAAGGGACTGAGAGCCAACCTTACGACGGTGGATAATTGACTGAAGCCAAGCTGCCAGATCAGGACCAATAATATTGCTGGTTCTTCTTTGGATCTTATCACGGAGCTCAAGGTAAATAACAAGTGCACTGGACCATATGTGGCAGCAATATTCTAAGTATGGGTGAATGATAGACTTGTAGATATACAACAGAGATTTGGGGGAGCAATTAATCATTCGGAATTTGATTTGATGTTTATCTATTCAGTTCGAGTCAGGAAAACATGCGAGAATTCAAAATAAATACGGGAAAATCAACAGCATTATTTTATTTCTACATGTATTCTACCCCGAGGGAAAAATAAATTTGGCAGTAAATCAGGTGATAGCAACAGAGTTATGGTTGGACGTTTCTTATGCAATCAGATTGATGTGACACTCGAATTCACTTGAGAAGGCCCATATGAATTCATTTCATGAATCAAATATTCGTTCATGTTTTTAAATCATGACGAAAATCAAATAATACTTCGAAGAACTGCAAAATAAACTGATGGAGGCTTATCTATCCAAGCAAGGCTGTAAGGTTGGAAGGCAGTAGAAACTTTGTAATTATATCATCCAATAGGGACATACTAATCTAATTCGAAAGCTATATAATAATAATAATAATAATAATAATAATAATAATAATAATAATACCTGTAGAAAACTGTCATCATTTACTGTGAAAGGATTCTCCGAAAGGAATCTTGTTGACATCATATCCCAAGAACAGAATTTCTTTTGTCTATGTCAATTTTCTGTACAAACATAATAATCATAATGATAATAATAATAATGATGATGATGACAATAATAATAATGATGATGATAATGACGATAATAGTAATAATAATAATAATAATAATGATGACGATAATAATTATGATGAAGACGATATTAATTATAATAATACTAATAATGTTGATGACGATAATAATAATAATAATGACGATAATAATATTAATACTACTACTACTACTACTACTAATAACAATAATAATAATGACGATAACAATAATAGTTTTACATCGGTAAAGAAACAGAAATAAAACACAATACACCGACTGAAGTTGCAAAATACTTAAAAAAAGAAAGCAAAAGCAAATGTAACTGACCAGATACAGAAAAGATGGCCTCTTCCCGTACCAAACAAGCTGATGAAGCCAATCAGCGGTTACGTAGTTCAGGCTTAAATACTGAAACCGAAAGTTTGATTCTTGCTACACATGACCAATGCTTGCTAACTAGATGTTACAAAGCGCACTTACTGAAAAAATGTGTTAGCCCCAAATTCAGATTCTGTGATAAAATATCCAGAAACAATTGACCATCTTGTATCAGGTTGTGAAGTAGTGGCACCCACTGAATATAAAACCCGGCATGACAGAGTTGGCCAATATCTGCACTTGAAAATCTGCAACTTCTACGGGAAGGAAACTGCAAGAAATTGGTATGAACACCACTTCCGGTTACGGAGATTGGACCTGTTACAATTTTATAGGACGACACAATATATACAGACAGAACAATCAAAGGTAATCGACCAGACATTGTTATTAGAGACGGCAAAGACAAAATGTACCTCCTTATTGACATAGCAGTCCATACAGACTGCAATGTATCTTTGAAGATCTTCAAAAAACTATAAAAATACAAGGATCTTGAAATCGAAATCTCAAAAATGTAGCACGGTGGGGACATCAACAATTTCAATTGTAACTGGAGCCTTAGGATTGCGTTGAAAAGATTCCAATAGACTCATTGAAGAGATTCCTTAAAGAAATACAAAAAATTATTCTCACGAATACAGCCCACACTTTACGAAGGGTTTTATCTATGTAAAATGTTGTTTTTTTTTTTTGTTTTGTTTTTTTATTTTTTAAATTGCTCAGTAGAAAATGTCATGTTGCTATTTCTGGCCTTAGGTGTCTGGTTAGGACCCGGAAAGAAATAAGTACACAGTAGAGATCAAAGGAGATAAAAATTATAATATTAATAGTACCCCCAGGAAATTGTCCCCATTTACTTTGTGACGATTCTCCGTAAGGTTCTTCAGTTGTGAGGAGTCTTGTTGAGACAATGACTCAAGAACGGAATTTCCTTTGACTATGTCAATGTACGGACCGAACATAATAATAATAATAATAATAATAATAATAATAATAATAATACATCTTCCTCTCAAAGATTCCAAAATGAAAAAAAAAAAAAAAACGCTTCAGAGTAGTTTAAGAAGAATAAGTTTCGGGTCAATAACGGAATGAGCTTCTGATTTACTGAATCTAATTCCAATCGGACATTTGTGTCATGTATCGGAAAACGTTGGCGCTGAAACATTTGGCCCGATTTCTAGAATGGTCTAAAATACCAGTCGTGCAATGGAGAAGTCTCATCGGGAAAAACATGAAACGGCTACAAATGTAAGTTGCAATGTAATAATAAAATATTCCACGTAAACAAAACAACCATCTGTGTGAAAGGTATCCAGCTATTTTGAGAACCGGTTGCGTGATCTTAAGGAGTTTGGCAATTAGTCAGAGGGGACCTTATTGCTCATGCTTGAACTGACACCATTTTGTGCAATTTACGTAAATGCTTCGCATATTTTCAATCCTTTCATTACCTAATAGATTATAATTCTCTCAGTAAACAACGCGCGTAAAAAGAAACAGAAAAACTGCCAACAATGCATTGATTTTTTTTTAAACTCTTTTATCTAATTTATTACAGACTATTCATAAAATGCTTCTATTGACTCATCTCTAAGATAAATAGTCCAAGTCTTTTTACAATCTTTTTTACTGGGTTTAAAAAGGCTTGTTTTTTTTCTTCTTCTTCTTTCTTTTTTGTTTTTATTTTAAATACGAACGGGTTATTTCTATCATTCCCAGGGCTATTTTTAAAGGCTCCCTTTGAAGCGGTAGACGAAAATATCTAGAAGGCAGAGACGAGAATAGCAATTGGAGGCAAATTTAGATTTTTGAATAATTTTATGAGGTGACTATTTACTCTCGAATAGATCTCACGCATTGAAGAGTTCAACATGGGATTGTTGTTGCTTTTTCTATTTATTATTTTAAATGACGCGTCTCGACATTTAATGAACGGACCGGTTTGGCAATTCACCACGTTTATAATGATACTGTTATGTGTGTCGCCATGAATATTCATAAAATTATATAAATATAAAAACCTCAAGAGCGTGAGTCAGGAATTTCGCTGCATTTTTGTCTCTGCAATGAATATTGCTATTTCGACCACATCAATTAAATGTATATTTGGGAAGTGGGTTCAAATTACAACTCTAACTTGACAGGAAAAATTAGAGTTTATGGTCTGTGGTATTCAACCGATCCAATCAAAAAAATAAATCAAATGTTCTGAAAAAAATGTTCTATCTACTGGAGCTGCTGGTATTACACTGTGGTTATTTACCAATTTTAGCAATATAGTTAATATAATTTGAACGCGACGCTTAATTAATCAAAAACCAAAAAAATGTAAAATTAATATTCCAATACGAGAAATTGGCTTTGAAATTAGTTGCAGCAATTCCAAAATGCCTACTGCTTTCAGAAAAATTCAAATCTCACTATCAGTTCAGCACTCGTAAAGAATTATGGTGACATGCTAAATAAAACCAAATATAAACATATTTATATGAGGTTAGTGCTAGTTAAGGCATTAAATATACGAGATATACTAATATATATTATTATACTAATATATACTAATATACTAATACATACTAATATACGAATATATACTAATATACACTAATATACTAATATATATTAATATCTACTAATATATACTAATATATTAATATCTACTAATATACTAATATATACTAATATACTAATATATACTAATATACTAATATATAATAATATGTTTATTAATCTGACAAGCTCCATTAGAAAATATGGATCTTTATAGCTAGAATTTCGCCATATCTCATTCTCTGATGAAACTTTAATAAAACTGAAACATGTCAGACTGATAAACGTTTGCTATGTGTTCTTTATCCTATTATATATATATATATTAGTAATAGTAATCTTATAAGTATAAGAAATTATACTCGTCCGGAAAACCTTCGGTGCCTTGATTTGCAAATAATCAAACCAATACCAAAGGGAAAAAAAAGGTATAAAAAAAGGAAAAAAGCAAGAACATGTACGTTAGCCGAAAATAATCGTCTAGCATGCAAGTCCAAAGTCCAAAGAAAAAAGAACCCGATACGAGTAGGCAAAATAACTAAATAAAGTGCTCAATACAATAAGTAGAGCAGAACTAGTTAAACGTAGAGAGCCAGATAACCTACCACGGTTTCACCTAAGCGGATCGTCGGGGAAACCAGCTAGGTTTGTCTGGCTCTCTAGATTTAACTATATATATATATATAGATAGATAGATAGATAGATAGATAGATAGATTATAATTATTTTTAAAATATATGATTCCTTCGCTATATAAGAGTTCTCATGTTTCAAAAAAGAGAGCAGCCAATCTCAATATAATTACTAAAATTGAATTAAAGTATCAAACCCTGTTTCATCCTCAAGAGAAAATTTAGGAATAACCACTCTTGAAATTTACGCATCTTTATAAGTATGTTCATTCGCAAAGTTAATTACTGTGGAAACGGTTGGGGGGACCATTTAGATAAGGAGCATTAGAGTTAATTTTTATCCACATATCAGTCACCTTCGGAAAGAGGTCAAGCCGAGGTAGGGTCGGGGTGTCGCATTTGAATGCGAATGATGGCATTCATGTGTGCACATCGTCTGGTCAGTCACATTATAAAGTATCTTTATAGTAAGGGATTTTTTAAAATTTTTTCAAGGAAAAAAAATAAAATAATAATCCCTTACTATAAAGGTAATTTACATTAACTAAAAAAAGGCTTAGACAGAAGCGTCTATCTTTTTAAATTTGGATTTTAATGTAACTATAACAGCAAAAACATTTCGATTTCATTTTTGCCTTGAAAATGTCGGACGACGAAACGCGTCGGCAAAATGTATGATTTTTTTTTCCAATTGTCATTTGATACCAATCTGTCTTGTCCACAGAATTCATCTGGGAATTTAAGTATATATATATATATATATATATATATATATATATATATATATATATATATATATATATATACTTTTAAAACCATTTATTTTACATTCAACATCATCACTTGATAAGACACCGAGGGTGTTGAAACAAAATGGCTATTTTTGTAGTGATTTTATAACATATTTATGTTATAAATTTTTATAACATATTTACAGATTTTATAACATTTTATAACATGTTGACAGATTTTATAACACATTTATGATTTTATAACATATTTATGTTATAAATGTTTTTAAATAAATAATTATATATATATATATATATATATATATATATATATATATATATATATATATATATTTGTTCCTAAAAATAAATATAAAACAAACAAAGTATTTACTATATACACTTAAATACATCCCAAAACAGATATATAAATTTATTAAACTTCAGGAGAGTGACTCATTTTTCGCGGACATGAAGTGGAAAGATAATATAGAAGGAATTGCTAGGGGTCTACTGCTAAAAAATTGTTTCCCTCTGTTGTTCTACGCAATTTTTTCCGCCAGAATCTATCTTACATATTTATAAGTCTACCATTCGAATATTACTGCCACATATGATCCGGTGTTCCTGCTATATATTTAGAGATTCTTGATATCTGCAATGTTATTGGCCATTACACGATCTTGGCTTCAGTCTCTTCAAATACCGTAACTTTCTGTGCTTTTTCTTACGTACTTTGATGGTAATTCTTCCGATTAACTTTTCTCTATGGTTCCCAGACTTTAAGCCCACTACTCGATTGGTGGCAAGGTCTAATCATTTTATAGTTGAAATGGCTTGGTTAAATAGAACACTTGAAATACACATTGCCCGGCATGTCGACAAATTAACGAGTTAACGCATTAAATCCATTTTTAGTGAGTTTAAAGCAAATGTGTGTATCAAGTTAAATTGCTATCATTAAACGTAGGATGCTGTTGCTGATGTGTGATGTGTGTTGGAAAGGAATAGAAGGTTTGAATTATCAGAAGGTTTAAAATTGTGTGTGTTCAATAATCTTCCATCCGCAACAATTAATGATTCATAAACATCTTGTTTGAAAACGTAACAATTGAATTTATTAAGTATTTGATATACATGCATGAATACTGAGTGAAAAGTTTAGACAGAGTTTTGTCTCTTAGATTAGGTAATATTTGTACCTAAGTTCATAAAGTGAAAGTAATTATTAAACTGTAGTTTAGAAGAATAAAGTTTCTTTAGCATGTTTGGAATTGTGTATTGTACAAGTTGGTAAAAGTTCAGAAGAGATTTCAGAGTTCGTACTTGCGTGAATGTTGGTAATGGTCTTTAACGTCTGACTGCATTAGTTAAGACGGGAACTCTTGAAGATTACATCTTGATAGCAAGGAATGAGACGCGCGTGCGCGAGAGAGAGAGAAAGAGAGAGAATCACTCGTGTTTTGTTTTTATAATTTTGTTGTACCACGTGGGAGGCTCAAAACGAAATCGCAGGAAAACAGATTTGTCGCGTGCAGGCGGTTTGATTGGTCAGAACTGACCAATCAGCGAGCTAGTTTGAAGTAGATTAACCAATGAATACTTGTTATATATTTTGTAAGATTGTGCTGGTTAAAATTACAACAGGAATAGTGCATTTCCTAGCAGGGGTTAACTGGCTTGTTGTAGAAGATTCCACAATGTACTTGTATACGCTTGCAGATATTCTGTACTTTGACTCAGAGGAAACAGGGTGAGCAATAACTGAGCAGTAATAAAAATTAGACGAGATATCCTTAAACATGGTCTATAGTTCCCAACCTTTTTTTTTTTTTTGCCCAATTTCTAAATTCCTGATTCTCCACTCCCCATGACATATAATTCTTATTATTCAAAAAGTGAACGCTTATTTATGCGGAGGGAGGATAAAAGATAATTATCTTTACTTTCCTTAAGAAATTAAGACAGCATATATTCAATCGTATCATCATTTACTTTTAGAACTTTAAAATATTTTGTTGTAATATATATGCTATTGCTGGACTCACCCGCCGAGATCCGACGTATGAGGTTCAAGCAGCTCAGTTCCTTAGAACCAACAGCCCAGACACCAGCACATATCATTTGATTATAGTGGTATAGTGGTGAAGGCTTTGTGCAGAACTAATCGCACTTTTTTAAAGGGCCGAATACAGAGACCTGGTGCACTCCGTGCCACAAGGTCTCCAAACGACCGTCCGCAGGTTTTGAATTCAGAGTTGTCCTTCTCCTAGATCAGTTGCCATCCAAGGCTATAGAACCCAGTCTTACCTGCTATTTACCCATAGCTGGAGGGAGAAGAAGAGGATTCACACCTTTCCCAAGGGTATTAGCACGTAAGTGTATGTAATGGATTCGACTGGAATTCGAACTCTGCTCTCCGATTCCTCAATTCAATCCGCTATCCAGTACTGCATATACAGTGCATACGTAATTACACATGTATGTACATACATACACACAAATCTTTTTATGTATGCATACTGTATATGCACTGTTAATGTATTAACACACATACACAATTATACACACACAGTGGTGAAATGGTAAGCAAGCTTGTCTCGCGTGAACTATCTTGACTGAGTAGTGAGTTCAAACCTCAGTAGGTGCTCCATACTTTCGGCCTTGTGCCACATCTATGCTACGTTCATAAAATAACTACTCACACTGATTCACTAGAAAAAAATCACTCTTAATAATTCATTTGCTAATTGCCCCACCTTAAAATCAAATTACCTCCCTGTGGGACGTGCGCCCCACTTTGGGAAACCCAGGTCTACTTTCATAGATGAAATAAAGGGTTTAATAGACACCTGATAAACGGCGGAGAACACAACCACCGAGACGTTGTGATAACAACAACAAAGATGAGGACAATGGTCCCAATATAGATAGTGTAAATATCTTCCCCTATTAAGTTTATTCCAATTCCAAATCTTAGTTTCAACTTGGAAATGCTTGTTTTAAATCCTACTTAATGGAACACTTCGTAAAGACGGTTGATTTCTTATCCAGGATTATCCTTATCCTAATCCTGAATGTCTATGTTATCAGCTTTCGCTTTCGCCCCCTCCATGTCATTACACTGGCCTCTGAATGGAAAACAAGAGTTGTTTTATTTATCATTTCACCCCAAGCAAGGCGATAATGCCGCTAGATGATTGGTTAGAGGGAAAGAGAATATGAAGACTTTAGTGAGGAGAAAGGACAATAAAAGAACAGATTTCAGGATGACAAAAGAAGGCGATTGGCGTTGCATTTTCAAATTTTGAAAATTAAAAAAAAGTTTTAGGTTACAAAGAAGCAAGAAATTGGAGGGAATTCTACAGGTGAGAAGTGCGAGAAAATAGACCTTTAGAAAAGAACTTATGGTTTGCATCTAGTAAATTCGACAGTTGCCAATCTAGCAATCTTACTTAAATTTATGGGATAAAGACACCAAAGAAGAAAGTTCATCAAAACAATTACCATGAAAATATTTGTAGAAAAGTCAGAGAGAAATCACAGCACGGCGGTTCGAAAGTGACTGAAGTCGAGATGCCAGGTCAGGATTCTGTTTCATGAGTAAATTCGTTTGGAATGTGCGACAATATACTTAAATGTTATAAAACTATGTAATCATGAAGCTGCCCCAAAGATGTCGATAAGTAACGGAACAAAATCTCATTGAATAAATTTATATACAAATTATCTAAATAATGTCTGTGAAAATTCCGACGCAATACTTTCTCCTTCATATTTATGAAGGTAATTTCACCCTAAATCATTTTTGGGCTCAGTCGTTAGCTTAAAAGAAGTGCATAACCAGAATAATTTTTGTAAATGTCACGTGATCAATGTAAAGCAGCATTTCTTAACTGGTGTGGCCCGGGGGCCCCGATGTTCTCTGAAAGTGCACATCAAGTTAACAGAAGAGCAATTTATGAATTACTTTTAGATTTAAAAAAAAAAATCTTTATTTATAAAAAAAAAGCTAAACAACAAACACATGGCTCTCAGTCAAGTCTTAAGTCAATTCTTTGTCGTTTGATATGTTTGATGTTTTATATTAGATGTTAAATCCCTTAAATCTTAAAAGGAGAGAATAAAGTAAACCATTTTGTTTTTCTCAACGCATAACATTCAAAAAGTTACCAAAACGCATAACGCATGAGTTTCACACCAGCATACTTAAATATACAATGTAATATCATAAAAATTAAATGCTTATTTCAGGAGACTTCTTTACTATTTTTAAATTTTATTAATAATTTTTCTTTATTAAAATTTAAAGTGTGACCCAGAGTATTTGTTATTCTAAAAGTGCGCGTTGATGTAAAAAAAAAAAAAGAAAACGTTGAGAAACACTGATGTTACAGTTTTATATATGTTTAGGACCCTAAAGTCAATCAGTTCACAAATGTTTTTGTTTTTGTTTTTTTATCGCACTTGTGGTTGAAAAAAGTGATGATATTTGGGCGTAAAACCGGCTTTCCACCCGCTTTTTGACTGCCACCTTCAAAAGCTTTAGTCTGTTTTATTTTTTCACCGAGTGTCTATTTATAGGCTGTTCTGTTTAAAGCCCAAAATAAATACATTTACAAGTGGGCTAAAAATAACGGAAGGTATAGTTAGGAGTACTGTTTTTCGTTTCTTTTTTTTTTTTTTTTGATTTTTGTTGTTTTTTTTGTTTGTTTTTTTCTCGTTCTAAATGAAAAACAAGGTAGTAAGGGAAAACGAATGCTTGAAATGAAGCATACCGGTACGAGACAGTTTGGAAGAATGGGAGGTCAGCCAATAGGAAAACGAGAAAGCGGATGAATGTAGTTTCAAGATAATGACACACAAGGGTGAGGCTACAAATAAAAAAAAAAAAAAAAAGGGACGGGCGGAGAGAGAGAGAGAGAGAGAGAGAGAGAGAGATCGGCGCGTTAAAACAAATATTTATATAACTGTCAACTGCAAATGTTTATATTTATATCATTTAATGTATACGTATGCAGATCGAAAAGTGTTGAAACTCTGTATTAATTTATATTTACAAAAGCCCAATATAAAATGCTTATTTTGCATGGCTGATCATCTGGGAAAATCGGTAGCGATCGGCCATTGTCCTTGATATAAGCAACAGCCAATGCCCGTTCATGTATGCAGACAGTCGCATGCCTAGAAACGTGTATGAAAAATGAAATTGTGCAGACATAACGTACGGATAAAAATTTTGTTTCTAATAAAGCGCTCCTTGAAACTAGCCTTGTGTCAAATATATTTCAGTGCAGCCTATCGCTTCTTATTATAGAACTGTTGACATGCTGTAGAAGAATAATTAAAATGCAAGTCTCTCTTTTAAAATGCAAATCTCTTAAAATGTTAATCTTAAAATTGTAGACTCTCTTAAAATGCTAGCCTCTTTTTAAATGCTAATCCCTCTTAAAATCCCTCTTTTAAAATGCTAATCTCTCTTAAAATGCTAATCCCTCTTAAAATCCCTCTTTTAAAATGCTAATCTTTCTTAAAATGCTAATCTCTCTTAAAATGCTAATCCCTCTTAAAATGCTAATCTCTTATAAAATGCTAAAATTTCTTAAAATTTTAATCTTTCTTAAAATGCTGATCTCTTAAAATGCTTGTCTTCCTTAAAATCTAAGTCTCTCTTAAATTACTAATCTCGTAAAATGCTAATCTCTCTTAAAAGGCTCGTCTCTCTTAAAATGTTAATCTCTCTTAAGAGAGTAGTGTCTTTTAAAATACTAGTCCCTTTTAAAATGCTAATCTCTTTCTTGAAATGTTAATCTCACTTGAAATGTTAATCTCTCTTGAAATGTTAATCTCTCTTGAATTTCCAATTTCTTAAATCTTTAGCCTCTCCTAAAATATACACGAGCAAAAAGATAATGAGATTATTAACAACAATAAGAATAAAGATAGACTAGATAAAAACAGACATATAATACCTACCTACTAAGTCCTTAACATCTGCTATCAAAATAATTTATCCAGTCTTAACAATGTGAAAATAATTGCAACCACACCCATAACTATTATGGATAGGTTCAGAAATAAAAATACTCAGAACAATAATAATTCTGAAGCAAATATATATATATATATATATATATATATATATATATATTGAGAGAGAGAGAGGGAGAGAGAGAGATAGATAGATAGATAATATTAGTGGTAAATAGACACATACATGTGCAAAATATATAAATATATATACATAGGTGCATAACATGTATATTTTTTTAATAAAAAATTCCGAGAGGATAGAATCCAGGTAGAACTCAATGTCCAGGACAGAGTAAGGATATAATAAAAATGCTTAAACACTAATATTCCATGGTCATAATTTATTCCATTGGAATCGTAAATACGATCCAATTCATCAGACCTACAAATTAAAAAAAAAAAACAGAAAAAAAATAGAATTTAGAGAGAGTGTAAGTATGATAGTGTGGGACGAATGTTAGAGCTAAAGAGAGGGGTAACAGACGAGAGAAGGTGGGAGATTAAAACTTAACAGAGAGGGGTTTATTTAACTAGAGGTGAGTGGAAGGGGAAAATATGAATGTTGTCGGATGTCTAATACATTAAAGATACATTTCGTGGTGACATACACACACCATAGACTATCTACTGGTCATATCTTGAGAATGACTGATGAGAGGATACCCAAGATCCTAATGTACAGCCAGTTAGATCAGGACTACAGAAATGTAGGACGCCCATGGCTAAGATACAAAGACAAGCTGAAAAGCAACTTGTCAGCAGTCAATATGCCACATAACACCCTTGAGCGCTTAGCCTTGGAGCGAGTAGAATGGAGATCAACGTGTTTTAGTGGACTTTTCAATCTGCTTGTCTGAATCATCTTCAAGAAGCGAGAGCAAGATCTAAAAGGTCAGCCAATCTAACAGTGATCTCATCTCACAATCCTCACACTTGCTCTATGTGTGGCTTCCTTTATAAATCACTAGCGGGTCTTAAATGCCACTTAAGATTATCGCACAAACTTTCATAACTGAATCAATAAGCTGTCAGATCCTCATACGTCGAAACCGACAGGAGAGTACATTATATATATATATATGTGTGTGTGTGCGTGTGTGTGTGTGTAGAAAATAGGAATTCAATAATGAATATGCTTATAAAACGCGTAAACCTCAGAAATAAGTTATTCCCAAAAAATTCGCTTGAAGATGGAACAGAGCTTGGTACTTTAATTCAATTTAATTCAAATAATTATATTGAAGTTTTCGGCTCTTGTTTTGAAACATGAGAACTCTTATGTAGCATGTTGGAATCATATTTTTAAATAAATAATTATATATATATATATATATATATATATATATATATATATATATACACCTAGTGAGCCAGACAAACCTACCTAGGTTTCACCTAAACGGATCGTCAGGGAAAGTATGGCTAACGAGGTAAAGAGAAACACATATTTATAGGCGATAATTAAAACCATACCACGTGACCGAACAACCACAAACTAAGTACATGGGGGGGGGGAATTAATATATTCAACAAAAATGCGGAGGTAGGAGTAAAAAAAAAATCTAAGGTGGAAACATACGTTAAGGATTTCAGTTTTAGAGTTTAATAATTGGCTAGGTTGATCAAATAAAGCTATGGCTAATTTCTCCTCTGCACATAATTTACAAAATTTATGGCCTGCTTATATCTCGGGCATATATATATATATATATATATATATATATATATATATATATATATATATATATATATATATATATATATTTGCGCCGGGACATGGAAATACCCAGGTTGGTGTCTGGGGCGCGTTTAAACCACTAGGAGTGATGCACCCTTAGCCTTAGTTAAGGCATGCATCTAGAAGAAGGAAAACTCTGCTACAAAACCTGAGGACTGTTGTTCACCTATTCTGTGGAAAATTTTTGCACCGAATTTGTGTTATCAACCGCTCCAAAAAGTGTGGATGGTTGTACACGGGCTTTCACCACTTAAATCAAACCTTTTGTGTGGGTATTCTGACAACATTAAATCTTAGTTTTGCGTAGTCCTACATGCAAGGAGACCACTGGCGATTGGTTGAAGGCGACGGGGACAAGTGAAGGATATCACTGGGAGTCCTTAGCTGGATATCTACACGGTGGTGGTCGATGGATGATGGCCGTTCTGCACAAACATGTGAGCAATTGTGCAGTTCGTGTCCTCCTTCGATGACAAAGCAGCCCTTTTCAGGGACAGCGCTGCTTTCCCCATGCCGGGGAAGGTGCGATAACAGGAGCCCTAAACATCACATATTCACCTTGGCAGCTAACTGCAGCTGTCTGGGTATCCGGTATCGCAGTCAAAACAATCGAAAATCAATGAAGAAATTTCTTTTTCGGTCTTGGAATGATTGCACCCTCCAGGACAATGACGATGCGCCTGAACGCAAAACAGCTCAAGTGTCTCTTGAACTTTCAAAGTACAACATTGATATTGCAGAACTTGGTAAAACTCGTCTCTCTGGAATCGCTCAGTTCAAGGAAGAGAAGCGTGGTTACGTTTTCTTCACAAGTGGTAAAGGTCCAGATGAGCCATGTCTCTCTGGAGTAGGCTTTGCTGTGAAATCAGAACTTGCGCGTTCATTGCAGTCCCTGCCCAAAGGTCTGTCAGATCGTATCATGACTCTAACCCTTGAGTTAGAGCTTGAGACGCGCGTAACACTTGTAAGTTGCTATGCACCAACAATGAGTAGACCCGATCAAGAGAAAGACGACTTTTATCAGCAGTTACGGGAAGTGATCGGTGGCATTCGCCACAAGGATAAGCTCATTCTGATGGGGGATTTTAATGCAAGGGTTGGTGCTGATTCCCAAACGTGGGGAGGGGTTTTGGGACGTCATGGAGTTGGGAAAATGAATGATAATGGTCACCGTCTCCTTTCCTTATGCAGGGAGTTTAATCTCACTACCACCAACACAGTATTTCAACAGAAGAAATGCCACAAAACTACTTGGATGTACCCCCGTTCAAATAACTAGCATATGATTGATTATGTTATCACAAAGAAACGCGATATTCGCGACTTCATGATAACGCGCTCATTTCATACCAGTTGTTACCTATCTGACCATGCCCTGCTGCGCAGCAAAACTTCTCTTTGTCTTCATCGCCGGCGAATTCAGAAATCAACTGTCCCTAGACGTATTAACGTTAAGCCATTGAAGAATCCTGAAGTACAGATAGCATTATCCGACAAGCTGGATGAAAACCTAGAGAACGTGGAAGTGAATGATGACATTGAAAAATCCTGGAAAGCCCTACGCGATGCCACACACGCCACTGCCATGGAAGTGTTAGGCTTGCCAATACGTAAGCATCAAGATTGGTTCGACGATCAGAATGTTGAAGCGCAAGATCAAATCCAGAAAATGCACCGGGCCCACAAGGCATGGATTGATGACAAAAATTCTGCAATGAAAAAGAAGGCTTACAAGACCTGTAAAGCACAAGTGCAAAAAGTACTGCGACAGATGAAAGAGAAATGGTGGGCTGATCATGCAGAATCTATTCAAGCAGCATTCAATAGGAAAGACACAAAGGCCTTTTATGAGGGAATCAAGAAAGTTTTTGGTCCTCAACAATCTGGAGCTTCGCCTATTTCCGCGGAAGATGGAACCTTATTGACTGATAGAAGTGATATTTTAAACCGCTGGAAAGAACATTTTGAGACAGTATTAAACACTTCCTCTGTTACGGATGACGATGTTATTGGGTCAATTCATCAGTTTCCTGAAAAAACAGAATTGTCTGAGCTACCGACTCTACAAGAAGTCTTTGACGCTATAAAACAGATAGCCATGGGTAAGGCACCTGGCAACGATGCTATACCACCGGAAGTGTTTAAGAATGGTGGTCAAAAGTTGGCTAAAAAGTTGCATGCTCTTTTTGTTTCCATTTGGATAACTGGGAAGGTTCCCCAAGACTTCAAGGATGCCTCCATCCTTCACCTTTACAAAAACAAATGTCTTCGAAATGTGTGTGATAATCATCGCGGCATATCTCTTCTTTCAATTGCTGGTAAAATTCTAGTCAGACTCAACAGATTACTTAAGCATGTTGTTGATGAAATCTATCCTGAATCGCAGTGTGGTTTTCGCGCTCTTCGGGGAACGATTGATATGATATTTTCTTTGCGTCAAGTATCTGAGAAAGCTCGCGAGAAAAACCAGGAGTTGTACATGGTGTTTATTGACCTTACCAAGGCATTTGATACTGTGAACCGTACAGCTCTTTGGAAGATATTGAAGAAAATTGGCATCCCAGACAACATGATAAAAGTTATATCTTTTCATGAGGGTATGAAAGCATCAGTCGTGTCGAATGGGGACTCTTCGGAACAGTTCAATGTAACCAATGGCACCAAACAAGGATGTGTTATGGCTCCGGTTCTGTTTGCTCTGTTCTTCTCTGTTATGTTGAAACACGCATTTTCAGATGTTGTTACTGGAGTAAAATTTCAGTTCCGTACAAGTGGTGGAATATTCAATCACCAGCGCTTCAAAGCAAAAACCCTCCTTCGTAGAACAATACTCAGGGATTTGCTATTTGTAGATGATGCTGCACTGGTTGCAACCTCCCTCGAGGAAGCTCAAAATCTTGCTGATCGGTTTTCTGCTGCATGTAAAGCCTTTGGCCTAACCATCAGCAGAAAGAAAACTGAAGTCATACATCAGCCCCGACCTACACCAAAGCAGGTGCACGGTGTGAAACAAAATCAGCCAGCCCACAATTTTCCAGTAACCCCTATCCGAGTCGATGGAAGCAATTTGAAATATGTGAAAAATTTCACATACCTTGGTAGCATGGTGAATTCAAGCGCATCACTCGATAATGAAATAGTGAATAGAATCTCTCGTGCTAGTAGTGCGTTTGAAAAATTGAGTACCCGATTATGGAAAGACCGAGGAATAAGCCTGAAAACAAAGATAGCATTGTTTAAAGCCGTCATAGTTACCACACTACTGTATGGATCATGGACACCCTATCGTAACCAAATTGAGCAACTTGACGTCTTCAACAAGAGATGTCTTCGTACTATTTGTGGTTTTACTCATAAAGACCGGGTATCTAATGCAGACTTGTTTACATTTTGTGGCATCAGTGGAATAGAAAGTTTTCTGATCCAATCACAACTTCGCTGGGCAGGTCATGTTGTTCGCATGGACGATAGTAGGATACCAAAGCAGCTCATGTACAGTCAGCTTGATGGTGGTAGCCGAAATGTTGGGCGACCTTGGCTTCGCTACAAAGACAAATTGAAAGCTAACCTTGCCGCTGTCCAGATCGATAGCAGAAATTTTGAGTTCAATGCTAATGATGGAGATGCTTGGAAGAGTATGTGTCACCAGCGAATCAAACATTTCTCCACGGCTGGTATTCACAAATTAAAGGAAACTAGGCTTAGAACAAAAGCGAATGCAAATATACCAGCGACGCTTTCTCTCAGCCCACACGCCTGCATCCACTGTGGCCTTGTGTGCAGGTCTCTAGCTAGACTCAAATGCCATCTTCGCCTGAGCGTGTGCAGACACAAAGAACCGTAAACAGGGATATTTGTCAGGACCTCATACGTCGAAATCGACGGGAGAATCCATCATATATATATATAATAAATTGCCAGAACTGCACGTCGCATTAAATTGAGGAAACGTGCAAAAACTAAACAAAAAACGCATCTATAAACATAAAAGGGATCTTATACACAACAATTTATCATATATATATATATATATATATATATATACATATATATATATATATAGAGAGAGAGAGAAATAGTCAAACTTTATAATAACTGAAAAGTAAATATAGTTTAGAAATTTCCTTCGCTCAAACCATCTACAAGAATAACGGTTTGCAAAAAAAGAAATTGCCTGGTAAGCATTACTAAACAGAAAGACCTAGAGTAGTTATGCGGATATACAGAGCAAGCTAATACAATAAAACGTCCGGTTTATACGTCCGTTTGTTGGTACGACAATTTTTCCGGCCATTTCACATATGTTGTGTTATATATATATATATATATATATATATATATATATATACATATATACAAATTACCACCATCTCTTACAACACCTGACGAAACGTCTTTGGACGTCAAAACAAATATGCATTTTTGTCGTGGTAACTTGCATGTTCCAGCTTATATATATTATATATATATGTGTGTGTGTGTGTGTGTGCGTGTGTGTGTGAAAAGTGTGTGTGTGAAAAGTGTGTGTGTGAAAAGTGTGTGTATATAAATATAAAAATAAATACATATATAATTATTTATTATAAATTAATTGATTTAAAATATGTTTTTTTTCGCCACACATTTCTAACCATGTTTCAAAAATGGAAGCTAAAAGATATTAGTTCCATTTCATCCTCAAGCAAATTTTGGAGTAACTTATTTTTAAAATTACTGGGTTTTAAAGGCACAGCCAAAAATCATAATTCACGTTTCCAAGGATACAGAGAAATCCATTCCTCCAGATTATATATCTTACTGTTCTTTTTTTTATTTATATATACATATATAATTATTTATATATTATATACGCGGTACTTATTAGAAAGCGCTAAATATCAGTGATAGAGCTAACATATTTGGTTACAAACTCACATCAATCCAACCAAATATATCTATCTATCTATCTATCTCTCTCTCTCTCTCTCTCTCTATATATATATATATATATATATATATATATATATATATATATATGCTGTTGCATGGATAGTTACATATGTTAGCTCTGTCACGGATATTGGGCACTTTTAATAAATTCTGCGCATATATATATATATATATATATATATATATATATATATATATAAGTGTGCGTGTGTGTGTGTCTTAGAGGGTGTTCTTCTTAGGTTTGGTGTTCCTCTACGTTGTTATGCATGTTTTGATGGACTTACAAGGCGTGTGAATTACTTTTTTTATGTGGGACACTTTTACGCTTTTCCATAAAGCCATATAAATTTACGCTTTTCCATAAAGCCATATAATTTTTTTATATCTATAATGTTTATGTTGAAAATGATTTAGTATACTCGCACTCTTACCGTTTAATAAGATTGTTTTAGCTTAGGCAAGGGTCAAATCCGATTAAGAAGAATGTGTGACGCCAAACTCCACTACCAAAGAGAGTTACTATTCGATATTAGAGCTTTTGTGTTCAAATAACACGCCGTCAATCCAATCGGAAATGCAAAAAAGTATTTAGACATGCTGCAGAGGTCATTGATATCGTTATGGATTTTATTTATATATAAAAATGGACACTGAAGTCAACAACGAACGGTAACAGTCTGTTTGATCCGTGAAAGCAATCTTCGGGCCATGTTTGTTGGCTCGACTATTTATATAAGCTGGTGAATGTTGCATTATGGGTCGCAAGATCTATTGTATTATCCTACTGGTTATTGGGTAGGCGGCAGCTTTTTTTTTTTTTTCAAATTATTCTAGAGGCTATTAAGTAGAATAAAACTCTCTGTCACGATGACTTGTGATTTTGGGCCGTCTGCTCAATTTTCCTCAAAAGGTTTGAATCAATCCGTGGGTATGGTTTTCGGTCATTTTGTAAAGTTGATGCACGCTGGGATCACGTTCTCAAACCGACAACATCAATAAGTTACTTTCCTGGCAATTCGGTCATGGTGAAGACCGGGTTTCATTCATAAGCGCATAACGGCCGCGACCCTATTTCAAGCAATGTCACTGCTTAATCTATCCTCAAATATGGGCAGCGCTGATGTTCTGCTAGGGTCTTACAATCTCTTGCACAGAAGTGGCAACATTGGACAAAATTTGCAGTAGCTGTTATATACCGTATATTTCCGCGTATAAGAACCCTTAAATCTTAAAAATTACCCCTCCCCACAAAAAATAGGGGAACTTCTAATACAACAGTTACAAAAAGCTAACGTTAAAATCTTGTGCTGTATCGGCACTGGTAATTAGGCTAGTACGCTTGGGTCATGGATTGCGGTAGGCTAACAATTGCGTTGGTATGTTAACTAGGGGAGGAAAGTTATCGATGAAGAACTATAATAAGCAACGTATTGAAAGGCTTGGCATTTTAAAAAATGGTGAGCAGACCTTATTTACAATTCCTAGGAGGGAGACATAACTTTAGACAAACTATCGGTCACTCCAATCTAGAAAAACTATCGACGGCTTCGTTATTTCTGTAATGTTATCTTGGTAAGGAATTTTTCACATGTAAAAACACGAATTATTTATTCCTTTCTATTAGGTTGGTGCAAAAATAATACCGTTTTTTGACGTATTTTTTAACGTCAAAAACGATATTATTTTTGCACCAACCTAATAGCTATTGTCAAATTAACGTCGGACGAATCGAGGGTATGGGGTTTCGAGTCTTACTTCGAATGTTTGATCTTCTCGCGCGGATGTGAGAAATTCTCTTGTCTCTCTTGTAAGTTGAATGTTTATATAACTTCCTATTATCCGTTTCTCATACGTGTGTGTGTGTATGTGTGTGTGTATGTGTGTGTATGTATGTGTGTGTGTCCTAAGTTCATCTGGGTTCACCTGTTTGTGTTAATAAACACACCAAAAAGCACCTAGGCCCGATTCTGCACTTGATGGCTTTGCAGCTACCTTTGAAGTCGACCCACGGATTTTTAGTTTCTGGACTTCTCGTGGTGACGCTAGGTACAAAACGGATATCGGTATCTTTTATAGTGATCCCAGTATAATATTAGGGCCAGCAAAGATCAACTCTTCTTAGACCAAAGGTTCCTGATGAAGATTAAATTCAATTCATATATCTGCAAAGCGAATTATAGCAGATTTTTTTTGCTGATTCTGTTGTTCATATTAAACATAATTTCAATTTATTGCGTATGAGAATGTCTTTTTCGTGTGTGTGAAATATTCTGTTTAAGAATGTGTATACCAGTAAAACGACATCTGAATTGTCCTACATTACAATAGGAATTTTTATTAGCCTCTTTCCGCTTGAAGTGTCAAAGATTCACAGAAAGTAAACATTTTTATTTTCAAAGAAAAACCTTTACTTGTCCTATTAAACAATTCAAGAACTTTAATTATGAAAATTTTAAATGCTCTACTCATACAGGTATGAAATATGGTTTCTTATGGGATATTCTACTAGATTGTTTTCAACTTAAAAATCAGGTTTTCTTTTGACAGGGCTTCCTATACTTTATGGGCCAGACATATATGTATGTCAGGAGACCATCTCGACAAAATTAATACTTTACTGAAGCGGCCGTTTTAAAGCTTTCGTATGAGTCCTACTCTCCTATAAATAAACGATTTTTCGATAAGCATCAGTGAAGTCACTTCGACATGGTGTAAGGATAGCCATATTGTCACGCTAGATCAATTGAAACTGAATAGTGAGATAGATCCGCACTGGCTGCCTCATACAGTTGACCTTGTGCCACAGCTACGCTAAGAAAATAATTTGGAGGCACCTCGACATGGTGTAAGTGTTAGCAATCTTGTCTCACAAGATAAATCGTGACTAAATAGTGATTTAGATCTGCACTGAGTACCCCATACGCACTGAGTACCCCTTGTGCCGCATCTAAGCTTCGCTTAGAAAATCACCGTATAAAAGTTAGTAATCCTTGGGTAAGTTTATTTCCACCTGGGTATTTGGAAAGGTCCTTCTTCCAGAATATTGGGAAAAGTCCTTCCTCCATAATATTGGGAAAAGTCCATCCTACAGATTATTGGACGAAGTGCTTCGACTAGAATGAATATGTATTTTTCGAAAGTGATTGTGTTGCGTATTTATAAACAGACTGTTCCCCCAAAGTGTTCACAACGCCATGAATGATTGATTGGTTTGTTTTTACAGTTTATCGACCTTTTTTGGGTTATTTAAAGACGAAACGTTGTAAGAATAATTTCTTCTTTTTTACGGCTTATTTAACCCTTTAGAGGTTATTGAAAGCCGAAACATATTTTGGATTGTAACAATAATTTCTTCTTCTTTTTTACGGCTTATCAACCCTTAAGGGGTTATTGAAAGCCGAAACATATTTTGGATTGTAACAATAATTTCTTCTTCTTTTTTACGGCTTATCAACCCTTAAGGGGTTATTGAAAGCCGAAACATATTTTGGATTGTAACAATAATTTCTTCTTCTTTTTTACGGCTTATCAACCCTTTAGAGGTTATTAAAAGCCGAAACATATTTTGGATTGTAACAATAATTTCTTCTTCTTTTTTACGGCTTATCAACCCTTTAGAGGTTATTGAAAGGCGAAACATATTTTGGATTGTAACAATAATTTCTTCTTCTTTTTTACGGCTTATCAACCCTTAAGGGGTTATTGAAAGCCGAAACATATTTTGGATTGTAACAATAATTTCTTCTTCTTTTTTACGGCTTATCAACCCTTTAGAGGTTATTAAAAGCCGAAACATATTTTGGATTGTAACAATAATTTCTTCTTCTTTTTTACGGCTTATCAACCCTTAAGGGGTTATTGAAAGCCGAAACATATTTTGGATTGTAGCAATAATTACTTCTTCTTTTTTACGGCTTATCAACCCTTTAGAGGTTATTGAAAGGCGAAACATATTTTGGATTGTAACAATAATTTCTTCTTCTTTTTTACGGCTTATCAACTCTTAAGGGGTTACTGAAAGCCGAAACATATTTTGGATTGTAACAATAATTTCTTCTTTTTTACGGCTTATCAACCCTTTAGGGGTTATTTAAAGCCGAACATATTTTGCATTGTAAGAACAATTTCTTCTCTTTTTACGGCTTATCAACCCTTTGGAGGTTATTTAAAGCCAAAACATTTTGGATCGTAAGAATAATTTCTTTTTCTTTTTAACGGCTTACCAACCGTTTAGGGGCTATTTAAATCCGAAACATATTTTGCACTGTAAGTATTAGGTTGGTGCAAAAATAATGTCGTTTTCTCACATCGTAACATATGTGAGAAAACGACATTATTTTTGCAACCTAATATAATACTTTTACTGCAAAAATAAACTCCAAAATTACCTCATATATTTCAACCGAAGAAATACCTCAGTTTTATTCAACCCTGGTGTATAAACTGAGTTCGTGTAGGAATTAGAAATTTAACTGTGACGGCTACAAAAAAAAAAATATATATATATATAAATAAAATAAAATAAAATAACGTCGTAAAACTAATACAGAATTTATCCATTACAATGTTTTAGTCAGTGGTCAGGAGTGGGTGGAAGTCTTAAAGGGAAGAGGTTCTATATTTTTAAATATAACTTGTTTTTGATTTAACTTACATTTAAATTTAAAAATATTTATTTATTTCATTTTTATTTCTAAATGTATAATGTATTTTATCATTTATTTTCATTTCTTAATATAAACTATTGATAGGTTATATTCTTAATATAACCTATTGATAGGTTATATTAAATATAAACTTTTTTAAATATAATTTTACTTAATTTTAATGTAAGTTATCTAAATATGACTTATTTTTCATTTATTTAAATATATCTTATTTTTAAATATAACTTGTCTCTGGAAGAGTACTTTTAAGTATGATTCTGTATTTTAAAACGTAACTTTATCTATATAAGTTTTTTTTTTTTAAATAAAACTTTTCATTCCTCTCTTAGTTTAAAATTAACATTTATTTCTTCATATAACTCAAATTTAATGTTATAAGGTTAACATCCGGGTTTAATTTTATAAAACCTCCTCCCTTTAAGGCTAAAACCTTCCACCCTACACTGACCACTGCCGCGTGCCTTTCGTCTGACTGAAACATTGAAATGGATAAATTCTGTATTAGCTTTTCGACGGTTTATTTTTTTATTTTAAATCGTTGAGACACAGACATGAGACAGTATCAAAGTGCGGTCTTCCATCACTACCGAAATCAAAAACTTTGAAGCCACAAGAAAAGAAAGGAAAAGTGTTACACGACCAAAGAGAAAAACTCGACAAAATCAACCACGTTCTCCACCAAGATTACTATACAGTCAATTCCATCGGTTCTTCCATACAAGAATTGGCCGACTTAGTCATCGACGTCATTATCATAAAAGAAGCAGCCAGTAAGCAAGAAAATAAATTCTTGGATACAGGATAAAGCCGACGACGATATTTATTAGGAGTATAAAGTTGAGCACATCGAAAACTGTTTTATTAACACCAGCAGTCAATGTGCGAAACTTCATATATATATATATGTGTGTGTGTGTGTGTGTGTGTGTGTGTGTGTGTAATAGAAATGAAGATGCGGAAAAGAAGTTCGAATAGATGAAAGTAACACTTCAAGAGCCACGTGTATGGCTTAACTTCATATATACTTAAAAAGTTATGACTGTCGACCATATCTGCTTTCAGGCGCTTAATTAGCGAAACACGTGCTCGTATAATAGTAGACAGCACGTGTCTACATACTCTTCTCCTTTTCTGTCTCTCCTTTTCTGTCTCTCCTTTCTCCCTCGCCGCCAAATCGTCTTTATTACTGTGTGTGTGTATCTTACCACTGACTCTATTTTGAATCCCCTCTTTGTCTTTTTTTTTCTCCATTCCCTTTCTCTGCGTCTCTTTTCCTCTTTGTCTCTCTTTCACTCTCTTTTTCTTTCTCCTCTTTATCTGAATGTCTCTATCTTCCTCTCTCTTTTTCTCTTCATGAATACCTGAATTTATTTTACCTTCTCTCTCATTAACTATTTTCCCCCTCTTGGTTCTCTTTATGTAAACATCTCTCTTATGGAAAAAAATGTGTACCATATAGGAGCAAAGAAAATAGACATTCCACACACACACACACACACACACATATATATATATATATATATATATATATATATATATATATATAATATTTTTTGTTTAAAAATATGATTCCTTCGCTACATAAGAGTTCTCATGTTTCAAAAACGTGAGCCGAAATCATCCAAATAATTAATAAAATTAAGTTGGATTGAGGTGTTTAGTCCGGTTTCATCTTCAAGCGAAATTCTAGGAATAAGCTATCTCTCGGTTTACGTGTATTTTTACAGAATCTGTTATTGTGGGAGTGGCTAGACTATTTTCCTTCTTTAAGTGGTCAGGGAGTTAATTCTTATCAGTAGATTCATCATCCTCTGAGAGGTTTTGCTAAGGTTGGGTAGGGTATCTATTTCAAGGCTAATGTTTACGGTCATCCTTTAGTTGGTTCCCAGTGAAGGATATATATATATATATATATATATATATATATATATATATATATATATATATATATATATATATATATATATATAGTCGCTAGTAATAGCCCAATAGTATGATGCTTCCGTCGTATCGTAACGGTCCGCTTTCGATACTCAGAAAAAGGACGAAACGGCCGTCCAGTGCTTTTCCGCGTGTGTGTGTTGAGGATTCTAGCTCTAAACATGATGAATTATTATGAAAATATACTTAAGTACAGGCTTGCTACACATGGAATAAATTCCAATAACCAAAAAGACTATTCTTAAAAGAGTGCCCAATACCAAGTCGAGCTAATAATATTTATTCAAATTTAGAACATATGCATGTTATAAGAATATTACAAAAGTTGCCATTTTGTTTTAACACTACTGGAGGTCATATGGCCTTACGATTGCGTTTAGCATGAAACAAACTGTCGCCTTCGGGTGTTGACTTCAATGTCGACTTTTATGTGTACATAGGCTCTACCCCTGATATTGAGCACGTTAAATAAATATAAATATAGCACACCTTAAAACTATATTTTCTCTCTCTCTCGCACACACACGCGCGCGTCTATATGCTTTATATATATATATATATATATATATATATATATATAGATAGATAGATAGATAGCATATCTTCATTCAAACATGTTTTATTGAATAATATAGACTTTTTTGTTTACTTATTTTTTAGACTGATCCTTTCCAGTTGTCTAATCAGTTTTTTGATGTTGAGATGAAATTCTTCAAGGAAGGTGCAGTGATACATTTCATCTTAACATAAAGAAGCTGATTAGACAACTGGAAAAGATGAGTCTAAAAAATAAGTAAACAAAAAACCTCTGTATTATTCAATGAAACAAACATGTTGGAATAAAAATATGGTGCCTATATATATATATATATATATATATATATATATATATATATATATATATGTATGTATGTATGTATGTATATAATGAAATAGACATTCTGTTCTTTTATATATATATATATATATATATATATATATATATATATATATATATATATATATATATATATATATATATTTGTGTATTCAGGCAGCAATCCTTCTTTCATGCACATTTCATTGATAAAGGTTAGCAACGTGATTTGATTTAGTTTTTTTATACAATTTCTCATGTGATCTAATAATGTTTTTTTTTTTTTCTTTTCAGATGATAAATTATATAAAAACTGTCCGAGCGCTCTCGGCTATACATTTAGCCATTTTCAAGTTTGAAACAGTTAACAGTTAAGTGATGGGGTTGAATGTATATATTTTCATAATGATTTTATAACATTTTTATGTTATAATTTTCGAATAAATAATTATATTTGCTCTACTCTGTATTGAGCTCTCTCTTAAGAATAGTATTTTTTGGTTATTAGTATTTATTCCTTATACACCAATCCTTTTACCTGTGTATATATATATATATATATATATATATATATATGTATGTATCTGTATATATACACACACATACATATATGATATATGTATATATGTATGTATGTATATATATATATATATATATATATATATATATATATATATATATATATATATACACACACATAGGCACACACACACACACACACACACACATATATATATATATATATATATATATATGTATGAAAATTTCTCCGAATTAACCAGTAGAGAGACAATATTTATGAATAAAAATGACAATAGGAAAACTGGTAATTGCTGACGCGTTTCGTCCAATGTGGACTTTATCAAAGCAAAATACGAAAATATATTTAACAATATAAAATTAAATTATAAATTATAACATAAAAATATATATATAAAAATATATATATATTTTTTTTTCGTATTTTGCTTTGATAAAGTCCACATTGGACGAAACGCGTCAGCAATTACCAGTTTTCCTATTGTCATTTTTATTCATAAATATATGTATCTATATATATATACACACACATATATATATGATATATATATATGTATCTATATCTATCTATCTATATATATATATATATACACACACATATGTATATATATATATATATATATATATATATATATATATATATATATATATAAGGTTGGTGCAAAAATAATGACGTAATAATGTCGTTTTTTGACGTATTTTTAACGTCAAAAAACGACATTATTACGTCATTATTTTGCACCAACCTAATATATATATATATATATATATATATATATATCAGTAATAAAATTATCAGTGATGAGCGTCACAGTTCAGAAAGGCTTTATTTTCCATTTTTATGATAATTATATATTAAAATAAGAATAGTGCGTCTTTGCTGGAGGGCACATTTCTGTATTAAGATTTAAGACCGATAGATAGTATATTATATATATATATATATATATATATATATATATATATATATATATATATATATACACACCTTGTTTAATGCAAATATAAACGTGCGGTTTCTATTTCAAGTCAGTTTTCACTATAATAACGTTTGAAGCAATAAACATGTCGGATTAAAAATAGATCCATAAATTCTTTAGAAATTCCCTTGTTTACGTTTCGGATGTGAAATTTGAGCAGACATGGATATTCTGGAAAAGCTATTTGAATGAGGAAACTTTTCGTTTATAAATACTTCTTGCAAAATAAAATCTTTAAATTTGTCTTGATAAAGCCCATCAGAGGACGAAACGTGTCGACTTAAAGTAAGTTTTCCTTTTGTCTTTATTTATATTGTTCTTTTACAGATATAATTTTTAGTTATATCTGAAAGTTTACTAAAACCCATCGTCCCAAACACACAGAGAGAAATATATATATATATATATATATATATA
>OZ010614.1:53518677-53568677 GCA_963932145.1 Acanthosepion lycidas | reverse complement strand
AACTTAATCGTAGTACCTTGTCTGTCATATTAATGAAATATATATATGTGTGTGTGTTCGTGCGGGTGTGTGTAAGTAGGTAGGGTCCTCGGCACATCGAAGAAAATCATTTTTAATGCCATGTTCTTTCAGGATCTAAGCAATCATGGCTTTTTGAGAATTCAATTTTTTATCAGATTATCTGTTAGTTTCTATTTATGGAATAATTATATAACCGGGTGGTCCTAAAAATCTGATAATTTTTGATTTCTTATAACTTTTTGCAATTTTTCTTTTATTCAGATTGATGCATTTAATTTCATTTAATAGTTAATTTGAATCATTAAACTTCTTTTAAGTCAATAAAAATTAATATTTCTTTATTTAACTATTAATCTTATATGCAAGTCAATAAACACTGCATTTATAGTTATTTAAAGTGTGAGTCTATTTTTGAAAGATACCTTGAATATATATATATATATATATGTAATGAAAAACAAACCACTTTAATGTACCATTACGATAATTTATTTCACCTAAATCCTTTTTTAAGGATTCAGGATCATCAGGTAAAACTTCCAACAACGAATTGAGAAAAAAATGGGATTAGAAATTGATGGGTAGTGTAATTTTTGTAATTTAATAGAGGGGGTTGAGAGTGGTAGTTAAACAGACAATATAAAGTATAGGGAGGGGTTAATTTTATATCTCTCTTAAGTATGTTTTATATTGGAGTAGGATGAGTGACAGAACCTTGACCTCTTTAGATGGTTAATAAAACGGAAATGAATTGTAGAAAATGTATACAATTGAGTCTTATGGTAAAGAGAGAGATAGGGGGAGGGGGAAAGAGAGTTGTTATAATTTTGTTTTAACAAAATTATGTAAAAGATAGTTACAATGTTTGATAGAAAATTCGATGTCTGAAAAAAATTTTGTTATTAACTTAAATGTTTAATTTTTTAAGTAAATAGTTTCAGGACTAAATGTAACTATTATTGTAATAAACATATTTATCTAGGACATAAAGAAATATTTAAAATTTTAATAGTTTATTCACCCGACTAATTGTATTTCCACAATATATAAAAAAAAAAAAAAAATAACATCTATTTTAATATTTAAAATTAATTTATGAATGTAATTTATTTATTATATTGGTAAACTAAATTAAAGATTAGGTTTCATTATTTAATAGAATTTGAGGGTAATATTAATTTTCATTTATTCATATATGTCTCACAAATGTATTCATGTGAATCCCTACATACATACGATCATTAACAAGTCAAAAAAATAAAAAATAAAAAAATAAACCATAGAAACACTTGAGATAATTTACACAAAAATTCATTTATCCTCGTACATAAACTATATATACATTTTACAATCTTTATCTATATTTCAAAATATATATAGATTTCACAGTTAAAATTTAATTTCATCAATGTGATTTCGGAAGTGTTTCATTTTAAAGGAATTTAGCTAATATTATTACTATTATTAATAGTCAAAGAATGGTATATTTAAATTTAAATTATCAATTTAGAAATGAAACTCCCTTCAGAAGAAAACAAAATTTAAACTATAGAATATTACAAAAGAAGGACATTACAAATTAAGAAAATAAATTAAAATGTCATTAGAAAGACCCAATATTTCATTTAAAATCAATTCAGGCACGTACGCACATATATACATACACACACACACACACATATATATATATATACATATATACATACACACACAAACACATATATATACACATATACATACATACATACGATCATTAACAAGTCCAAAAAAAAAAAAAAAAAAATTATTCAGTATTCAAACATGCTTCATATTAGTATATTTATACTCACACACGTGTATATCTATTTATACATATATATCCATACTACCATACATATGTGTCCACAATATAAATACATAGTTACCCTTATCTATAATGTTCATAAAAAAAAAAAAAAATTCTAAGTTCCACAACACATTTATCAAAGAGCACAGTGTCAGTATTTTCATATATTCATTTAAAACAATTTATATTTTCTATTTATATATCTACACATACTTTGTTAAAATGAGGTGATTTTTATGCCTACATTTACAAATCAACTCATTATGTCTGTTCAATAGTATGTCCGGATCCTTATGTTTTATAATTAGTATTTTTTCCATAATGCACAAATTGCATCGGTCTCTGAAATTAATCGGAGTTTTGGCTCTTGAGACGATTTTCCATTCTATTTGTGGAGTTAATTTGTTTTCCAATAACTCCCAATAGTGCTTTGAAAGTGCAGTTTGGTGTTTTTTTTTATTCATTATAAAAGGATTGGCGATGGTTGTAAAATCGTTTTTTCCAACTTCCCGCAGAAATACCTATGTAGATCTTCTTATGTTCAGTATTTTCTTTGGGGAAAATCGTAGCTTCGTATACTATGTTTTTGGACAAACATACTCCTTCTACTGGAAAGACAGATCCTTCCCTGCAGTTACATGTAGATTTGGTCTTTGGGCTTGTATTAGGATCTTTTTGAAGTTGATTATAAAATTCATTTAAAATTTTACTATTATGGGCGCTAATAATTTTTTCCATGTTGTTCATGCAGGAATAACTAATTTTTAAATTCATTCTATTGAACAACTTTTTTAATAGCTTATCTTTTTTAAAATGTTTATCTATTAGTTTAAGAAAATATTTTCCTATATTAATGTTCGACAGCTTACAGAAGGGTGGGTTGAACCATATAATTTTCCTAATTCTATTTCTAGATTTAGAAGACGTGTCGCTAGTAGATTATATAAGTGAGTGTTTGTTTGAATTTGCTTTTTAATAGGGCTTGATTGTATGTTGATTTATTTTGATCAAAGATGCTTTTACTAGAGGATAGTTTATTTATTCTAGTATTTACAGTGTTAGGGATCTGTTTCATAATTGCTATAGGGTGGTTTGAGTCGATATTTATGTATATGGGCGATTGGTTCTCCTTTTGGAAAGGTTTATAAGTGTTATTTTCAAGATCAAATGTTACGTCTAGAAAATTTACTATTTTCAGGTTAGATGATATTTCTATTTTAAAACCTATATATTTGAAAGCCTTAATTATTTTCTTCTGGAGTTGGGATGTAAGAGGTCCATTAGAGTTAGGTATAATAATGAGACCATCATCCCTGTAAAGCCCTACATTTTGGGGGTTAAGAAATCTGCTCAGAATATCTAAAATATACATCCCTATTAGGTCCGCTATTTGAGCAGAATCAAACGCTCCCATTGGGACATCGAAATTTTCACTGTTATTTTTAAACCAAGTAGTGTCGTTAAGTTTAAGTACAGATTTTCTGAAATCCATTATGATTTTAATTTCCTCGTCAGTGATTTCAGTATAGTTTCTAGCAAAATTTAGGCCATTTTCTAATAAATCTTTAGAAATGGAGGGGTAAAAATCGATAATGTCTAATTGGATAAAGGTGGCTTTATTTTTAGATTTTAGATTTTTTAACCACTTAATGTTGTCAGATGAATCTTTCCAAGGGTTTAAGGGATAATTTTTTAATATAGATACGTTTATTCTTTGAAGAATGTTTCTAGAAATTAGTCCTAATTCTGATTTGGAGGGATTTATTAATCTGGACTGTATATTATTTTGAAAGTTAGGTTTATGGTCTTTAAAAAGCAGGTAGGCATCTTTTAAGTGAGTAGTGCCCATTCTATCAGCAATATTGTGTTTAAATGCAAATTTAGCGGTTTCTCTGTGTATGGAGGATAAGTGTTTGGAGTTATTATCATTTTTATAAGAGTTAGATACTTTGTTCAGAATCAGATGATTATATTCCGATGGATTAATCTTGTATATATATATATATATATATATATATATATATATATATATATTGAGGTGTGGAATCGGAGAACTGAGTTCGAATTCCAGTCGTGCTAATACCCTTGGGAAAGGTATGAATCATCTTCTTCTACCTATAGCTATGGGTAAATACCAGGACAGTCCAGGTTCTATAGCCTTTGATGGCAACTGGTCTACCGCAGAAAGAAATGGCAAAAAAATCTGCCTCGTCAGTCATGTATCGAAAGATACATGCTTGTCTAAGCGTGTATCACGCATGCCACATGACTTACTGATATATGATGTCAAGAGGGACCATATAACAATCTACCAAATACATTAGTCGTGTACAAAAATGAATTTCTTCACATTTTGATCTAAAAGATCTAAAAATAACACACTCATTGTCATGGGTCCTTACTTATAACTACAGAATGAACTCTTCCTAACACTATGTATACTACGCCTCTCAAGTGAGAGGGACGAATCAAGCCGAGCTTCTCGTCTTGAGGGTCGAACTCTCTGCCTCTGAGCAGAGAGGAACCCGGACGAGGCTCCGCCGAAGGGCAGAGTCTCGTTCGGGGAGGTTGACCAACCCGATCCCGTTTATACGGCTTCTACGGGCATTTTTTTGGCTGAGCCTACGGGCTCGAGAAACCCACGTTAAACTCGGCCTTGTGCCACATGCAACCCTCGAATCGAGTCGAGCCGATAGCAGTTCACTCCAAACCAGTCTGACAGTCATACTAACACCTTCCACATCTTGTATTATTATTTCGTGTAATATACCTTCGTTATTTTTACTCTTGTGTTCGTGTTGTTCTTCCTTGGTCCTAACCTAGACCATAAAACTCATCAAAAGAGTTAGTAATTTACTGAGAAGGAAAATTCTTGATAGTGCCGCTGTCAAATCTTAACAGAATATAAATCTACGCCCCCCCTTTTCCCAATCTTACCTTTCCTGAAAGAATTACTACTTTCGCAAGCCAAAACTCACGACCACAAATATATTGAAAAATCAAAAGAAAACAGTTAAATCCATCACATCATGTTTTAGAAGATCTACAGGAATATACATCCATCCTAAACCATAGCAATCTGAATTTATTAAATATTTCTCGCTTACTTTTTACTCGACTTTGAATTATGAAACCTTGTGTCCTCCATATGTTTTGACTGACCTTTCAACCACCTGATGGACATTCATAAACGTTCTCAATTTTTTCAAATTTAAACGCCTTGATAAACTAATGACATCCACGTTTTTGTATATAAAAAGATGTAACTACGCTAACAGTATATTCTCCCGCAATTCTCGCTTGTGACTCTCTCTTCCATGTTTCCCTGAACGCTTTAATCTGCAAAAATTTAAATGCAATCTCAATCGCTATCTATTGTACACCTGATTAATTCTCTCACCCTCCCGCTCATTATTAATGTTTCTGTTCCTAATTCTTCGATATCCTATGTCTTAGTGGCTTTATTACCTTGCATGGGATGATACCGATTTAAAAAAATGAATTAAAAAAAAACACTTGCAGCAAAATAAATCCTGCATTGCGTTGATAAAATTCCTCCGAGGACGAAATACGTCGGCTAAGTATAGTTTTCCCTCTTGACTATTTTTATTCATTTTCTTGAAAATCACACACACACACACACACACACACACACACACATATATATATATATATATATATATATATATATATATATATATATATATATATATATATATATTTGTGTGGGGGTTGCATAAATAAATGAAACAATCTCAGCTTTGTCCTGTTTGCAAGTCTGCTTTCGTCGCTCTGAAAATTAGACGAACTTCTTTAAGAATTAAGTATCTTTGTTACGGATTTATTTTCTGTATTTCTTTTTTTGGTTTTCTTTTTTTAAATTAGACCAAGTAGGCGGTAAAGAATTCTATTTTCATCAGAACAACTCACTTATATATGTTAAGAATGAGTGAGAAGTTTCTATATATAATCATCATTTGCTAAACATAAACCCAACCTTACTGCATTAATCTGCAATTTGCTTTTTCAGCAAAACGCCAGACATCAGATATGAGTCACTTCCAATCAAGTATGGAGCATGTAGTTCCCATGTTTCTTATTACGAAATACAAGATGAGACATAAAAAAAAAACGGCTGCCCAAAAGTTTAACCATGATTTAATTAAAGACAATTCTATGTTTCGTGTCCCTTCATGGCATTGACGATCATGGCTATCCATGGCTTTTCTGTCTGGCTCTTAATAAATTTTGTCTTTTCGTTATCTCTCTTAAACTCTATTCTGCTATCCATTTACACATGCTCGTTAGGCAGGTTATGCGTTACTTCCCTCTGTCTTTCTGGTCTTCAATATGTCCTGTGAGTGTCAAATTTTCCAAGCTCTCTTTCCTCATTATGTGTCCTCGAAATTTCAAGTATCTGCTTCTGATGTTAAGTATCAATTATGTGCCATACGTGATACACGCTTAGGCGATCATTTTTTTCCCCGCAGTAGATTGCCATTTCTTTCTGCGGTAGACCAGTTGCCATCCAAGGCTATAGAACCCGGTCTTCCCTGCTATTTACCCATAGCTGGATGGAGAAAAAGACGTTTCATACCTTTCCCAAGGGTATTAGCACGTAAGTGAATGTAATGGATTCAAATGGAATTCCCCGATTCTTCAATCCGAGCCGTTATCCATTACTGCACAGATGTTAAGTATAAGTTTCCTATTTCTTTCTATTTTTCCTAAAACTTCGTGTTCAGACCATGGTATCATCAACATCCTTCTGTAGAACCATATTTTTGTTGCGTCATGTTCCTTCTTTTACTTGTGTGGAGATTGTCCAGCATTTTGTACTCTTTTCTTTGTAGCGATTTTTTCCTGTTCCTTGATACTTTGGTTAGGTTTTGTAAGGCACCTTTCCTTATCTCAATCCGTCTTCGGATTTCAGTGTCGCTCTTTCCGTCCTCTCTTCAAACACTTCCCAGATGTCTAAATTTTCGTGCTTGCTTAATTTTGGTAACTATTACAATTTTTTTTTTTAAATATCAAAGCCTTTCAAAACGTATGTGATCATTCCTTTTCCTTATTATCTGTCAAATGTCAAAAGATAGTAGAATTGTTTCCTAATACGTTCTCTACCATTTGGAATCTTCTAGAATTTTTGATTGATTGTTTTACAATTCGTCAACTCTTTATGGGTTATTTAAAACCAAAATTTCGATTGTAAGAATATTGTTTTTTTTTTCTTTTTGCGAGTAAATTTTGTATTAAGAATTCTTTGAGAATAACAATGATTTTTCAAGATACAAGTCCTACTATTTAATCCATAGGTGGGAGGTACATGAGATGAATTCTCTTACAATGACTGCCACCTAAATTTTGACAGGTCAGTCTTCTGTGCCATTTAATACATTCTGAAATGACATTTATGGCTTAAAGTGCTCAATATCAGATAAAATTGAAGAATTTATTCTTTTTTTTTGTATTTGGAAATATATAAAGCACTTACAATTTCTTCAAACTTATACTTTATTATTTAGAAATATTAAATTAAGTTACATTTTGTTCCAATTTATGCTTTTTTATTTAGAAATAGGAAAAGAATTTATATTTTGTTCTGATTTATACTTTTTTATCTATCTATATATATATATATATATATATAGCCTTGGTTGGCAACAGGTATAGGAAAAGGATAATTTTGAATGCAAAACCCGAGGAGGGTCGTTTGGAGACACACTATGCACCAATTCTCTGTATTCAGCTCTTCCAAAATATATGATTGGTATGGAATGAGTTTTCACTATCCTTTGCGGGTATTCTGGCTGTACGGTTCTAGAAAGTAAGAAGAAAAGAAACTGTTGCAGTAGAAGTGCAAGTTGCATTTAACTATTTAAACAGTAAACCTGTGGTACCTACATAGCTAATCTAATAGCATGCTTAAATTCACGTATTCGGGGCGCCAGGGACAGAAGTTCGTTAGAGCGGTTGCCATGAAAATATTTGTAGAAAAGACAGAGGGAAGCCACATCACGTCGACTTGGCATCTCGACTTCAGTCGAGATGCCAGGTCAGGATCGAATACACTGCAGATTCTTCTTTTGATTTTGCCAAGAACATCGGGATGAATACCAGGAGTTCCAGACCAGATATGGCAACAGTATCCAATGCACGGATGAATGGTAGAGTTGTAAATGTACAAGATGGACTCTGACAAGAAGAATTTTCTGGTATGCCGCAGTGACCCAAAATTCCCTTGCAGTAGATGCAACTATTGATTCGATGTAGTTGTTCCACTTCAAGTCATTAGAAAACATGCGGCCAAAAAGCCACAGTGTCTTGCTCTCCAGGAGTCTAGCGTCAGCCATGCTGATGGCAGGCTGAAATGTTTTTCCATGGTAGTTAAATGAGAGAAATTTTCTTCTGGAGGCTTTAAAATCTTCTGCCCCAGTTAACAACTGGTTGGAGGTCCTTTTGAAGAGCAACTAACAGATTTACTTTGTCAGCTCTGACGGATTTACTATTGAGACAAGAGTAAATTGTAATGACATCTATATAAATGCCTAGTTGGGAAATGATGACTTCAGGAAGATTATTGGTTGAAGGTCAGAAACAGAGTAGGTTTCAGACGCGTTCGTGTAAAAGGATCTGGAAGCAAACCCGTTTAAAAGAACTTTCATTTCACAATTTGATAGGAACGCTTAGATTAAATCAAACAATCGTCCTGTAACGCTTGCGTAGATGACCAGCGTGTCAAAACACTGTCAATCGCCTTCGAGATATCTACAGCTACAGCTACAGCTCGAGATTCGCCGTTATTATCAAAATATACATATTCAGTGATGACTGTAAACACATCAGCGGTAGACCTGGCGAAATGGAAGCCATATTGTTAATTCGAGAGCAGGTCATGAGAAGTAAGATACTTAACCATTTCAACATTGATTAGAGCCTCCAATACTTTGCGAAAAGCGGTAAGAGACTAACAGGGCGATAATTTGAAGGGTCAGAGTGTTTTCCAAATTTCTTAAAAAACAGGAAGTACAGAGGAAGACTTCTAACAAGATGAAAAGCAGGAAGCAGCGAGACAATTGTTGTAGAGTTCGGAGAGCACTGGAGCCAGATGGGATCACTTCTGCTGGGATTCCGTCAACTCTGCTTGCCGTGTGGGTGTCTAGTTTGGTAAGGATGTTTGAAACCAGTGACGGGGTTATGCGCATATCACTCAGTATAGCCTCAGTTCTAGCGGCAGGGGATGGAGAGATTGTGCATTGGTATATAAGACGTGTTTTCCATTTTTAAATAAAATAAACGATTTTATATTGTGTTCTTCATTCTCTTGTTTTCGCATCTGATGTATACACACATATTTCTGTGTGTCCTTGTGTAATCTTATGATTAATCTCAAAACCTTTATTTCATCTCATTCTTTTTTCATTTCAGCTGAGCTTCTCAAACGAGCCGGAAAGAAATCTCCAAGGTAAGAATACTTTTTTTTTTATCTCCATACAAAAAAATTGTTAATTAATTTATCAATTATTTCATTTCGTGAATAATTCTTTGTTTATGCTTTGACTTGTCTTGAAATAACAACGATCAAAATGTTTAAATGATTATCGAATATTTCGGAAATTGTCTTTTGTAAAAAAAATCATTACTGATTCAGCTAAAAAAAAAAGAATTCGGTCTAATGCAGTGATTCTCAACTTGGGCACTGAAGCCCAAAAATGCGCCTGAGAAATATTTTAATTGGGCCTAGAGCGGTGTAATATAAAATCATTTTTTTTATTATAAAAATTGTAAAAATATCATGCCTAATATATATATATATATATATATATATATACCGGAAATCAACCAATATATATATATGTGTGTAGATTTCCGAAGTCCGTCCGTTAGTTATGTGCTTTCCGTGATACACGCGTAGGTGATCATATATTTTTCAATACAAGACTGACAAGGCAGATTTTTTCTTTCTGTGATAAACTAGTTGTCATTCAAGGCCTGCTATTTACCCATAGTTGGGAGAGTGGAAGAAGAGGATTCATACCTTTTTTTCAAGTGAATGTAATGTATTCGACTGGAATTCGAACTCGGCTCTCCGATTCCTCAATCCGAGCCGCTATCCATTACTCCTTCCGGCCTTCACCCAGTTTTAAACTGTTGTTAACGCAGTGTAACTTGATATCTAAGAAGGGTAAGGAATTGCGTTTTTCCATTTCGTATGTAAATTCCATTGTGTGTTTGACTTTGTTTAGTTGATCTACTAGTTTAGATCAATATCACGATCATATATGAGTAGAGCATCACTAATATAACGGAACTATGTTGGTTGTTTGGGTAAAATATTTTGGAAAGTACAGGATTCAAGATATTCTAAGAAGATGCATGCCATAATTACCCTGAGAGGTGATCCCATTGATAATTCAAATTTTAGCTTGTAAAAATCGTTATTAAATGTGACAATCAGAAATAAAGCTCACCCTCTCAACAACTAAAATAATGAAAATCTGCCGTCTCATCACTAATCAATGCTATTTCAAATTTAATATTGATTTTTACAAACAAAAAGAATAATTCACTTTGTATCGAATGCTAGTATTATAACCACCTTTTTTAATTTATGAATCAAAAGTTAAAACATTAAAATAAAATAACCCGTTACCTCGGTTTGCGTAAAGACTATCAGCGCATAATATGAAATTGGTGTTCCGACTTGTCTAATGCATTCAACTAATGGCCTTGAGAAAGTTATGAAGCCGTTTTTTCTCGTCTCCCAAGCTATCGGTTAAATAGCGTATAAACTGGATTTTTTAGCCTTGAATGACAACCAGTCTAAGAACAGGAAAACTCTGAATTTCAAACCGTGAAGAATTCAACGGGAAACCACTCTGGTGGGGCTGAGAACTTTTCAGCTTGCACTTGAAAGGAGCTATCACATTCTTTTATTAAGCGTTCCAGTTATTTTTGTTATTTAGAAATAATTTGTTGTTCAAAGAGAATATTTATTGAGGTTATCTGATACTTCCAAGGAGAGAGCCTGCCGTCTTTGAAAATCAACATTCCATATCATTACATATATCTGAACTCTAACCCTGAAAAGAGGCACTGATTAAATGTGGTATAAATCTCAGCTGACAGATTTGTTTCCTCGACGCTGTATAACGAAATAGTGAATGTATTATGTATACATATATCTATATATTTTTAAAATCACTTTAAATGTTATTTTCGTGGATACTCCTTATTTGAGAAGACGCCCCGTTTATTTATTTTCGTCTATCGGTTTGAATGTTAGTGAAATCTATGTTAGGATTTGAAGCTGTGTTCCTCAGGACAAAGGAAGCTATCGTTAAACTCGGAACGCCTTATCCGACGTGGCCACGAAGAGCGGTTCTTTATTAAGATTTTTCGAACATTCAGATAGACGAAATTAAATAAATACATTGTTCAATAGATAAATCATTAGCGTATTTCCCTGCGTTTTAGCACTCAAGTTGTAAAGAGAAGTTTGCCGATCTTTATTAAACCCAGTCACGAGATACAAGCAATCACAAACCCCAGACATAAACCTACAATTATCATTCATATGTAATAAATAACGTATATCCCGTTAGTATTATATCATATATATTGTTTTGTATTTCGAGTACTGATGATGTAGCGATATCAGCTGATATCTTGTTAAGGGTACATCTGCATAATGTTACAGAAATCGTTTTAACAACTAGCCTCTTGACAGCTGATTGGATTTAGACATTGGTTTCTTGAATTCATTTTTTAGATGAAAGCTGACAGGACAAAGAAGGCTTAAGAGAGTTGTCCCTAGCAGCCTAAATCAGAGGATTATTTGATTGGAAGCCAGACACTGCTAAGACCGTTCGCCCTCTCACCATATTTTCCCTCGCTCGCCTATACCCGGCCCTTAAAATAAGGTTGTAATAAAAATTTGTCGGCTGGTACAATTTCGTCTCATTTTCTTTTTCTTGGATAACGATCTGGGGAAAGAGTTTTTTTTTTTTTTTTAAGTCACAAGCGTTTGAGAACGAACCTGGTGTCTAGTCTGAGCTGAAAGGTTACAGTGCTAACCAGTAAGCAACTTCCCACAGACACTGTAAGTCATTCGTTCATCTCCGAGGATGATTAAATGTCAGAAATCGTTAATAGTGCAGTATTCGTTTATTTTCTCATTGTTATTTGGTATTTTTAATATAGTACTTCTTACGGTAAGTGGTGACTGTTTGTATGGTATGATAAAAAAAAAACTGGCACCATATCTACTAATATATTTGTATTGGGTAAAAAAGCAATATTACAATAAAGACTTTGTTTCCTGAATTCAATTGAGGTGATGGGTTGTGATGGCGTACAAATACAAGTAACTTGTTCCGACTACTGAAAAGAAAAACAGCTGACACTACCACTTTCTAGAAACGTACCGCATTTAATGTATTCCCTGTTTTACTAAATTAGGTGTTGTTAATGGGTGTAATAATACAAATGAATAGTCGATAATATATTCACACGGTAAGAGAGGACGGTGGCAGGGACAATGCAAAAGCAACACACCGTTTGCGCTCTTGAACACACAGCCCTGAAACTTCAGCCAGTAGTTGAATATAAACACACCGTGTGTTGAGACACTTTGTAGCCCTGTGGTGGAAAGTAGGTATTGTTTCTGATGTGATTAGTTATAACATTGTGCTAAACTAATAAAAATCTAATTAATAAAAACCACAAATATTTACTAATACATACATATATATATATATATATATATATATATATATGTGTGTGTGTGTGTGTGTGTGTGTGTGTGTGTGTGTGTGTGTGTGTGTGTGTGTGTGTATGAAGAAATATAGTCTTAAGATGTGCTATATTTATAGGATAAAGTGCTCAATATCAGAGACAGAGCATGTGTAAATATAAAAGTGAACATAGAAGTCAACACTTAGAGGCGACAGTCTGTCTCATCCTAGATCCAATCGTCAGGCCACACGATTGCGTCTAGCATGAAACAAACTGTCGCCTATAAATGTTGACTTCTATGTTCACTAAACATCAACTGCAAGAAGACAGAATGCATGGTTGTTAGCAAAAAGATGTCCCCAAAGTACGAATTGCAACTTGGAGATACCAAATATATATATATAACTTGTATATATAAGTTGTTGATTTTTGGTATCTCCAAGTTGCAATTCGTACTTTGGGGACATCTTTTTGCTAACAACCATACATTCTGTCTTCTTGTAGTTGATGTTTAGTCCTTTCTTCTTGCTTTCCTTCAGTACCTTCTGTGGAAGTTTTTGTACTTTTCTTTCCATGTCTGCTATCAACACTGTGCCATCCGCATATCTTATGTTGTTACGATTGTGGCCGTCAATAATGAATCCTGTTAGAACTTCTTTACCGTCTCCTTATTATTGCTATTATTATTGCCATTATTATCATTATTATTATTAGGTTGGTGCAAAAATAATGTCGTTTTTTGACGATTTTTTTGATTATCGTTTACCCATTTATCCAACTTTTTTGACTTCCCTATTTGTTGAGTGGTCGACCTCGAGTTCAACAGCAACTTCTCGTGTGGTTTTGCGAGGATCGGCTTGAATTAAGGCTTTCAAATGTTCGTTATCAACCGCAGCCGGCCAGCCGCGACCGTCTTCAACTTCGAGGCTCTCGTCACCATTGCGAAATTTCTTGAACCACCGTTGTGCCACACGTTCGTTAGTGGTTCCTGGGCCAAACGCATCGTCGATATCACGAGCTGTCTCGGCAGCTTTTCGGTCTAGTTTGAACTGGAACAAGAAAATCGTGCGGATTTGAATTTTGCCCATGCTGTCGAAAAGCCTGCAAAAAAATGAATGAAGAGATTGAGAACGGTAACGAATAACACGATTCGATAGAGCGAAAAACGCGCTTCAAAATTATATATAACATGGCTATATATATCAATGAATTAATTCAGAAATCATATATAAAAGTAACATATGTGAGAAAACGACTATTTTTGCACCAACCTAATATTATTATTTTGCACTCCTTTCCGCCTCTTCCATGTGTCGGCCGGCTGATGATGGTCATATCTCAGTTGCTCAATTCAACTCCGTCGACTCTGCTATGGGGCCACATTCGTCATTGATGCCGTTCTTCCCGTAGCAAGAAGTATGCTCAACCGGTTTTGAATTCACATTTGTCCTTCTCTTAGACCAAACGTGAAAAGCCCAATCTATCCTATTAGTTAATCCATAACTGGGGAGAAAGAAAGGATGTATTTATACCTTTCCGAAGAGTTTTTGCGCAAACGTGAATGTAAGCAACTCGACCGGAATTCGAGCCGCTAACCATTCCACTCGATGCCCATCCATATATGTCGGCCGCTAACCATTCCACCCGCTCAGCTCCTAGGCGCAGCTCAGAAACACAACACTTCCCCTACCAGCGCAAGTCCAATAATATCAGATATCCTCCAGGCGTCTTGCGAGGGAGAGATATTCTAAGAGATAGTCTCGAGTGCACCAATCCAAAAAGTAACAACTACTTGGTACATACCTTCGCGGTCAGGTCTTGGTACTTCGGTATCTTCGCCTGTATTTACGCCTGTATTTACGCCATCGCGATTTTCTTCTCCCAAGATACGGCAACATCTATCAGTATTCATTCACGGCTGCATGTATGCGAAAGTCTGATATCAGGGCGATTGCTCTCCAAGCGCTTGTTAGTCAAGATGTCCGTATCCCACATGAGCTTTTCTTACTGATTCTCGACTATTGATGTATCACTTCTCTGTGCATCTCGAGGTCATATTTCTGCCATAGTTCCCAATGTATTTTGAAGGCTATTGAGATGGTGTCAAATATTGCCTTCACGTCATCTTTACTCCTACTGTACTCTTACTGTACCAGTTGAGAACGTGTTGTGTACATTTAATAATAATAATTATTATTATTATTAATTATTATTATTATTATTATTAATTATTATTCATTATTATTATTATTATTATTATTATTACTGCGATTGTGCTCATCATGGATTTTTCCGTTAGTTGATGAGTTACTGAGAGGAATTAATCAAACAGATTAGTATAAATTTTATGGAACTCTTCTTTCATCCTGTTCATACCCTGGAGCAGGAAGTTAATAGTTTGCATGCGTAATCATCCTCATGCGTTCTGAGGGTCGAAAGGTCGTTAGATTCAGATTATTTCTTCAGAATGTGCACCTGAAGATATTTGTCGAAATTACCATCATTCTTTATAAAATATTCTGCAAGCTCTGTTGACGTCACATTATTGTGTCTGACATCATACCTGTGGCCATTGAATGTTTTATTTAATTTTTCCGTTGTGCAACCCACTTAAATCAAGTCAGGTTTAGTACATTAGGCGGCGTATATTAAATGAGAACTTAATTATCACCTTCTGTAGAAATCGTGATGTCTCTCCTTGAATTTGTGACCGGGTTTTCCGCTTCTATGAGTGTTTTCGAGAGCACAACTCGAAACTCCAATGTTTTGAGTGTGGACGTTTAAATTTGTTAAAATTTTCTTGATGTTTTTATTTCGATTGAAAGAAACTTTTTGACATGATGGTAAAAATCTCTTTAAAATGCGGATATTTTTGCGCAATGAGCTCATAGCCGTCGTGTAGTCATTTTTCTTTTCTTTTTTTTTTTCGAAATACCAGCAAGATTTCGGTGCCAGTTGATGACTAATTGGATTCTGTCAGAATTTTTATTGCGTTTTTCGGTGTTTTGATCTGGGGTAAAATTATGGCAATCCTCATTTTTAGTTATTTCATTGGCAGTTTGTTTCAGTCGCGACTCTTGATAGCGGCGCTTAACATAATGACGAATTAAATCATTAGCAAAATTCCAATAATATTTTCTGTTCATTCAAATTGGTCTTATGCGCAAAAATTGGCACTTTGGATTTGATTTCATCGTGTGATAAGAATGGCCAGAACGGCGGGGAAGACAAATATGCGTGCATTATTATTATTATTTTCTTTGATTTCCGGTGTTTACACATTTCTTTCCGGGTCCTGCCCAGGGACCTAAGGTTAGAAATGGCATCATGACACTTTCCACTGACGAAAAAAAATATTACATAGATAAAGCCCTTCGTAAAGTGTGGGTTGTACTTGTCAGAACAATTTTTTGTATCTCCTTGAGGCATGGACTTCCACAAATCCCTTCAATTCGTCTACTGCTATCTTTTCCAACCAGTCCGGGGGCTCCAACTACAACAGGGATTGTTGATGTTCCCATATGCCACATTTTCGAGATTTCTATTTCAAGGTCCTTGTATTTTGACAGCTTTTTGAATATCTCCAAAGATACATTGCAGTCAGCAGGGACTGCCATATCAATAAGGAAGCACCGTTTTTGTTTGTGGTCTTTAATAACAATATCTGATCGGTTGGCCTTGATTGTTCTGTCAGTGTGAATTGTGTAGTCCCATAGAATTGTAACAGGTCCTATCTCCGTAACCGGATCTGGATGGTGTTCATACCAGTTTCTTTCAGTTTCCTTCCCGTAGAAGTTGCAGATTTTCCAGTGCAGATATTGGCCCACTCTGTCATGTCGGGTTTTATATTCAGTGGGTGCCAATATCGTGCAATCGTTTCTGGATATTTATCACAGAATCTGCATTTTGGGCTGACACAATATTTTAGTATATGTGCTTGATAATTCCTAGTTAGCAAGCATTGGTCCTGTGCAGCAAGGATAAAACCTTCAGTTTCAGCTTTCAACCCTGCACTACGTAGCCACTGATGAGTACGGGTTTTGTCTACATCAGCTTGTTTGATACGGGCAGAGTATTGGCCATGAAGCGGTTTATCTTGCCATCGCTTCTGTATCTGGCCGGTTGCATTCGTCTTTGCTGTCTTTTTAAAGTATTTTGCAGTTTCAGCCGGTGTATTGTGCTGTAGTTGCATCTCTACGCCATTATTATTATTATTAATATTAATATTATCATTATTATTATTATTATTATTATTGTTGTTATTATTGTTGTTGTTGTTGTTGTTTCCTTTGATTTCTGTTGTATGCACATTTCCTTCCGGGTCCCAAACAGAGACCTAAGTCCAGAAATAACTTCATATTTTCCACTGAAAAAAAAAACAAAACAAAAAAAAAGCAGACACATTTTACATAGTAAGGCTTTTCGTAATGTGCGAGCTGTACTTGTGAGTAGAATTTTTTGACGCAATAGATAAAGAAGCGAGGAAAAAGAAAAGGACAAAAGATAAGGATGGAGTGAAACTGAAGATTTGAGTATGAGAGAAAGAAGAAAGAAAAGACGAATATTGTGACGTCATTCACTGCCATAATGTCTGGCTTCATTCATAACAACAAAAGAAATTTAAAACTCTTCTTTTTTCGCCTCCAAAATAAACAAAGCAGAAGGAATTCAAACAACAATAACTCCGCTTGCTTTTATTTGATATCTCTTGTACATTATTAAAAGACGGTGATGTTAACTTAATTTTGTTTTTTTTTACCAGGAATCCTTTCAGTGAATCTATCGAAACATTTTACAATCAAACTGAGGGCTCCAACTACAACTGGAATAGTTAATGCCCTCACGTGTCACATTTTTGAGATTTCGATTTCAGTATATATTATATTTTGATAGTTTTTGGAAGATCTTCTAAAATACGTTACATTCTACAGGGATCTGGCAGGTCAATAAGCATATTGTCTTTCTGGGATGTCTGATTCCAATGTCTCGGCGATTAGCTTTGATTGTTCTGTCTGTGTGTATTGTAAAGTCCCATAAATGTGTTAAAGGTCCCATAAATGTGTTACAGGTCCTATCTCTGTAACCGGGTCTGGGTGGTGTTCATACTAATTTCTTGCAGTTTCCTTTCTTTACAGAAAGGAAACTGCAAGAAATTAGATGCAAATTTTCTACTGCAGATATTGTCTCACTCTGTCATAATAACTGCACCGGAAAATATGCAATAATTATTATTATTATTATTATTATTAAGTGAATATTATTATTATTATTATTATTATTGATCATCATCATTTTTTCCATTTACATTTTAGCGACCGAAAGCTATGCACTACCTGTGTGTGTGTGTTTGTGTGTTTGTGTGTGTGTGTGTGTGTTTTTTTTATCAATTTTTTTTGTGATGTAGCCAATAACCGTATTCTAGATGTTTTGGCGCGTTTCGCTCCATCCTGCAATAGCCAAGGCCATCATCCAGCAACCTTCACCGTTTCCCGAATCGACATTTCCTCTGGGGTGGGAAGGGGCAAATGTTTATTTTGCCGTCAGTGACTCATGTTGCAATGGCTGGAAGTCGTTATATCTACGTTCGCGATTTTTTTTTTGTGTGTGTGTGTGTGTGTGTGTGTGTGTGTTGTTTTTAGTTTATTGTGGAGACTTACCCGCGTTTTTCCGCCTCAAAATGTCTCACAACACCGTACCGTCTTCCTTTGCTCATATTCAAGCTAAGAAACGTAGAATGGAATCCTGGCTATTCGTATCTCCCTAGATTAGATTAACCTGGTACAAGGCCACAAATCTAGAGAACCGAGCGAGAATAGAGTACATTATGCAAATGGTCAGTGTAAATACAGCTATAACGGACCTAAAATAAATTAAATTGTGGTTACTCTTCACAGGTTATTTAAAGCCAGAAAAATATTTTTAGATTGTAAGAATTCGGGGAAGGCGAGGATAATAATGAGGATATGAAGTGGAGAATCAATTCTATATTTAATTCTTTATAGGAAATGATCCCTCACTTTGTGGCCACTGTACTTTCTATACAGTTACATTCCAGAGAATGTAAATAAATCTAAAAAAACATGCCTGTGCAGCTAACCAGGATTTGGCTGCTTGAGTGGCTCGTTTTTTCGGCTTATCAACTCTTTTCAGGTTATTTAAAGCCAGAAAATATTTTTAGATTGTAAGAATTTTTTAAGAGTTGGGGTCTGTTAATAATGTAGATATAAAATGGGGGATCAATTCTATATTACAATCATTATATGAACTGATCCATCACTTTGGGGCCACTGTATTGTTTCTATACATTTATATTGGAGAGAATGTAAACAAATCTAAAAGATATGCCTGTGTAACTAATCAGTATTTGGCTGATTGTTTTTTTACGGTTTATCAACCCTTTGCAAATTATTTAATGCCAGAAAATAGTTTTAGATTGTAAGATTTTTTTAAAGATAGTCCTGATTTAGTGATATAGGTTTTACTAATTAACCCATAATTAGGTGAAGAAGAGGTGGACTCATGCCTTTTCCCCAAGAGTATTTCCAGGTCAGTGAATATGACGTACCCAACGGGAATTGAAATTCGGCTCTCCAACAACGAGGCAAGGTCGAATATGTGCGATGTGAATAGGAAAACAAGCCTACTTTTCCTCCTTAACAGTCTTCAAGAATCTATAAGAGGAGGCTGCAACTTTTAAATTGCCTAAAGTTATGGCCTTATTACTCCTCGTAAAAGGGAGGTGTCTAAACCACAATCTACTGTTCACTGATACTTGTAACCCCTCACCCAATACAAACACAATGGAAACTCGAAAACTAATTAATAAGCTCTTCACTATGGTACCTAGACTTTATGAATTTAAACGCAGAACTAGACAGGCGTCGAGTTCTCATCAATTTACAGTTGAGCTGGCTAAAATATAACCTTAAATTCTCAACAGACAGTTTCTTATCTTGAACTTCTCGTTTGTGGAACTCCCTCGCGGCTCCATGCTTTCGAGGTAACTTCAATCTGCAAAAATATAAATGCAATCGCTATCTACTGTATTCCTGGTTACTCTTTTCACTTTCCGCTCATTATTAATGTTTCTGTTCCTAATTCTTCCACACTCTGTAACACTTTGTGTCTTAGTGGCTTTATTGCCTTGCTCGAAGTGATACAGATTAAAGAACATTGAACGAAAGGCCTCGAAGCGGAGTGCTCAAAAACAGGTAAAACCAATGGCGGCTGAAATGCTGCCACATTAAATAAAATTCAGGTATTGTTGTGTAGGTTTTTTTTTCCAAAAGAAATGCCCTGAAAATCAGCATTCGAAATACATGCTTTCTACCTTTTATTTAGCGTTCGATCCAATGTAAAAAAAAAAACTGGATGGGAAGATATCTCAGTTAAACATAATTTTAAAAAAGGCACGGTTTCACTTAGTCTTCTTTCTTTTATATGCCGTGACCCTCTACATCTTCCTTCTCCCTTGTTGCAATTAATAAGTTTTGACTTTTTGTTATTTCTCGCAAGCCCTGTTTTACCATCCATTTGCTGAATCTCATTAAGTAAGAGACGCGCTGTTTTCCTCTGTTCCTCTTTGCCTCAATCTGCCCTGTGAGTATCAGGTTCTCCGAGCAAACCTTTCTCATTATGTGCCCCAGAAATTTCAACTGCTCCTTCTTGATATTAAGTGTAAATTTATTTGTTGTTTTCATTTTCTCAAAAATCTTGTTTCTCACGTTTTCGATCCACGGTATTCTTAGCATCCTTCTGTAGAACCGCATTTCTGTTACGTCAAGTCTTTTCTTTGAGGAGATTGTCCAGTATTCATTGCCATATAGGAGGATTGATATTACGTAACAGTTCAGTACTCTTTTCTTTGTTTCTGTTGCTTCAAGACTCTTCTTCATATGTGAGGAGATTTTCCAGCATTCACTGCCATATAGAAGGACTGATATTACGTAACAGTTCAGTACTCTTTTCTTTGTTTCTCTTGCTTCAAGTCTCTTCTTCATCCGTGAGGAGATTGTCCACCATTCACTGCCATATAGGAGGACTGATATTACGTAACAGTTCAGTACTCTTTCCTTTGTTTCTGTTGCTTCAAGTCTCTTCTTCATCTGTGAGGAGATTGTCCAGCATTCACTGCCATATAGAAGGACTGATATTACGTAACAGTTCAGTACTCTTTTCTTTGTTTCTCTTGCTTCAAGTCACTTCTTCATCCGTGAGGAGATTGTCCAGCATTCACTGCCATATAGGAGGACTGATATTACGTAACAGTTCAGTACTCTTTCCTTTGTTTCTGTTGCTTCAAGTCTCTTCTTCATCTGTGAGGAGATTGTCCAGCATTCACTGCCATATAGGAGGACTGATATTACGTAACAGTTCAGTACTCTTTCCTTTGTTTCTGTTGCTTCAAGTCTCTTCTTCATCTGTGAGGAGATTGTCCAGCATTCACTGCCATATAGAAGGACTGATATTACGTAACAGTTCAGTACACTTTTCCTTGTTTCTCTTGCTTCAAGTCACTTCTTCATCCGTGAGGAGATTGTCCAGCATTCACTGCCATATAGGAGGACTGATATTACGTAACAGTTCAGTACTCTTTTCTTTGTTTCTTTGCTTCAAGTCACTTCTTCATCCGTGAGGAGATTGTCCAGCATTCACTGCCATATAGGAGGACTGATATTACGTAACAGTTCAGTACTCTTTTCTTTGTTTCTCTTGCTTCAAGTCACTTCTTCATCCGTGAGGAGATTGTCCAGCATTCACTGCCATATTGGAGGACTGATATTACGTAACAGTTCAGTACATTTTTCTTTGTTTCTCTTGCTTCAAGTCACTTCTTCATCCGTGAGGAGATTGTCCAGCATTCACTGCCATATAGGAGGACTGATATTACGTAACAGTTCAGTACTCTTTTCTTTGTTTCTCTTGCTTCAAGTCACTTCTTCATCCGTGAGGAGATTGTCCAGCATTCACTGCCATATAGGAGGACTGATATTACGTAACAGTTCAGTACTCTTTCCTTTGTTTCTGTTGCTTCAAGTCTCTTCTTCATCTGTGAGGAGATTGTCCAGCATTCACTGCCATATAGGAGGACTGATATTACGTAACACTTCAGTACTCTTTTCTTTGTTTCTCTTGCTTCAAGTCACTTCTTCATCCGTGAGGAGATTGTCCACCATTCACTGCCATATAGGAGGACTGATATTACGTAACAGTTCAGTACTCTTTCCTTTGTTTCTGTGGCTTCAAGTCTCTTCTTCATCTGTGAGGAGATTGTCCAGTATTCACTGCCATATAGAAGGACTGATATTACGTAACAGTTCAGTACTCTTTTCTTTGTTTCTCTTGCTTCAAGTCACTTCTTCATCCGTGAGGAGATTGTCCAGCATTCACTGCCATATAGGAGGACTGATATTACGTAACAGTTCAGTACACTTTCCTTTGTTTCTGTTGCTTCAAGTCTCTTCTTCATCTGTGAGGAGATTGTCCAGCATTCACTGCCATATAGGAGGACTGATATTACGTAACAGTTCAGTACTCTTTCCTTTGTTTCTGTTGCTTCAAGTCTCTTCTTCATCTGTGAGGAGATTGTCCAGCATTCACTGCCATATAGAAGGACTGATATTACGTAACAGTTCAGTACACTTTTCCTTGTTTCTCTTGCTTCAAGTCACTTCTTCATCCGTGAGGAGATTGTCCAGCATTCACTGCCATATAGGAGGACTGATATTACGTAACACTTCAGTACTCTTTTCTTTGTTTCTCTTGCTTCAAGTCACTTCTTCATCCGTGAGGAGATTGTCCAGCATTCACTGCCATATAGGAGGACTGATATTACGTAACAGTTCAGTACTCTTTTCTTTGTTTCTCTTGCTTCAAGTCACTTCTTCATCCGTGAGGAGATTGTCCAGCATTCACTGCCATATTGGAGGACTGATATTACGTAACAGTTCAGTACATTTTTCTTTGTTTCTCTTGCTTCAAGTCACTTCTTCATCCGTGAGGAGATTGTCCAGCATTCACTGCCATATAGGAGGACTGATATTACGTAACAGTTCAGTACTCTTTTCTTTGTTTCTCTTGCTTCAAGTCACTTCTTCATCCGTGAGGAGATTGTCCAGCATTCACTGCCATATAGGAGGACTGATATTACGTAACAGTTCAGTACTCTTTCCTTTGTTTCTGTTGCTTCAAGTCTCTTCTTCATCTGTGAGGAGATTGTCCAGCATTCACTGCCATATAGAAGGACTGATATTACGTAACAGTTCAGTACTCTTTTCTTTGTTTCTCTTGCTTCAAGTCACTTCTTCATCCGTGAGGAGATTGTCCAGCATTCACTGCCATATAGGAGGACTGATATTACGTAACAGTTCAGTACTCTTTCCTTTGTTTCTGTTGCGTCAAGTCTCTTCTTCATCTGTGAGGAGATTGTCCAGCATTCACTGCCATATAGGAGGACTGATATTACGTAACAGTTCAGTACTCTTTCCTTTGTTTCTGTTGCTTCAAGTCTCTTCTTCATCTGTGAGGAGATTGTCCAGCATTCACTGCCATATAGAAGGACTGATATTACGTAACAGTTCAGTACTCTTTTCCTTGTTTCTCTTGCTTCAAGTCACTTCTGCATCCGTGAGGAGATTGTCCAGCATTCACTGCCATATAGGAGGACTGATATTACGTAACAGTTCAGTACTCTTTTCTTTGTTTCTCTTGCTTCAAGTCACTTCTTCATCCGTGAGGAGATTGTCCAGCATTCACTGCCATATAGGAGGACTGATATTACGTAACAGTTCAGTACTCTTTTCTTTGTTTCTCTTGCTTCAAGTCACTTCTTCATCCGTGAGGAGATTGTCCAGCATTCACTGCCATATTGGAGGACTGATATTACGTAACAGTTCAGTACTTTTTTCTTTGTTTCTCTTGCTTCAAGTCACTTCTTCATCCGTGAGGAGATTGTCCAGCATTCACTGCCATATAGGAGGACTGATATTACGTAACAGTTCAGTACTCTTTTCTTTGTTTCTCTTGCTTCAAGTCACTTCTTCATCCGTGAGGAGATTGTCCAGCATTCACTGCCATATAGGAGGACTGATATTACGTAACAGTTCAGTACTCTTTCCTTTGTTTCTGTTGCTTCAAGTCTCTTCTTCATCTGTGAGGAGATTGTCCAGTATTCACTGCCATATAGGAGGACTGATATTACGTAACAGTTCAGTACTCTTTCCTTTGTTTCTGTTGCTTCAAGTCTCTTCTTCATCTGTGAGGAGATTGTCCAGCATTCACTGCCATATAGGAGGACTGATATTACGTAACAGTTCAGTACTCTTTCCTTTGTTTCTGTTGCTTCAAGTCTCTTCTTCATCTGTGAGGAGATTGTCCAGCATTCACTGCCATATAGGAGGACTGATATTACGTAACACTTCAGTACTCTTTTCTTTGTTTCTCTTGCTTCAAGTCACTTCTTCATCCGTGAGGAGATTGTCCACCATTCACTGCCATATAGGAGGACTGATATTACGTAACAGTTCAGTACTCTTTCCTTTGTTTCTGTGGCTTCAAGTCTCTTCTTCATCTGTGAGGAGATTGTCCAGCATTCACTGCCATATAGAAGGACTGATATTACGTAACAGTTCAGTACTCTTTTCTTTGTTTCTCTTGCTTCAAGTCACTTCTTCATCCGTGAGGAGATTGTCCAGCATTCACTGCCATATTGGAGGACTGATATTACGTAACAGTTCAGTACTTTTTTCTTTGTTTCTCTTGCTTCAAGTCACTTCTTCATCCGTGAGGAGATTGTCCAGCATTCACTGCCATATAGGAGGACTGATATTACGTAACAGTTCAGTACACTTTTCTTTGTTTCTCTTGCTTCAAGTCACTTCTTCATCCGTGAGGAGATTGTCCAGCATTCACTGCCATATAGGAGGACTGATATTACGTAACAGTTCAGTACTCTTTCCTTTGTTTCTGTTGCTTCAAGTCTCTTCTTCATCTGTGAGGAGATTGTCCAGCATTTACTGCCATATAGGAGGACTGATATTACGTAACAGTTCAGTACTCTTTCCTTGTTTCTGTTGCTTCAAGTCTCTTCTTCATCTGTGAGGAGATTGTCCAGCATTCACTGCCATATAGGAGGACTGATATTACGTAACAGTTCAGTACTCTTTCCTTTGTTTCTGTTGCTTCAAGTCTCTTCTTCATCTGTGAGGAGATTGTCCAGCATTCACTGCCATATAGGAGGACTGATATTACGTAACACTTCAGTACTCTTTTCTTTGTTTCTCTTGCTTCAAGTCACTTCTTCATCCGTGAGGAGATTGTCCAGCATTCACTGCCATATAGGAGGACTGATATTACGTAACAGTTCAGTACTCTTTCCTTTGTTTCTGTTGCTTCAAGTCTCTTCTTCATCTGTGAGGAGATTGTCCAGCATTCACTGCCATATAGAAGGACTGATATTACGTAACAGTTCAGTACTCTTTTCTTTGTTTCTCTTGCTTCAAGTCTCTTCTTCATCTGTGAGGAGATTGTCCAGCATTCACTGCCATATAGGAGGACTGATATTACGTAACAGTTCAGTACTCTTTTCTTTGTTTCTCTTGCTTCAAGTCTCTTCTTCATCTGTGAGGAGATTGTCCAGCATTCACTGCCATATAGGAGGACTGATATTACGCAACAGTTCAGTACTCTTTCCTTTGTTTCTGTTGCTTCAAGTCTCTTCTTCATCTGTGAGGAGATTGTCCAGCATTCACTGCCATATAGGAGGACTGATATTACGTAACAGTTCAGTACTCTTTCCTTTGTTTCTGTTGCTTCAAGTCTCTTCTTCATCTGTGAGGAGATTGTCCAGCATTCACTGCCATATAGGAGGACTGATATTACGTAACAGTTCAGTACTCTTTCCTTTGTTTCTGTTGCTTCAAGTCTCTTCTTCATCTGTGAGGAGATTGTCCAGCATTCACTGCTATATAGGAGGACTGATATTACGTAACAGTTCAGTACTCTTTCCTTTGTTTCTGTTGCTTCAAGTCTCTTCTTCATCTGTGAGGAGATTGTCCAGCATTCACTGCCATATAGGAGGACTGATATTACGTAACACTTCAGTACTCTTTTCTTTGTTTCTCTTGCTTCAAGTCACTTCTTCATCCGTGAGGAGATTGTCCAGCATTCACTGCCATATAGGAGGACTGATATTACGTAACAGTTCAGTACTCTTTCCTTTGTTTCTGTTGCTTCAAGTCTCTTCTTCATCTGTGAGGAGATTGTCCAGCATTCACTGCCATATAGAAGGACTGATATTACGTAACAGTTCAGTACACTTTCCTTTGTTTCTGTTGCTTCAAGTCTCTTCTTCATCTGTGAGGAGATTGTCCAGCATTCACTGCCATATAGGAGGACTGATATTACGTAACAGTTCAGTACTCTTTCCTTTGTTTCTGTTGCTTCAAGTCTCTTCTTCATCTGTGAGGAGATTGTCCAGCATTCACTGCCATATAGGAGGACTGATATTACGTAACAGTTCAGTACTCTTTCCTTTGTTTCTGTTGCTTCAAGTCTCTTCTTCATCTGTGAGGAGATTGTCCAGCATTCACTGCCATATAGGAGGACTGATATTACGTAACAGTTCAGTACTCTTTCCTTTGTTTCTGTTGCTTCAAGTCTCTTCTTCATCTGTGAGGAGATTGTCCAGCATTCACTGCCATATAGGAGGACTGATATTACGTAACACTTCAGTACTCTTTTCTTTGTTTCTCTTGCTTCAAGTCACTTCTTCATCCGTGAGGAGATTGTCCACCATTCACTGCCATATAGGAGGACTGATATTACGTAACAGTTCAGTACTCTTTCCTTTGTTTCTGTGGCTTCAAGTCTCTTCTTCATCTGTGAGGAGATTGTCCAGCATTCACTGCCATATAGAAGGACTGATATTACGTAACAGTTCAGTACTCTTTTCTTTGTTTCTCTTGCTTCAAGTCACTTCTTCATCCGTGAGGAGATTGTCCAGCATTCACTGCCATATTGGAGGACTGATATTACGTAACAGTTCAGTACTTTTTTCTTTGTTTCTCTTGCTTCAAGTCACTTCTTCATCCGTGAGGAGATTGTCCAGCATTCACTGCCATATAGGAGGACTGATATTACGTAACAGTTCAGTACTCTTTTCTTTGTTTCTCTTGCTTCAAGTCACTTCTTCATCCGTGAGGAGATTGTCCAGCATTCACTGCCATATAGGAGGACTGATATTACGTAACAGTTCAGTACTCTTTCCTTTGTTTCTGTTGCTTCAAGTCTCTTCTTCATATGTGAGGAGATTGTCCAGCATTTACTGCCATATAGGAGGACTGATATTACGTAACAGTTCAGTACTCTTTCCTTTGTTTCTGTTGCTTCAAGTCTCTTCTTCATCTGTGAGGAGATTGTCCAGCATTCACTGCCATATAGGAGGACTGATATTACGTAACAGTTCAGTACTCTTTCCTTTGTTTCTGTTGCTTCAAGTCTCTTCTTCATCTGTGAGGAGATTGTCCAGCATTCACTGCCATATAGGAGGACTGATATTACGTAACACTTCAGTACTCTTTTCTTTGTTTCTCTTGCTTCAAGTCACTTCTTCATCCGTGAGGAGATTGTCCAGCATTCACTGCCATATAGGAGGACTGATATTACGTAACAGTTCAGTACTCTTTCCTTTGTTTCTGTTGCTTCAAGTCTCTTCTTCATCTGTGAGGAGATTGTCCAGCATTCACTGCCATATAGAAGGACTGATATTACGTAACAGTTCAGTACTCTTTTCTTTGTTTCTCTTGCTTCAAGTCTCTTCTTCATCTGTGAGGAGATTGTCCAGCATTCACTGCCATATAGGAGGACTGATATTACGTAACAGTTCAGTACTCTTTTCTTTGTTTCTCTTGCTTCAAGTCTCTTCTTCATCTGTGAGGAGATTGTCCAGCATTCACTGCCATATAGGAGGACTGATATTACGCAACAGTTCAGTACTCTTTCCTTTGTTTCTGTTGCTTCAAGTCTCTTCTTCATCTGTGAGGAGATTGTCCAGCATTCACTGCCATATAGGAGGACTGATATTACGTAACAGTTCAGTACTCTTTCCTTTGTTTCTGTTGCTTCAAGTCTCTTCTTCATCTGTGAGGAGATTGTCCAGCATTCACTGCCATATAGGAGGACTGATATTACGTAACAGTTCAGTACTCTTTCCTTTGTTTCTGTTGCTTCAAGTCTCTTCTTCATCTGTGAGGAGATTGTCCAGCATTCACTGCTATATAGGAGGACTGATATTACGTAACAGTTCAGTACTCTTTCCTTTGTTTCTGTTGCTTCAAGTCTCTTCTTCATCTGTGAGGAGATTGTCCAGCATTCACTGCCATATAGGAGGACTGATATTACGTAACACTTCAGTACTCTTTTCTTTGTTTCTCTTGCTTCAAGTCACTTCTTCATCCGTGAGGAGATTGTCCAGCATTCACTGCCATATAGGAGGACTGATATTACGTAACAGTTCAGTACTCTTTCCTTTGTTTCTGTTGCTTCAAGTCTCTTCTTCATCTGTGAGGAGATTGTCCAGCATTCACTGCCATATAGAAGGACTGATATTACGTAACAGTTCAGTACTCTTTTCTTTGTTTCTCTTGCTTCAAGTCTCTTCTTCATCTGTGAGGAGATTGTCCAGCATTCACTGCCATATAGGAGGACTGATATTACGTAACAGTTCAGTACTCTTTCCTTTGTTTCTGTTGCTTCAAGTCTCTTCTTCATCTGTGAGGAGATTGTCCAGCATTCACTGCTATATAGGAGGACTGATATTACGTAACAGTTCAGTACACTTTCCTTTGTTTCTGTTGCTTCAAGTCTCTTCTTCATCTGTGAGGAGATTGTCCAGCATTCACTGCCATATAGGAGGACTGATATTACGTAACAGTTCAGTACTCTTTCCTTTGTTTCTGTTGCTTCAAGTCTCTTCTTCATCTGTGAGGAGATTGTCCAGCATTCACTGCCATATAGGAGGACTGATATTACGTAACAGTTCAGTACTCTTTCCTTTGTTTCTGTTGCTTCAAGTCTCTTCTTCATCTGTGAGGAGATTGTCCAGCATTCGATGCCATACATGTGGACAGATATCTCGTAACACTTCTCTATACTTTTCTTTGTTTCTAATGATATTTTTTCAGTCTTACTCTGCTTAGCTTTTAGTATTGAATCCGTCTTCGGATCTGACCTTCCGTCAGAAAGAAAGAAAAAATGTCTCTCTTTTTTTTTCTTTTTTCTTTATTCATTTTTTGTATACTATTTTCATTGTTTCAAAAAGTTATTTTTAGAATTTTAATGAAACTATGACTAAACAAAGTTTATAATCTTCAAAATAATAAAAATTTAATTATCTTTATAATCTCATGAATATAAAATTATTTTATAGTGAACTATAAAAATATTTTTATCGTGTTGTAAAGAAATAAATTATTTCTTTTAGTTCATAAATTTAATTCTATACTCAACGTAAAATATAGTCTTATTGTTCTCGTGTTTTTCTTTTTAAAATCTTTACTCTTTTATGATCGCATAAATAAGCATTTCAATAAATACGCAATGTCTATTCCTGACAAAAACAAATGTTTATGTTTGGTTTTATATGTTATAGTTTTATTAAAATTTTGCACATATTAGGTTGGTGCAAAAATAACGACAACGAACGACAAAAAACGTCATTATTTTTGCACCAACCTAATAGCTTTTTAAATCAATAAAGCGTCCTGGGTAAGACGATAAACTACATCCGGCAGTAAGTCCTTTGTTCCCAGGTCTACTTTGGTACGGGGTGGTAGCACCTGTCAGGGTCCCAGCTATGGGTAAATAGTTACCCACCAAAAGATTCAAGACACTATGAAAGTATAAAAAAAATAGGTTAGCAATACATTTTTTTAAATTTTTTAACAGCAATACATTTTTGAAAAAAATATTACCAGCAATACATTTTTGGAAAAAAAATATTACCAACAATAAAAATCATAAAGAGCATTAAATAACCCATTGGAATTTACATGCAGTAAAACAAAACAAAACAAAACAATAAGGATTACTGAGAAAGTATACAGTATTAACGGTGTCAAGAAAAAAACCCATATTTTGACAAAACCATTATTTGTTGTCTTTTAAATTAATTTTTGAATTAATCAATAGACCTTCGGATCATTTGAGCAGTATCCACAGTTTCCTCTTGAAAATAGTCAGCGTTGGTGTATTCACAACATCCCTAGGTAAAGAGTTTCACCTGTCAGTCTCAAGTCAAAAACGATGGATCTTGTTTTCGAGTGCTCTTTAATCAATTTGTGTGAGTGACCATATTTTCTCCTGTTTGGGAATGTGACTAAATTTTTCACTTCGGTTATAATAACCAATCAGTATAGCTCAAATAAATGGGGAACTGGCGTCTCGATTGAAGAGATGTTAGACTGCCCAAGGTAGATTGAAATAAAGTCGATATCTTTGTTTGTAGTATGGGATCCAGCCACATATTCGAGTAATGGTGGAATAATAGCTGGTCGCTCGTATCTGTGTGTGTCGGACGATTAAGACATCTAACCAATCCCTGCTCAGTTACATTTTGTTCAACACCTACAGAGCCTCCCCCGATAACATCAAGTAGTCACCTTTCTGATGGTGAAATTCAAAACCGGAGAAACCACTCAGTCACCTGACCGTTGTGGTTGAATAGATACAATATAAAAGGGGGAGAGTTTTTAACTTTCTTGAATTGAGATTCGTAAAGTTTAATCATATCGATTCTTTGATTCGTCTTTCTTACGATTTTCCAAATACGTGAATCACGTGACACTAGAATATCCAAATCTGTCTGTTCTTTTACTGCATTAAGGAAAAGTCCATCTTGCTTTTTGTTTGGTCTTTCCACACGTTCCATAACCTTAGTATTTCATCACTGGGTGCTCGACACCTTTTGGCCTTATGCCACATCTCAGCTACGTTTAGAAAACCTCCATTAGGCACTTTGACGTGATGTAATAGTTAGCAAGCTTGTTTCACTAGATCAACTATGACTTAATAATGATTTCGATCCTCACTGGGTGTTTCACGCTTTCGGCCTTGTGAAAATCATTAGACCACTTGACGTGGTGTAATGATTAGCAAGCGTGTCTTGCTAGATCAATTACGACTGAGAAGTGAGTTCCATCCTCAATGGGTGCTCCACACTCTCGGCCTTGTGCCACATCTAAGCTACGTTTAGAAAATCATTAGAGCACTTCAACGTCTGGGTGAGGTGATTGTTCTGTCTGTGCGTACTGTAAAGTTCCATAAAATTGTTACAGGTTCTATCTTCGTAACCGGGTCTCGTGGTGTTCATATCAATTTCTTTCACCCAGAACCGATTGTTATTATTATTATTATTATTATTATTATCATTATTATTATTATTATTATTCAGTCACGTGACGCCAATCGGCAAATTTTAACTTGCGTAGAATAAACTATTTTAGAAATCGCAAGAGTAATGGCTGCTATTTTTTTACAAGCTAAATGCAGAAATTGAATGGTTCATATCAATAAAAATAAACTTTTGCTTTGAAACGGAACGATGTAAAATCAATGACGTAATTAATAACAGAGAATTTCTTTCCATATTTATAACACACGAGAAAACATTTTTTGGTCTTTTCGATCGACATAAAGCTGAATATCTATTCTCGTCTGGTCAGGGAAAATATATTAATAAAGTGAAATGGTGATTTGAACGCCAAGCCGTTCAAATGTAATCAAAATTATACCTGATCGACTATTTTACTTCCTTATCACAGGAAAGCCAATCAGATTTTTTTATTAGTTCATTTTTATTTTAGTGTGATTAAATTTTCATTATGAATAAAAAAAAAAAAGAAAAAAAGATTTTTATTCAACCAATTTGTAGTGGGTGTCCCAAAAGTCACCTAGGGATTTGAAAATCTAATCTAGACATTTTTTTTTATTATTATTCAAAAATGGTTTTATAAAGAATGAAAATTCAGACATTGCAAATATATTTGCATTTAATTATGGAAAAATAGACAACGAAAATATCTAGCATTTTTGATTTCCCGCAGACGCACTCTTTCCTGCTAGGTAAAAATGGTTAATGACTTCTTGAGTTGCTGAATTTGTCTAAAATTCCTTTCGACTCAAAGGTTAGATCAGAAGCCGATTCGGTACAGTAGGTTTTTCGAAACACCGCCCAGTCTCGCGACTGTCAGGGATCAATTAAAGATGTGCGAAGAAGAGAGAGCGCGAAACTATATTCTCATAAAATCTTTCTCACAAAAGAAAAAAAAAGATCAGAAGGGAGAGAGGGAAGGCAGGCCTTAAGTAACAAAGTGGCAGACTTGCGCATCCCACCCTTTCTGGTAAAAAGATTACAAAAACCAGAGTTCGGAGTGTCCTAGCTTTGAAAAACAAGCCATGGCAAACACTCTGCCTCCTACGTCAGACCGCAACTCCCTACACAGGTAATTTCACTTATTTTTCTCTCTACCATAAATAACCACGAGGTGTCAGTCAAGAGAATATGGTCACCTTTAAATTTTGTAATTTCCTGAAATTAGATGAATTGGTTAAGTCTTGTGAATAACGATTCATTTTTGTCATGGATTTCTCAGCCATTATTTCATGAATTACTAATGCATCATTTTTTTTTCTTTCACAAATCGTTGCATATTCAGTTCTTCTGCTATCAGTCATACTCTTAATCTTCGATCTGAGTGGCCCGAGGTTTTCACACTGTCCACATTTAAATTTCTTCTTTGTGCCGCTCAAAATACTCGAGTATTTATTTGATAACCTGTTCTTCAAAAGTTATTTTAATAGGCCTAACGTTTCACTGTCGCTTTTACCAATCTTCTCATATAGATCTCTTAGAGGCGGTCCTCTTTATCTCCCCAGCTATGGGTTAATTAGTAAGACTTGTATCACTAAATCATTATTATCCAAAAGAAAAATTCTTCCAATCTAAAAAATATTTTCTGCAAAGTGTTGATAAGCCGTAGAAAACGAATCAATCAAATACTGATTAGCTACACAAGATTGTATTTTATAGCTATTTACATTCTCTAAACTGTTTTGGCCACGAAGAGAGAGATCAATGTATATATTGATTGTAATATAGAATTAATTCCCCATATTATATCAACATTATTATCACAAAATATTTTCAAATCTAAAAAGTATTTTCTGGCTTTAAATAACATGAAAAGTATTGATTAGCCCTAGAAAACGAATCAATCTATCATTACCTATCAATGAAAGGGTGGTAGCATCTATTAGGGTCCCTGCTTTGGGCAAATAGTGAAGCTCCAAACAAAAAATATGAAAATATAAAAATATATTTTATTTTAAAGGTACCAGCAATGCATTTTTATATAAAAAAAGATTGCCAACAATACATATTTGTAGTGAAATTACCACCAGTATCCTTTTATTGTAGAATTACCAATTTTTATCTTTAGTTGAAGGCATACAATTGTATTCAAAATATTTAGATTTCGGCATTAAATAACCCATAGAGATTGATATGCCGCTAAACAAAATCAACCAACCAACCTGTCGATGCATTAGCAGCGAAACTTTTTATTGCTTCTATTGCAATTTGGCAATTTTTAATCATTCCAAATTCTTTTCGGATAACTGAACTCCTTCTTCGTGCACTTAATGTTGTAAACATAACGTTTTGACCGGTCTATTCTCCAGCCAGGATCTGGTGTAGATTTGTGTGAAAATAATAATAAAAAAACTGGTTGGTAAGAGAAAAACAAATAAATAAAATCTGAATATATTATGAGGATTCTTATTTTATAAATAAGATTAATTCATTCATGTCCAACTTCGTCTCTGAGTTAAAAAAAAAAAAAAAAAAAAAAGCGAAAATCAAGTAGACGGAGAAATTTCACTATCTGAGTAATGTAATAACAGGTGACGTAAAATATGACAAAGAAATCCGGAAGTTGAATTGAAGCAAAGAAAGATTAGATACTTTAAAGGAACTCGACAAGATAAGAAGAATTTTTTTGAAATCCTTGCACCCCAAGCAAGGTAATAAAGCCGCTAAGATAGCGATTGGCATTGCATTTCAATTTTTAAAGATCAAAGATGACTGGAACGCAATAAGCCGAGTGAGATTTGCACAAGCGAAAAGTGCGATAGAAGAAACTGTTAGCATAGAACTTGCGGTTTACATCTAGCCATTTTGACTGTAAAAATGGTGTCTTGCCGCCAGCCCAGTACCGATCTTAAATTCATAAAGCTTACGTACCATAGAGGAAAGTCCATCAGAATAATTATCCTGAAAGTATCTATTAGGTTGGTGCAAAAATAATGACGTAATAATGTCGTTTTTTGACGTTAAAAAATACGTCAAAAAACGACATTATTACGTCATTATTTTTTGCACCAACCTAATATATATTAATTTCTGTGACTTCCGTTAGCCCGTCCATCCGTCACCCCCTCTAAAATAGCCATACATTGATCGATCGAAAACAAATTTTGGTCAAAAGTGCAAACTGGTAATTGGGTTTTACTTGGATTCCATGTTTACATCAATAAAGTTTCATTAATTCTTTTGAAAAAATTAAGTGTTATCATTTACCATACAAAATACTCACGCTATTTTAAAACCAATTTAATGGTTAAAATGACAAATATTTCTTTAATAAAAATGCAATATTGTTTGTCGCATATCCTTTTCTTTAAGTTTTTATACAAAAAAAATGAAGTCCGTGGTGTGCGTATTACAAATAAATTCATCCGCTTCCTTCATAACCGGAAGCAGGCATTTTTGGTCAACACTTGCCGGCAATTCACGTAAATTTGACACGACCTTGTCGACACGCAATCTCACAGACATGAGACTAAGGAAACAAAATGAAGTTTTGTCAGTGAGCAAAAAATGTCAACGTGAAAACAAATCGTGGCAAGTCATTTTTCAGATTACGATCCGGCGAATGTTAAAGTGAAAATGAATGAATTTAAAGAATTTAACTTTATGATTTATAACATTCTCATTTATCACATTCTGATTTATCAAATTATGATTTATCAAATTATGATTTATCAAATTATGATTTATCACATTATGGTTTTCACATTCTGATTTATCACATTCTCATTTATCACATTCTCATTTATCACATTCTCATTTATAACATTGATTTATCACATTCTGATTTATCAAATTATGATTTATCACATTCTGATTTATAACATTATGACCGGGGTGTATGCCAGTATTTTCTATATTTTGTACAACACTAACAATCCAGCGGAGAAAGAATATGGCTGGTTACATTCAATGACTCGAAAACCAAACTCGTTACATTCCATCACCGGCGATCATACCCCGAACTACGGCCCGTCACGATGAACGGATGTCCCCCTCGAGGAGTCACCGAGCCTTGTGAAACTATTGGGCCTCATACTCAAATCTAACCTTTTAAATACGAATGATCGGCTCCCTGTATCGCTTCAGTAAGTACCCGAGTTCTCATGCTGTCCGCTATATTTACAAGAGCCAGATCAGGCCCAAAATAGAGCCCTTTTGCTATATTTGGGCGGGAGCTGCCCAGATCTCACTTTCCAGTTTTGATGGAGTTCAAAAGCGTTTCCTCTTCCTTGTTGGAGAATAATTATTTTCTACCCACCAACCTCTCTCTCTCTCCCTCTCTCTCTCTCTCACACACACAGGCAGAATGTAGAGAATCTCTCACTACTCTATCGCTATTTCTATTGAAAGTGCTCAGACGAACATTTCTTTCTTCCGCTAGGTCTAACCTTCGTGGTTAGGACCCGCCATGCCACATACATAGTAACAAATCACCCACATTCCATCAGTATTCTATTGTAGAGAAGTAAGTTCCACTGAAACAGCTTCTTCCTGTGATCCATATGGAACAGACTCCCAAGAGGATGTTTCAACAATCTTAACCTGTTCAAGTCTAGAGTTAACCATTATCTTCCCCTTCTAACCATATAAACTGCTCCTTAGCGTAACCCTCTATTTCGAGTGGCCCCCGGGCCTTGTACAGGGTGAACCTTATTGTAAAAAGTAAAATTAAAAAAGAAACTATTTGAAGAATTCTTGTCATATCCTTCGACATGATGTGTCAGCTTTTCGTTTGGTTTCATTGTAGCATAAATAAAACGTGAATCAGAAAGGTGCATTTTAAAATTGCCACTGAATTTATAGTCATTTGCTACTTACACAAACATACTACTAAAGAAACACATAGCACAAACACTATTTACACTCACACATATATACATACGTATATAGAGAATTTCTCATTGACTTGTAGAACCAGTTCAATTGCACATATGCGACCATGTTATCTCACGTCGACTGATCGAGGCGGATTTGTTCTGAGAAGAGAAGACAGTGAAAAAGATTTTGTGTGGGCTGTCTGTATTGGAAACAGGATGAATACGTTTTGTTATTTGCTTTCATTTTATATTGAAATATCAAAGTTATTTTTCTAAATTTAGAAATAATTGTGTCTAATTTTGGCAAATTAAAAGCTGGAGCTTGGAATGTGGATATATTTGGATACATTCTTCTGTATTTTGCTAAATTACTGTATAATTTGGGAAGAATGCAAAAAAAATTTTAAGCAGTTCAAAATTATTATTATTATTATTATTATTATTATTATTCGTATTATTATTATTTTCTTTGCTTTCTGGCGTTTACACATTTCTTTCCGGGTCCCGCCCAGGGACCTAAGGTTAGAAATGGCATCATGACACTTTCCACTGACAAAAAAAAATAAAAATAAAAAATAAAATAAAAAAAAATAAAAAAATAAAATAAAAATTACATAGATAAAGCCCTTCGTAAAGTGTGGGTTGTACTTGTCAGAACATTTTTTTGTATCTCCTTGAGGCATGGGCTTCCAGGAATCCCTGCAATTAGTCTACTGCAATCTTTTCCAACCAGTCCTAGGGCTCCAACTACAACAGGGATTGTTGATGTTCCCATATGCCACATTTTCGAGATTTCTATTTCAAGGTCCTTGTTATTATTATTATTATTATTATTATTATTATTATTATTATTATTATGTGGTATTATCTTGCCTAATTAGCAAGTCCCCTCCGTGGTCTGTGAGTAAATAGGCGATTGTAAGAGAGTTATCATTTAAAAAAAAAAAGCCCTTATCACAATAGGGATAATTGTAGTTTTAAGTTTCCTCATTTTTATTACATTATTATTATTATTATTATTATTATTATTATTATTATTATTATTTCCTTGTGTTTCTGTTGTATACACATTACATTTCGGGTCCCAACCAGAAACCTAAGGTCAGAAATGGCTTTATTATATCTTCCACTGATATTTTTTAATAACCCCTCCCCCCAACCTCAAAATCCCCCAAAAACTAAGATCGCACACATTTTACATAGATAAAGCCCTTCGTAGTGAGTAAGATGTACTTGTGAGTACAATTTTTGTATATTCTGTATTCCTTTAACGCATGGGCTACCAGGAATCCCTTCAATGAGTCTATAGGAACCTTTACAGTCAGTACGAAGGATTCAACTACAACTAAAATTATTGATGTCCTCATGTGCCACATTTCTTAGATTTCCACTTTTAGTTTTTTGAAGATCTTCAAAGATACATCACAATCTGCAGGGACTGCCATGACAATAAGGAAGCACATTCTGTTTTTGTGATCTCCGATCGCCATGTCTAGGCGAATAGATTTGATTGTTCAGTCTCTGTGCATTACAAAGTCCCATAAAAGTTGTTACAGGTCCTACCTCTGTAACCCAGTCGAGGTGAGGTTCAGACCAGTTTTTTTGTTTTTTTTGCAATTTCCTTCCCGTAAAAATGCATATTTTCCAATGTAGATATTGGCTCACACTCTCATGTTTTATCTTCAGCAAGTCCTAACACTGTGCAACCTGATACAAGATGGTCAATTGTTACTGGATATTTATAAAAAAAAAATGCATTTGCGGCCAACACATTTTTTCAGTATGTGTGATTAGTAATTTCTAGATTATTATTATTATTATTATTATTATTATTATTATTATTATTATTATTATTATTATTATTATTTGTATATGTTATGTTTCCTGCTTCGTACCCTATAGAGGCGGGTTCAAACTGTGGTCGTTCGGCTCTATAGAAGAATTGTCATTTTAACATATTTAATTTTCCTAGAAGTGTGATCTGGGCAATTTTATGTTGATGTTACATGGGACACTGTTAGTAAAATTGTCTATTCCTTTCCTCGCGAGGCCCAGTGCTCCTATTACTATTGGTATTGATGTCAATTACTGTACAATATATTAAGCATTAAATAATATAGACAAGTGTTGTCTATTTATTTTATGTAAATTCTTTTCATATCGTCTGATAAGCTTCATAATAACGTTAATAACATTATCATTAAACAAAGAGAGAAAATCACAATATTGAACCATATTTTTCACTGTCTTGTCCGTGTATTGCTTAATATATTGTACAGTAATTGACATCTTTGATAATGGCTTATGTAAGCCGAAAGCTTAGATTGGATTAAAAAAAAAGGATCAATATTGGGATTTTCTTTCTTCGATTAATGATAATGTTATCAGACGTTATGAAAAGAATTTACATAAAATAAATAGACAACACTTGTCTATATTATTTAATGAAACATGTATGAATATATATATATATATATATATATATATATATATATATATATATATATATATATATATATAACTCTGAATTCAAAATCTGCAAAAGGTCTTTTGGGGACCTTGTGGTACGTAGTGCACCAGGTCTCTGTATTTGGCACTTCAAAAAGTGTGGATGGTCCTGCACAAAGCCTTCACCACTATAATCAAATCATATGTGCTGGTATCTGGCTGTCGGTTCCTAGGAACTGAGCAGCTTGACCCTCATACGTCGAATACGACCGGAGAGTCTAATATATATATATATATATGTGTGTGTGTGTGTGTGTGTGTGTGTGTCTGTGCGTGTGTGTGTGTGTAAAGTACCACCATTTTTAAAAATGAATATCTTTCGCAAAAATAAAGATAGTTTTTTTTTATCTATTTCTGTTCTTCAGCACTGAAAATTGTTTTCTTTTGTTACAATATTAAAATTAAATATGTTGAAAGCCAATGAAGATACAATAAAAATGAATGACGGTACCAAAGGCGCGTGCGGGAGTCCAAATTTGCATCAATAAAAATGGCTGGTATTTTAAACGTTATGCAACATAAAAAAAATTATGCAGAATGGAGAAAAAATGCGTTCCTTATTTAAATTCGTTTGTTTTTGTTAATGCAGTACATTGGTCCATTAAATATAGTTGCAAGCTGTAGCGACACATTGTATTTTCATTCCGCGCACAAATTGCTTTTTGCTGGCGAGCGATTAAGTTCGATGTTTCATCTAAAATATTTTTCCAAGGCGATAGAAAACATTGTGTTGTATAAACCAATTTTAAAATATATATATATTTAAATTGGGTGGACAGTTGGGATTCCTATTACTACTACTATTACTACTACTACTACTACTACTACTACTACTACTACCCCCTACCACCATATATATATATATATATATATATATATATATATATAAAATTCATGAATCATTCATACAAAAAACAAATATAGAGGTTAATGATTTAAATGGCGAGAATACATCGTCGCAAACAATATAAATAAGATACATCAACCCTGAACCTGTATATGAATGATATGATCCCCGTTTATAAATTCCAGTTGCATAAGGTCTTTTTAATTTTTACAAGCTTTCGTCTGTTCCTACAGACATCATCAGGTATGGAAGTAGATTTTGTTCTTATTTTTACTTCTCAGTAAATAATCTACTTCCGAATCGCCTTTTGCCTTGGCTCGAAATCTATCTAGAAATGCTATCTCTATAAATAATAATAAAAAAAAACCGTTCCCCTGCAGCCTAATCACTCGATTAAGTTACGTCAGTTCGTAATCTGCCCCAGACTAAAATAGCGCAAAATGATTACATATTAAAAAAATAGTTTCATTAATAATAACATTTATTTATTATTTATATTTATTTATTTATTTATAATACATATTATTATTATTTTTTATATTTATTTATTACAATTTACATTTATTTATATTTATTTATTATTTATATTTATTTATTACATTATAATACATATCACATTATACTTAACATTTAAATATTAATTGTATTTATTATTTATTATTGTAAAGTGAGGACTATTTTATTCTAAGTTTAAATTCGGGAAGTGTTGAAAAGACAAGAAAATGCAGAAGATAAAGTTCAATGATAAAGTAATTGTAAATTGACTCACCAGCGAGAAGAAATGTTGCATGTTGAAACTTGCAAAAGTTAACTTTTTCAAGGAACTTTTTAACTGTGATCGGCGCTCCTAGATAAATAAACGTTTCAAATAAGATATATTTAAATGTATTTATATAATAAAAAATGTTTTCAATTATTGCAAAGTGACATAGAAATGGACCAATAGTTATCTTTAATTAATTTTATTTTCATTTTAATCATCAGGAAATACTGAACAGAAACAAGAAAATACAGAGCAATGAGATTGCAAAAATTCCTGAAAAACGCCGTCATGTTTTGCCGCCCCAAACCCGAATATATTCTGTCATTAAAAGTTACCATGAATTTCAGAAAACCTACAGCAATAATATACAATTTATTTCTAAATTTTAATGCTGAAATGAAGAAATTGTTTTGCCATAAAAATCAAATCAGAAGAAACTATGTTAAAAAACAAATCTGATGTCATCACATTTTTACAGCTCCCTTTACAAGACCCGGGAGCCAATCGAGGTAGAGGGTTACGTTAGGAATCCATTTATGTGTATAGGAGTAGAAGTTAATGATTAAGTCTGTAGTGATCGGGGAAAAAATCCTCTTGGGAGTTGGTTTCACAGGGCAGTGGTTCGCGGTAAGAAGCTGTTCGAGTGGAACTTACTTCTCACTGAGGGAATATGGAGAGAATGTGGGTGGTTTGCTACTATGTAAGTAGCATCACCATTTTACTGCTGAAATGGCTAGATGCAACCGTAAATTCTATGCAAACAGTTTCTTCTATCACACTTCTCACTTGTGGAACTCTCTTCCGGCTTCTTGCTTTCCAATCAACTTTGATCTTCAAACATTTAAATGCAGCATCAATCGTCATCTTCTGTCTTCTTAATCTTTGTTCTTTTATTGTTCTCTCTCCTTAATAGTATTTTTCCGATATCCTCTAAATCTCACTAACCCCGTTGCGTTTTAGTGGCTTTATTCTCTTGTTTGGGGTAAAATGATTAAAACAAAATCCATAGACCTCATGCATGACACCCAACACGTTTAGAAATATCTAAACTGTCAGCTGTATACAACCAGTTTCTGAGATTGACGGTTAAGAATGGCGTCAAGCGAGTGAAGATCACCCATTGCGAAGATCATCTTTCTTTGAAACTTGTGAACTGGCGCTACAGAATCACAAAGAAAGAAGTCTACCAAATAGCAGAAACCACATCACCTGAGGAATACCAAGAGCAGCAACAACTAAAATGGATAGCACATGTATCTCGAAGAGAAAATAATGACATAATCATGGTGTGGATATTCGTCACCACTTCAAGCAAAAGATTAGGAAGGAAATCCCCATCAGTACTGGAAAGAGCTATTTACTGATAGATTCTTCTAAAAGAAAAATTTTATACATTTCAACCGTTAGCAGTACTGGCTGCTCGGTCAATCAATGCCAAATGTTTCCTTGTCGGGAAACGGCTAATATTACCATTACTATAGCTCTGTCGATTTTTTCCTTTCTTATTGCGGTATCATCAATGAGTTGATCGATAATGGTTCTTGCTTATCTACCTCTTTTGAAACGATTGCTAACACGCCTAATAGGCTATCGGTAAGGGACGTGGGATAGGTGTGTCAAGTTCCCGGCAAGGCTTTCACATAAATACCTCTGGTAAGGTAGGAATCCATATATTTATATCTCTCACCCCATCAAGGGAATAATAGCTGAACAGTCGCGACTCAATAGCCTTGACTGTCAACCAGTTTATGAGATGAATCTCTATTCAAAACCAGTCATGTATTGGGCTTGCAACTCCATCTCCACAAAAACAAGCCTCATTGCCATGGAAACCGCAAGAGCAACACCTATTGCAGTTAGACTGTGGTTCGGTACTTCCCAGGGGAGTATCCATAAATTTTATTTACATTAATGATGTGCATGTGGTGCAGTGGTTACCGGCATGGAAAGTGACGTTAGTGTATCAAGTTCAAATCGTATACTAGGCTTATACAGATTTCGTACAGATATACAGATGCATTTAGGAAAGGCATGAGTCCGTCCCTTCTAGTCTTTCAGATATTGGGTTAAATAGTAGGGCTGACTAGACTCTCTAGCCTTAGTTGGCAACCAGTCTAGGAAAATGATAATTTTGAATCTAGTAACTCTAGCCCGTAAAAATCTACCGCGTATACTCGCGTATCATGCGACCTTTGAAGATCTAATTTTGACCCTTGAAGATCTAATTTTGAAGCTGCAATAAACGGATATATAGTTTGGTCAGCACATATGCTAATTTTATATCTCGTGTATGATGCGACCTCCTTAAAATTAACTTCAAAATTAGGTCTTCAAAAGTCGCATGATACGCGAGTATATACGGTACTTGCTACGTAAACCCCGTGGTGAGTTGGTGGCCATAGCGTTGTAAGACTGTGGTCTTATACACTACAGGAGAATTAACAGACAGAGAGACAAACAGAGAATGAATAGCAAATTGATCTTTATGAACGAAGAGACAGGCTTAGCAGGTGTACGCATCACTGGAGTTTGGTCCTCAGAGTTGAGTTTTCAGTTGTTTGCGGCCAGCTGTTTCATTTTTTTTTTTTTTCGGAAATGTAAAGAGAAGCGGAAGGAAAAGCCGGAATAAAACATTAGAACAAGAACAGCCGGTGAAAATATGAATGTGCCGAAAAGATAAAGATAAATCCGCATAACTCACCTTCTTTTATCTTCCAGGCCCTTAACTTAAACATTTTACACGCGTTTTTTATAAACGGGTGGATAAATTTTTCATTAATGCCCAGGCCGATCGTCAAACCCTGCGACACGATAAAAGAGAAAAAGAAACTAAGTAGATACGAGACAACAAAAGAAAAAATTGGAATATAAATAGAACGAAAGAAAGAGAGAAAAAACATACGAACAAAAGTCTTCAAGATATATTAAAGGAAAAATAATTGAATATAAGACAAAGAAAGAAACAGGCAAATAAAGGATTGGATATAATGTAACGAATGAAGGAAGGAAAGAAAGAAATAAACAATAAAAAAAAAACAACAAAGCGTTTGCGATATATTAGGTTGGTGCAAAAATAATGTCGTTTTCTCACATATGTTAATACTTGAGAAAACGACATTATTATAATATATAATTATATAAAATATAAAAAATAAAAATATAATATTATAAAAATATAATATTATAATGTCGTTTTCTCACATATTAACATATGTGAGAAAACGACATTATTTTTGCACCAATCTAATAATAATGAAAAAAAATATTTGGATAGGAAATAAAAAAGAAAGAAAAAAGAAAGAAGAAAGAAAGTATTGGATATAGGACAACAAACGAAAGAAAGCTATCTGAGATATAAGAAAGAAAGAAAGAAAGAAAGAAAGAAAGAAAGAAAGAAAGAAAGAAAGAAAGAAAGAAAGTATTGGATATGGGACAACTGGTGGACGAATCAACGAAAGAAAGAAAGAAAGAAAGAAAGAAAGAAAGAAAGAAAGAAGAAAGAAATCTGAGATATAATAAAGAAAGAAAAGATTAAAGGAAGAAAGAAGGAAACAAAGAAAAAAAAAAGCGCCATGAAGAATAGAAATGGCGTCAGAATATCAAAAACAAATTAAGACGAAAATCAAAAATCCAAAAGCAGAAACTAAAAGAATTTACTAAAATCTATCTATTGATTCCTGGAACTCAGTCTTGTGAACGGCAGCTTAAAAGATGGGAGCAACTGATCAATATTTGATTAGCAAACAATTGATTTTATAAATGTTTCTTATATTCATTTTCATGTCAATGGGACTGATTTTGGCGGTTCAAAGCACGAAGGATGTTGTTGAAGAACACGCAGAATAATAGAATGCAATGGAATAAAGTTTGCAGTGAAACGCAGTTGAGATAACAAAGCATTTCACATGACCATCGTAGTTCAGATATTGATTCTCGAGTTATCGAATGTCTTTCTACGGGAAAGCCCTGTCGGAACAGGACCTTTCTCACGCTTTTACTCGGCTGTTGTACGAACCTTCAGTGATATGCCATGCGGGATACACGAATGTATCTTTCGATACATGACTGACGAGGCAGATTTTTTCCCGCAGTAGGTTGCCATTTCTTTCTGCGGTAGACCAGTTGCCATCCAAGGCTATAGAACCCTGTCTATCCTGCTATTTACCCATAGCTGGGGAGAGAAGAGGAGGAAGATTCATGCCTTTCCCAAGGGGATTAACACGTAAGTGAATGTAATGGATTCGAGTGGAATTCGAACTCGGCTCTACAATTTCTCAATACGAGCAGCTATCCATTACGCCACCGTACGAACTATTTAAGCTATTTTCTTGCGAAATGGATTAAATCCAACATTTTTAATATAATTGTTCGAACGTTACAGAAAACAATAGAGATTATTAAATCTAGCACACAAAAACGATTAGCCCAACACTAAACAGATAAAATATGAATTAAATTTAATTTTACCCTACCTGTACGAGAGTGGGGGAAATGATAGAGTAAGTAGAAGGTGGTCAAGAAGGAAAAAGGGAGATATGTCATATAAAATATATCAGGTAACTTTCTTTTTTTTTTTCTGTCCCTTAGCGCCATTCAACTCTGCCTGAGACTCAATGGGCCTCTGTCTCACTAAAAATTTCTCCAATGAGATTTGTTTTTGTCTACATTCAAAAATCTTTCTCAAGTAAGACATGGCGTTGTCATCGAAAATGTTTCTCCTGTGGCTTGCTACTGCTTGATCAAGGTGATATAGTCCCACGAAACTTTACACCTCACCCCATTTTGCACAAATTTCGCGGATCAAAAAACTAGGATCATCCACCCTTCTTAACAATATCCTCTTAAGACATTCCCCCCTCCTTACAATCGCACACGTTGTCGTCTGCTTGCGTGTTCGTTACTCAAGACATTGTTCGTAACCCTAAACTTTTTCGTTCAGAATGTTTGTTCTTGAACCGATTTGTTCTTGGTGAAAGGCGTTCGTGAACCAAGGTTCCATTGTACTTCGGATAATTTTGTAACCAGCTATAATAGTTTATTTGGTGAAGGCGACATTCTATTAGGTTTTTGCTTCTTTCTCTTTGCCATTTTGTTTTCAGAGGCTTGTTACCATCAAAAATGCTATTCCTAACCTCCAGAAAACTAAGCGGTACTCGGACATTTGGCCGACGTATATTTAACCGAAAATGTAATGGCATACTTAGATGTATATCACACGCTTTATCGTAATGTGCTAAATATATTTATATTTATTTACTGTATTAATTTATAATTTTTTGTCTTTTTTGACAGACTTTTTTTTTTAAACTATTCTGTATATATTATATTTTACTTCAAATATGATGATGTAAGATGTTAAGTATTTTGGGAAAAAGGACATTTTACTACAGCAAAAATCTTTAGCTTTTACGATATGAAAGATGTTTCAATTTCGCTTTTAATGGTCATTATCTGAAAGGGATGAACTAGCTTTTGCCTTACTGTTAAATACGAATTTAAATAATTAGGTGTTACTTTTTACCCAAATGCATCCAAAATATTTTTTAAAATACTGATTTCAATAAACAAATATTGAAATAAGAAAACTTTTAAATTTAAATTGAGATTATGTAATTTATCACTTGAAATTCAGTGGTAATTATTAGTCCTTTTCTACCTTATAATACTAATTAAAATATTTAATGTACTGTTTGTTCCTATTTTTACTTGTACTTTTTCGGCCAAATGTCCGTCGGCAAAATGTCTGTCGGCAAAATGTCCAGAAATTAAACAATGTCACCAGCTCATATTGGAAGAACTGAAATTATGTTACAATACCACAAAAGCACAAATAAATGTCAGCTTGAATTTGGCATTAGTATTGTTAATATCAGAACCATATAGAGATGGATTCAGAGATTAGCTTTTTTTCTTCAATAATCGATAATAATACAAAGATCTCCTAATTTCAAAGATCAAAAAAGAAACTTAACATTAAAAAAATCTAGTACAAAACTAAATATTAAATTATATACATACAGTGGAACCTCTGTTCACGAATTTAATTTTGTTCCTAACCTGAAATGTTCGTAAGCCGAAATTATTTTGCCCAATAGGAATCAATGTTAATCCGTTTCTGCCTCCCCGCAGATAATTGCTTATTTAAACCTTTACAATGTTGCTCTCTTCACAAGTTCATTGAAAAAATCATTGAATCTAGCACACAAAAAAAATTTACACGCAACACTAAACATATAAAATATAGACGAATAGTTAATTTTAGCGTACCTATAAGGAGGGTGGGGTAGTTGATGGCCTTAATTTCGCCGATCAAAAACTAGGGACATCCTCCCTTTCTGTCGCTTCCTCTGAAGACATTTCCTCCACAATCACCCGCATTATCACTCGCTTGCGTGTTCGTCACTCGAAACACAATTCGTCACGCGAGACGTTATTTGTTCGGAAAATTTGTTTGCAAACCGATTTGTTCGTGATGAGGAGCATTCGTAACCCGAGTTTCCACTGTATTTGATAGAATTATATAACCAAATGAGTAACTCTTACAATGGCAAATGAGAAAGATGGAACGGAATTATTCGGTCAGCCACTTGAACTCAGATCAAATGGGGTTACAATTTGTTAGTTCAAACAAATGTGTGAAAGTGTGCAAATTGACAGTTTGGGGTTAGATAAATAAAGCACTAGACTAAGAGATGAATTTAAACGCATATATGTTCTCCCTACTTGAAATATTAACGCTGCACAATCTTCCTAAATATATCTATGGTCTTGTGCTGTACAAAGCTAAATATAGTAAATGCCAATAAGGCTGGCTTGTTAACTGTTTGAGCCCAATTAAAAATTATCGTGCTAATACAATTTTGAACAGTATAAATTCATCTCTTCACCCCCTCCCACACTCTATGAATAAATGGCAGGAGAGACTGGGTCTTATAGACGGGTGGTAAGTTCTGTGGTCTTCGGTCAAGAGATTGGAGTGGAGATGGGTGCCGCCAAGCTGTCTGAAAGCTCACTGAAAGGATTATGAGGGAGAAGAATCAAAATCTTTTTCTTCGGCTCTCAGGCCCCTCGCCCGACAAAGAATTAAGCAGTCGATGAAGATGATGATGATGAAAAACAAGGATATTGAATGATGATTTTCAAGGCATGTCGATCCTTTGGCACAAATCTGTCGATAAGTGACTATTTAATAAGCAACGGGATCTCCTTAAAATTTCAGTTGATTCAAGGGAAAATGATCGCGCGATTAGGTTGTTGGTGGTGTTATTTCTGTAGATCCACGTGAGCTGTTGTTGCTCTGGTTTCTGTAGATTTTTTTATTAAGAGGTGAGTTGCTAGCCCCACGTTCAACTGGTTTTAAAGTCAAGGTTGTCGTTCTCCTAGACCCGTTGTCATTCTTCCGTGAGCTGGTGGGTGGGTGCATAACACAAGAGACGGATTCATTCGTTTCCCCAAGGCTTTTCTTGAGAAACTTGAACGCAATTTGAACTCGACACGCCAATCCTACTTCCCGCGCTGCTAACCGCAACGCCACGCGCACATCATTTGAGGATAAGCTAGAAGAAAGAAAAGGATGGGCAGAGAGAGGAAGAGGAGGATGGCGGAAGGAAAGGGAAAAGAAGGAAGGAAGGACGTGGGTGAGAGGAAGAAACAGAGAACGGATAAAATGGGAAAAGAAAAAGAGGGAATACTAAAGGAAGAGGAGAGGAAGATAAGAAAGAGAGAGTGATGAGGGGAGATAAAAAGGGAAGAAAAAAGAAGGGGAGAGATAAAAGAAGTTGGAAAGAAAAGAAGACGAAAACGAAGAAGTAAGAAAGAGAAGGTAGTGGGGAGAGGAAGGAAATCACAGTGGAAGGAAGCAGCTATTTAAACGACCTGCAATCTCGTGTTGAGAAAGAAATAAGTTGTTAATTTTAACGCTTCGAAACGAAACTGCTTTCTTTTAACCGTCTTAGAGAACCATTTTTGACTTCAATCAGCATAGGTGATTCTAACCTTCAGGGAAGTGACTCATTGCGCCTACTCGGGCTAACATTTTCCGCTGAAAAGATTATTGTGAATCTATTGCTAAGTCTGCTACTAAGAAAGATGTTTTACTCGGTCGTACTAAACAACTTTTCTAGCCAAAATCTGTCTTACACATTTATAAGTCTATCATTCGTCCAGGCTTCGAATATTGCTGCCACATCTGGTCTAGTGTTTCTGCTATGTATTTAGAGATCCTTGATAAAATCCAAAGAAGAATCTGCAATGTTATCGGTGCTGGCTTGGCATCTGGGCTTCAGTCTTTTCCCCACCGCCGTAACGTAGCTTCCCTGTGTCTTTTCTAAAACTATCCCCAGTGGATTTTTCTATGAGCTGTCATCCGATTTCAGCTTTTTTTTTTGTTGAATCATGGCCTTCATGGTCAAAGTGGAGGTTTACATTATTTTAGAAAGATTGATTACTACTTATTATCTAAATGCCAGATTGTCAGTAAGAATATATTGGCGAAACCTCAAGAAGTTTAAATAAAAATATTATTTGAATACAAAAGAGACATTTAAAAATAAAACAGCACACAAAACGCATTGCTTGTAACGAGACTGGCCACAATTTAGACATAAAAATGACACACTATTTACATTATTCGGAGTATTGTCCTCATCTTTGTTGCCATATTTATCACAACGTTTCGGCCGTGGTACGCTCCGGCCTTCTTCAGGTGGTTGGAATGTCGAACTGAACCCTTTATTTTGCTCGCTGGAGTAGACTGTTCTAGTTCTACGTGCCATGTTTAATGTTTAATGGATGTCACTTATCAGTTATCTCCAGTCAATTCCCCTCTCCAAGTTCTCCACTGCCTTAACCAGGTATTGAACTCACAACGGAAGATAACTGCTAACTGACATCCATTAGACATGGCACCAGTCAACCCCAGCGAGCGAAATAAAGAAAATGGATATAAATGAATTAAATTGAAAAAAAAGTTTTGAAAATACCAGAGTCTCTCGTTCGTGCGCATGTGTAGTCACAGCAACATCAACAAACCCAGTCTGATGAAGTCTTAACGGATGAAACGCGTCACAAAAACTTTGTCCAATTTGTCATACATCTTTTCAACAAAATTTATTATCTAATATGAATTTCTTCAGTCAATTATTTGAAATAAAATTTACATCGATAATATGTGTAGGTCATTTTTCAGCTGCCAAGATATTTAGCAAAAAAAAAAAAAAAAAAACAATAAGTCACGAGCAAATCAGACGGAAAAAAAGGTTCTTTCGAATTAAATTATATTTTCTTCAGTGCTACCGATAAAGTTTTTCGCACATTAAGTGAAAGCAAGATTTTTTTTTTCTTCTTGCGTTTTGATATTTTGGATTGAAATCTCGGCGATGTTTCGGAACCATTGTAAAGATGTCCAAACTTTTTTTCTTTTCTTTTTTTCTCGGCGGTAAAATGGAGCTAAGAAGTCAAGTTAAAAGGAGGATTGGAAACAGAAAGCTAGATTAGCATGAATGTGAAAAAAATGGTGAATAATTTAATTATAGCTTGTGTTTATTCAGACTGACTGAGAAAAGAAATGAAAAAGGAAACAGGGAAGAGAAGGAAAATGAGCTGAGATTGATAAAAAAAAAAAAAAAGGTTAATATCGTTGGCTGCAACGATGATGGAAAAGTAATGAGTTGGTAGGGATGGCGAACGTTGGTAGGGTCAGAACACAAGAGGAACATATAGAAAAGGGTGCAGGAATAAGGGTACACCGGAAGAAAGAACCTAACTGGTGACCCGGTACAGATTTTCATACAGAGCGGAAGAGAGAGAGAGAGAGAGGAGATAGGGACATACACAACACGGAAACACGCATGAGTAAAAGGCAAGGGTAATTAGCCGTTTCCCTGTAAGGAAACATTTGGCATTCATTGACCAAGAAGTCAATACTGCTTTCAGTTAAAATTTATAAGATTTTTCTCATAAAACCATATTTTAGTAAAATACATTTCTCAAGTCCAGTAGCTGTTATCGCTCTTTCCAGTATTGCTGGGGGGTTTCATTCCTAACCTTTTCTTTCA
>OZ010614.1:53501177-53511177 GCA_963932145.1 Acanthosepion lycidas | reverse complement strand
AGGGTATGAGTGAGCATGTGTGTTCTACACAAAACCGCAACGTTTATGCGCGCACACGTCTATGTGTGTTTTGACATTACACTGCATACACGTTTATCATCTACTTTTACTGGGTGGATTTTCAGAATGAATTACCGACGGCGTGCCTTCAATGTCAACTCTCTTTTCACTAACTAGATGCCTGCTCAAAGGCTTGAAGCGTTAGTAGCTCGAAGTGGCCCTCATTGTGTGGGGGGCAAGTGTATAGAATACTTCCCTTAAAGAGAGAATTTATTGTTTGTTTGCTTTGTTTGTTTAACGGTATATCAACTCCTTCATGGGTCATTTAATGCCAAAATTTAATTACCTTGCGAGCTTTGAAGTAATAAACATATGACATATGTTATTCTGCTTTCACAACTGAATACATGGTAGATGATACTCAGCTTTTATGCATATACATGTTTGTGCGGACATAATTACGAGAGATGGTGATATGTTTATTTTATGTTATAGTTTTGTTGAAAGTTATATTTTGGAATACAGTTTGATTTGTAACAATCGAGGATATTGTATGGATTAATGTAATGAAAGCGTCCTTTTATTTAAATATTTTGAATGCAATTTTAGGGCTTCAACTACAGATAAAATGTATCGTCGGTAATTTTAATATAAAAATGTATTTTTATAAATCCGTAGTGTTTTGTTTGAGGGGTTCGCTATTTGCCCATAGCTGGGACCCAAACAAGTGCTACCACCTCGGGTCAGCAGCAATTAAGAGGGGAGTCCACGCTCCTCAAAATCTCCAATCTCCTGATCAGAATGTCCGCCATCCGCGCCTCCACACACACACACACACACACACACACACACACACACACACACACACACACATATATATATATATATATATATATATATATATATATATATATATATATATATATATATTAACATACAACTTGTGTTATCACGTGCGATACCCTGTCTTCATCAGCCGCCAACCAGGGGTGATCTCACGTTTTCGGTAGCTAGGGCGGGACCGCCACCCCAGGAGCCACCAGCAGCATTTGGCACCAGAACAGACATTATATATTATATATATATATATATATATATTGTGTGTGTATTATATATATATATATTGTGTGTGTATTTAGGCAGCATCTTTTCATTCATACACGTTTCATTAAATAATATAGACAAGTGTTGTCTATTTATTTAATGTAAATTTTTTCGTAACGTCTGATAAGTTTAATAACATTATCGTTGAACGAAGAAATAAATTCACAATATCGATCCATATTTTTTTTAATACAATCTAAGCTTTCGGCTTACATAAGCCATTATCAAAGATGTCAGTTACAACATATTAAGCAATATACGAACAAGACAGTGACGATAGTCTGTCATTGTTTACATAGATGATTTCTAAGCAACGATAAACACGTGCATATAAGACGCTAGGAGCGAAAATCGCACCGCATCTCATGACGTCACACATGACCACACGAGAGTGAATTGGAGAAGTATGAAGTATGGAAAACCGTCGGTATAAACCAATGGCTTCTGTTACCAATTATAGACATTTTAGAATATTTGTAGAGATACCATAATTGATTTTGTTTAGGTTGGGTTTCAACTGTTTGATGTATAATGCTTCAAGGATTTTTAGTTTTTGTCTATTGTTTTCATGTCGAAGTATAATTGTGTTTTCGACAAATATTTTACGGAAGTGTGTGTGCGGGCAGGCATGTTGTTTATATATATATATATATATATATATATATATATATGTGTGTGTGTGTGTGTGTGTGTGTGTGTGTGTGTATAAATTATTGGAACGGCAAGGCCAATTCCGTTTTTGTTATCACTGTAGATATTTGGACTTAAGATCAAAAGATGAATATGAGACAATTGTTCAGAATTTCAGCTTTTATTTCTTGGTATTTACATTTATATATGTTAAACAACTAAGGACATATCACCTTTTGGTAGAACTCACCCATTTTTCAAGTAAGCAGAACTATGGAACCCGTGTCTGACAAGTGTTTCTTGTTGCCCAGATGTTGCTTTTAGATTGTTTAAATATTAAATAGTTCTGAATGACTAATCTTGGTCTTAGTCTTGATTTTCCCACGTAAAGACTGCATTTCTTGTTAAAAAGGATGAACCAAAATAAAAACAAACCATTTTGAAGCTGAGAAAAGTTTGGAAATCTATCAGGGCATAGGTAAGACATTGATTTCGAATGTCCCGAAAAAGAGAGAAACTAATGGACGCAGAACATGTAGGCCAAGGAAAACAACAGGAGTTGATGACAAAAATATTGAGCTGTGAAGAAATCCCCAAAACAACAGTCATTGACATTGCCAACAACCTCCACAGTGCAGGGATAAAGAATTCACAATCCACAAGAAACACTTCGAGAGGCCATACCACAACTTGCAAACCGCTCACCAGTAGTAAGAATCAGAAAGCCAAATTGGAATTTGCATTTGTGATGGAAAGGACAAAGTATAGAGAAAGACAGAATCTGCTTAGAATCTAAAACATAGAAACTCATCTATGGGGTAAGATGGAGACAGTGTCTTGTTCTTGGGCTTGCATGTTTGCTTCTGGAACAGACTCATTCATATTTATTAATGATATAACCCATCATGGTAGCAACAGAATGGATATTCAGAAGTCTACAGTAGCATTTTGTCTGCCAATTTACAGAGAAATGCATCCAAACTAAGCAAGAGGAAGTTTACCATGAAACAGGACAATGACCCAAAACATAGTGCCAACACAACATAGGACTTCATTAGAGGAAAAAGTGGACAATCCAAATCGATTCCAATCTTAACCCAATAGAATAGAGAGCCGACTGAAGAAAGAAAACATCCGAAACAAGAAAGAACTTTATAGTCTGGAAAAGATTCACAAATGAAAAATGCAACAGTTTGGTAATGTCAATAAGTCGTAGACTTGATGCAGTTATTGCAAGCAAAGGTCAGGCAACTAAATATTAAATTTTATTTACTTTAAGTGCTCCTTCACTTTTACTCACCTAAAAATGGAGTGATCTGATAGAAAAAGGGGCATGTCCTAAGGGGTTTAACTCATTTAACTGTTAATACGAGGAAATAAAAACTGAAATTATGAACTCTTGCCTCATATTCATCTTTTGATCTTAAACCCAAATATTTTCAGTAGACAACAAAAACAAAGGAATTGGCCTTGCAGTTCCAATAATATATATATATATATATATATATATATATATATATATATAACACAGATACACGCATTTATATGAATAGTAAAGGAAAACCTATCTTAGTAGACGCGTTTCATCCTATGAGGGACTTTATCTAGGGAAATATAAGGATTTTATCTGTGACAAGTATACGCGCTTAGGCGATCATGTATCTTTCGATACATGACAGACGAGGTAGATTTTTCCCCGTAATAGGTTGCCATTTCTTTCTGCGGTACACCAATTACCACCCAAGGACATAGAACCCGGACTTTCCTGCTACTTACCCATAGCTGAGGGTGAAGAAGAGGATTCATACACCTCCCAAGAGTATTAGCGTGTAAGTGAATGCAATTCGAACTCGGCTCTCCGATTCCTAAATCCGAGCCGCTATCCATTACTCCACCGAGAGAGGAGCAAAAGTGTTATTAGTTTTCCAAAATCTTTTGGTATAGCAGCTCATGAATATTCAGCAGGTCAGTAGAAAAGTCAAGCAAGTTCAGGAACGTGAGGTGATATAGTTCAATGCCTAGCAAACAAAAGTGAGTAGGTGATTTTTTTTTTTATATGTATATACATGTAAATTAGTATTCAAATTATTTAAGATTGGGATTGATTTATGTGCTATATGTTTCGAATAAGCTGACGTTATGGATTTAAACGTTTTTTAAAAATTTATTTGTATTTGTCTTGGGATAATGATTTCAGGAAAGGTGATATTAGGAAGAATCCGGGCCGCAAATTTATATTTTGATAAGATTCGATAGTAGCGCATTCCATAATTCTCCTTCTGACTTTCTCTTTTAATAACTGCTTCATTCGCTACATCAAAGTTGTGGTTGAATTTATTTCTATGCATGACAAATGTATTTGATAAATTATTGTGTATATAGACTATTTTTATGTTCATAGATACGTTTGAATTTCTACAAGTTTTCCCAATGTATTGTAAAATTCAGGCTATTTATTTTTTATATAATTCCTTAAGAAGAGGATTCATACACTTCCCAAGGGTATTAGCACGTAAGTGAATGTAATGGATTCGACTGGAATTCGAACTCGGCTCTCCGATTCATCAATCCGAGCCGCTATCCATTACTCCTTAATTATTGTTATGGATATTTTTTTGATTCTGATCATATCCAGAATAGTTTAGGATGTGCTTGCAATTATTTTCATATTGTTCAGTTTGAACATATTGTTTTGGATAATGGATATTATGGAATTAGTAGGTAGTATTATGTATCTGTTTTTATCTACTTTATTATTGTTAATATATATATATATATATATATATATATATATATATATATATATATATATATGATTCCCAAAAATTTCGCTTGAAGATGAAACAGAGCTCACTTTAACTCAATTTAATTCAAATAATTATATTGAAGTTTTCGGCTCTTGTTTTTGAAACATGAGACCTCTTATGTAGAGTGTTGGAATCATATTTTTAAATAAATAATTATATTTATGCTCTACTTTTGTATCGAGCACTATTTTTTTAAAATAATAACTAAAGTACTAAAGAACCTTGGATTACTAACCTAACCCGTTCTTTCCTATTTTCTATATATTTTCACACACACACACACACACATATATATATATATATGTGTGTGTGTGCGTGTGTGTGTGTGTGTGTGTGTGTGTGTGTGTGTGTGTGTGCATTTAGGTAGCAATCCTTTCACAAAAGCAAACAAATTGAAGTAATTATTTATTACAAAAAATTTTAAACCTCTAACTTTATAGTTAAAAATAACTCACCTCCAAGAACAAAATTAAATCGAACAAATATTATTTACGGATTTAAATGTCCATTAAAGAATTGTACTCCTGATCAATCAAAATTCATAAGCAATTATATAGGCCACACTACAACATGTTGGATGTGAAGACTCACACTACATTTTTCTGGCCATAGCTCAATTAGGTCTAAATACTCATGGAGACCTACCGGGCACAATTCGTAACATATTTGTTGACAACACAAATATAATGCCATCGTCTATATGCAAAAAAAGAAAAGGCTAAAAAGAATGAAAGCCTTATTAATAAAAACAAAACAAAACAACAATCAATAATATCAACTATGAACATGGACACAATATCTTGGCCGTTTTTTGAAAATGAAAACATTACATAAATACATATATATTTCTTGTTAACAGTAAATATAGTTCAACCTGGAAATTGGATAAATGTATAGCCGAAAACGCTCTGAAAAAAAGAACAATTGGACAGCTTTATATAATTTATCTACCGAAAGGGAAAAAATTATCAGATTAAATGAGAAATTATATTTAAAAACACTGTATATATATATATATATAGTTTTTTTTTTGTATGAATGATTCATGAATTTATAAATTATATTTGCACCTTTTAATTGAAATTAAAATAACTGGTCCAACGTGCAACTCTCGGATAATAAGTGTGACATTACTGTAATTATTGAACAATATAGTTCATGACATATTTACGGAAAATCTACCAGTAAAAAAAGAATTCTCTTATTGCTATATTTGTACGAAAAACGCACAACCTTAAAATTTAAATTCAAACTCAGAATTTAAATTTAAAATTTAAATTCAAACTTAGAACGTGCGGTCGCAACGACCGCACGTTCCAAAACAATAACACATTTCTCATAGCATTTTTTCGGATTACATCTCTATTTTCGTTGTCCTCTTATTACTGAGAAGTAAAAACAAGAACAAAATCTACTTCCATACCTGATGATGTCTGTAGGAACAGACGAAAGCTTGTAAAATTAAAAAGACCTTATGCAACTGGAATTTATAAATGGGGATCATATCATTCATATACAGGTTCGGGGTTGATGTATCGTACTTATATTGTTTGTGACAAAGTATTCTCGCCATTTAAATCATTAACCTCTTTATTTGTTTTTTGTATGAATGATTCATGAATTTATTATATATATATATATATATATATATATATATATATATATATATATATATATACTTTAGTAAATAAAATTAAATGTTCTCATTTCTTATCCATATATGGGGGTAGATTAGAAATTTAGATAAGATTGTATGAGAAAATTAAAAATAACATATTCGGGCTAATAGTTTTATCGATGGAATCAGCATTCAAGGAAACATAGAGAAGAAAATGCGTTTCCCAACAGAAATCGAAACACTTTCTCTTTCGTAGGAGAAACCACAAAATATATGGAGTGCTCTACCGCTCAGCCACGATTACTTTCTGGAAAGCTTCATATCAGCTCAGTTTCCTATTCCTTATTGATCATCTATTTCATACATAAAGTGCCTGCTTATCTCCTCGACATAGGTGACCACTTTTATATTTACATACGCTCTATTTCTGATATTGAGTAATTTTACCCTTAAATATTTAAGCAAATATATAATTTTATCATTTATATATATATATATATATATATATATATGTGTATGTGTATATGTTCACACCTATATATATATATATATATATATATATATATATATATATATAAGTGTGAAAATAAACTAAATAATGAAATATTAACAACTATATATGCGTGTGATAACGTATATATATATAACTGTATATTTATTTAATTTAAGGTGTAAATAAAACAGTGCTCAATGTGGTTAAACAGAGCTATAAAGTATATATTAATAAATACACACATATATCTATATAATATATGTATTATATGTGTGTATATGTATTATATGTGTGTATATGTATATATATATACATACACACACAGGCGCACGCACACACACGCATATATATATATATACATATATATATATATATATATATATATACATATATATATACATATATATATATACATATATATATATATATATATATATATATATATATATATACATATATATATATATATACATATATATATATATATATATATTTATTTAAATATGGGCGGTGGGATGGGATAGTGGATAGCGGCTCGGAGAGCCGCGTTCGAACTCCAGTCAAATCCATTGCATCCTTGGGAGAGTGCACCCTGTGTGTGTGTGTATATATATTTACTTTCATAGGGAAATAGCAGGACAGACTGGGAGAAGAACAAGTCTGAATTCAAAGTCTGTGGAGTGTGTGTGCCTATATATATATATATATACATTAAGAAATGGACAAAATCCGACAATTTATTTATTAAAGATATTTTTATGTTTAACGTTCTTTTTATAGATACAAGTATTTAAGTAAATGCTCTGTTTATAATAAACAGTATTAAATCACATTTACCAGCCTGAATGTCCGAGAAATTTTCATAGAAAATATTCGTCCTTTGACAGGATAAGGACGAATATAAATGTGTTACTGAATGTCCGAGAAATGTTATTTAATACTGTTTATTATAAAGTAAACAGAGCATTTAAATACTTGTATCTATAAAAAGAACGTTAAACATAAAAATGTCTTTAATATATATATATATATATAAAAGCGGTTAGGATTTTATAACTAGATAATTTCAATTTCAAATTTTTCGCGTCCGGAGCCACTTTTTTGATGCCTAGTCGATCCGAACTCATTCATTCTCGAGGACTTTTTTCATGTTTATTTTTATAGCTATATTTAGTCTTTTATTATAAAAGGTCAAAAAAAAAAAAAATCCAGTCTGCCCCCTGCCACTCCAACAAGCAAAAGGGGGCGTTTCCTGTTTTCCCCAGAGGCATTAGTGAACACATCAGACTGGTCCGGAATTTGAACTCGATACACCGATTCTGTTTCTGCACCGATAACCGGAAAGCTACCTAAACATATTACCAAATTCAATTCCCAATTTTATTTTTTTCTATTTCCATAATTAATGACATTGAGTTTAGTTTGGAAAGATGAAATTTACTTTTTATCCCACAAGCTGAAAAAACAAGTTTCAACAAGGGGAATATTATATGAAATGCGTATAGCTTACCAGACACGGGCTGGTCGTTATAATATTTAATTAATTTAAAAGCAACGAATCGCGAAAATTTATTTCAGTTTGGCAAAGAGGAATTAAATCCACTTCCATTTGGTTATTTAAAGAAAAGGAAAAAAAAATTTTTTTCTAGACCTAAAAGTTCGTGCGAAGGAAAATTTCTTAAAATAGGTTTCGCTGTGGAGTTCGAACAGAACAGATACGAACACACACACACATATGCATACACACATGAGCACACACACACATAAGCACACACAAATATACACACAAACATACACGCACATACAAATATACACACATACAATTACACACATATACACACGTAAGCACACACAAGCATACAAATACGCACGCACAGAAACACACACACAAATACATGCACACACATATAAACACACACACATGTATACGAATGCACACACATACAAACACACACTCAAGCAAACACACATACAAATACACACACATGCACACACACAGATACAAATTAAATACATACAAACACACACGCACGCATACAGACATACACAAGCACATAGAAATACGCATATGCATACAAGTACTCAAACACACACGCATGCAAACACATGCATAAACACACACATACATAAAGGTTCACATTCACATATATACAAGCACACACTCAAACACACAAACACATAGACACACGCACACAAACTCACACAAACGATGATATATACACAAATACGCATGCACGAAAATATACACTGACACACATATACACACACAGTCTCTGTCTCTCTTCCTCCCCCCTCTCTCTCTCTCTCTCTATTTCACGCATACAAATAAACTAATACACGCACACATACAGAACACCATACTTGTACACACACACACGCACGCACACACACACACTGGGAAGCATACATTCTTACCCATGCGAGCTCAGACACATACAAAATTACACTGACACACACACACACACGTAGACACACTCACGCACGTTTACATACATATACGCTCACACACACGGAAAAAACTTTACATACACACAGATGTATACGCACACAAACACTCAGACACCTCTCTCCTCCTCTTTTTTGTTAAGAGCCGATTAACTTCGGGATTGGATTCATTGCTTAGGAAGAAAACAGGTTAAACTGTTTTGACTGGGCTGAGGCAACTCTCTTTCCTTTCTCTAGCGCCTGGGGATCTACCTACTATGCAGCATCCCCACATATGGAGTAGAGTCTCCTGCAGCTATATCCTGGTGAACATAAACAGATATGCGTCTAATAAACCAGAAAATGTGTTCGAGTTTCCCTGATAAAAAAAAGAAAATCCTTTTGCTATACTTCGTCTACATGGCTGGACGAATTGTGTGCAAATCTACCTACCCCACCGGGGTATGTTGCAGTGTATTTATTAAACTTGAATCAAGACGTGCAGATATAGTAAGATATTAGATTGGTGCAAAAATAATGACGTAATAATGTCGTTTTTTGTCGTATTTTTAACGTCAAAAAACGACATTATTACGTCATTATTTTTTGCACCAACCTAATATGTTACACGGACGTGAGATCAAAGTGAATACGATCGATCGTTGCCTAACATAAAAAGTTAAGAACTGAATTTTGTTCTGAAACGTTCACTAGATAGATTAATAATCACCTTTATATTAAATGCATTAATAAAAAGTGATTATGGTAAAACATATTTGTTGTGCAAAATTTGCTTATCGTCCAGTTCACAATCCTCCTCGGTCTTTTGACCAGAAATAGAAGTTTATCTCTTGTTCCTTGTTTAGGACTGGGTTTCCGGCTCCTTCTAAAGTCTTTTCATTCTCCTTCACTTACAATAGCCCG
>OZ010614.1:53488677-53498677 GCA_963932145.1 Acanthosepion lycidas | reverse complement strand
ACCCGGAAAGAAATGTGTAAACGCCAGAAATCAAAGAAAATAATAATAATAATAATAATAATAATAATAATAATAATAATAATAATAATACGTTTTCTGCTACAATACATAGTTTCCTTCTATTTAACAGTTGAAGAAATAAAAATAAGAAATGCATAAAATGATAGAAAAAAAAAAGAAAGATTTATTTTACGATGCTCCAGAAATAGTTATATGTGGTTCTACAGAAGGATACTGAGAATATTATGGGCCGAACATATGAGTAATGACAAAATTCTAGAAACAATGAAAGCAAAAATTAAGACTTATAATTAACACCAAGAAGAGATAGTTGAAATTTCTGGGGTTCATAATGAGAAAAGAGGGCTTGGAAAATGTGATACTCACAGGACAGATTGAAGCTAAGAGGTCCAGAGGGAACCGACGCACAACCTATGGGGTGAGCTTTGAGGGAACATATGGTAAGGCAGGGTTTAGGAGAGATGATAAAAAAACAAAAATTATTAAGAGATACAAAAGATAGGAAGTTGTGGAGAGACATAATCACTAAAGTCCCAAAGGGTACACCACATAGAAGAAAAAGAACAATCGGAATTCTTTTTAAAATTGTTTTTTTTTTTTTTTTTTTTTTTTGGATATGAGAAATGATAAAAAAAATCAGTGTAGTTGTACCTTTCTATTCGTATCAAAAGTCAGTTTTCGGGATCAAGTAACAATCAGAATTTCAAATACTGATTTTAAATTCATGGGCACAGGCCCTTCCCGCTCAGAAGATTAGCGGGTTCACACTCTTCTTATCAACTTGTTTAAGTTAAGCTTAGTAAATATGGAAAGAAAGAAAAGAGAGGAAAAATGACTAAAACGAAACAATGAATGAATGAAAAGTTCGAAAACCAAGCTGTGGGTTTTAGTCTGTCTGTGTTGGGATGGCGGTGGGAAAAGAGAGTAAGGCGCAATCAAGTCGGCCCAGCAGTCAATCCATCCATGCACAGCCCACACTGTCCGCCCATCGTTATATGGAAGTTCTCATCGTCTGCCTGAAATCTTCAGTCGGGCTACGGCAGCGACTGAGACAACATCAACGCTCCTATTCCGGTTGGTGTACGTTGCTCACTCGTCGTAACGCACCTTTACTACGTGTTCAGACCTCATTTGGTTTTAGTTTTTATAAGCAGCAAAGCCAGCTTTGTTTTGATATATATATACATATCTATCTATATATATATATATATATTAGCTTGCTGACTGGCTCATTAGAAATAATTTAAAAGATAATTTTCTTTTAGTTTTTTTCTACACGTCGAAAGGGATAAACGCACACACTGAATTTAGCTCGTTGTGTTGTCAAAAACCGATTTAAATTAAATAAGCTGATTGCTTCAAGCGTCTTTCGACGTATCTATCTATCTATCTATCTATCTATATATATATATATATATATATATATATATATGATATCTTTTAGTCTCACACCTGAGTTGAAGTTGAAACTGTTTAAAAGCGACCTATCACGGAGTATGATTTAAACTCGGAAGAGACAAAAATAAAAAGGAATACATCATTGAGTTTCGGTGACGTTTTCTTTTTTTAAGAAAAAAAACCCAGAAAAAACACTTTTAAATATATTTACCTTTATTTCTAAAGGTCGATATAATCTTTCTCGAAGACTAGAGAAATTTTTTGTGTCGATCTGAGGTGTTTTACAGTGCTTTAGAGAGGCTCTCTCTTGTGAGTCACAATCGAGCTGTAACACCGCCAACTAAGCGAGTTGTACGCATGCTTTTCAATGTTTTACTTTTGTTGTTTATGAACGTTGAAAAAGCGTGAGTAAGGACGAAAAGTAGAAATTAAAGACCGTATTAAAAAGAAAAATAAACAGGAGTTAAAAAAAAAAAGAAGAGTATTATTATAAATAAGAGAACTGTTTAACCAAAAACACGTCGGAGAAAAATATTTAAAAAAAAAAAATAAAAAAAAAGGCAAATATTTACTGATAGAAAAAGAAAAAGAAAGAAAAGAAATGAACACACACTGACACACACACATCATTTAATCGTATTACCGGATTTTCTGTTTTGTACAAGTGGATTTCTTTAACCCCAATAAATATTGGATTATAATTCACCCCCCCAAAATTCACGAACAAAGGAAACATCGCTTGAAATGTTGACACGGAAAACGTCACGGAAAGAGATCGAGTAAAAAGTATTCTTTGATGTCGAAAAAAGCATTTAACAAGGTGTACGAGGCAGTACTTTCCATTCTTATAAAAAGATTCAAATAGCATCGAATTCGCACCTGTCAACGACTACGGCTCATATTTCATAACAGCTAAGAGGGAATCCTAAGCACAAGAGAGAAAAACAAAACAAAAAAATACGATAATTTACACGGATGTATACTATCTTCAAGCATTTGTAAGTAAACAAATATTTTCTTTTCTCACTTGTAAGCAAAGCGTTTATCATCACGTTTAAACATATTTGTTATTTCCAAAATAACATAGTTTCTTTAAATCTAATAACCTATGTCTGTGCGTGTGGCTGATGTAATCATTGTAATTTCATTTTAGTTTTATTTTTAACTAGAGTATCTTTATAACTAGTAATAAAAAAGTTAAAAGTAACTAACACATATGCATTATATACCGACCGATCGTTATATTTATTTATTTACTAAAATTTATTTTATAGACTCTGTTTATCACTGTGAATGTTTATAAAGGAAAATTTATGTTTATAAAGGAAAATTCTATGTAAATACCTATCTATACTCTTTGAATGTTGTCAGTTGTACGCATAACTTGAGAAATCTTTGTGCAAAGTTGTTCTTCGTTTTCGTTTTGGCCAGTATTGATTTTCATTTTTCAATTATTAGGTTGGTGCAAAAATAATGACGGTTTTTGACGTATTTTTTTTTTTTTTATGTCAAAAACCGTCATTATTTTTGCACCAACCTAATAGCTATTTATTAGGTTGGTGCAAAAATAATGACGTAATAATGTCGTTTTTCGACGTTAAAAAAATACGTCAAAAAACGACATTATTACGTCATTACTTTTGCACCAACCTAATATAATAACTTTTACAAAATTTCTAAACCTGTTTATAAACACATATATAAACCTTTATAAACATATATATATATATATTTGGGAATGTCTCTCCCTCTGTGAGTGGGCCACATGTCTCTTTTATGTATGTTGAGTTAAAATGTGACAAATCATGCGTATCTTGTAGATTCAAAGGCATTTGCTTAGACTAACTGGGATGGCACAGAGCTAGGAAAATAGGGCATTCCTCTTAGGATCGAACCCGGTAGATCTGATTTCAGGCACTACACTGCTCGGTGTCGTTTTTCATTGCCGTGAGATTGTAAACACGTAAAACAAAACAAAAAGTCAGAGCTATTTACAAATACAATGTACAAATACAAGTTTGTCCGCCAGAAAAAAACAAAAAAAACAAAACAAAACCCCTGCTCTTAACAAAGATGCTGACTAAACAGTATAAATATCCTAATGAAGTACCCCTCCTACCCAATTTACTTGCTTTTCCACCGGTTTCTTCGAAATATACTATTTGGATATTTGTACATAGCTGAAGTACCGATCAAATATCTCGCGCTTTTTGGTAGCACATTTTTTTTTTTTTTGCAAATATCTAAGGTTACACTATATAAATTTTAAGAAAACGTTCAACGTTGAAAAAGTACACAGGCGTGTCCGAAAATGTTGCACATGTTTTTCCGTTTGTCTGTTTTGTTTATTGGCCTAATAATAATAGTATTAAATAATAATCATGATAATAATCATGATAATAGTAATAATAACAATAATAGCAATAATAATATATAATAAATAATGTTAAACTTTCTCTTACAAATATTCTTTACATCAGCTTACTATATTTACAAACAAACGCGCACACACACACACACACACATATATATAAATTGAAGTGAACACCAAGTGAAGAGAGTCTGTTTACTTTCATGCTTCAGTCTTCTGGTCACATATCTTCAGGCCATTATTATAGCACACCTTAAAACTCTAGTTTTTATCGTGTGTGTATATATATATATATATATATATATATATATATAACGAAACCCCCTCACTCTCTCTTCTCTTCTCTCTTTCTCTTTCTCTCTCACTCTCTCTCTCTCTCTCTCTCTCTCTCTCCCTCTCTCTCTCTCTCTATATATATATATATATATTTCGTTTATATGTCTGTACGTATATATAGTGTAGAGAGTGTCTGTAGAATGTCTGTATAGTTAGATATTTTGCCTGTCTGTACGTATGTGGGAATACATGGCACTGTACTATCTTTATACACACACACACACACACACACACACATAATTATATATATATATATATATATATATATATATATATATATATATATATATATATATATATAATCATCCACGAGACTGTTTCGCTGTATCACAGCTCATCAGTATCTCTAGGCAAATGGTTCAAACATAAGCCTTTTACAATTGCTTATTACGTGTTTATTAGCTGCATTTATTGATACATACCGACATATGTATAGGAAGTTTTCTGTGTGTTAATGTTCTATTATCATCATTCATTACACATTGGCGTGCCTGCCAATGCCATACAGACGTCTTAGAGACTCGCTTGATGATATGCGTTTTGTTTTTTTAAGGGTTTTTCATATTGGCACAAGATAGACACGTCTTGAGGATCTGAAAAACATTTCGAATAATTAAATTTGTTGATCTGTAATCGATAAAGACTTTTCTATTTGTGAAAATCATTTGCGAACACTCTACTGCTTAAAATAATATTACCACGAAAATATATGCCATTTTTTAATGGCCTACCGTAGTGCAATGGTTAATGAATGGTGTACATTTTTAATCGGGGTAAAAAAAAGAAAAAAAAAGTACATAATCAGCTACAAGGGACCACCACCCACCCAGATAGTAGGGTACTTATTGCACTAACAGAGAAAAGGTTAGAGCCAATCCCAAATATCTAAGGTGTCCCAATAGAAAAGTGCCAATGGGGCTGAGGTCCATATACACAATTCATAGGGACTTCTTGAAACATAACCTCATGCTATATTCTGGGTAGGCATAGAGAGACAGTGGCGATTCTGGAACTCTGAAAGTGTGGGGGGCCCTTGGGGGCCGAGATTTTTCTGCGGAGGAGGAGGGAGAGGCAAATTCAAGCAGGGCCTTTATTTTCATACTACACCACTCTCGTATACACAACTTAGGAATGAGTTTTAGTATAAGTATGTTACTTCACTAAATTAAAAGGAAATAACTTTTCATTGTAGTGGAATTCTAATCTATTCTTGCCTTCTTTTCCCCCTCTCAAGCTATTGGACCCCAAGAGAGGTTAACTTCAAAACAAAATCAAAGGGTTTTCTTTTTACTAACGTCAATACAAGCAGAACAGTTTAAATTTTTCCACTCTGATTTTTTTCCTTTACAAAACTTAGAAGGAGGGCAACCGAGGGGCCAGCCATAATTGGGAGGGTGTACTGGCCCCTTTTGGACCTCGTAGAATCGCCACTGCATAGAAGCAGATGTCTTGGTACCCACCAGTTTTATAAGTTTGATAAAAGTTAAAAAGAAAAAAAAAATCGAATATTTTATACGGAATAGTATTTATAGATAGAGTTATTTGATTTTTTACGGCTTATCAACTTTTTGAAGTTTATTTAAAACCAGAAAATATTTTTAGATTGTGATAATTTTTAGAGATAATTATGACTTACTGACACAAGTCTTACTAATTAACCCATAGCTGGGAGGAGAAGAGGGTATTTGCGCAGAGGCGAATATAACGAACCCGACTGGAATTGAAACTCAGCCCTACGATTTCCAATTCCATCACACCAACTGCACATCCAAGGTGGTGTAACCAAGCGGCCATTCATCTCTAGGAAATAACCAGGCACGACGTTGTTTAACTTCGGCGATCGTGAGAGAACCGGTGTTTCAACGTGATATGGCCGTAAGCTCTATACATGAAAGGAAGATGGCAGATACAGATTTTTTTTTAATCGGTATCACCCCATGAAAAGCAATAAAGCCACTAAGACACAATGGGTTACAGGGTGTGGAAGAATTAGGAACAGAGACATTAATAATGAACAGGAAGAGAAAAGAGTAATCAGGAGGACAGTAGATAGCGATTGATATTGCATTTAAATTTTTGCAGATTAAAATTCGCTGTAAAACATGAAGCTGGAAGGGATTTCCACAAGCATAAAGTGCGAGAAGTGTTCGCATAGAATTTACGGTTACAATTACATCTAGGAATTAAATAAAATATATTTTTTATTTAACAATTTATGCGGAAGAGTAAAAAAAAATCCGTATTAAATTATATGATGTTTGATAATAAAAAAAAAATTAGAAAATTATTAGGTTAGTGCAAAAATAATGTCGTTTTCTCACATAGTAACTTATGTGATAAAACGACATTATTTTTGCCTAATAACTTAATACTTTCAGCAAAAATCGTTTGTGCGCGTGCGCACCTATGTGTGTTGAAATGTTTATATCCAACTGTTTAAACCCGGCCTGTGTGTAAATTTGTCTTTTTTTTTGTGTAAGCCGGTATAAGATCCCGATGAACTGGCACACGCACACTTGTGTAGATTTTAAATTTGGGGCGTATTTCCTACCGCAATTTAACCGCATGGGGGACACTTCGTGTTTCCCATATGGATATGTCTACACGCGAGAAGGTCGGGTCGGTTGAATTTTTATGACACCGCAAACCTTCTTGCGTCATTTAATGACGAAATTTCAATGGTATGGATCGATTTTTCACTACTCAACAGAAATGGTCATCAAGCCTAGTCTCGTTAACCATTACTCCACGCCGAGGTGTTTCAAGGAAAAGTTACGAGAAGTAGGAATACATGTTAAAATTAAAAAATCCTGTTTATAAAAAATCGTGATGTTGCTCATTTGATAAACACGTAGCTTCGAATCTAGTGCCTTGGTCTGTGAAAACGGCACAATTTACAGTGCAAAAGGCAAAATTCTGCTCATAATTTCTGGATAGCGAAATGTAGAGAATACATTTTCTAAATAAATCATCTGGAAAGCAGAATTTAATTTGTAATTAAATGTTCCATGACGTAAAAACTTATCATTTTTTTTTTAATATTTACGCACGCACAGAACACCGAGCCGTTATAAATTATGATTAAAATTAAATTCATTATTTTTTGTTTGTTTGAAGGACAACATTTCAATTGGTTTTTACAGAAAATTATTTCGAAAATTAGTTTTGTTATGTTCAAATTCATACCAGTTGGTGCAAAAATAATGACGTAATAATGTCGTTTTTTGACGTTAAAAATATGTCAAAAAACGACATTATTACGTCATTATTTTGCACCAACCTAATATTTCATAAACAGAAACCTGAAAAGCAAATGGACACCTCTATGCAATATATTCATAGAATCAACATATCCGTGACTTGTAGTTAATAATTACCGTAATTCCCCATGTATAATACGCCTTCATCCATAATACGCACCCCTAAAATTTTACTGAAGGTGTGAGAAAATGCTTATGCTCATGCATAATACGTACCCCTTATTTGGCAATCAAACCCTTCCCAATTTCATTACGGCCAGCGTTTCCTACTCTTATTAAAAATAGTTTTAAACAATAATATTATACTAGTGTTATGATAATTCTTATTTTATTTTACATTTGTAAGTATTGTTAGGTGCATATGATTGTATTTGACATCTTCATGGGGTCGCAATCGTCGAATATTATTGTCAAATTGTTTGTGGTCAGTAGTCATTTTGCAACTGAAATCGACCTATGAAGCGGCAAATTTTTTAAAGACATTTTTTGAGCTTTGCATAATACGCAATCCTAATTTTGCTTTTTATTCTTTAGTAAAAAATGCGTATTATACATGTGGAGTTACGTTTGATATTTATTTTAGCACCATGGTCAAAATGGGCCGGCAAAAAGACATGTCTGCAAATCCTATGATACACACACGTTAAAAAACGTGTGTCTATCATAGGATTTGTGTTGTGTTCTAATGGTTATCGGCTTGGAATGGGAAATTGAGGAGCCGAATATCGAATAGTCGCGTTCCTTACATTGACTTACGCTCAAATATCGTTAGGAAAGATATTAATCGATTCCTTCTCCCCTATGGGTTGACTAGCCTTGGTTGGTAAGCAGTCTATAAAAAATAGAAAACAACAATCTAATGCGACAAAGCCTCGTCAGTTATAAATCGTAAAAGACACGATCGTCCAAATGTGTATCACATATGGCATTTAACTGATTGATCTATCATACAGCTTAGAATTCTTTGTTGTAGACATTTGTTTATTTTTTATTTTTTTTTTACTGATAAGGTTATCAAGTGCATGGTTATGTGTCTGCCCACGCACACTAAAATAAACATAATTCTACCCCAAAATTATTTGAAAAAGATGTTTTTAAAATAACGTTTATTAATCAGAAGCCTGATTGTAACAGTAAGTTATTTCTTTTCCTTTTTTAATAAAGTAAATTGTTCAGCAAATGTTTGTATGTATGTACCCCAGAATGATGTGTCGGCAGCTTTATTGTGATAGATCAGCTGATTGAAAAGCAGCTTTTAAAGTGATTTTTTTTTCTTTTTGACATCAGCTTTGAAAATCAGCTGCTTTGAAACATGAAAGCTTTTGTGTAGTGATTCAAATATGTTTTTATTATAATCTTTTATAATAATAATAATAATAATAATAATAATAATAATAATAATAATAATAATGTATTGCTCTACTTTGTATTGAGCACTTTTTTAAAAGTAAATGCTACGAACAGTGAATTTTTACTCCATCTGTTCTTTCTCTCATTTGGATATATCGAGTGATTGGTAGGTTAATGCATCTTTAAAATTTTGTTAGCCAAGGGCTTTCGCTATTTTATATCATTAACTTTACTAATCTACTTTTTGCATGAATGATTCCTTGTAATATAAATTGAACTGAACCACATATTTGATTTGACATTACTCTACTTATTGAATTATTCATGCCACATTGACTACAACAAAAAATTCTCAAATTGCCATATTAGTAAAAAACGCACTCACTTAAATTTAAAAAAAAAACAACCTTGGCGTTCCAACTGAAGGCTCCACATGTTTGTATCCGTTATCAATAACACACACACACACACACAAAAAAAAAAAAACATATTTCAATTCGCATTAATTTTTTGGTTTCGGATGCTACCTGAATTTTACCAAAAACAAAATAATTTCCATGCCTGAAGATGGCTGAATGTACAGTCGAAAGTACTTCCGTATTTAAGGAAGACTTAATACAGTTTATAATTTTAAAAAACAAGGATCATAATATTCATCGAGTGATCCGGAAACCCAATCCTATAAAGGAAACAAAGGATAAACGTCTACTCCTCTTCAAAAGAGCTGGGAGTTGGGGTGATCTTAGGAAACATAATGAAATGGTTTCGCCTTGTCCTTTCCAGTTTTGAATTCATCATTTTTCTTCTAGACTGGCTTCCAACTAAGGCTAGACAACCTAGTTTACTCTGACTATTTAACTCATGTCTGGCGGAAGAAAAAGATTAAGTCATGTTTTTCGCCAGGGTAATAATCTTATTTTTCTTATTTTTTTGCGTCTTAGTGGCTTTATTGTCTTGCTTGGAAATGATTAAAAAAAAAATATCTGTTCCCAAACTACAAGCTGATGCTGATATACTAATGCATGGCTTTTATATGTTTCATTTCTGGCTGTGTTTTTAAAGAAGGGACATCACTTAAACAAGAACACGTATACTTGAAATTCTAAATTCATCTTTCTTGTGTGTTGTCTGCTTTTGCAAATACAGGTTTTGATAGACCAACATTTCTTTTAATTTTAATGAATTTGAATCTACTTTACTTTTTCTGCGTCCCACCTATAAGTTGGGCTTTGGTTCCAGCTCTGAAAATATTTAGTTTTTTGTC
>OZ010614.1:53406177-53483677 GCA_963932145.1 Acanthosepion lycidas | reverse complement strand
TCGTATTATTACAAAATACAATTGAACTCAAACACGTTAAAACACACGCGATCACTTAAATGCGTTTAATTACATGAATCCATACATGTCCACTCGTGTAATTTTTCTTATGAAGTACACTCTGGCAGCGTCCATTATACACTCTGAAAATAGTGCTTCCTATTTTATTATTGACAAAATGGAGTAATGTTGTCATATTTGGATAGGATCTGCCAGCAACTCACTTTCCAGCTTTGATAGAGTTCAAAAGCGTCTCCGAGTCCTTGTGGGTGACGAATTATTCTCCACCCTTCAACCTCTCTACCACAAGCGGAATGTGGCAAGCCTCTCGCAGCTGTACCGCGACTTCTACGGAAAATGCTCGAACGAACTTCATTCCCTGCTCCCGCCGAGGCAAACATTCACGACAAGAACACGCCATGTCACTTACATTGTAGCAAACCACACACATTCCCTCGGTATTTCATCGGCGAGAAGTAAATTCCACTCGAACAGCTTCTTCCTGCGAACCACAGCCATGTGGAACCGACTCCCAATAGGTTGTTTCTTCGATCACTACGGACTTAAACTTTTCAAGGCTAGGGTTAACCGTTATCTCTCTCATCTATACACACAAATGGTCTCCTAATGTAACCCAACTTCCTTGCCAATAAACCATAACTGTTTTGTTTTTTTGCCTTACAACAGTGAACAGCTGAGCGGCAATGTGCAGAATGGCGTTTGATGTGAAATTTTAACCAAAACGATCACAACTTATGAAAAATAAAGGAGGCGCCATATTAACCTAATTGATCTTACCGTTAGCACTAAAATTAATCCATCGTCTTGAAAATGGCGAATCTAGAGGGTGCAGTAGAAATATATATATACTTCCCAGAAATACCTCACATATAATGGTAAGACATTGACTAGATGAAGATATAAGCTACTACTGTTCTGACCCTTATGTGGGAGGTATTTCTACCGCAACCTGTATTAACTGAAAGCGTTCTGGAATACAGACACTGTCGATAATTTCTCTACACACGCAATTCTAAATAAATTGCAAGAACACAAGAAAAATTAAAAAAAAAAAACTATAAATTATTTGTAATATTTAACGATATCTATGTATCTATCAGTGCGCGCTCGTGTATGTGTGTGTATGTGTGTGCGTGTGTCGGATGTATAGAAAAGTGAAGATAATAAGACAATGTGTCGAAGGCTATAAACGACACGTTTCACCGAATAACGTCTGCTGCGTTCGGCTTCTTCAGGTTAGAAGATGTACTATGCATAGGGTATATGCCCTTTTGGGATATAAATCGAAGATATACACTTTCGGGATTTGCATAGAATATGTACAATTTCGGAATTTGCATATATAAACATTTGAGATTTGCATATATACACTTTCAGGATTTGCGTAGAATATGTACACTTTCGAGATTTGAAAGTGTACACTTTCGTAATTTGTATGCATACATTTTTGGAATTTCCACGTATTGAATTCATCATTGCAACAAATACATAAACACACGATTATCTTTCCTTTTGTCAGAACACTTTTTTCTCTTCAATCAAAACTAAAATTATTTACTCTTATTTATTTGGTGATCATTTTTAAATCGGCGTAGTTAAGGTGTAAATACCGAATGTAGCGATCTATAACCGGTTTGGTAGCAATCAGCCGACTAATCGATCGACTAGCTAATCGATCTCTCAATTCAATTCGTTCCATTTATCCTTCAACAGAGAAAGAAAATTGATATATATGTTTATCAATGGCACGGAAATAGATACGTGATATTTTCTTAGAATTAGCTATTTTTAGTTCTACTAATTTGAAATCTACGATCATTGGAATGAAAAATATGATACACACACACCAGTCAACTCAGTGGAGCAAAGGCCGGCTTGTATCATTCTCAAACCAAGCCAATAATGTTTTGTTATATTCCGTGCTAATAGGAATATATATTTGAAAAACAAGGTGGATAAAATAAGTAAAAGTTTATTGTAAAAACCAGTACAATAAAAATAAAGGTAACAATTATGCACAAAGTTGTCGCAAATCAATCCACTAGTGAGTGCTATTATTGGAAGGTCGGTAGTTCTCGCGTAAGTCTGAGTCATACTTAACAGATTTCAGCTAGAAATATTTACCAGCCTCCCCACGAGGTGGGATGTGACACAAGGCCGAATTTAATATGGGGGATTCTGAGCCCGTAGGCTCGGCCAAAAAATCCCCGTAGATACCGCATAAACGGGATCGGGTCTGTCTACCTCCCCGAACAAGACTCTGCTCTCCGGCATAGCCTCGTCCGGGTTTTTTCTGACTGAAGGCAGAGAGTTCGATAACAGCTAAGGACTGAGTAACCTAGCTAGGCTCTGTACTACAATTTCTAGGTCCTCTCTCCTCATTAAGTGTTCCAGAGATTCCAGCTGTTTCGTTCTGATTGTAAGTATAAGTATCCTTGTAGTTCTTATTTTCTTTAATGCTTCCTCGTTGATCATATATTCAGTCTATGATATTCTGGGCATTCAATAGTAGAGCCATAGCTATCGATTCAAGTCTCTTCTTCATCTGTGAAGAATTCACTGTCATAGAAGATTAATATTTCATAGCAGTCTGTACGCTTATTTTCCTAACGATTTAGCTTAATTTTTGCTTCGGATTATTACAGAAAGCGGGGCATAAACCATTGAGGGCGCGCGATTGGTCAGATTACATTCTGGATGTGAAATATTGACTGTGAGCGATTATTACCTTTGTCGATATAAAGCCAAAAACGACGCGAAGTCGTCAGAGGGCCGCATGAATTTTGAAGCGGCGACACACTTTCCCCACCTAGATTCTACAGACCGGCTAAGGCTGCACGTGGCGGAATGCTAAGTCAACGGCTGCGCAGGCGATCTCCTGAAGCTCTTTCTCCCGTTGCCTCCTAGAATCGACGCTACCACGTCTATCCCTCTTGAACGAATAAAGAATAGAAATATTCTTTCGTTCATACAGTGACGTTGGGGTCTGCAAGGCCAGTGGTGACACAGAATACAACAGATCTTCAGTGTTACCTTTTTCGTTGTCGGTTACAACATTATTCAGATAATCAAATTTCTATACAATTTTGATTTTAACGTCACTAATAAGTATCTCACTATTTTTTCTTTTACAATAAGGTCCACCCTGTACAAGGCCCGGGGTCCACTAAAGGTAGAGGGTTTTACGTTAAGGGTTAGTTTATATGGATAGAATGGGAAGAAAACGGTTAACTAGACTTGAACAGGTTAAGTGATAGTCATGATCGGGAAAACATCCTCTTGGGAGTCGGTTCCATAGGGCAGTGGTTCGCGGGAAGAAGCTGTTCGAGTGGAACTTAATCACCGATACAATACGCAAGGAATGTGGGTGATTTGTTATAATGTAAGTGTCATGGCGGGTCCTAACCGCGAAGGTTATACATAGTGGAACCAAGCAATCTTGTTCGTCCAAGCATTTTATATAGTAGTAGCGATAGAGCAGTGAGAGGTTCGCCATAATACGCCTGTGAGAGAAAGAGGTTGGAGACTGGGAAATATTTCTTTACCAGCAAGGACTAAGAGACGTTTTTTGAACTCTATCAAAACTGGAAAGTCAGAACTGGGCAGCTCCCTCTCAAATATGACAACAGTACTCCATTTTCGGCCTGATCTGGCTCTTGTAAAATTAAAGGATAGCACGTGCGACAGAGGAATTGAAAGGTGGAGAATAAATTGTCACCTACAAGTACTCTGGGACGCTCTTTTGCTGACGACATATATACGGCCTTTTTCGTCGATGGCGACGGTCGGCTGCGGAAAATAAGCGCCGGTCATGGCTAAAACAACCAATGCGCGATCGGTACGGTTTTCGACAACGACCACAGTAGTAGAATACTGCGGGGTCATCCACCGTGGGGCATTTGTGTCTTTGTCTAGCCTCTACGGCGCTCTGGACTCTATTCTCTTCATAGTTCTTTGCTCCCGCGAAAACAGCAATTCAACACCCGACTCGATCCCGGACAACCGCACCCAAGTTCCATGATGAACGTTTTACACTGGTTCTTGAATCGAAGCTTGGGTCGTCTAACGTTATGCGCGCCCTCAGACAGTTCCCCATACAGTATCTGTTTGGGAATTCTAGAGTTATCCATGCGCACAACTTACCTAAGCCACCTGAGATACCCAAACCGCAGGATGGTATATAGTGACGGACGATAGATATTCGTTTTTTTTACACTTCATGGCGTATCATTTCTTTCTGATTTTCCACTCTGACGTGTTGTCTAAGAGTTCCTTCACTTCCCTTTCTGTTATCAACCCCCGGTCGCAGTGGTAATCATGAACACAGTTTATTTTTAGCATAGCTTGTCGGATGGCATTACTGACACAGTCGCTTGTCTCTCACTGTGTATGTGTGTACGTCAATCGATCGTGGAGGAAACATGTGTTGCTGCAGGGTGCAATATTTGAATATCAATGTATTTGTTAGCTGCATATTAAAGATGCGTTTATGTAATCGATTTATTTTATGCAATGTTTTTCACGACGATTTCCTTTTCAGGAATATTACATATCTTACCGCTTATTAAACACATTGATGCAGATACGACCGACTTATATACACACACACACACACACATATATATATATATATATATATATATATATATATATATATATATATGTGTGTGTGTGTGTGTGTGTGTGTGTGTGTTTAGGTAGAATATTTTCATTCCAACATGTTTCATTAAATAATAAAGATATATTACGTCTTTTTATTTATATAATAATGCTTTCTAGTTCTCTAATTACCTTGATGTTAAGTTGAAACTCATCAAGGAAGGCACCGTATTTTTTGTTAACTCAAGGACTTTTGATCTCATTACGATTTCTATTAGTAGTTCACTTCTGAAGATGATCTTGCAGGAGGTCGAAAGTACTTGGATAAGAAAAAACTACGGCGTCTTCCTTGATAAATTTCAAGAAAGAAACTGATTATAGAACTAAAAAGGCTTATTATAAAATAGATGTAATATGACTATATTATTCAATGAAACACACACACACACAAACACACACACACACACACACACACACACATATATATATATATATATATATTTATATATATATATATATATATATATATATCTTGACCGTGTTTTGAAAAATGAAAACATTATAAAAATACATACATGCAACAAACTATTTCTTATTTAACAGTTAAAATATTTCATACTTGAAAATGTCTAAATGTATAGCCGAAAGCGCTCGGATAAAAAGAATATTCGGACAGTTTTTATATAATTTATCATCTGAAAAGAAAAAAATTATTAGATCGCATGAGAAATTGGATAAAAAACTAAATCAAAACACCTTGTCTGTCTTTTTCAATGAAATGTGCATGAAAGAAGGATTGCTGCTTAAATATACAAATGTATATATAAACATATATATATAAAAACACATACACACACACAGGCATATATATATATATATATATATATATATATATATATATATATTATCATCCACAGACAGACTGTTTCGTTGTATCACAGCTCATCAGTGTGGCTAGACGTCCGGTTGCCTCTCGCTAGGATCGAAACTGGGATGAATTGACGTCAGCCGGAGTTTCTACCGCTAGTGCGTGTATGCGTGTCGGCGTTCCGACGACCGATATATGCAACCATAAATAAATCCAAAATTTCAAAAATAATGTTTGTCTAACGATCGCAAAGGGCGTGAAGTCCATGGTCACAAACTCACATCAATTCAACTAAATATGTTAGCTCTATATATAAAAATTGCACACACACACACACACACACACACACACACACACACACACACACACACACACACACACACACACATACATACATATATATATATATATATATATATATATATATCTGGAAAAGGATAATAAGAATAAAGACAAAGAGAAACTTATCTCTGATAGACTTTATCGAGGTTTCGGAGGACGAAATGCATCGCCTAAGATAAGTTTCCCTTTTGTTTTTAAAAATGAATGTATACATAACTATGTCTTTCATTCGAAGAATCAGCAATAGTATTGGTCCTGATCTGGCAACTCGGTTTCCCATCGCTGTAAGGTAATTGTTCGGATGAGCTCTTAGCTATGGTACCTAGACTTTATGAATTTAAGCGTAGTACTAGACCGGAGCCAAGATCTCATCAATATATATATATGTATGTATGTATGTGTGTGTGTGTGTATATATATATATATATATATATATATATATATATATATATATATATATATATATATATATATATATATATATCGTTTGTTGTAAGCAAAACAGTGTTAAAAGCAAAATAACAGATATATATGAATACCCCACACCAACAATACGACTCGGAGTTTAATGCATCACGCTAGATGTAACCGTAAGTTCTATGTTAACAGTTTCTTTTCCCGCTTGTGGAACTCCCTTCTGGCTCCATGCTTTCCAGCCAACTTTGATCTGCCAAAATTCAAATGCAATCTCAATCGCTATCTACTGTCCTCCTGATTACTCTTTTCTTTTCCCGCTCATTAATAATGTTTCTGTTCCTAATTATTCCACACCAAGTAACCCCTTGTGTCTTAGTGGCTTTACTCCCTTGCATGGGGTGATACTGATTAAACAATATGTGTATGGATTAATATATTTTTTTTATTCTAGTTCTTTGGTTATTGTCATCTGCTTCACTTGTTACAGAGTGAATTTTGTAAATTAAGCTGTTCTTATCACAAAAAGGTGCAGGGTAAACATAAATTTAACGCTAGACAAGTTTTGCTTACAACTTCTCCAAATAACAATCTGCATGGCCTTGTGTTGATTTTAATCGCATTGTGAATAAATATTCTTCCTTTTGTGTCTTGTTAATTATTAATTCACTCGACGGCATTTTGAAGTAAGGTTTTTATTATTTTCATTTTCATTTGGGAATGTTATTTTCTGTCTGAGAGCGCGTGATCGTCTCGTTAATACACTGTCGGTACGTCTATAACAATGAACTTAAACAATATCTCCGGTATAATACAAATGCTCATCCAACATCATTAACGTAACGTATAGTCGATATATCCGACAGCTACAGACACATGTCTGTTTTGTAGTATCAATAGATCACGATGCGCGTATATCTATCAAAAATAACTCACATGATCACCTCAATATACGAGGGCCGCTCATAAACTAATACTTCTTATTACATTAAGATGTCATAGGCGTACGTCGTTGATATGACAGTAGAAGGTGAGCCTTCCCTCCAGTAACCCATATTTTTTTTCTTGTTAAAAATGGCATCTGAGCGGCACTCTGATAACATCACCTAGTATGAAAATACCTGTGGTAGTCATTATTTATATTCAGTGTCATATGGATTCGATATTTGATTGTTATGATGTGGTAGCATGGCTTTCTATAAGTTTGTGTTTTATTGTCACCACAAATAAAATAAATGATATAATAACCAACTGATATCCCATATCAGTTAAACAATGGACCCCTGATGATGACTATAATGTACTTGATCGAAACGTCGTGTCTATAATAACATCTAGAGCAATGAGAATGATAGTTCGACATAATTAAAATATTAAAACATTGATCTATTTAACTTTTCAATATTTTAGTTTGCATTGTTGGCGGTGAGAACAGAGCTAGTGCAAATGGTTTGTGTCCTCCGTGTCTATGATACAGACCCCACTTTACTACATATCAATTTCCATAAGGTTGTATTCATATAAAGTACAAATTTTATTGTAACCCACTTATGTACAATAATGGATCATATGCAATCTTGATGAACAATTCATCTAGAAAAATTTAAAATAAATGCAATGTATCTAAATACAAATTAGATTATTCCATTTTAAAAGAAATTACAATCTTTGCAGTAATTTTTAAAACTAACTTGAGAATTTTCTTGTTAAATAGTTGAATAATTTTAATACATTCAACATTAAGGATAAAAAAAATAATGAATTTTATATCGTGTTTTTTTTCGAGACTTAGCATGAGAAAATGAATTCACGAATTTGGACAACAAAAAATCCCCAGAATGACCTCAAAATCCGTGAAAAAGTTTCATCTTTTAATAGTCATTTGTGCTTAGTTTAATTTGTAATGTATATAAATGTAGGTAGAAAAAAGTAAATGCTGATAAGATAGGAAGGTGGTACGCACCGGCCCTAGCTGAGAATATATGCTTGTGGCTGAATTTAATCGGCGACTCCCTACGGATGTGCGTACGATATCGTGCGAAACTAAATAGATGAATATGCAGTTTATTATTTGTTAGAATCGCATGTTCCCCAATGCCAGTGTTTCACACTACGCAAATCCTGCGTTTACGCTACATTATTTTCCCGCGTATTTCTTTTCTCTGCTTTCTTTTGTCGATGGTAATTATGCATTGAAAGATAGAACAAAAAAAAAAAAAAAAAAAAATGGCGTTCACTTAAGACGCGACAATTTATTTACTTCGTTTCACCATAACCGAGAAACAGCTTTACCGTGCACTTGACGCCTTGCACCCCCGGCACTTACACAATAAGATCTTACTCTCGATACCAGACTAAATTTATATACGCATCTATTTCCATTTACTTTGACTATCTTTCTTTCATTCACAGCTTGTCTGTCTGTTGTCCTCTCAATCTGACGGTCAACATGGCGGCTAGCTTGTTCGCATTGGTAGCCAACCTATAATCATTACAGGCTGACAGATCCTCCGTTTAAGGAAACTGAACTTCCTGCTTTTTAAAATTCATAACATCTGTGCATTTATAAGGTCGGCAATACTCTGGAAATATAAATATCTACCATAGCTTCTTCTTATTTCATCAAATATATGTACATCAGAGCGCATATGGAAATGTCTTTCCAGATGGTGTGCATATGAAAACAAATTTCTATACGTTTATATTATATACATTTCGAAGATACTTACATAAATTTTAACACACGAGTTTTAAAATTACACAAACGCATTGAATGGACATTAATTAGATGATGTTGCGTCTAAGGTTGTTTGCCTTGAAAATCAGCAGACAATTTTTTAGTATCTATGTTACTTATTTAGAAATTCTTAATAAAATACAAAGAATCTGCAATGTTATTGGTACTGACCTGGCATCTCTGCTTCAGTCACTTTCCCACTGCCGTAATATAACTTAGCTGTAGATTTTCTATAAATATTTTCATGGTAATTGTTCTGAGGGGCTTCTTTCTATGGTTGTTATTCTTATCTCCCGCCCAGACAAATTGTAAATATGGGAACTAGTTAGGTCCCTGTAGAGACTTTGAGACATTATGGTGACTGTACTAAGAATGGTAAGTAAGAATGTGTTGTTTTGGTGCAAGGAATACTGTAGTATGTTCGGATCAGTAACTGTCGCGAGCTAAGTTTAAGATAAGACAGATTGAAGACCAGTCTTCCCCCTATCCCTCCTTTTGACCTTTTGCCACACTGTTTTATCTTTCAAAATAAATATCGCTTTTCTCTATGGACCTAGACTTTATGAATTTAAGCGCAGTACTAGATTGGCAGGTAGGTCGCATCATTTTACAGTTGAAATAGCTAGATGTAACAGTTCTATGCTAACAGTTTCTTCTCTCGTACTTCTCGCTTGTGGAACTCATTTCCGGTTTCTTGCTTTCCATTCAATATTGATCTTCAAAAATTTAAATGCAATATCTATCATTATCTTCTGTTTTGTAATTTTTTTTTATTGTCCCTTCTTCTTAATGATTTTTCTCATATGCTCTGAGTACAAATTTTTACCCAGGCTCCAGAAGATCGAAAAGTGCCATGTCACGCTGAAACACAAATTCTCGTATTATCACCGAAATTAAGCAACGTCGAACCAGGACAATAGCTAGATTGGTGACCGTTTGGAAATGTTAGATGCTGTAAATTTGGATGTGCGGGGGGGTGTAATGAATAATGGCTCAGAAGTGAAGATCAGAGAGTCGAGTTCCAATTCTAGTCTATTTTATTATATTCATTTACACGCAAATACTCTTGGAAAAAGTATGAATCCTTCTCTTCTCCTCCTATCAGTGGATTAATTAGTAGCATTTGTATCCGTAAATCATGATCATCTCAAAAAAATTCTTATAACCCCAAAATATGCTCAGGTTTTAAATAACCTGGAAAAGGTTGATAAGTCGTAAAAACATCAATCTTTTGTGACGTACGGTAGCCGTTAATAATTCAGTATATCTCAAGACTTCACTGTTAAGATAAAACAGTATTTAATTACAACCGCAAATAAATACTTAACAAGAACAAAGGTCTAAAAGTCAACCAAATATAATTAACCATTTCACTGTTAGTAGCGCGGCTCGGTTTAACGTCCGATAAATCCTAAACCAAAACCCAAATCATCGACGCACAATAATGCACACTAATTCGACTGGATAGTTCCACTCAATAGTCACTCAATAATCACCGTCAGAAGTATAGTGTCTATAAATATCTAAATATAATGGTATATATATATATATATATATATATATATATATATATATATATATATATTATGAAATGAACAAAGTTCGACAATTATTTTAAGACATTTTTTATGTTTATACATTCTTTTTATGAATACAAATATTCAAGTAAATGCTTTGCTTATAATAAACAGCATTAAACAACATTTACCGGCCTGAATGTCCGAGAAATTTTCACAGAAAATATTCGACCTTACTAACGCTCCTCTGTAGCCAAATCGGTTAAGGCACGTCAAGCTAAATGACGGTTCCGTATAGGATACAGGTTTGAATCCTGACGGAGGACGAATATTTTCTGTGAAAATTTCTCGGACATTCAGGCCGCTAAATGTCGTTTATTATAAACAGAGCTTTTACTTAAATATTTGTATCTATAAAAAGAATGTATAAACAAAAATGTCTTAATATATATATATATATATATATATATATATATATATATATATATATATATATATATATATATATATATATATATATATATATATATATATATATATATATATATATATATAAATAATAGTATAGTGTCTATAAATATCGGTGTCAGGCTACTGACACCGATATTTACACACCTGTTGGAAAACATATATTCATAAATCTAGAGTGTCACGATCGTACCTCGATGTAGGTAGTGACTCATTTTCTTCTTATATCACACAATTAATGAATGAAGATCGAAAAGTGTTGATCTATATCTGCCACAGTGATGGAGATTTTTTTTTTAAATCATTTTATCCCGAGCAAGGTAATAGCACCATTAATGCGTTATTGAGTGAAAGAGAATATGAGAAAACGAACACTTTATATAGAATGAGGAATAACAAAACAGGAATTAAGAAGACAGAAGATAATGATTAAAATTATTCAAATGTGCTCAAACGCCACCTATTTGAATAAAGGCTACGCTCTTTTATACTAACCCAGTAATTTATATGAAATGCAGTAAGATGTCATGTTACACGCCACGTGTTCCAATCACTTCATTTTCTTGGGTTTTTAATTTTACAATCATTGAAGCTTTGATAGTTCCTGATGTCACCAACCGTCTTGGTTTCTATTGCTGTTCATTAAGTCTCGTCTTTTGAGGAGACGTGAAGGGTGGGGGAGAAGTGGCGGCCCTTTTGTTCGCGTTGAATGCCACTCGGGTGCAAAAAAACGTGACAAAAAAAACATAAAGTTAACTCAGCTTTCAAAAAAGGAAACTGGCTTTGGAATATAAGACACGAACAAAACGAGACAGAACTCAAAAGTTATTTTTAGATTCTTATTTGCTCATTTCAAAACACAAATAAAAATGAATATAATGAAGGCGGTCTTTACTCAGCTTAGTGCAGTGGTTAACGGTGCGTAATTTGAGATTGGCATGCCGAGTTCAAATACCAGCCGGGGGCGCTATTGTTACGATCTACGTTAAGAAGGAATCATTTATCATCACGTAGCTTTTCTTACAGTATCATATAATATAATAATTATTCTTGCCTCTCAATTCCGTTGTTCGCGCAACCATTACGTCCTACCAATATCTAATAAATAATAGACTATTCTGCTTTACTCTCGTCGAATGCAGGGAAAAGACACCACTTGGTTTCAGCAAGAAAATAAAAGAAAGAAAGAAGATAGAAGTGTTTAATGTCGTTTTCAGTTAAATGGAAAAAATTATCAATCTAAAATCTTTTCATTTGTACCCCCTTACTTCTTAAAGTAACGGCCAGCGTTCATATTTATTATTGTTATTTATTTAATTGTTTTTTTTTTATATTAAGGTTCACCCTGTACAAATCGAAAATTTCTGTAAGGTGAGCTATTGAAAGTTAGAGAGTTGTGTCCCTTTAATTGAAAAAGTGTGACACAGTGACACACTGACATTTGCATTTATTATATAGAAGTGAAGCTCTTATAAATGACAAAATAGAAGTGTTCATTAACTTTGTGTTGGAACCAAGTATATTGCATTTCTTTGGCCCCAAATGTCGTCCCGTTTTCCCATTGGCTTACGTTCAAATGACATTGAAACACTGAAGTTAAGCAATGTCGAGCCTGGTCAGTAGCTAGATGGGTGACCGCTTGAGAATACCAAGTGCTGTAAGCTTAGATATACGACTGGTCGGTCTAAAGGGCTTATGTCCATATCACGCTGAAACACCGAAGTTAAGCAACGTCGATCCTGGTCAGTAGCTAGATGGGTGACCAGTTGGAAATACCAAGTGCTGTAAGCTTAGAAATACGACTGGTCTAAAGGGCCTATGTCCATATCACGCTAAAACACAAAAGTTAAGCAACCTCTAGCCTGGGTGACCACTTGGGAATATTAAGTGTTTTAAGCTTAGATATACGACTGGGTTTACGTCCATATCACGCTGAAACACTGAAGTTAAGCAACGTCGAGCCTGGTCAGTAGTTAGATGGGTGACCGCTTGAGAATACCAATGCTGTAAGCTTGTATGTGCGATTGGCGTAATGGATAACGACTCGTTAATTTTTGTTAATCAGACAGCCGAGTTCCAATTCCAGTTGGGTTCGTTATATTCACTTACAAATGCCATTGAGAAAGGTACTCCTTCTCTCCTTACCCCAGATATAGGTCAGTTAGTATCAACATTATTTTGTAACCCCCCCCCGACAAAAAATTGCGTACAAAATATTTAAATTTCGGTATTGCGTGACAAAGAGAGGTTGATATGCAGCTAAACAAAACTAATCAGCCAACACTACTTTCAGTGGCTCTTGCGCTTTGTATTGAACAATAACGTAAATACATTTCAACTGACCTGCTTCAATTTCGGCAGAATAAACGATTTGCTTATTTTAAACGTTATTTTATTTTGTATACCAGCCGGAACATTTGACAAATATTATTAAAGAAATTACAGAATTCGAAAAACTGTGCCACGCTTTGCAGGAGAAACAAGTCGTTGATCGGGCGTGCTTTGACCACGTTCTCGTGTATATATATATATATATATATAAAACCCACGCCGACACTAGACTGTGATCAGCCTCTCAGTACCTGACGATTGCGTGATGCATTAAACTCCGAGTCGTATTGTTGGTGTGGGGTATTAATATATACTTAACATATATATCTGTTATTTTGCTTTTAGCACTGTTTTACTTACAACAAACGATATATATATATATATATATATATATATATATATATATATATTACACACACATGCATACATACACATATATATATATACATATATATATATATATATATATATATATATATATATACATATATATATATATATATATATATATATATATATATATATATATATATAATATATATATATTATTTGACATGCGCAGTACTTAGTGGAAAGCGCTCCATAACAGTGATAGATAGAGCTAACATATTCAGTTGTATGGATATGAGTTTTTAACCCTGATAATCGCAAAAGTGTCAAACCCAACTTTATTTATCATTCAGTTCACAGACTCCCCCGGTCTTTTGAACAGGAGTAGTATCTTTTGTTTACTGTTTAGGATTGGTTTTCCGGTTCCTTCAGCTCTGTACACCTAGCCTTTGTCCTTTCTTAAGCTAATCTTCACACAGTAACCCTCTAACTTGAGGGGCTCTTGTTCCTATTAGGTGAACATTATTAAACAAAAAATAAAACGTATTCAATGGCGACCATTTCGCATAGTTTGTCACCAATGGCCAATGTCCAGTTGTATCAGATTTCATTGGACAACTTTTCATTGAGTTCTGAATTTAGCTATTTGCTACAGTGGTTTATGGTTAACCATAAAGCAACTCATTGGAAGAGAATTAGATTTTCTTCATAACCCATTCCTCTTCTATCAAAACAACAGAATTGTTATGTCTAAGTTTGATTAGCAGGTCATATGAGTCAAGCCAGTGAAGGATACTTTGCCTGGGACGTACATAAACTGACAAAGACAAAATGAATAAGACTTGCAACTAAATTATTTAACAGTACTGACATATTTTCGCTCTTAAATAAACATATTTTGACATTGTATCAGTGATACATGAATGTCTCACAGGGGCTGATTGATAGGAAAGATATCTAATTCCATGAAGAAAGTTATAAATCAAACAAAATAATGAAACTGATATCAAAATTAAAATTTATTTCTTTTCAATATGACGAAGGTTGATTGATAATTAAGGTCTCCAATTCTATAAAACAAGTTTCAGACTAGATAGAATAATGAAACTGCTATCAAAATGAATCAAATTTATTTCTCTTCATCAGTGAACTTCGCATTACATAAGGGATTCTAATAATGATATCAATGAGAAGCACATTTTGGTTTGTAATCTTCCCGTTACTCAGGCCTTGTTGCCAGAGAGACATCTCTACAAAGAACCATTTAAATTACATTGAAAGTGCGCACGCTTATATATTTTAATTTAATAACAGACCTAAAAATATTACTTCAAAATTAAAAAATATAAATAATTAAAAAATAATTTACTATCGAATAGTTTTTGTCTTATAGGACATAAAGGAATGGAATCGTCCGTTTATGTAAATAAGCAGAGTTAAGCAGAGTTAAGCGGAGTTGAGAAGATTTAGCATTAGGTCTTAGCCACGATCTCTTAGTGCTTATCGAACTGACTGACTTCGGGTATAGAGGAACTTAGATGAGGCTATCCCGAAGGTCAGAGTCTTGTCTCGGGAAGTAGACAAACTCGACCCCGTTATTACGGAGTCTACAGGGAATTTTTGCCTGGCGTACGGGCTCGGAGAAACCCACATTAAACCGGGGTGTTCGGGTAAATATCAACATACCATTAGGTCAATTGGTAAGTCTACCTTCATGTAGTCAACTTTCTATTTTATTAGTGACCTACGAGTTTCTATTCCTTGTTTATTCCACTCTGCTATCTCGAAAACACGAGATAAAAGAGTTTTCAAAATTCACACAAAAATCTCATAATTATCTGAATTTTTAGAATTTGTCTCCAGATTTATGAGTTTCTTGCTCATACCAGGGTCAGGGATGTCCAGACTGTGTGGAATTGGAATACAGTCTAATCCGGATATAAGAGACCCGGATATAAGAGAAAGCCGGATATAAGAGAGATTTTCTCTGGTCCCAAATTAGAGCCATACTTACCTAAACAAAATAGACCAAACTCGGATATAAAAGAAACCCGGATATAAGAGACTCCGTCTCCGGTCCCGACAACTCTCTTATATCCGGGTTACACTGTATATGATTTCAGTGCCTTATTTGTGACCCGGTCAAATTATTAGTGTGCTTTTGTGTATATTAAATGACGCAAATCACAAAACACAAACATACGCATCTAGATATGTCCACCCAAAGTCACACGCAGAGAAAGCGTGACGGACGTAGAATCGGTGCTTTTATAATATAGATTCACTGTGCAACCAAATTACGACCAATGATTTTAATTCGTCAAAGAACTGCGTGTACATGAACACGTCTCTGTTCTCGAAGCTCGTCATCAGGAAAGAATGTCAAATTGCAGGAGATCAACACAGAGAAATATTTGACTTTTCTTTCATTTCTGCTGGAAATCATTTCGAAAACGCGTTCCTTTCGACGCGTTTAGGAATGTGAACCCTTCCCCCATGTCCGAATGAAAATTGTCAAAAGAAATATTGACAATTTGAAATGAATTCGCTTTTTTTTTTCTTTTTTTTTTTTTTTTTGGTGGAAGTAAATCATTTCCTTCTTTTATTTTATTTTTTTTTTTGGCAAATGTTTCATTTTCAAAGAATTTAAAATAACTATTAGTCTTCCTTTTTTTCTCGAATTGGAAAAAAATCTGATCACGAACTTTATAGAAATTTTGTTCGTATCTATTTTGCACTTTAAAAAATAATTGTACTTTTAGAAGGGGCACAAACGCATATACATATATATATATATATATATATATATATATATATATATATATATATATAATATAATAATATTTTTTGTTTAAAAATATGATTCCTTCGCATTTTATTTTATTATTTTATTTTATTCGCATATTTTTAAACAAAAAATATTTTTAAACAAAAAATATTATTATAATATAAGGGCTACTTCTGTATGGAGCACTGTCTTCTTAAAAATAAAAACAAAAATACTAAGGAACCCCGGATTATGCACCCAACGTGTTCTTTTCTATTTTCTGCATACCTGCACAAGGATACATATATATATATATATATATATATATATATGGTATCGCAGGTGCTGGTCTTATTAAAATAGTGCTCGATGTAATATAACAGAACTCTTAAATATAAGCCTTAAGTAGTAAGTGAAGATTGCATTGTGTATGAAACTCCGAATCGTGCTACTGGTGAGGGATAATCTGTATATTTATTAATGCATATATATATATATATATATATATATATATATATATATATATATATACGGGTAACATGAGAACGAATAGAATAGACTTCCAACGTTCGTAAAATTTAATTTAAAAATGGCTCAATACAAAGTAGAGCAATATTATTTATTTTAGAATATTACAGCAAAAACATACAGGGATCACTACACAAGTGAAGACATAACACATAACGATGCGTCTCCTCAGTAATACTAAAATAATACACACACACATATATATATATACATATACATATATATATATATATATATATATATAGAGAGAGAGAGAGAGAGATGGAGAGAGAGAGACAGAGACTCAGACAGAGAGACATAGATAGATTTCACCATTTTTCGGTAAAAACAACATACCATAATGAAAAATACCTCATACTTGATGAAAACAAAGGTTTATCGTTAAAATTTTTATGTTATTATTAAGAAAGAGCGAAGTATTTTTATATTATTTCTATTATTATGGCATTCACTTTTTTAGTGAAAAAGTCCTGATACCTATATATATATATATATATATATATATATATATGAATGTGGACACTGAAGTCTGTTTCGTACTTGAACTCAATCTTCAGGTCTGAAGATTTCATTGAAGCATGGAACAGTTTTTTGCTGTTGACGCCAGTGTTCACTTTTATATTTACTTACGTTTTATACCCGGATATTGAGCTCTTATAGCCATAAATATCACATAAATTAAAGGAATATTTTTATCATTTACATGTGTGTTTGTGTGTCTTTATATACATATATATATATATATATATATATATAAGTCTGCGTATTTGTCCAGCCACCCCTCTTTTATACAAGTTTAATTGAAGATGACTGACAAGGCGTAGTGATTAAGTGTTTTATTATATTTTTCTTGCATTCACTCCAGAAAAATATAATAAAAAATATAATAAAAAGCTTAATCGCAGTGCTTTGTCAGCCGTCTTCAATTAAACCTGTATAAAAGATGGGGTGCTGGCCCAATACACAATTGTATGTGTGTGTGTATATGTGTGTGTTTGTGTGTAGTTAATTTCACAGTTTAAAAACATGGATACATTTTCAAACACAAGTACCCACTAAATGTAATGTCTACCAATCTAGAGATCAAGAGTCATTCGGATGAAAATATTGCGAAGTACATATTCTTAAATAAAACTTTCGAATTCTTGAACGGTAACTATTGTTACAATTTCTGGAATGATAAGTTATCATTCGGGTTAATGGAAGAAGGCCAGTCGGCACACCGGCCGGAATGAAAAACGGCCGAAATATTGTCATAACTACAACAAAGATTAATTTATTTAATTAATTTATTTAATTAATTTATTTAATTAATTTATCCAAATGTAAATAAAGAGATTCATGCAACCATGTTTATCGCAATGAGAAATAATTTGGGATTAAAAACAAAATCCACTCACTGCTTAAAAATTACATTTCACGCCCGAAAATATTGTTATTGTTTTGTTTAGATTTTTTTTTTTTTTTGATAATGATTTTCACCTTAGCCCGAGAGCTACTCAAGGTAGAGGGTTACAGAGTAAGAGACAGATATAGACTTCAAAATGTCTTAATGAGAGATGTGCGTTTCTTAAATAGAGTAAACAAGCATTGCTTAAGGGCTACTCGGTACTTAATGGTAAAGCTCGCTTGAATGAGAAGTGTTTTCTCTGATTAAAAAGGGGAATATAGGTCCCATTCCTATCGACAGTCACCTTTTCTTTATTAATGACATATCTGATCATTGCTGAAAAACATTAATCCCAGTGTTTAAAAAGCAGAAATGTTTACTCAAACACGAGTCCACAACAACTTTACAAGTGCACAAGAACTTTATTAAATATATAATATATAATGTATTATATATTATAATATATATATATATATATATATATATATTACATAATATATTTATATGATTATATGATATAATTATATATTAATATAGTTAATATATTATTCATTTTATTATTTAAATATTAAATAATAATAATAATAATAATAATATTAAATATATTAAAGTTTAATTTAATAAAAAAATAAATCCAATTAAATAAAATAAAATTAAATTTGATTTAATAATATTTAATATATTAAAATTAAATTTAATATATTAAAAATATATTTAAATATTAAATAATAATAATATTTAATATATTAAATATATTATTTAATATATAATTATATATTAAAATATATAATATTTAATTTAATAAGTAAATTTATAATTTATTTTTAATATGCATAACCTCTTGAACTGTTAGGTTGGTGCAAAAATAATGACGTAATAATGTCGTTTTTTTGACGTTAAAAAATACGTCAAAAAACGACATCGTTACGTCATTATTTTTGCACCAACCTAATAATAGCAATATAACGAGCCCTTATGAAGAGAGTGAGGAGAAGACATAACGAGGAAAGAGGGCTTAGAAAACTTAACCCTCATAAGGTCTATCAAGGACAAGAGAAAGATAGAGGAAGGCAGTGTGACACTTACCTGAGGAGCTTGTGGGAATGGAGGACGGAACGGGGATAGCCTTAGCAAAGGAAGAAAAACTGCGAAGAGCTAAAATTTATAGGATGTAGTGGAGAGCCATGACCATGTTCTGAAGGGACGCCGCACATAGACGAATCTCTTGAAGATAAATGTAGTTGTTTAATATTTTCTTGCAGACCTTTATATCTAAAACCCACGATGCCACCTTTCATTCAAATATCTGATGCAAATTTTGCAAATTTCTTTTCACATTATTTTTTTCCATGAGAACTGGATTGTTTTCCTATCATGTGAATCTCATTATATTCATCTATACTATGTCCTTGATAATTTCAAATCTTAAACACAAGGCCACAAGCGGTAGTTATCCAATTGTTACCAGATCTGTTATTGGTCCTGACCTGGCATCTTGGCTTCAGTCAGTAACGTCGCTTCTCTGTGCTTTTTTCTGTAATTAATTTCATGGTAATTGTTTTGATGAACTTTCCGCTATGGTAACTAGATGTTATGAAATTAAGCGCAGTACTAGATTGGCGGCAAGGTCCCATCATTTTACTACATCATTTTTTTAGATGTAACCGTAAGTTCTATGCTAACAGTATCTTCTGTCGTATTTCTCGCTTGTGGAGATTCCCAGTCAAGTTTGATCTTTAAATGCAATGTCAACCATTATTTTCCGTCTTCGTAATTATTGTTCTAGTATTTTTTCTCATATTCTTGCGTCTTAGTGGCTTTATTACCTTGCTTGCAGTGAAATGATTTTTTTTAAAATATACAGTTACTGTGCAACCAAATTCAAAAAGTGACGTTTAATCTACGAGGCTAGTGTCAAAATTGTCCTCATATTCTGGTGCCAACCATAGATAGAGAGGCCAATCTTCCCTGTTATTTAACCCATAGTTAGGGGATTATAGCTGGATTCATGCCTTTCCCAAGGGTATTTCTGCAAAAGTAAATATAATGAACTCGGAGGACCGATTTCTCTGTCCGAACAGCTGTTACACTACGCATGCGTATTATGCAAAAGTCGACATTATACATGCATAATTACAGTATTTTTTTTTTTTTAATCAGTTGACCTTATTTCCCCCTGATTGCTTCTGTTATTTAAAAAAAATAACGGAATGCGAAACCAGTTGTAAATGTTTAATAAGGCGAGGTTCACACGCTTTTACGCCGGTAAATATTGAGCTGTTTGCTTCTTGCAAAGGTCGCAATGCCACGGGAAACACTTAGAGATCGCCAACACTTTTAGGGAGGGACATCATTTCCTGTATGATAAGTGGTCACTCTCATCCGGCTATTGGTTACCATCTGCACTACGAGTGGACAACTGCTTGTTTGCTTTCGTCATGCAGGTGTCGCCATGTTGCGGTCATATTGCCGCTAAGAACAGGCTTATTAATTTTTCTGTCGCTTGCTGTTTGAAATAAAATGATTATTATAGATTATTTATCGCTTTACAAGTAAATATTATTTTGCAAACGACTCATGAAAATAATTTTAAGCGCTTATCTTTAGTATATACGAGGCCTGTGTGAAAAATAACGGGACTGCTGTCGCAAACAATTTCTTTCAATTCCAAACAACCAACTACATGGTTTCCCTTTCAAATTAATCCATCTCGAGTCTAATCCTTCTCTATCACTCTTCTATGCACAACATAGCTTTGAGCTAGAAAGAATAGGAAGTTGTGGAGAGCCATGATTGCCCATATCATGACGCAACAAGTCACAAAAAGAAATGAGTGGCTAATAGAACAAGGACTGGCAGGGATAGCCAATGGTCTATCATTACTTTAAGGTAGAAAGAATAGGAAGTTGTGGAGAGCCATGAAGGCCCATATAATGAAGCAAAATGTCACAAAGAGAAATGAGTGGCTAATAAAACAAGGACTGGCAAGGATAGCCAAGGATCCAATATTACTTTGAACTTGAAAGAATAGGAAGTTGTGGAGAGCCATAATCGTCCATATCATAAAGCGACAAGTCACATAAAAGAAACGAATGACTAACAGAACATGGACTGGGAGAGATAGTCAGGGAATGAATATTACTTCAAGCTACAAAGGATAGGACGTTGTGGAGAGCCATGATCATTCACATACTGAAAGGACAAACCACATAAAGAAGTGAATGTCTAGGAGAGCATAAACTGAGAGGTATAATCAGGAGACAAACATTACTTCAAGTTACAAAGGATAGGACGTTGTGGAGAGCCGTCATCGCCCACATCTTGAAAGGACATGCCACACAAAAGAAAATAGTAGATAGTAGGACATCTGATAACCCTATTGGATAAATAATGCTTGCATTCTTTCTTAACAAATGACAATGCTTTTTTCTTTCTAGCTTTCAATGTATTTTCAATTCTATTAGTAATGCTTGCATTAATTCCTAAACATTGACAATTTATTCTTGATTTTCAAGGCATTCTTATAGTAAAATCATTAGCATGGCATTTACATCATACATACGACGTCTATCCGAAAATTAACGGAACTGATGTCACAAACAATTTGTTTCAATTCCAAATAACCGACTACATGGTTTCCCCTTCAAAGTAATCCACCCGTCAAGTCTAATACACATTTTTATCCTCCTATGCAACAGTTCTATGCACTGCTGGAAGAATTCTTCTTGGATACCCCTTAGCTCCGTTGTTATGGCCTTCTTGATGGCTTCCATGCCTTCAAAACGGACCCCCTTGATGGGTCCCCTTGAGCTTGGGGAAAAGCGGAAATAAAATCAGGTGAATAGGAAGGTTTTTCCAGTTCGGCGATGTTCTTCTCGGCCAGAAGCTGTCGGATGCTCAGGGCGCTATGAGTAGGTGTATTGTCGTGGTATATTAGTCCTGCAACAACTCTTGCGTGCGAAAAAATGCAATAGTTGCAGAAAGCTAAGATTACAGTTATATACTCCCAAAATATCATATCAGATGATAATACAATCCGTTTTTCCCTCTTTTACACAGAGCTCACACAGCCCACACAGTCCCGTTACTTTTCAGACTAACCGTATGTATATTAACAATGGGACTCAAAGTTGTGTGGGTCATGTCCCTTTCTTTTGCATTGCTGTTTCTTTGTTTGAATGATTTGCAACTATCGTAAAACATACTAGCGAAATTGTTATTAAATCAATTCAACAGTTTTAAACATTATAGCAATTGCTCATGTTGTATATGCTATTTTATAATATTTTAACGTATAATACTTGAAAATATCAACAATGCTTACTTCCTTTTTTCTACTGTTTACTTTACTTTACTTCCAAACTGTGATCGAAATACTAAGGTGGTTAACACTTTTGGGGCAGAAAATGACTTTCGGGGCAGAAAAGGCGCCTTAGAATAGCAAAAAATGCCTGCTAAACAGAGAACAGTCTTACACCCATATCACGTTGAAACACCGGTTGCCGAAGTTAAGCAACGTCGTGCCTGATCAGAACCGAGATAGTTTATCGCTTGGCAATATCAGGTGCTTCAAACGTGGAAGTGCGGGTGGTGTCATGGATAATGGCTCAGAATTGTAAATCGGAGAGCCGAGTTTCAATTCTCGTTGGGTTCATTGTATTCACTTACGCGCAAATTCACTTGGAAAAGGTATGGGCCCATCCCTTCAGTTTGGGTTCATCAGTAAGACTTGTATCACTAAACTATTATTATATCCTCCTCGCCATAGATTCTTACATTCGAAAAATAATTTATGGCTTTAAATAAACTGCAGTGTGTTGATAAGCCGTAAAAAACGAATCATTCAATCAGTTAACCGAGATGTCAGTGAATTTTGGACAATTTCCTCACTGAAGAGAAGCCGTTTAGATAGCAGAGATGTGTTTCTACAGAAGGATGCTGAGAATGCCATGGACGGAACATGTGAATAATGAGGAGTATCAAGGACAATGGAAACAAAAAGGACATTTATACTTAAAATCAGAAATGTTGGGGGGCATAAAATAAGGAAAGGGAGCTTAGAGAATTTGACAGTCACAAGAGCAAGAGGAACAAAGAGAGACAACGAGTGGTCGACATCATGAACCTGTCTAAATGCATAGCAGAACAGGATGCGATCGGATAGTGGCATTATTTTCCAAATATTTGAATATATACAGGTATTTATTTAGTTGCGCCGGTCTGGCACAAGAAGGGAAATGCTGGATCCCCAGTGAGGGTTGACTTTACTAAAGAGTAGTATTAGTTTGTATCAGATTTCCTTTGTCGCTCTCGTTTTCGCTATAAGTATTAGCTTGTTTGAAAACCCATGTCTGATGAAAAAGAATAAAAATAAAAACCATTTCAAATGTCACAAAGGAAAACAAATAAAGGAATGAAAATAAAAGAATGAAAGAATAAAATATGAATGAGAGAATAAAAGTATAAAGGAATGAGAGAATAAAATGAGAATAAAAGTATAAAGGAATGAGAGAATAAAAGTATAAAGGAATGAGGGAATTATAGTATAAAGGAATGAGAGAATAAAAGAATTCCTTTCATACAGTTTTTGTTAAGGCTAATAATGTTTATTATCGATAAATAAATTAACTTTTTTGTGATATTTTAATAAGTTCTCGTTTTCTTCCAAAATGCTACGGTACATTCCAAATAAATTAAAATATGTAGCTATTTGCTACGCTTATTTAAATCAACCAGCAAGGTGATTGATTTGTTTTTTTTTTTGTTTTTTTACGACTTATCAACCTTAAGCCAGAAAATATTTAGATTTTAATATATTTTATTTAGATAATGATGATTTACTGATACAAGCTCTACTGTTTAATTCATATCTGGTGGAAATAGGCGGATTCATACCTGTTATATAGGAACAAAGTGTCGCTGCCGACACTTGTGTTTGAACATAGATCGCCAGTGAGCAAACACAAGCGATCCCATTATTAAACTAAGTAGACCACGTGACCACAGAGGAAACGTATAAGTAGAAAGGCGCGTGACATCTAATGGATCGTCAGTTCTAGTCTATCATCTATTACTATTCGGAGCGCTATTTTCTACTCTATTTACTACACTATTCTCTATTCGGATCAATACGGATTACTATTTGAGCAAGTACTATTAGTGCGAGTGTTATTCGAAGGCGTCTGATACCAGTGTTGTTCAACGGCATACTTTAAGTTTTATCTGCGATTACAAAGGCTCTACTACAACGAGCATTACGAAAGTGACATTACAAAAATAACTTTCCCAGCGGGCATTTGTACGTAAAACAATATGACGAACACGAGCTGGAATCTTGATTTATAATTCCGGGCCGTTATCCATTTTACCACCGCACATCTAAGCTTACAGCGCCTGGTATTCCCAAGCGGTCATCCATCTATGTACTGACCAGGCGCCACGTTGATTGGATGAGAACCGGCGTTTCAACGTGATATCGTCGTAAGCCTCACCCAAATGAGGATTGATATCATTACACATTAGCATTTGATTAACAGCTTTATTGTTCCCTTCGATTGGCTGGACAAGAGTTTTAAAAAACATAAGCTACTTGTTTGGTTTTTAAACAATCCATTTTCTTTAGAATTATCGAACAGGTCAGCATTTGCATTTTAAATCTCTTTAAATATTTAGTATTAAAACCAATAGACATTTTGTGACTAATATATTTAATGATGTGTTTTTCTAATTGTTGTAACCTAAGGTTACTGAATAGAATAATCACACGAAGATTGGTAATGAACGATAATACTTAGGACAAGAACAACGCATATAAGATTCGCCAGTGGCGCGTAAAAGAAGTAGTCAAATGCTAGAAGTGAGTCAAGTGAATTCCACAATGAATCTCCAGCTGCAGGATATCTACCAACCGTCCTACGCGGTCAGATGTGACACAAGGCCGAATTTAATGTCGGGTATCCGAACCTGTGGGCTCGGCCAGAAACTCCCTGTAGACCCAGTATAAAACGGGTTTGGGTAGCTGTTTCCAGAGACGAGAATTTGACCTTTGACATAGCCTCGTCTAGGGATCCTCTCTGCTCAGGGGCAAAAACTTTGACCAGTACAGCTGGAGACGAATCTCTAACTGCAGGATACCTACCAACTGCCACACGCGGCCAGATGTGGTACAAAACCGAATTTAATGTGGGCTATCCGAGGCGTAGGCTCGGCAAAAAATTGCCAGTATACCCCGTTATAAAAAGGGGTCGGGTAGCTGTTTCCAGAGACGAGACTCTCCCCTCCGGCGTAGCCTCGTCTGGGGATCCTCTCTGCCCGGAAGCAGTGAGTTTGACCAGCACAGTTGGAGACGAATCTTCAACTGCAGACCAACATACAGTATTTACTTCTGTATTTATGTGAATGGGGACATACCCATTATCGTCCGTAGATATGCTACAACACTAATACAGAATATCTTTTTGCAAATGTGGATGTTGCGCGTCTATAAATTGGCCAAAAATTAATGTCTCAAGATTTCAACCCATATGATTCAAAATCGAGGGGTTTCGGGGAGAGAAAATAATTTGTTTTCAAAATGTCGATCAATATTGATTTTAGCCGATTTATATACACCATTTTCATTTAGAAAAAAAAAGATCATTAACTATAATCGACTCATTGTTTACGACAATGCACACTTATATATATATATATATATATATATATATATATATATATATATATCAAAACTATAAATCTTATGCACGTAGGTACATAAGTATATAAGTATTATGTTGGTGCAAAAATAATGACGTACTAATGTCGTTTTTTGACGTATTTTTAACGTCAAAAAACGACATTATTACGTCATTATTTTTGCACCAACATAATACATTAGTACGTCCGTGGTGTAACGATAAATATCAATAAAAAAGATTGAATATTGTTAGACTGTTCGTAAAACAATGTCCGAATTTTAGAATCTACTTTTATTCATGAACTACTTGTGTTAAACAGATTTTAAATGCATTTAAACAGATTTTAAATCCGTCAAAATAGAAACCCTGGACGTCTATACGTTTCTGCCATCGAGTTACATGTTTATTTATGTATTTAGGACAGTGATTCTGATCTCTTGCTTAGTCAGTAAGCAAGAGAACACATAAGGAATCGGGTGGATGTAGCAAAGTTTCATATCTCAAGTTGGTGAGCTTCTTCAGTGTGATTCTGACAACATGTGGCCGAACATTGCCAGGAGGCAGAATTGGTCCTCATCGATTAACCAGTGCCGGTTGCATTTTGTTGTTTAATTGAATGTTCATTTCATCCTATTGCTGACAGAAAACTTTGGCTATTATGCAATGATTAGATTCCAGATGGCTATAATGGATAATGCTAATGATGAACCACCAGACATCATAATCTTCTGTTGGTACAATTTTGATTTGGAAAATGTTTGGAGGTGTTATCATGATATAGCCATTGAGCCAATCATTTATGATTGTTATAAACTATCTGTTTCTCATCACTATTCAATCAAGAAATGAACCATTCAAATATTAAAGATAGACACACTTCAAAATGCCAAAACATTTGAATTTCACAGAGTTCACGTGGAAGCTATTTATCGAGTTTTTTCACCTTGCCAATTTTCTTGAAATGGTCTGATATTGTTGAAGTGCTGACACCCATTATCTGAGACATTTCTCTGAAACTTTGACGTTTTTACGGCCTAATGGCCGGACGGGCAGTCAGCCGTGCTCCGGGTTGCCTCTATGTTTAGTGTGTGTGCGTGTAGTCTCACTCACTCTGCTCTCTCTCTCTTTCTCTCTCTCTTTCTCTCTATCTCTGTTCTCTCCTCCGTTCGGTTTCTCTTATAAAACAGAATTGAACTTCTTCGATTAATCATTGCCGGTCGCGTTTTGCTTAACTGAATGTGCATTTCATCCAGTTCCTGGAAATAAACTTTGGCAGTGATGCACTGGGAAGATTCCAGAAAGCTGTAATGAATAACGCCAATAGCAGACCTCCAAAGTGTCACCATACTCTTCTGTTGGTGCAATTTCAGTTTTGTAAAGTGTTTGAAATGTTTTCGTCATAATCAAGGCAATGGGCTGATCGTTTACAAAATTCTAACACTCTTTCTCTAACATTCTCTGAGTTTTTGTTCTACTAGTGTTTTCAGATGTTGTTGTAGATGGACGTCCTTTACAACCTTGATCTTCAAGACTAGTATCCCCACTGCGGAACTTCAGAAACCAGCGCGGTATTACAATTAGATTGTTCATCTCATGCTCTGTTAATGTTGACAGCAGTTTGAAGAACATTATAACCAAGCTTCAACCCATACTAAAAATATAAACACGTCTCTGCTTCTTTTTACATATGAGGGGCATATAAGGTTATAATTTAAAATCTGAAAGAGATTGATATAAATTTAACAAAGAGGATACTTTAAATATTAGGAATGAGTAGTATATTTTTGTGCAATTATTATAATAATTTAGAACACGAAAGGTTTATTCTAATATCACACACAATTTTCCGAACAATCTGATAGATAATTGTATACATACATAGTCAGAACAGACTAACATATATATATAAAGATAGATAGATCAGAACAGACTTAGATAGATAGATAGATAGATAGATAGATAGATAGATAGATAGATAGATAGATAGATCAGAACAGACTTAGATAGATAGATAGATAGATAGATAGATAGATAGATAGATAGATAGATAGATCAGAACAGACTTAGATAGATAGATAGATAGATAGATAGATAGATAGATAGATAGATAGATCAGAACGGACTGAGATAGAGGGATAAATAGAACCGGCTGAGATATATAGAATGATAGATCAAAACAGAGAGAGAGAAAGAAAGATCATAACAGACCGAGATAGACATAATAACAGAAATTCAATATTATAACGTGAAAATTTCAGATCAAATGTCACCGATTAATGTATGTGTCATACGGCAACCTTACTGATCCTCGTGCGCATGTTTACTTCGTTCTTATCAAAATAAAACAAAATAGAGCTTAAAAATGCAGTCTTTATTTTGATTTTTAAGGTTGAATGAAATTAGTTCAAATATGTCGGCTGCGTTCATCTGAACTTTCATACCACAAACAACTTTTTGATTTAGATGAATAAAATGAATAAACAGTAACAGAAATAATGATTAAAAAAATAGTTGCCTGTTATTTTTAAACAGAACATTGGTTGTGCCAAACTTTATTGTGTTGTTTTTACTGTTTTGCTCCCAACATCAAGGTATTTCAAAAAATTCTTTCCCCATTCTGTCATCTGGGTCGTTGCATATTTTGTATTCTCCCTGACACTGCTATGTCATTTTGTTGCATTTTCTCCGTTTGTTTAAAATTCCATACCTCGCTACCCCGCATCTTGCCAATTGTTCGAACGATTGAACTCATTTCTGTCACGCTTTTGTTGTTTACGCTGCGTTCTGTCTCATCGATACTCCAGCCTTTTTATGGCGTACAAGGCATAAAGAAATGCGGCGGTTCTCTTCCTAAGGTCCTAACAACAAAAGCAGTTGAAATAACAATCACTCTGTTTCGAACAAGTGTCGTAATGATATTGACTTTCCTAAATTATAAACACTATCGTACCGAGAATTAATTCTAGTATCTCTTTCGGTATTTAACAAAATCAGATTAGTATGGTGCAAAGTTAAACTACCTAGATTAGTAAGAAGGTGTTACATATATATATATATATATATATATATATATATATATATATATATATATAGAGAGAGAGAGAGAGAGAGAAAGACATTTGTTATAGATTTATAGAGATATATTTATATATATATATTTTTTTTAATTTCGATTATAGGTGCAGTTCAATTTATAATTACATGAATCATTTATACAAAAAACAAATATAGAGGTTAATGATTTAAATGGCGAGAATACATCTTCGCAAACAATTTCAATAAGTTACACTAACCCCGAACCTGTATATGAATGATATGATCCCTGTTTATAAATTCCAGTTGCATAAGGTCTTTTTTAGTTTTTACAAGCTTTCGTCTGTTCCTACAGACATCCTCAGGTATGGAAATAGATTTGTTCTTATTTTTTACTTCTCGGTAATAAGAGGACAACGAAAATAGAGATGTATTCCAAAAAAATGCTATCAGAAATGTGTTATTGTTTTGGAACGTGCGGTCGCAACGCTGAGTTTGAATTTTAAATTTTAATGTTGTGCATTTTTGTACAAATATAGCAATAAGAGAATTCTTTTGTACTGGTAGGTTTTCCGTCAATGTGGCATGAACTATATTGTTCAATAATTACAGAAATGTCACACTTATTATCCGAAAGTTGCACGTTGGATCAGTTATTTTAATTTCGTTTATAGGTGCTGTTCAACTTATAATTACATGAATCATTCATACAAAAAACAAAAATGTGGCCTGACGATTGCATCTAGCAAGAAACAGACTGTCGCCTCTAAGTGTTGACTTCTATGTTCACTTTTATATTTACATACGCTCTATCTCTGATATTGAGCACTTTAGCCCATAAATATAGCACATCTTAAGACTATATTTCTTCATATATATATATATATATGTGTGTGTGTGTGTGTGTGAAAATATTGTAGAAAATAGGAAAGAAACTGGTTTGGTAAATAATCCAAAGTTCCTTAGTATTTTTCTTATTATTTTTAAAAAATAGTGCTCGATACGAAAGTAGAGCATAAATATAATTATTTATTTAAAAATATGATTCCAACTTGCTACATAAGAGGTCTCATGTTTCAAAACAAGAGCCGAAAACTTCAAAATAATATTTCAATTAACTTGAGTTAAAGTAAGCTCTGTTCCATCTTCTAGCGAAATTTTTTTAGGAACCAAAAAAAAAAAAAATATATATATATATATATATATATATATATATATATATATATATATATGTCAGTTTCTGAGATGATGAATTATCGTTATCAAACACTGATTTATTCAAATTGTTGTGCTCATTTCGTTTGTTATTTACAAATTTCCGGTTGTTTCGCCCTCCGACTTTCTTCGAATAATTATTTTATTTGTTAATCTCTTTTTAATTTCAAAAAGACCCTCTTTAATCATATCACTGGTCTAGACTCTTCGCACTCTGCCATACATGCTAGGGGAGATAACTCGTGTTAGTTCATTCTGGTTCAGTAAATGAGCCATTGCCATGATGGCTACGATCTTAACAATATAAGATATGCAGATGACACAATATCTGGGAAGGGTTCTAACAGAGGACAGAAAGTGCGACACTGAGATCCGAAGACGTATTGGGATGGCTAAAAAGGGCATTAACAGACAGGAAAACTTCGTTAGAAACAAAGAAAAAAGTATTGAACTGTTAGGTGATATCTCTTCTGTATGGCAATAAATACTGGACAATCTCAAAAATGAAGAAGAGACTTGAAGCAAGAGAAATGTGGTTCTACAGAAAGATGCTGAGGATACCATGGTCCGAATATATGAGTAACAAGGTTTTGGTGAGAAAGGAAACAAAAAGGAAACTTAACATGACGAAGAGGCAGTTGAAATTTCTGGGGCGCGTAATGAGAAAAGAGGGCTTGGAAAGACTGATACCCACAGGACAGATAGAGGAAAAGAGGGACAGAGGAAAGTAGCGTGTAACATAATTGATGAGCTTTAGTAAATGGGAAAACGGGGTTTGCGAGAAATAACAAAAAGACAAAACTTATTAATAGCTACAAGAGACAGGAAGATGTGGCGGGCCATAGATAGATGTCTAGTTGGTATTGGCAGAAAGGTGAATTAACGAGGAATGTTTAATCTCTCCTAGCATGGACGACAGATAATTCCCTCTGACTATATCACTAGTCATATTGCCAAATCCGGTCGTAAAATTCGACTGGCTTTTAACGCCATATTTTTACGCCATATTTTGGACCCGATATGCGTAGAATACATGCATTGAAAATCACAAAGAATGTAATTTCACTAGCCAGGAATGAAGGCAAGAATTAATCAAAGATTAAATTGTTATATGTCTGATATAAATACAATGTTAATGATTTCTTATATATATATATATATATAAAAGTATTTGCAAATGATGTCACTACATAGGAGTAAGGAAGCCGAAAACAATTCCGTTCGTGTCGACATTTGTTCAGATTTTAAAGCCGTCTTATAAACAAGCTTAATGGATTTTGGCAGGGGTATTTTCCAGGTTGATATTTATTTTATTCTTGTCTTCACGCCACATGCTTGTCTGAGTAGGCAGTGTGCCTACCTTGAATAAGATAGATCAGTAGGTATATTTTTTTCATTTTGTGATACAATATGCAACTAATCCAACAAAATTATGAAGATTACTCTGATTATTATGCAAAATATTTTATTTTTTTGTAGATTTACTACATAAAGGTCAAAAGCTGCTTAGCCCGAGTAATTACTGACGGCACGTGCCTGATATATATATATATATATATATATATATATATATATATATATATATATATATATATATATATATATATATATAGTATATTGGGGCAGCAGATAGTTCAAAATAATATGCGTATAGCGGTTCAGGATCAAACATAGTACTAACATACATTTGTTGTCTGTTATATTTAGCAATATATGTTTGATTATATATATATATATATATATATATATATATATATATATATATATATATAGAGAGAGAGAGAGAGAGATGCTAGCAAAATTACCCGCTCTTCGCTGCGTGTCACACATTTTTTGTAAGTAAATGATGTTTGATTTTAAAACATCATTTGTGTAGAAAACAAATTTCAATATTACTCAATGATCTTGCCAATGTGACCTCCATCTTCTGGATTTCTCCTATATTTTTGATAGGAGCCATTCCCGTGTTCAAATTTTAATTTAATTTAAATGAAAGGAAAAAAATTCAGTGGGAGTGCCCCCTCTGACCCACTTTGATTTTTGTACTTATACAAGTAGGAGTCAATCCATTGTTCAAATTTAAATTAAATCAAAGGGAAAACAATTTTCAGTTGGTGGGGACCCTTGATGAAAATGAAATGAACTTATCCAAGTACCCTGGGTAACATAGTTTCAGAGTATATATGGTTGTGGGGGAGGGGCTATCTCCAAAACCCTAGGAGGAGTTCGATAACAAACAAAAAGGGAGACAAATGATACAACTTTTAATCATATTCAAGGGGGTTTTGTTTTTGTTGTTGCTGTTTTTTACATTTGGTTTTGTTAGCATATATATATATATATTGTTAGTTTACATATATATATATATATATATATATATATATATATATATTGTTAGTTCATATATGTGTGTGTGTGTGTGTGTGTGTATTTTAAATACTAAATTTATTACATTGGTATTTAAAATTCCCAGAATCCCTCGTTCGTTTGCATGTGCAGTCGCACCAACTTTACAAATTTAGTCCGATGAAATCCTAAAGGACAAAACGTGGCACACGAAAACTTTTTTCCACTTTGTCATATATTTTCCCCCAATATTGTTTTTGACATATTAAAAATTATATATCGTTATCTCATATATATATATATATATATATATATATATATATATATGTGTGTGTGTGTGTGTGTATGTGTTTGATCAAGTGCGGGATCAAGGGATGTAGATTAGCGTCCCTTTTAGTCTACCGGATGTTTTAATTTTGAAAGTTGAATAAAAACTGAGAAGGATACATAAAGGAAGGATTATATCAAGACCATAATTTTTTATATAAATTAATTTAATATATTAATAATAAATAATAACATTAATATTAAATATTAATAAAATAAAATATGAATATATTAACATAAATTTAGTAATAGACTCGACATTGAAAAAAAATCACAAAACATTTTCAACCACGGGGATCTCATTGAATACATCCGCACTTCTTTTAAAATTAATTCATTACTCACATATTTTAAAAGTGGTCCATGGAACCACTGGTCTAAAACATCGACTGCTTTCATCGTTGTGACCCACATTTGTGTCGAGATAACTGGGTTGGGAATTACTCGATGGATAGTGTAGTTTGTTTTCGTTCATTCGACGACAAGCAGGTTACGTATGTAGGCATTGAGGAGAGTATATATATATATATATATATATATATATATATATATATATATATATATATATATATATATATATATATATATATAATTATGTAAATGAACTTTGAAGTCGTACGTAAATGAGTTCTAAGTAGAAAGGCTGACAGGAAATGACTCCTTCTCACAGTCGTGAATGAAAACAAAACAACAAGGCAAGAAGAAGAAGAAGAAGAAGAAGAAGAAGAAGAAGAAGAAGAAGGAGAAAGTGTGCCAAGCAAAGAAATATGAGAAAAGGGGAAAGAGAAGCGTGCATATATGCAAAGAGAAGTCTGACATTGCAAAGACGGTAAAACTCAAAATTCACAGCTGGCGCCACACTACGGTGCACAAGGACATAGAAACAGATTTTGAACGAGTGCAGATTGTCCTTACGCGGACGATTAACGCAATACAATCTTTCCTCTGTCCTAGCCCTCGTGTCGTACTAAAATGATATACTAATATTAACTCGTAAGTACAACAATTTAAATATTTGGGAAGTGTTTTAACAGAGGGCGGAAAGTTTGACGCTGAAGTCCAAAGGCTGATTGGGATAGCGAAAGAATCCTTCCAAAATCTAAGCAAAGTATTAAGAAACAGGAAAATCTCGCTAGAAACAACAAAAACGAGTAGTGAAGTGTTATGTAATATCAATCTTTCTCTATGGCAACGAATTCTGGGCAATCAACGAATGCTGGAAAAAGAGACTTGAAACAGCAAATATGTGGTTCTACAGAAGGTAGAATACGATGGACTCGACATGTGAGCAACGATGAAGTTTGAAAAGAAAATGGAAACAAAAAGGACATTTATACTTAACACCATGAGGAGATAGTTGAATTTTCTAAGGCACATAACGAGGAAAGAAGGCCTGGAAAAGATGATACTCACAGGACATGATTGAAGGCAAGGATGATAGATAAAAATAACACATCATCATCATCATCTTGCGGCCTCAGCCGAGATTGAACTCCCTACACCTCTCCAGTATCCCCTATCTGTCATAGCAGCTAAAAGATCTTCCTTAGGGATCAATGTGTTTCGTTTTATCCTATCTGGAAATGTTAACTTGCGTGATCGATTGTCAGATGATGGGTGCCTCCAGAGTACAAGTTCATCTGTGCCACGTGCACAATGCCCGGCGAACTGGACACGCCTCTTACAAACTAAAGTTGATACTCTCGGCAAGTCACCATATATCATTTCTAGAGTTGGGTGGTTTCGCCATGAGAGATTAAGCACTCTTCTTAAAAGACGTGTATAACATCCATCTAAACGGCGTTGTTGTTTTGCTGAGAGAGTCCAAATTTCAGAGCCATAGAGTAAGATTGGCTCAATAAGTACGCGGAAAAGTTGGATTTTGAATTGACGAGCAAGATTGGATTTCCAGATCTTATCCATTTTGTTACAAGCAGTCCATGCTATGCCTTTTCTAATGTTGAAGGCTTTCTCAGAGTTCTTGATGTGTGATCTTAGATACTTGTCTTCGACACATTTGAGGATGTTATCTCAGAGTGTTTTGATCTCGTGATTGTTGCGAATGTTAATTGGCATACACTCAGTTTTGGTTTCATTTAGGTGTAGACCTGCACAGTTAGCTGCTGATTCAAGAGAAGAAAGGAGTGCTTGGGCACTAATGAGGTTGTCAGACAACAGTGCAATGTCATCGGCAAAATCAGCATCGGTGATGTAAAGTTCAGGATGACGTGAGCTTCTTCTAGGCTGATACATCAGTCCATTTTCTTTGATTGTATCCATTGATATACGCATGATGTAGTCTATTACAATGATGAAAAGAAAAGGTGCAAGTGTGTCACCTTGGAGAACGCCAGACAGAATATCGAAAGGTTCTGTTTCTCCATCTGGGGTCAGGACAGTGGCCTGTGTGTTGGTGTACAATACTTTGATTGCTTCAATGATTTCTACTGGTATGCCGTAGAGTTCAAGAATTTCAAACATAATCTCGCGGTTGACTGAGTCGAAAGCTTTGCTGAAGTCTACAAAGATAAGAGCTGCAGTTTTATTGCAGAATGTGATTTCCTCAATTATTCTACGCAATGTGAGGATTTGTCCAAGAGTGGAACGACCTGGACGGAAACAATTTTGGTTTTTGCGTAGACTATTTAGGAGAGATAACAAAAAGACAAAATTTATTAAGTGCTACAAATGATAGGAAGTGTTGGATAGCCATAATCGTCAACGTCCAAAAGGGACAAGTCACATAGAAGAAGTGAAGAACCGATAACTAAAGAAGACCATGTGATCAAATGTACGCGTTGCACAAGGCTCTCTTTTCTGTTCAACCATCTGTCTGCTTTGTATTAACGATGTGCCTAAGAACATACGCAGACCTTTACTAAATTTCTAAACAAATGATACAACGGCATGTGCACCTCCAAAAATCTACATGACCAGAGCCTAGAAGCTGATTCCTGCACTAACCTAGCAGCTGACCTAGCAGCTGATCTCTCCTCTGAGCCAGCAACTGAGCTCTCCTCTAACCTAGTAACTGATCTCTCCTCTAACCTAGTAACTGATCTCTCATCTAAACTAGCAACTGATCTCTCTCCCAACTTAGTAACTGATCCCTCCTTTAATCTAGCAGCTAATCTCTCTTATAACCTCGCAGCAAATCTGTCCTCTAACCAAACAGCTAATCTATCCTTTAACTTATCATCTGACCTCTCAGCTAATCAACCAGCTAATCTCTTCTCTGACCTAGCAAATGGTCTCTTCTCTCACCTAGAAACTGAACTTTCCTCTATCCTATCAACTGATCTCTAACCTAGCAGCTAATCTCTCCTCACCATGTAGCTGATCTCTCATCTAACCTAGTAGGTGATCTCTCTAATCTAGCAATTTATCATTCCTCATCAAACAGCTAATCTCTCCTGTAACGTAAGAGCTGATCTCTTCTCTAACCAAATAACTGATTTCTCCTCTAACCTAGTAGGCGATCTCTCTTAGTAACTGTTCTCCCCTCTACTCTATCAACTGATTTCCTCTTTAACCTAACTGCTAATCTTTCATCTAACCTAGCAACTGATCTCTTCTTTAACCTAGCAACTGATCACTCCTCACTATGCAGCTGATCACTCCTCACTATGCAGCTGATCTCTCATCTAACCTAGCAACTGATCTCTTCTCTAACCTAGCAACTGATCACTCCTCACTATGCAGCTGAACTCTCATCTAACCTAGCAACTGATCTCTTCTCTAACCTAGCAACTGATCACTCCTCACTATGCAGCTGAACTCTCATCGAACCTAGCAACTGATCTCTTCTCTAACCTAGCAACTGATCTCTTGTTTGGACTCGCAAGAGATCTCTCCTATAACCTAGGTGCTGATTTGTCATATAACGTAGTATCTGCTCGCTCCTCACCATGCAGCTATTCTAACTTACCCGTTAAATATCCTCATAAGATGCATTCCCCTTTTATGCTCATTCAACAAAATCATTCAATAACTCTGCGAATTGACTGCTTCTTGGGCCATGTATAGAGTAAAAAATTAAAAAGACAAAGATATATAATGAGAATAGAGGAACCATGAAGGATAAAATAGAGAAAATATCAGAATTAAATATGAAGAGGACAAAAAAAGAATGGTCACAATAGAAAACAGAAATAACGTAGAAAAGCCGCGTGGAACAGGATGACAAAAAAGAAGGAAATATAGGTCTTTATTGCACTTATCAATGTTACCTGACACGTCGGCATCAAAGTGGGAAGTGAAAGAACTACATTAGCATAGAAAACAAAAGGACAACGAAGCAAATGAATAAATAATGATGCCGCAAAATACAACTTCATTTGTTTCCAACCTTGAAACGGTTCTCATCATTTTGAGTTTCAATTATAACATTGGACGCTTTAGCCGAATGGTTAGGACGGTAGCCTTCCCACCATGAGACCATTGGTCGATTTACCAAGATGGGTCCGGCTTGATACTATCGGTAAAAGGGAAACCATCCCATCGTGCGATACTATTCGGAACTTCCTAAAAACAATATCACAGTTTGACCTATTTTCGGTAATAGTAATATATTCCCTACAAGAAAAATGTTGACATTCTTTAACCGAGCAGTCAGTATAGTATTGCTTTACGTTAAAATTTATAAATTCTTTCTCTTAAAACTTTTTTAGTATAAAAGGTTTCTCAAGTCCAGTAGCTGATCTCTCCTCTAACCAGGCAAATGACCTCTCCTCTAACCTACCAACTGATCTCTCCTCTAACCAAGCAAATGACCTCTCCTCTAGCCTACCAACGGATCTCTACTCTAACCAAGCAAATGACCTCTCCTCTAACCTACCAACTCATCTCTCCTCTAACCAAGCAAATGACCTCTCCTCTAACCTACCAACGGATCTCTCCTCTAACCAAGCAAATGACCTCTCCTCTAACCTACCAACTCATCTCTCCTCTAACAAAGCAAATGACCTCTCCTCTAACCTACCAACTCATCTCTCCTCTAACCAAGCAAATGACCTCTCCTCTAACCTACCAACTCATCTCTCCTCTAACCAAGCAAATGACCTCTCCTTTAACCTACCAACTGATCTCTTCTCTAACCAAGCAAATGACCTCTCCTCTAACCTACTAACTGATCTCTCCTCTAACCAAGCAAATGACCTCTCCTCTAACCTACCATCTGATCTCTCCTCTAACCAAGCAAATGACCTCTCCTCTAACCTACCAACTGATCTCTCCTCTAACCAAGCAAATGACCTCTCCTCTAGCCTACCAACTGATCACTTCTCTAACCAAGCAAATGACCTCTCCTCTAACCTACCAACTGATCTCTCCTCTAACCAAGTAAATGACCTCTCCTCTAACCTACCAACTGATCACTTCTCTAATCAAGCAAATGACCTCTTTTCTAGCCTACCAACTGATCACTTCTCTAACCAAGCAAATGACCTCTCCTCTAACCTACCAACTGATGGTGATTTCCTTCGTAATGTTTTATTTGAAATGATGAGAAATACTTAAGGAAATACTTAAGAAGCTAGCAACTGTTTTGCTAGCTGAAAGTTGGGAGTCAATTTCATTTAATTTATTCATGACGATGCCTTGCTATTGTTGTTTGAGGAATTTTTTTAAAATACTTTTGTTCATACAAATCTTATTTCAATTCTTTTCCGTTGATATCAAAATATTTTTAAAAATATTTGTACAATTCTTCACTGATGTTTTCTTTCACTAATAAAGATTTATTTGTTTCTAATTTTCTGCTCATTTAATCTTTATTAAAGCTTTGCCGCTCAGTCCGACCAATTCACATTAATTCCACTCACGAAGTCAGAAAAGGAGTCTAGATGCTAATTTACCGGGTTGATAGTTAAAATCGTTCGTGTTTTCTAGTGTTATTTGAACTGGTTCTCGTACGATCACCGAAGTTAAGTAACGTCGAGTCTGGTCAGAGCTCAGATGGGTGACCAAGTGCTGTGAGATTGGATGCTCGGTTGGTGTAATGGATAACAGCTCAGAATCGGAGAGCCATGATCCAATTCAAGTCCGGTTCGTTATTTAGGGTTGAGGAGCTAAATTCACATCAATAAGGAGTAGAAAAGTGCAATAAAACTGATAAAGCCTTTTTAGCTAATGTGGGATATTCCTTTTCTATTGATAGCCAAAATGTATCAATATATCGCGGTACACTTCAGAGGTTCATTAATGTGCCGTGGGACGGTGGTTGAGAATCACTGGCTTAGTAGGACTTGTATCAGTAAATTATTATTATCCTCCCCCGCCATCATTATTATCCTCTCCTACCCCAAATCATTATTATACTCTCCCCACAAAAACATTATTACCCTCTTCCCCGAAGAAATCATTATTATCCTCTCCCCCACAAAAACAACATTATCCTCTCCCCCACCAAATGCTATTATTATCCTCTCCCCAACAAAAACATTATTACCCTCTTCCCCCAAGAAACCATTATTATCCTCTCCCCCACAAAAAAACAACATTATCCTCTCCCCCACCAAATGCTATTATTATCCTCTCCCCAACAAAAACATTATTACCCTCTTCCCCCAAGAAATCATTATTATCCTCTCCCCCACAAAAAAAACAACATTATCCTCTCCCCCACCAAATGCTATTATTATCCTCTCCCCAACTAAAACATTATTACCCTCTTCCCCCAAGAAATCATTATTATCCTCTCCCCCACAAAAAAACAACATTATCCTCTCCCCCACCAAATGCTATTATTATCCTCTCCCCAACAAAAACATTATTACCCTCTTCCCCCAAGAAATCATTATTATCCTCTCCCCCACAAAAAAACATTATCCTCTCCCCCACCAAATACCATTATTATCCTCTCCCCAACAAAAACATTATTATCCTCTCCCCGCAAAATATCATTATTTATACTCTCCCCCAAAATCGTTATTATCTTTTCCCGCAAAAATCATTATCATCTCCCTCAAAAACATTATTATCCTCTCCCCGAAGAAATCATTATTATCCTCTCCCCGACAAAGACATCCCGAAGAGAAAAAAAAAAATTGAGGAACACTGACTTAAACAAGCAAAGATGTTCCTTTTCAAAGACGAGTAAATAGGAACTTAGATGTCCGTAACATATATATCTGTGAAAACTACCTGTGAGCATTAATGACAATCTGACGCCAGAGAGAGAGAGAGAGAGAGAGAGAGAGAGAGAGAGAGAGAGAGAGAGAGAGAGAGAGAAAACAGGTTGAATGAATGTATCACTACGTCTCCTTCTTTTATGTGCCGTAGGAGGATTACGTCACAATTCAATACTATTTTCTCTCTATTTTTTTCTAACGTGATTTTCCTGTTTTTAATATATTCGCTAACCCTTGCTCCTTCAGATTTTAGTGTTGCACATTCAGTCCTATGTTAAAACATTTCCTAGATATTTATCCTCTCCCCACCAAACATCATTATTATCCCGACCCACAAAAATTCTTACAATCTAAAACCATTTTGTGATTTTAAATAAGCTGCAGAAGATTGATAAATCGTAAAATATCAATCAAGAAACCAATTGTTATTTGAATTAAAACTTAAAATATTTTTTACCATAATGTGTATGTGTTTTCTAACTCTTTTCTTCCTCGGCAAATATTTGCATATTTGTTTGTATTATTGACTGATTTCCTAAAATTGTTCATCGGATAAAAATAAATGGAAAAAGAATGAACAGATTTATCTGATAATTAAATAGAATTAAATTAATTACAATATTACACATCATAAAATTTTAATGGTAATAATTTGTTAATTGCAAAATTTATAGTATTAATAATTATAAAAATAAAAATCATAACTAATCGTAATAAATTTTAAAATTCCTAAATAAAAGTGTAAATATTTATGAATTACACCTTTGTGCAAATTAATTGAAACAACTGCTTTAGTTCACCATACGGTCAATTTTAGACCCCCTGGAGTGACAGGGGGTAATCGATTTCTATTTTTTCCTCAGATTAAGTCATTTGCAGGGGTGCGCAGTAATATGAATCTATTTTCGGGATGTATGATGAAATTTGTTTGGTCTTGAAATATATTGCGTCATCCGTAATTGAATTAGATTTTCATCACACCCATACACTATTGTCTTGACTGTCGATTAGTTGTCCTACGGCCATTGTCTGCGATGGACGTTACTCCAAGGAAACATACGAAAATTGTAACGCTGCGCGAACACACTGGTAAGCCTTACCAATGAGCAAATCAAAGTACTATAGACTGGCCCGGAAACTCTCCTAATTTAAATCTAATCAAGAATCTATGGTCAATCTGCAAGGAATTGACGTACGAAATACTGACAAGTGCACTGGGTCATGTTTCAGTGAAAAATACGAAAAAAAGTAAATAATAATGTAATTATTCGTTTTGTTTCAATTAATTTATGCAAGGGTGTACTTAAACTAGGGTTTACTTAAACCAGGGTGTACTTAAACCAGGGTGTACTTAAACCAGGGTGTACTTAAGGTTGTACTTAAACGACCAGGCGCACTAATGCGTCCTGAAAAAATAATTTATTAATTGAAAACTAGACGATTAATTTATTAATTATTTTTATATTTAAAAAAAATCTTTATTTTAAAAAGCAGCAGACACCAAGCAATGTAATGTCTTAAAATAAATGCTTATTTCCGGAAACTTCTCTATTATCTTCTTTCAAATTTAAGGACTTAAGTTTAAAGTGCACCCCAGAGTTTTACTTATTCTATAAGTGCATCCCGAAGAGAAAAAAAAAAATGAGGAACACTGACTTAAACAAGCAAAGATGTTCCTTTTCAAAGACGAGTAAATAGGAACTTAGATGTCCGTAACATATATATCTGTGAAAACTACCTGTGAGCATTAATGACAATCTGACGCCATAGAGAGAGAGAGAGAGAGAGAGAGAGAGAGAGAGAGAGAGAGAGAGAGAGAGAGAGAGAGAGAGAGAGAAAACAGGTTGAATGAATGTATCACTACATCTCCTTCTTTTATGTGCCGTAGGAGGATTACGTCACAATTCAATACTATTTTCCCTCTATTTTTTTCTAACGTGATTTTCCTGTTTTTTAACATATTCGCACCTTGCACCTTCAGATTTCAGTGTTGCACATTCAGTCCTATGTTAAAACATTTCCTAGATATTTATTTATTTATATTTTTTTGATTCTGGTATGTATAATTTATAATTTGCAGTTTGCGCTGTTGCATTTACTAACAACGATGCATTATGTCTTCTTGCAATTAATGTTTAGTCCTTTCTTCTCGCTTTCCTTCACTGCCTTCTGTAGGAGTTTATATAGTTTCCTTTCCATGTCTGCTGTCAACACTGTGACATCATTATATCGTTCGTTGTTAAGATTGTGTCCGCCAGTAATGCATCCTGGCAAGACTTCCTATTCTCTCAGAATCGCTTCTTTGTATATGTCCGGTGAGACGACACATCCTTGTCTTTATTTTTGTGTATTTCCTGAATTCATTTTCTATCCGTATTCAGGTGGTGTGCTACCAATATAGGTTCTGGATTATTCTAATATTCCTCCCAATAATGTCAAGGTTACCAAGCTACTGAAACAATACTAATCGTAAAAATTTAATGTTATTAATTATAAACAATTACCAATCGTAAAAAACATAACTAGTAAATTTTAAAATGCCTAAATAAAAGCGTGGATATTTAAGAATTTGACAAACAAACGATGAGTAAATACGAACTTAGATGTCCGTAACAAATATATATATATATATATATATATATGTAATCGTTAATAACCACCTGACGCCACAGTGAGAGAAAAACTTGAAGACATTCTTATATCACGGATGAAACAGTTTCATTTTTGGTCATTGATGAAGCTTTATTTTAAACATACTTAGACATATTCAATATATACATATATATATATATATATATATATATATATATATATATATATATATATATATATTAGACGGCCCCCAAGATTTCCGTCTTCGGGTCCGTCGATAGGTGAGCTAGCACGAAGCCACAAGTCATCGTGGCCTAGTTCTTGAGCTTGCTGGGCTTGTTCAAATTGCTGATCACGCTCTCTCTCAAAAACTGTAACTAAAGTCTGCTCAGTACAATTGCTGTATAAACCACAAGTTGGCTCTGTGAGTGCTGAACAAGCACAAATGTGCCTGAGCGGGCGTCTGCAATAGGGAGTGACTAGCCGCCATAGTAGACGGGTATCCTCGAATTCGAGTGGCCAGCTATTATATATTAGCGGTCTTATATCTTTACATTTCCGCGTATACGGCGATCTTCAAATAAGACGAGGTGAAAAAGGATAACAAACCGTTCGTGAATTTATTCTTTACTTGTAGAGTATAAGTCAACTGGTGAATATAGTGAGATGTGTTAGAGAAACTTCTTGAAACAGATTCTTTTGGTTGTGAGTAATTTGAGGGGTTTTAGATATATATCTATATCAATGTTGTTTTGTTAATATCAATAACTTGATAGGAAATAGTTTTATAATATCCTAAAAGTTTTAAATGCATCTACCGTAAACGGATTTTTATTTGAAAAATAAAGATTGTATGTAATCGTAAATTGTGTTTAATATTATATTAATGCCAAAATGATGATGTATTTTTAATGAGAAATGAATATTATGTTACCCTAAATGTTATTATTGTCGTAATTAACAGTACCATGGTGATTATTGAAAGTTTAGCAAAAGATTAAAGTTGCTGTGAACGCAATCATTTACATTTTCTCAGTTGATTTCATTGATATGGAATTATTCTTCAAATAAGCAATTTATTATAAAGTTATGCCATTAATATATAAGGTAAAAATGGTTTTATTTTTTTTATTATCAGTTTATTTGATAATATGAATTGGTTACCTCACCGAGGCCTAGATTAGCCTACCGACAAATATCGCTCAGAATTTAAGGTTTCTTTTATAGAATTGTAGTATAACACGACCGTCAATTTTTAAGGGTGATTTTTGCGATTTAAATGTCGTTTTATACGCGGAAATATACGCTAGATGTTTTATGTAATATTTCTTTTCCCTAATTCATTCTGTTTTTTTTTTTTTGTCTTTCAGATGCGTTCGTAAGTCCGAGAAGTGCTGATAGCAATGGCCGGCATTGAACGTATTCGTCTTCACTCAACTAAATTGTACTCTGCAGTCAGTATTGGACGCCCACCACAACATTGGAAGATGGCTTCGCCGTAAAATATCAACTTTCATACAATCAACAGTGACGTCTGCTGCGGAAGAGAAACAGACAAAACGGATTAACGTTCCTGAACGACTTACCTCCCTTGGTTGTTTGCTTCTACACACACACACTGGCTTTTTTTTTTATTGTATGAGAGAAACTTTAAGCATATACGATCAAAAGTAAATTTAACAAAGAAACGTTCAATATATCAATAAAACTTGTGATCTATATGACAAGTATGTATCTTAATAAAAACTTCACCGATGATTTAACTGATCAAATAGCATCTGAACTTGAATTCAACCTAACGTCCACAACAGACCTGAATGAAAATGAAGTGTTTTTTGAATGCAATTCTGCGCTAAAATCCCTGAGAATCGGACTCACTGCTTTCACCGTTCTTTGCATCTTTATTGGTAGCATTGCCGGTAACCTTTTTGTTTGTCTCGTCTTCTTCAAGAGACCATCTTTATTGACTATTTCAAACCGGTTCATATTAAATTTGACCTTCTGCAACATTCTGAACACCCTTTTTGTGATGCCCTTCGTCTTCGTAACAACGGTGACTGGAGACTGGATCTTCAAAGAGATCTGGTGCCAGTCAACTGGTTTTCTTATGAACGTCATCTTTGCAGCAAGCACACTGACTTTGGTGGTCATTTCAATTGACCGTTACTGCGCGGTCATAACACCGCTACACTATAATATGCGTATAACAATGCAGAGGGCAACTTTAATGATCGTTGGGGTGTGGTTTCTCGCCATAGTGGCGGCATTGCCCCCTTTAATGGGCTGGAATCATTTTGAATACCAACCAGAGAAATATTCTTGTACTGTTCTATGGCGTAGTCCTTATTACACAGATAGAACGTATACCTTATTTTTATCGTTAATATGCTTTGTAATGCCGCTGTTAGTAATGTTGTGGGCGTATGCTGTTATTTTTCGCGCAGCTAGGGACAACAGTGAAAGAACGCGACGCAACAGTGTCGTTCCAAACAACGGTGAAGAACAATCCCAAACTCCGCTTCGTTATGGTAGGCGTCGAAGTAGCACTGCTCCCATTATTCTTAGCCGGAAGTTGAGCACTTCAAGTCGGACTAGCTCTCTACTTTGGCACCGAGACGAATGGAAAGCCGCCATTACCAGCATGCTGGTTGTTTCGACGTTTATCATCTGCTGGCTTCCGTATTTCGTCATTATTGTCATGGAGTCTACTATTCTCCTTCAGTCGGAAGATATCCACCCGTTCATGCAAGGCACAGCGATATTTTTAGCATTGTCCAGCTGTTTATTTAACCCGCTGGTTTATGTGTTTCGCAGCAAGGTGGCGCGACAGGAGCTCATATCGATCTTGCAAGCGAAACGCAATCACGGACTTGTGCGGGGCTCATCGAATGCCAACGAAAATAACGGTTCGTTTCAGAAACGAGGCTCTGACGTCAGTCAAAAAGAACCACCATTGACTCGAGAAATTGACACGGGCCTCCCGCGTCTAACAAGCTTAACAGAGACTACTCTCACTTCTGTGCACTCTGTGAGTTGTCCACCTTCGAACCTATGAAACTGTACCCAGCCATGTACACACATTTATAAAATACACGCATAGACACTAATTTATGAATAATTGCATATTCGTTGTATAATCCGTATTCATGAATACATATACACGCAAACCCCATACGGCTTGCTTGGTGGCTGAGATACTTATGTATATGCCACTGGTGCTAGTGGTCGGTGTTCGAGCCCTGGTAAAAGCCAGGATTGCGAATACTGATTTTCAAGGTAGGGAGGCTTTCTCCAGTTGACGAATGATTGACACAGTGCAATCTTTCTTGTCATACTAAGCTTGGTAAATAATTATACAAAAGGAATAAGGCTGATTCTTTAATCAGTTGCCAACGTTTGTGGCTAATCCGTCAAGCTATTCCTGTTCTTGTAAAATCCCTGGTAAAATCCAAATGGTTATGAATGCACACACACACGCTTAGAAACAAATCCCTTTCCACACAGACATACATGTACATACATAAACAAACATGCACATGTATATATATATAGTCACCCCATAAACACATATCGTCACGTCAAAAGTCCCGTAACCCATTAGGGTCGTAGGGTTATCATTGGGACTTCAGCCATTGCCAAAGTAGTGTGTGTTGGGCAAGATAACCTGACGGAGCCTATCCTTCTTTGATTTTAAATTCAGTATTCTTTCTCCTAGACTGGTTGCCCTATTAAGGCAAGAGGGACCAGTATGCTGTGTTATTTTAACACATGGGGGAAGATGAATTTGTACCGTATTCAAGGGCGACAGCGCCAGCTGAATGAAACAGAACCGACCGGAATTTGAACTTGTTACGCTAGTTTCACTTTCCGTGCCGATAACCGTTTCACGACCCGCGCGCACACGTCTATACACGCAAATGTATATACGCACACATACACACGAATGCATACATACATGTTTGTGGAGATAAAACGGAAAGTGAATGTCTGCACGACAAAAGCAAGATGACGCATTCGATGAAAGAGACTTCATTAAATTATTGAATTCATTTCGAATTGGTTGCGATTGGAAAAAAAGGTTACTTTTTTTATTCATAAATTTCATTCACATATTTCATTCATACTTTTTTCTCCCATTTTCTTTTTGTCAATCACTGATTTTTTTTTTCTTAGTCTTCTCAATGTGTTTGTTTTTTGTTTTTTGTTTTGTTTTTTTTTTTTTTTTCATCGGATGTCAAAATGGTGGCTCATCTGAACAGGAGGAGTCGGCCAATAAGGTTATTTGTTAATACTTCATTTTATTTAAAAAAAAAAAAATAATAATTGAACGAATCGGTCTTCCGAAATAAGGTTTCAGAAGATTATTTTTTCCTAAATTGTCACAATTTTTCTAATTCTTCATATTTTTTTTTTTTAAAAGAATATTTTTTATTTGTATCCCCATGTTTTTGCATGGATACGAAAACTGCTAGAAACATGAAAAGAAATCCTTGAAATATTTTATACAGAAATTTTTTTTCGCTTGACTTGATTCTATTGTAATAGAATCGTTCTTCAAATATTCAGCAAGAAAAACTGACCTTGACCCAATACCTTTAAAATGAAATAAAACCACTGTTATTTAGCGCCATATATATATATATATATATATATATATATATATATAGGCGGGGAATTAAGGGCTTTTTATTTATAATCCGACATTATTTTTCTTATTGTAAACGTTATGTTAAGTAATTTTGTCTAACAGCTTGGGTTTTTGAGAGTTTTTAATAAAGGGGCGTGATAATTACCATGGTTTTCTCCTACATAGGTGAACGCGTGTTCGAACTCTGCCGAATGGTACATCTTTAATAAAGATTATCGAAAAATTCGGGCTGATATACTAAATTTATACCATTTAAAAACAGGGCGTTTATTAAAACACGTGTATCCACTAAATATGACGTGTAGAGTAATAAGAAATAATGTCCGATTACAAATAAAATCCATTAATTTCTTAGTGATTAAATGTGTACAAGCTTAAAACTACTTTCGTGTATTTGTAAAATAATCATACTTAAATAGTGCAACATCTTTTTTCTCTCTATTTATTTGGACTACGGCCATATCTCGTTGAAACACCGGTTCTCGTATGTTCACCAAGTTAAGCAATATCGAGCCTGGTCAGTACCTAGGTGGGTGACCACTTGGGAAAATCAGGTGCTGTAAGCTTGGATGTGTGACAGGTATGGCTCACAGCCATATCATTTTCAAACACCGGCCCTCGGACGATCAAGTTAAGAATAGTTGAGCCTGGTCAGTACCTAAATGGGTGACTGTTTGGGAATCCCAGATACTGCAAGCTTGGACGTACAACTGAGATTCGTACGGAATTTGAATTATTTATTTATTTTTAGACTGTTCGGATTTGGGTCAAAGTCAGAAGCTTCTTGTAAAATTTCTTTACTTGAGTCAAATTAACATTTACTTGTTTGAATTTAAAAGTAAACCATTCGCTTAGTCTTACACCAGGCTAAATATATAGAGCATCCAGTGAATATTAAACTCGTTATAATAATAGTCTACAAAATCTGCTTACTAAATGCTGCTCTACAGTGGGATGTCTCTAAGTCAATCCTTGAAAAAATAAACGTCCAGTACCGACTTATTTGTATTTAAAAAAAAACAACAACCTCTATATATTTCTGAGATGAGGTATTGTAATTATTTACACTATTTGCATTGTTCGAACTGTTGTCCACGTCTTTGTTGCCATATTCACGACGTTTCGTCCGTTGAACGCTCCGGCCTTCTTCAGATGATTGGAATTTTGAACCGAACCCTTATTTCGTCCACCGGGGTAAATTGTTCTAGTTCCACGTGCCATGTCACTTCCTCAAGGACGCATGACCCAGTGGATAAAAGCGTTGGCTGAACCCAGTGACTTGACCCAAACGAGTTGTGAGTTCAATACCCGGCTACAGCAGAGGTGAACAAAAACTTGGAGAGTTGAGTTAAAGGAAAATGACTGATACTGAGATATCTGGAAGAGACATGGCACGTTGAACTAGAATAATCTACCCCCCACCCCCTGTGAACGAAATAAACAGTTCAGTTCGAAATTTCAATCACCTGACGAAGGCCGGAGCGTACAACAGCCGGAACGGCGTGAATATGGCAGTAAAGATGAGGACATCATTCCGTCCAGTATAAATAGTGTAAATAAAACTCTATCAATTCAAAATAATTTATTTGTATTCTGTAAAATGAAAAAAATGTTCTTTTAATGTTTCGTTCGTTTACATTGGTCAAAAAGTTTGTAAAAGAGAATTGTCTGCTTTGATTGTATATTATTTACAATGTGCATTGTGCAATTGTACGCATTCAGCGGCTTTTTTTTTGCTTTTTTTTTTTTTTTTTCTTATTTACTTTTTTTTGTACATCTGTAAGACCCTTCCTTTCGGGCCTTCAGTCGGCTACAAGTCCCTTTCTTATAATTGTTATTAACTGTAGCCTCTCCTCAACCCTGAGTCTCACTGAAAATATGATCGAGTTTCCTTCTTGCCTTTTAATTTCTTTTTCTAAATATTTCCTCCTCCTAACTCTCGCGATATACAAAAGTCGTTGATGTCGTCAAACGCAACATGTGACCCGTACTAGAAATTAAGTCATGACTTGTGATTTTATACAGTCTTGCTTACAACAATATGAAAAAGAAAATAAGTCAAAATTCAGTGTTTTATCAATGTCAGATGATTTTACGCAGACGTACACGCACATCAAAAACAATTACAGTTTTTTTTTTTTTTTTTTTTTTTTTTAAAGAATTCTTAGTATAAACATTATATTTAGTGGGTAAACGTATTTGAGCAAACACACGTTTATTTTTATATTTTATTTTATTTTTTTAGCAAACATGGATAAAATTTAGTGTCAAAAAGACGGTTTTTCCTACGAAAGAATAATTTTACATTTTCAACATTATTAAAAAATTAATATCATCAAAACTAATAGAATGCAATATTTATCATTTACTAATTTATAAAAAAATAAATATGAAAACAAATTTATAAATTTATAAACATTTACTAAATTATTAAAACACGTGAACCAGTTATAAAGAAATCCTTTTATAAATTTGGAATCAGTTGGCAATTAGCCGATGTTTGGCCAACGATTCAAATAAACAATCTATTAGGTTGGTGCAGAAATAATGACGTAATACTGTCGTTTTTTGACGTATTTTTTAACGTCAAAAAACGACATTATTACGTCATTATTTTTGCACCAACCTAATAATAAGCTATAAGGAAATTCTTATTATTCATTATTTTATAAAGTTTGAATCGATTGACAATTTATCCAAATGTCTTACCAAACATTACATTTGCCAAGTTTATTAGTTTTGTTGTCAATTCTCAAATACAAACATAACATCACTTTCATATTTTTAGGTTTTATTACAATTCGAATCATTGCTTTTTAAAACAAAATTCCTGAAGAATCAAAATAGTCGAAAGAAAAGCGGTGTCATGGGAAAAACAGTCCCTATTGACGATTCCCTCTGATTGCTGAAATATTTATCCATGTTTGCCAATATATGTATTTTTTTTTTTATTAGGGTGGTGCAAAAATAATGTCGTTTTCTCACATAGTGACATATGTGAGAAAACGACATTATTTTTGCACCAACCTAATAATTATTTTTAGCCTTAGTATCAACGGGCCTAGAGATCAAAAGTGGCATTAAAGAAAATGCATCTCCCGACAGAAATCGAACCTGTATTACCGTTAACCCATGTTCTTTGGCCGTGAAGCAACAAGAAAATAACAGAGTAAAGAAAAGCTCAATTAGAGAATACGGTTACGATTGCTGCAGGTCGAAACATTTTTATTTCATGAGATTTTTGATTTCCAGATCTGTACATGTTAATTTCATTATTTGAAAAATAAAAAATAAACAAATCACTATAAATATAATGTTTATACATATATATATATATATATATATATATATATATATATATATATATATATATATATATATATATTCAGAAAACGCACATGAAAATGCTGTTTACTTGCCAAACTATACAATAGAAAGGAGAGTTAGACTATTTGGTGTATGTCATATGATACGTCACCTGATAGATCATGTGATGTGTCACGTGATATATATATATATATATATTGAAGTTAATTGTTCAGAAACGATATATACAAAAACTTTATCATAAATGTGAAAACAAAAAAAAAATGAAAATTAGTTTCAAATAAGATTTTCCAAATCTAACGGCCTTCAATAATTTATTGTTTAAGCGGAAACCAAATAAAAGCATGAATATAAAATATTTTCTTACTTAAAAATATTTTCATTGTTGTTATTAATATTTTGTGGGGTGAATCTTGGGGAGAGGATATCTCTCTCTCTCTCTCTCTCTCTCTGTATATATATATATATATATATATATATATATATATATATATATATATATATATTTATATATATTTGGTTAGATTGATGTGAGTTTGTTAGCTCTATCTCTGATATTGAGCGCTTTCTAATAAGTACCGCGCATATAATATATAAATAATTATATATATATATATATATATATATATATATATATATATATATATATATATATATATATATATATATCTCACAGATCCTCTTTCTGCATACATACTGCCTCCATTATCCAATATTACCCAAGTTTAAAAAAAATACTTAATGGAGAATGAACTGACAATTTTAAAGTAACTTAATTTAGACAAATATAAAATAAATAATCAAAAACATGACGTATTAATGTTCACTAATTTCGACTTTGAAATACTTAAGCCTTTCATCTTGACTTTTCTTTCTTTTTTTTTTTTTTTTTTTTGTTAATTAAATCAGTGACTCGTAACTTTTCTTTCCGCCCAAGTGATCACTCACTTGATCCGACTCTCTTCGTCTTTTGTGCATGGCCATGTTGTATTATTTCTAAGTTAGGGCGTCAAATATTGGAATCCGTGCATCTTAATTGTCTGAACATTTGTTTAAATTTCGTAGGGATTATCTTTCTTGGTGATTATTCCTCGGGTGGGAGGACGCTCACGAACACGTTTATTGTAACAGGAAATTCTTTAAGGGGATTTCATCCATCTACCGTTTTGTCTAAAAATGCCAATCTTTCCTTGAATTCTAATTGAATCTAGCAGACAGAATTCCTGCAAAGAAAACTCATGTTACTTTAGCGAATTTTGGAACCATTGTAATGCATACTCAAACATTTAGTTTCCCAACAAAACCGCTTTCTTTTCTTTTCTTTTTAAAGAGTCATTTTTTTTTTTTTCAATCTCCGTCTTTCGATGAATTCTAAAACTACTTTCTGGTCGACTCGTACCTGTAAAGACGTATTATCTTTATCTATCTGTAGCCACATTGTTTTTAATCGACACAGACTAAGTTGTCTAAACAGCACAAACCTTTCATAACTTGTGATATTTACGCTAAATACGTCTACTCTCTTTCTTCTTCTTGTACTTCTATATAGTGAAGTATATAGTGAAGCTACAGCCTCACCACACTAGGTGCTGCTAAGGTTTCAATTCTAAATTCGTTTTACTGGATGGACTCAGCAGTTCTTGAATTTGGTGTTGTCTTTCTCCTAGACTGGCAGACACTCTAGGATAGCAAGCTCGGTCTGCTCTGCTTTAAAAAAAATACATAGCTAGAATGAGAAGAGATAAATTCAAAATTTTCCTAGGGGAAATTGAACACAAAGGCCTTGGCCGGAATTTGAACTCGGCTCGCTGATTCCGTTTTCCGCTCTGATAACCGTCACGCTACAAGCACATCCACAGCAATGACGTCAATTCTTTAACGTATAAATAATTAAATAATCGCAACCATCACGAATATTTCGATAAACTAAATATTTCCTAGTCTTGTCCATGATAAAAATATTATGGCGAGTCATAAGTAATTTCCATTTTGGGGCGGAGAGAGGACGGGCTGCGTGTAGGTGTCAATTGTCATCCTAACTTATACGTGAGAGTTAAAAACAGCAGTGGCAGCGTATACAGCTGATCAAAGTAAAACAAAACGCCGTTCTCCTCCATAAAAATGCATCAAGGATAACACGGGAAAACGTTTGGGAACTCGGTTGGTCTGTTCTACCCAAACTCTCATATTCACCTGGCATTAAACCAACCGATTATTACCTTTTTCCGATCACTGCAAAACGCTTTGATGGAGAAAGCTTTCTCTAATGAAATAACGAATATATCATTCTAACTAACCGTTCCTTAAATACAGGTGATGAAAATGGGTTCCAAAAAATTTAACAATTTTCACCACCCACCAAAAAAAAAAACATTAGATAAATTTTCAAAAAGCTGAGAAGTAATGTTGTGAGTGCGGCAGAATCGATGTGATATTATTCCTTTAGAGTTCTTAAAACGCAGTGAAACACGAAATGCACATTTGTACATCCAGCAGCTGCAACGTGGCCATAAAATTTTTTAACGAAAATAGCTCAAAGGAAAAATATTATTCCTTGAAATGACAGCGCATGACCGCAAAAAGCAAAGAATAACAGAGATTGTAGAATTCGGTTGGTCTGCTTTACCCGACTTCCCCATATTCACATAACTTTGCATCAGTCGATTATTACAATTTTCATTCGCCGCAAAACACTTTGAGGGTGGACTTTCTCTAAGGAAAACCAGATTCAAGATTTCGACGAAAAAATATTCCACGACAAAAACTGCGTAAATTTACTCAAATGATATCGAAAAGCTGCTTGAGAATTGGAAATAAGACATTGGAAATAATGGTGAATATATAACTGAATAAAATCTATTTACTTTATTTTTTTTTGAAGAATAAAGTGAATAAAGAAAAACGAAAAATATTTATGACTTTACCTAATAGAATCTTTTGAGAAAAATGGAACAAGTCGTGTTGTTAAATGATGCTGAACTTTGAAGAAGAAAAGACGACAAAAAAAGGATTCAGACGTTGGCTCATGAGTTGATCACATCAATTATTTATTGTGAAAACTATGAATGAATCAAACTTTTAACGTGACCAACATTGCTTTCTTTGGGTCTACGAACGGAACATTGATGTATCAGTTGTTAGTTGATACTTGATACTGAACAGGAAAAAAGTAGTTCATCATGAACTTAAAAACTCTAAATGATCAGCATATTGATAGGTCAAATTTACAAACTCCACATGTCATCGTTTTATTAGACTGTACAGAAAGCGGGTCTGCGACGTTTAGCAATTGGGATGCATAATTTTTCTTGTGGCAGAGATAAATATATGTCTTATTTTTGTACATGTTATTCTAAATTCCTTAGTAGAAAAAAAAAGGAAAATGATTTTTCGAAGTCATTCATTCTTGATTTCAATAACGAAACATTTTTTCTCTTTTTTCCGGTTGTTGATGTTTACTAAAAATTTACTTTTTCTAGGTCTGAAAACAGTTCACCTCTGTTCGCCTCAGATATAGACGAACTCTGATCCTTACGCACATTTACAATTAAAAAAAAAATATATATGTCAATTTATAGCTGAACTGTCCACTCTTGTGGAAATTAAAAAAAAAAAGCTTTTAGTGTATCGACATGCCTATAAAATCTACAGTGTTGAAATTGAATGAGTTATTCTCTAAGAATTCTAAAATTTATAATTTGCATGCACATAAAGAAATTAAAGACTATTCCATTTACTTAAAGACTGTGGCTATCAGAAAGATTCAAATCTTAATGGAAAGTAGAACATTGCACACAAAAATATCGTTGATTATTTTTCATTTGTTTTTCCACTGAAAATTGAATTCTATGAAAAGAGCGAATTGTTTTCCGCCACCTTTAATTCGTTGTATAAAATTGTTCTAATTTTCAACAATCATTGTAAAAAATATTAATAATAGTAATATTAATAATTTCTTTTCCTTGCATAGAATCTATACTTTTTGAAGCATTTTTCAAAAACATAAGCCTTTTAAAAGAAAACATATTTATATTTTTTAAGAAATTAAATAAAAAATTATATGAATGCTTGCAATCTAAACACCCATTATTTCGGGATATATTTAAAAACTCGCATATATATATATACATATATATATATATAGATAGATAGATAGATAGATAGATAGATAGATAGATAGATAGATAGATAGATAGATAGATAGATTCCGTTGGAGATCACTCTATATGAAATATGAGAATGCAATAGAAATCAAAGGAAATAATACAATAATGATAATAATAATAAATAGGGACTTCATAGATTCTCGATGTCATTAGATGGAATCGAGGCTAAGTCTTAAAACGTTGAAGAAATATATAGGCGCAGTATAAGTTACTGTATAAATTACATCAGGTTATGGATATTCAGACAAATGGCGGCCAAAAATTGGTTGGCGGAACAGTATTATTTTTTTATTTTATGCCTTATTAGATTAAACCTTATCAACCATAATGGCAGAAGAAACACTCCTACTAATATTAATATTTAAAAAAAAAATATGGCGCTGATCTCTAAAGCGATGACCGTCTGAAAAGCCATTTCATAACTTTGCTGTTAAAGCAGCTGGTTTGTTCAAAGAGGTTTCCACTACGACAAAGGAGAAGCAAATCCGAATCTTATCGACAGTTTATCCTTTATTTCTGATCCTGGGCTCATTGCTCAATAAATGGCAAACATATAAGTTTGCGATAAAAGAAACAAAATAAAAATTAAGATAAAAGTGAAGGATTCAATAATCAATATTGCTTTAGTTTGTGAAAAATGTCCGTGATCTGAAATAAATATCATAGATTAATACTAGCAAGTTCTCTATTATTTTAAAAAGATACCATGTTTCTTCAGAATATAGGTGATCATGGCTTTCCACAGTTTCCTTTTATTTAGTATCTGTGGCTTTTTATGAATTCTTGGAAAGGAGAATGGAGTTATTTCATTTTCTTACGGTTTCGAATTCAGTTTCAATTCTCTTTGATTGGTTGCCATTAAAAGGAAGATAAGCCTTAGCTGGGAGAATATATGGATTCATACGTTCCCCAATTAGTTCGAAAGTGAAGGTAAGCTCGAAATTTATATTCAAGTTGTTGATCCCCTTTTACCGTACCAATATCCTTTACTCTACCAGAACATCCAATTTCCCTAACTTAATTGTTAATTAAGAAATTTGAATATTCACCACCACCAAATAAAGATTTACATCCATTTTGCATACGAACTGCAAATAGAATTGCTAAGTTAAAGTAAATATATTAGGTTGGTGCAAAAATAATGACGTAATAATGTCGTTTTTTGACGTATTTTTAACGTCAGAAAACGACATTATTACGTCATTATTTTTGCACCAACCTAATAAAAGATATTAGCCATCTATTCGAAGTATTCATTTGATGAGAGATTTTCTTTCGAAGCTGGTCACAAATTTAACAAATGCAGCAGCTTAAATTTCTCCTTTACGATCTATGGTTCAACTCTATGCACATGTTTTTAAACTTTGTGAACTTTTCAGTCCCTTTTTTTTTTTAACTTTTTTCCAATTATATTTTAGAAGATAAAAGATTGTCTGCAATTGTCAGTTGTTAAATGGTTCAACCGAAGTTTTGACGAAGAATATCAGAAAAATGAAGAAATATCCGAAACAATTCACAATTTTAATGGCATCGCGCCAAATGTACACTGCTTTAATTAAAACTGAAATTATTATTTAAAAAAAGTTCAATCGATTTTCTCTTCCTTAAAAATAATTTGAAATATTTCAGAAGGAATTCTTCATTTTAAAACTTCTGCACAAACTTTTACCATTTTTCTTCCTCCCACATAATAAATGGCAAGGCACCTGATAGCTCTTTAGGTGTAAAGGTTTGCTGTATTTTGACCTCTCTGGTTGAGACTTGAAGGCATCTCGCACAAAACAAACGAAAGGAAAATAAAGACATCTGAATAATAATAATAATAATAATAATAATAATAATAATAATAATAATAATAATAATAATAATGATCAAAGACCACAAAAACAGAAAGTGCTTTCTTAATAACATGGCATTTCCTGCAGACTGCAATGTATTTTTGAAGATCTTCAAAAAAAGATTAAAATACAAGGATCTTGAAATTTAAATCTAATAAATGTGACACATGAAGACATTAATAATTCTAGTTGTAGTTGGAGCCCTCGGTTTGAATGGAAAGTATTCTGATAGACTTAAAGATGCCTTAAAGATATACAAAAAAATGTTTTTACTACAGCTGAAAACCTATGAAGGGCTTCATCTTTGTAAAATATGTGTCATCTTAGGTTGTTTTCTATTATTTTTTTTTTTTTACAAAAATGTTCAGTGAAAATGTCATGATGCCATTTCTGACCTTAGATCTCTGGTTGGCACCCGGATGGAAATAATAATAATAATAATAATAATAATAATAATTAGTGATTTCATAGTTTCTAGATGTGCAAATGAAATAAGCTTTGGAGTAAAGGTCTATAAAAACGAAAATATTTTTGATGCACTTTAATAAAATACATATTCATAAAAATATTGTTAAACAATTTTTTTTTTTTCTGGGCGATTGCCCAACATCCAAATAGAAGCCGTCTTTTCGCAAAACTTTTCCATTTATTATGATTTGATTTTCTTCCAATTTTTCAAATTTTGTGTGTTCCCTCCAATCTAAACATTGTTTTTTTTTCCAGACTTTTAGACGCACACCTATATAACTTATACTTATTAACTGCCAAGAATCTCCTTGACTAAAAAAAAAAATAGCTTTGACATTCAATGATTGAGATTACAGGTTGTGTTAACAAGATGCAAGAGAAGACCAGCGTCTGACATTGACGCCAGATATGGTAACATATAACAAAGTGGATCATCCGATTTTACTAGCTTATTGTCACGTGAGACGCTCATTGTATTTTATATTCATCTTATATATGAATTTTTTATTTTATTTTTTTTTAAATAAACCGCGTAATACATGACCCTTTCAAAAATAGGATTATTTCTCGAAAGGTTTCTTTAACGAATTGCCGATTATTTTCATTTTATGTCCCAAAGAATTGCTTCAATGGTCAGTACAAAACAGATCGATTTTCAAGTTATTTTATGTCTTCTTTCTTTGTTTTTGTCTATTTTAAACTATATTGTGGGATTTAAATCACTGATTCCCAACGTAGGGTCCTGCAACTCCTGCAACTACCCTTGACGAACCTAATAAAAGTATCGTATTTCCTGGTATATAAGAACCTTTAAATAATGTCTAAAATTATCATCTGAGTCTTAAATATGAATTTGAGGCATCTGGCTTTCTAATGTTTAATCCTGGCGCGATAGATTGCTACCTCTTGTACCGAGACTAATTTCCTAACACAGTAATGTTAAATAGAAGAGGTATTTTATACGCCATCAAACACGGTAAAATCAATCTAAACGTATGTAAAACTTCAAAAGTTGAACGAATCTTTATAAATATATTTTATTTTTCTCTTCCATAATATCAGAAAGGAAATAAAGATATAAAACTGAGCGATCTTGTTACCTTGAAAAATCAACATTCGAAATTCTACTTTGATTCGAACACTGAAACTGACACCACTCCACCACAAAGTTAAGCCTTTTATACTCTACTTAACTTCAAGGCTACAGTTGTGGGGGCATCGGAGACGAGAATTGTTGTACAAAAGGAACCTGATCGCTTTTCTGCTGTGGTTACGTTCATCTTTATTATAACAAATTTATGCTGAGAAGCATTTTCCCGTGGTAACACATTAGTAAGCAGAGCCTTAGACTGAGTTGTATCAAATTTAAGTTTTAATTTTCCAACTCACATGCTTCGTTAACTTTTGATGTCAATAGTTATTATTTCTTTGCAAAGCGGACGATTTAACTTTTATCGTCTGTTTCTCGAAGACGCTCTATCATCAATCACATCCTCATTTGCAGTCCAAGACAAAAATGGTGGGGCGCTCAGTAAGAATTAAACACAAGATGAAAGGATCTTGTTCGCCATTGCTGGCATCCGCTTATCAACATTCATGCCAAAAAACTCTTGTTATTTTCATTCTGTTAATTATGTAGGCAGTGAAGGCGTTCAAGGGTAGTGAAATATTAGAAAGCTTTGGCTCAAATAAATAAATAATCCCCCTTGCACTCAGAATTCTTTTGAGTTTGAAAGATCACAGTGCCAAAATTTTAAAACTGCTTTTATTTTGGGGACAGCTTTATTGACCCTTTTCAAAATGAATTTGTTTCTAAAACTTCGAGAAACCTGAAAATAAATTGCCGATTAATATATAAACAAAAACTGAATTGAAATTACTTAAATCTCGTTTCAAAAAAATATACATTGGCGAGAAAGAACGTGTTTTCATTTTAATCAAATGAACGCTTGTATTTTTTTTTTTTTTTAAATAAAACAAAACCAGCGTTAATAACATTTGGTCTCGTCAATGTAGACTTGGTTGAAATAAAATCAATTTTTCTCATAGCGTTGTTTTATCAGCGGAACATAATAAAATGATAATTCTCCAAATTGTCTTTTATATTTATCATTTTATCAACTCACTTTTAACCATTTTATCTAAACAATCTAACCTTTCTATATCACATATAAAATTACATATATTTTGTAAGATTAGGATCAGACTATATATTCGCGGCATATTAACTCATGAATATCTAGTTTTGGTTGTTTCCATGGAAACTGAGTGCAATAATTTAAAAACAAACTGCTAAATATATTATAAGTATGTCTGTGTAAATTGCCATCGAAAGAAAAGGCGTTTGGCCTGCCTCCAATCTTCTTGAATTTCGAATTAACATCGAAATTAAATTTATCTTTTTAAATTTGCATTCAGAGTTCAAAATTGCCTGCCAAACTTTCTGGATATTCATGTCACTGTCTGGTTATTATCGTATCGAAATTCAATCATCTATTTATTAAAAACTGCAGAATAAAATCGAAGAATAACTGTCGAAACACGTTGCTCGGATTTGATTCGCTTACCCCACTATTTGATTCGCTTACCCCACTATTTGATTCGCATACCCCACTATTTGATTCGCTTACCCCACTATTTGATTAGCATACAACACTATTTGATTCGCTTACCCCACTATTTGATTAGCATACAACACTATTTGATTAGCATACCCCACTATTTGATTCGCATACTCCACATCGGTCAATTATTATCATTATATTCGGACAGTTCGTTTGAAATGGGTTAATAAAAATTATCGGTGCTGGAAGAAAAGTTGATCTTTTTTAAAAAAAAAAAAATCGATGTTGAAGAAAAGTTCCAAAGAAATCGTTGGGAAACACTGATTTAAGCTAAATAATGTCCAATTCCAAACTTTACTCAAAAACATTGTTCCATGTTCATCTGATTAATATTTGTATATAATTAAAGAATTCATTCTTGTGTCCGTTGATTATTGTCTGATTGAATCAAAAGAATGCACTTGTCTGATTTTTTTTCTAAGTTGCAAATTTTTATCATCAATATAGAATTATTTTTCTAAACGAGAAAATTAAAAAAAATTATATGAATTTCAAAATGTCGTTGTTTTTCTTTTCTTTCTTCAAACCGTATTATGTATTGCATTTTCTTGAACTGTTTTCTACTTTACATCAGCAAAATGACATCCATGCTTCTAAAATCGAGGTTAAAGAAATCATTTATTAGAATCAAAGATCTTGCAGTTTCATGCCATGTCCCTTTTGTTGAAAATTTTATTCATTTTTTTTTTAATTTGATATATGAAAAATTAATTTCGTATTAAATTATACATGTAAAGATAACAATAACTTGTTACATAGAATCTCAAAATATTCCAATTCAGATTACATATATATATATATATATATATATATATATATATATATATATATATAAAGAGTCCGCCCCAAAATTTGCATACAATTCCGGAAAGGAAAAACTTGTATAGCTATTGTAATACTAAATTTATTCAGACATCATGAGATTAAAGCAAGTTGCCTTTGAATTCTACAATCACAAAAGATGTTGAAAATGGTGTCCTTTAGCTTCCAGATATTTATTAGTCCGGCAAACTGTAGTGGAACCACTGCCCATGCATTTTCAATTTCTTGTCTAAGGCCCGCCAGTATAGTCGGTTTTCTGTGATACACGACATCCATTAGCAATACAGCCATGAGCGTAATGCCATCTGTCGAGAAAATATAACCCTATAATAGTGTTATCATTATTTGATAAAACTACGGAAGATAAGTTTTCGCTTTCCTGAATTGTGTAGACATATATATATATATATATATATATATATATATATATATATATATATATATATATATGTATATATATATACACGCACACACACCTCGTACTCGTATAAACATCTCATTTTTTTATTAAAAAGATTTCTTGAATGCCTAAACAGATAAGCATAACACACACCGTTTAACAAATAAAAATGGGGCGTCTATTTCAAATACGAAGTATCTGCTATAATAACGTTTCAATTAATAAATATATTCGATTAAAAATACATGCTTTAAAACTTTAGAATATCTCAAAGGCCTTTGACAATCTGTCGTACAAAGGTTTACCACACAGGTTCTCCAGTTATGGAATAACTGGAATTCTCTTCTGATCTCTCTTCCGATCTTACACAAACTATCCCCATGGTTGGTTACATTCAGTGCCTCTGAGTCCAAGCTAGTTACTTTCTATCATCGTCGATATGACCCCATCAAGATGAACGGAGTTCCTCACGGCGAAGCACCGTAACTTGACAGACTGTTGAGCCTCAGACTCGTACCTCACCTCAAGTGGAACTCGTACATACGATCCGTTACTAAGAATGCAGATAAAATGGTCGGCTCCCGGCACCGTTCCTGCAAGTACCTTGACTCCTCACGTTATTCTTTAACATTACAAGAGCCAGATCAGACCGAAAATGAAATACTGTTGTCATATGTAGGCAGGAGACGCCAAGACATCATTCTCCAACATTGATAGAGTTCAAAAGCGTCTCCGAGCCCTTGTGAGTGACGAATTATTCTCCGCCCTTCAACGCCTCTCCCACAGGCGGGATGTGGCAAGCCTCTCGCTGTTCTACTGCTATTTTCATGGAAAATGCTCGGATGAACTTCATTGACTGGTCCCACCGAGGAAAACCTTCACGGCAAGAACACGCCATCCCACTTACATAATAGCAAATCACCCACATACCCTCCGTATCTCATCGGCAAGAAGTATGTTCCACTCAAGCAGGTTCTTTCCGAGAACCACTGCCCTACCCAACAGGATGTTTCCCCGATCACTACAATTCAAGGTTACGGTTAATTGTTATCCCCCTCACCTATACACACAAATGGCCTCCTAACGTAACCCTCTACCTCGAGTGGCCCTCGGGTCTTGTAAAGATTGTAAATGTTCTTTGGTTTTTAACCAATCATATATAAATTAAAAACTGCGGCCCCAAAAAACTCTATTATATCTCTATGTGACAAAGGTTTATTATCCGAACTAAACAAAACGTGTAAGGTGGAATACGTAAAAAACAGTTGGGTGTTTATTTCCCTGTTGATGTTTCATTCTAATTTTCAGTTGTTTTCATTCGAAACGTCAACAAGGAAATAAAGTATTTTATTTTCACTTGCATCGCATTCAGATCGTTGGACCTCTGCTGTCTCTAATTTTCATCAACGACCTTCCTGAGGGCATCCGTTCTCAACTCGGTATGTTTACTGATGACACAACTATTTACTCCTGTCTTAAGTCTGATCAGTTCGATAAGGTCAAGTTGGCAACTGAGTTCCCAAAATGACGTACAATCTGTTGTTAACTGAGGCAAGGAACGGCTTGATAATTTTAACCACTCCAAAACGAAACTGCTCTTTATCAATCCTCTCAGTGTGGCTGATGTTAACATCCAGAAGAGTGATACGTGGTGGTCCTTCTCGGGCTAACATTTTTCGGGGACACGAAGTGGAAAGATTACCTTGAATCAATTGCTACATCTGTTGCTAGAAAAGTTAGTTCACTGTGTAGTGCGAGACGATTTTTCTCGCTGAAATCTATCTTACACATTTATAAATCTAGCCCTCGTCCATGCAAATGAATATCACTGTCACATATAGTCTGGTGCTTATATATACTATGTATTTAGAGAATCTTGATAAAATGTTGTATACGTCTGGCCTTCATAAAAATATACTTCTCTTAAAAGAATATGTATAAAACAACCCTAGACGATTAAATATTTATTCAAGGGTAACATTTTTAAAATAGTAAAAATACATCATACTTTTTATAAAACCCAGGTTGTGTGTGTGTGTGTGTGTGTGTGTGTGTGCGCGCGCGTGTGTGTGTATGTTTATATATTGGACCGTATTTCCTACATTTTTCAACCGATTTCAACAAAACTTCACAGGACTGCGTAAAATTACATTGCGGTGGTTCTGACAGCGCCAAACATTGGAAAAATACAATTGTTTTTGCACGAAATCAATTTGAAAACACGATTCTGTCGCCAGAATGAAAGAGAGACAACTCTTATCGAGTTATACTTATTATAAAACCCAGGTTGTGTGTGTGTGTGTCTGTGTGTCTGTGTGTGTGTTCGTTTATATATCGGATCGGATTTCCTATATTTTTCAACCTATTTCAACAAAACTTCACTTTTTTTTTGGCAGGTAGTGTCTTTTGTCTTGCGCACTTTTTTCTTCATTTTTGCATTCAGAATGCTTGAAAAATTCCATTTACAAGACAATTGTTTATAATAAAATTCTATTCAATCGGTAGACTCATAACGATTGAAAACAATGTTTTTGTTTGAGTTTGGGTTTGACCAATTCGTAAAAAAAAAAAAAAAAAAAAAAAAAAAACTAATTAAGACATGCGTGTCCGTCAACCTTAAACAATAATCTTTGTCAATTTTATTTTTCAGTCTTTATGATGGTCGATACTTTATCTATCACTTACTGTTACATCCCCGGGCCACACCAGGCTTTACTCCTAGTTTTTTATAAAAGGTCGTCACAGTTGAATATTTTTTTAAAATTGCTACTCCCAGCTACACTGCATAAAGTATATCTTTTTACGCCACACCGGATAAACCAGAGGTGACCCCATTGGAGGGGCGTCTATGCAAACATTTATTTATTCCTAAAAGGAGAAATGGCAAGGAAGATAGCAGCGGTCAAGCGGTTAGTAGCATAGAAATTGGTATCGGTAGGCGGAGTCAAATTCCTATTGAATGCCCTTAAGGCAGATATTATAATACCATGACTAGTGTCAAAGGTTGACTAGCGATCTAATTTATATTTCTAAAGAAAGAAAAATACTTTTCATGTTAAAACAATGCGATACCATGAATTTGTGCCACTTATAGTGTGAGAGGTGAAATTGTAAGTTTGTGTGGGATTGGTCATTAGGTACAGTCTTAGGTTTGGTTAACTTAAGTGTTGCTTTCATTTTACAAAAGAATTGTTCGTTGGAATGAGTGACACAAAACAATTTTTTACAAGTCAGGTTTCATTTGTTCGGGAATATGACACACTTTTCGATAGAGATGACGATGACAGCCGTGATAATCAGCTCAAATGACGATGAGATCCCGGGAAAATGGAATATGTGGATATAAGCGATGCAAGGTCACAATTTTGATTGGCCCGCCAGTGAGAGAAGGAATGTGGTGGAGCTTCTCGTTTCTCGCTTCTCGACACAGGGCCATCAATCATATTGAGTTCTTGGGGGCTTTCCTTCCTCCTCTTCGATGCGTATGACACAAGACCATGGGTTAAGCATTATTGTTGGCTAGCCAATACATTCGTCAAGCATTATTATTGGCTGGCCAATCAGAGCAGTGCAGTTGGGGGTTTGCACCCCCCCCCCCATAAAAGCAGTTATCTAAAAAGTTAAAGTAAGATCTAACTGGTCTCGCCGTAAGAAGACTAACACTTTCCCTGTCGGATGACTATGTTGCCCCAATCAGCTAAAATCCTGTTTTCTATGCTGCCTTTTGAATTCTTTCGGTCAACTGCCTTCATTTAAATATTTGAACGACTCTGGACTGTTTAGCTATAACTGCAATCGCAAATCAACATCTTCCTCTTAGCTTAAGAATTCCGTATACGGGGAAACGTCTTCAAATCTCTTGTTTGTGTATTCATGATCTTATTCAACCATCAAACCATAAATAAAAGTTATTTTGACACTTATTAGTGAGTGTTGTTAAAGTTAATTAAGTTTACCGACGACATCAGTGACATCACAAGCATAGCCAGGACAGAGAAGATTTAAGCCTGATCTTCGATAGTTCTACATCAATATACTTATATCAGGTCATCCCATAAGTTCTGTCCGAATTTTGAATAAAGAAAACATGTGACCAAATGTTACATTTAATTACAGATTCAATCAACAATGTATTTTCCCTGATTATCTATGACTTCCTTCCATCTATTAACAAGCTTACTAATTCCATTACTGTAAAATTCTTTTGGCTTTGATTCTGAACACCTCTGAATTTTGCAAACCATCTTCTGCAAGTTCTTTCATTCACACATTCCTCTCCATAAACTGGGTGAATGTTTCTAGCCGCTTCGGCTACTGAGTTTCCTTTCTTGAACTCATAAAGCATTATGTGCCTCAAATGATTCTTGGGTACTTCCATGTTAGCAGGGTTTTAATCAAACAAAATTTAATTTTATTGTTCTCTCAAATAAAATTTGATCAGATTAAATGCATCTAAACATTAGACATTATAAAATACTCTTTAAATTTCGTTCATTTTAACAAAAAGTTAAAATTCGGACAAAACTTATATGGGATGACCTGATAGATACTGAAACACAAAAATACAACATGGCGTCTCAGGATTGGTGCAGAGTGGGGTCGCTGGAGACAGACCAACGGATACAGACCAAAGTAAGGGTGTGTCATTTAGCGAAGCGCGCTGCAACTGCAAAATAACTATGAATAAATTATGCAACTGACATTTTACAAAGTTATTGATTCACGTATAGTAATTATTTAAAGTACAGTAATGACATAGTAATTGTGAGTTCAATCCTTTGACCAGGTAGTATAGACTTAGATTCAATGGAAACATGACGAGCAATAACTGAGTACATTATTTACATTATTCGGACTATTGTCCTCATCTTTGTCACCATATTTATCACTACGTTTCGGCCATTGTACGCTCCGGCCTACTCCAGGTGATTGGAATGTCGAACCGAACCCTTTATTTCGCTCACTGGGGTAGACTGTTCAGCAGTCGGCAAGACACAGTGTCTTGTGAAGTCGGTGTCGTGCACATTTTGTTCCTCAATTTGCTGTGGTTTGCGAGGCAGGGTTATTTTTTATTACCTCCCGTCTCTTTCTCCTCTCTCTCCCTATTATCCCCGTAATTGTTGGGAGAGCAGTCGGTTAGGTGTCTCCCCCCGCCAATCTCAACAGCTTTGCTTACTTTACAACACAATCGTAGCGGAAAGTTCATCAGAAAAATTATAACAATTTATGAAAAAATGCCTACGTTATGATAGTGGGAAAGTAACTGAAGCCGAGATGCCGGGTCGGGACTAATAATATTGGAGATTCTTCTTTGGATTTTATCAAGAATCTCTAAATATATAGCAGGAGCACTAAACTAGATGTGGCAGCAATATTCAATGTATGGATGAATTATAGATTTAAATAGTAGAGTTGTAGACTTAAAGGATGACCTTTATATCTGAATTGCCAGCACCATTTCTCTTGTACTGTTATGTTACCCTTATAGATTTATTTATTTATTTATTTCTGGTGTTGACCGTTGGAAACCGAGTTGCTGATAAGAGGCTAGCAATATGTAAATATATAAATTAAAAATGATTCCAACTCAGGCAGCTGTCTTCATGGGAATACACTGAATTTTGCATTATTAACAAGACTGTTTTTGTTCTGGATGATAATCATCGTTAACCCACTGACTGCCAACCACGATATTACTCGGAGAAGGCAGTTTTTATTATGACGCCGGCTACGACTGGCATTTTCAGATGCGGACGGCAAACGGCCACATCATGTTGAAACACGGTGTCACATTTTCCGTCCTCTGTTAAAAATAACTACCGACTTATCTCTACTGAACTGCAACTCTTTCGGAGTTGACTGTCATTCAGTTTCTAGTGACAATGGCTGTGGCAGAAGTATGCACTCCCTGAGTGCTTTCCCATTGAAAAGGATATTAGAGACATTAAGTGAATTACTTAGGCATCAACAAAATGTCGTTAAAAAAACTTAATTCTGATCTCCATTTTCTGGTGTCTATTTAATATATCCTGTACGATCACTGAAGTTAAGCAACTTCGAGCCTGGCCAGCACCTAAATAGGTGACCGCTTGAAAATATCAGGTGTTGTAGGCTTGGACGTGCGGGTGCTGTAATGGATAATGGCTAGGAATTATTAATCGTTGAGCCGAAATTCAATGTGGGTTGGGTTCTTTATATTCATTTATATGCAAATAACCTTGTGAAAGACATAAATCCACCTCTTTCTTCTCCCCATCAACGGCTTAATCAGTAAGATATGTATCACTAAAACTATTATTATCTCAATATCTGTCTATATCTCTGAAGTGAGGTTTTATGAGTACTTGCATTATTTACATTATTCGGACTGTTATCATCATCTCCATTGCCATATTCACAACGAGTTTATTCGTAGTGATACATTTAATGCGAAAACAATGTTAAGATTTCAGCTGAATCTATAAATCAATTCATAAAACTTCTTTTATTGCCTAAGTTGGCTATGATAGAGTTGGCGTTCCAAGCTGGCTATCAACGTGTTAACCTCCGTCGTTTTGGTTATAATCATTTCACCCCTCAAGCAATAATGCAACGAGGATCTGTCTGACTTGCCACAAAGACAGGAGTAATTAGTTGTGTCGTCAGCATAAATTCCTAGGTGAAGAATTTGTCCAACTATTTGTGGAAAGAAAATACCCTATGGTGAGGTTAAGATCGAATCATCTATCATTTTTTTTGATGAATCTTATATTCTTCATTTAATGATTGAATAAGGTCATGGCGAGTTCTACGACAATAAAATATCCGAAGGAAAATCCCTTATTGCATCGTTAAATATTTGAGCTTAACAACTTTAACAAAATATTGCAATTACATTTACATTCCACCAACGCCGTTCGGATTTTGAATTAGCACCAGTCAAGATGTACGTATGTACCCCCGGTGAGACACCGCGCCTTGAGAGAATATTGGACCCCAAGCTCACATCCGATCTCAAGTGGAACTTATACATACGATCCATCGCTAAAGATGCAGGTGAAATGATCGGCTCCCTGTACCCCTCCAGCAAGTACCTGACCCTTCCTGCTATCTTTCTTTTTATATGCCATCTCCTTTCAGAACGTAGGCGATAATGGTTCTCCACCTCCTCTATCCTTTGCAGCTCTCAACAAGTTCCTTCCCTCTGCTTCCTCCTCCAGACCCCGTTCTGTCATCCACTTGCTTAAGTCCGCCAGGTATGTCACACGTTGTTTTCCCTTGTCTCTCTTTCCCTCTATTCAACCCGTGAGTATCAGATTCTCCAGGCTTTCCTTCCTTATTATGGGTCCCAGAAACTTCAGCTGCCTCTTCCTGATACTAAGTATAGGCCTCCTTCTCGTTTGCAACGTCTCTAAGACCTCATCGTTGCTCACACGGTCGGTCCATGATGTCCTTAGCTTCCTTCTGTAGAACCACATCTCTGTCGCCTCGAGTCTCTTCTTCATCTTTGAGGAAATCGTCCAACATTCGCTGCCGTAAAAAAAAAAAAACCGATGTCACATAAGAATTCAGTATTCTTTACTTCGTTACCAAAGAAATCCTCCTGTCTCGCAATACTCTGCCCAGCTTTTGGAATGCGTCCTTAGCCATTCCAATACATCTACAGATCTCAGTGTTGCATTTACCGTCCTCTGTCAAGACGCTTCCCAGTTATTTAAACTTCCGCATCTGCTTGATTCTAGTGTTCCCAACCTGAAAATTGCATTTCGAGTTCATCCTTTTACTGGTGTCCATGCATTGTCTTCTTGTAGTTTAGGCTTAGTCCTTTCTTCTCACTCTCCGTCGCTACATTCTGTAGGAGATTTTGTACTTTCATTGCCGTATCTGCTGACAGTACAGTGTCATCTGCGTATCCTATGTTGTTAGGATTATGGCAGCCAATGTTAAATCCCGGTAGAGTTTCCAATTCTCTCGGAATTGCCTTGCTGTATAGGTTGAACAGGTGAGAAGACGCATCCTTGCCTTACGCCCCTTTCTATTTTTGTATATTCACTGAACACGTTCCCTATGCGCATGCATGCTGTTTGCTGACAGTATAGGTACTGTATATACTAATTATTGGTTATGTTTATACTTGAGTTTATTAGTAAACACTGGTCGTCAATATTGTGTCTGTAGTTAAACATTATTGGTGTTAATAGTTGAATCCATAGTTCATCGATATATATTGGTTCCATTTAAAGATGAGTCGATGAGTAAACATTAGTCATGTTCATCCTTGAGTCTTTATATAAATTTTATGGCTTCAACTAAATATATTTTGAACGCAATGAAATGCCTTCAATTTCACATAAGATGTACTGTTGCTATAAAATGCATTGTTGGTAAATTTACTATAAAATATTGGTTGGTTGGTTTTGTTTAACGGCATATCAACATCTGTATGGGTTATTGAATGCCGAAATGTAAATAATTTGAACAATTTTATGGCTTTAACTAAATATATATTGAACACAATAGTATGCCTGTCTATATTTCTGAGATGAGGTATTGTAATTATTAACATTGTTCGGACTGTTGTCCTCATCTTCGTTGCCATATTCACGACGTTTCGGGTGATTGTATTTTTGAACTAGAACAATCTACCCCGGTGGAGGAAATAAAGTGATCAGTTCAAAATTCCAAATATCTGAGGAAGGCCGAAGCATACAAAGGCCGAAACGCCGTGAATATAGCAACAATGGTGAGGACAATAGTCCGAATAATATAAATAGTTTAAATAATTACAATAAAATCTCAGAAATGTAATTTAAATGCAGCAGCATTTAACCTAGCTCCTGGGGTCCGAACAATGTAAATAGTTTAAATAATTTCAAGAGTATGTCTTCAACTAAAATTTATTGCTGGTCAAATTTGCATTGCTTTTTTAACATAAGAATGTATTGCTAATATTTTTACTTTAAAAATGTATTTTTATAAATTCATGGTGTTTTGTTTGGCGTTTTACAATTTGCACATAGCTGAGACCCTAACAGCAGCGACCACACCGTGTCAGTTTGGACCTAGGAACAACAGCATTTAAGTGGTAGTTCCACGCCGCTCAAGACCTCCAGCCTCCCGACCAGACGCCTTGCTGCCGAATGTAGTTTATCCTCAAACTCAGGACTTTAGTTGAACCGAAGTAAATATTGGTCATGGTTATACTTGTATCTGCAAGCATCCAGATGATGGTCGTGGTGGTGGGGAGGTAACCAGAACAGATGTTGGAATTGAATTATAAATATTTTATATTTAAAATGATTGTGGCTCTCCTGTTTTTTTAGAAAATCCGTTTTCATTTTTCGAAATTTTAATTAGAAAATAATTATTAAGTTCTAAATCTTTTAAAATTCTGTATTAATTTTAGATAAAATAATTAACAAATGAAAACAACATTTACTAATTATAAAAGGAAAAGCTTAATACAAATCATAAAACACCAATATTTGCAAAAGAACTTTGAATTGTTTTATGTGTATAAACGTGCCGATTTTTTTTTTATAAGTACAGACGACCATACACGACATTTTCAGAAAATAAGAGCGGAACTATAGTAAATTTAAAGCCAAAATTTCTGAAATTTATCAAAACATTAGTTTACGGAGAATATTTTTTTAAGATACTTAAACATTATATAAAAAGGCACTCACATCATTTTCTTCAATTATGCTTTACAGATAAATCTCTGTAGAACAACATTAGACCTGTTATCAGGACATCAACGTGTCAAAACAGCTACTGTCGGGTTAAAAATGCTTTTCTGCGATATTTGAAACTTAAGTAATATTTGTTTCAAATCAGATTGATTATACTTTAAATATATTCCTCAAATAAAGTTGCAGAAAAAATATATTTTTTGGAAAATGTTTTAATAAAGAGAATTACATTGCAACGAACGATTGACTGATCATTTAATTTAGCAACAAAAAACTCCTTACAGTCAATTTAAGTGAGTTTTAGAAATAATTATTTTGCTTCTTAGAAAGATTTTTCTTTTTTAAAAATTTATTTTAAACCTTAAGTATTGCGTTTTTTTTTTTTTTTTTTTTTTTTTTTGACAGTCCCTATATGAAATTGCATATAAAAAAAATTGTACAGCTGCCAGTATACGTGTTAACTTCTATACACGAGTAATTGCTTCTGCCAACCAACTTAGACGATCACCGACGTTTGCTTGAACAATATGCGCCGAATTCGATGACTTTCAATGGCTGAAAGATAGGCCATTTAGTTTTGGAGCAGAATCAATATTTTTCGGTTGATATATTGCTCATAACTACTTCTATGCCATGTTCCTTCAGGACGTGGCCGATCATGGCTCTCTACAACTTCCTGTGCTTTGTAGATCTTAGTCTGCATTTTTGCTATCTCACCTAATTCCTGTTCTTCCAACCTTTTACACAAGCTCGTTAGGTAGATTATTGGATGCTTTTCTCTGTCGCCATTGTCTTCACCAGGTCCTGTGAGTGTTAAATTTTCCAAGCCCTCTTTCTTCAATATGTGCCCTGAAATTTCAAATGTTCCCTTCTGATTATAAGTGTCCTTTTTGTTTCCATTAGATAGGTTTACATTTTGAACATGAGCAGATGTTTATCCTTTGTTTCCTGTTTAGGATTGGGTTTCCGGTTCCCTCAAAAATATTTTCCTTCTCTTCCAGTTCCGGTGGAGGACCCTTGTGTCTTGGTGGCTTTATCACCTTGCTTGGAGTGGTTCCTCTTACTCTGTAACTCTCTACCTCGAGTGGCTCTTGAGCTTTGTACAGGGTAAACATCACTGTGAAAAAATATTCTCAACATCCTTCTGTAAAACAACATTTCTGGTGCCTCAAGTCTCTTCTTCATCTGTCCAGTATTCACTGAGATGTCGGGGGACATATTTACATAACACTCCAATACTGTTTTCTTTCCTTTTTTTTTTTTTTTCTAGCGAAATTTTCCTGTTTCATAATACTTTGCACAGCTTTAAGAAGGTAACATTCGCTATACTAATTTACTTTCGATTTCGGTGTCGCATTTACCGTCCTCTGATAAAACATTATGCACTTACCTCGACTGAACTGCAACTGTTTCGGAGCTGACTGTCATTCAGTTTCTAGTAACAATGGCTGTGGCAGAAGTATGCACTCCCTGAGTGCTTTCCCATTGAAAAGGATATTAGAGACATTGAAGCGAATTACTTAGGCATCAACAAAAATGTCGTCAAAAAACTTAATTCTGATCTCCATTTTCTGGTGTCTATCTAATATATCCTGTACGATCACTGAAGTTAAGCAACGTCGAGCCGGGTCAGTACCTAGTTGGGCAACCGCTTGGGAATATCAGGTGCTATAAGCTTGGATGTGCGGGTGGTGTAATGGATAACGGCTCGGAATAGGAAATCGGAGATCCGTGTTCCAATTCCAGTCGGGTTCGTTATATGCACTTATGGGCAAATACTCTTTGGAAAGGTATGAATCCACCTCTTCTCCCCCTCCTGTTATGGGTTAATTAGTAACACTTGTATCGTTAAATCATTATTATCTCAAAAAAAGAAACAATTCTTAGAGTTTAAGAAATAATTCCTGGCTTTAAATAACCTGCAAAAATTGATAAGTTCCATTAATCGAATCAACCGACTATTTAATATTTCTTGTATATGAAACTAAACAAAAAAGTAAAATATAATACAACATATTTTGAATCAAGGATTTATTTGCCTGCAGATCCAAGTTTCAAAGTTTCTTTAATAGTATTTCTAGATTAAATATATGCAAAGATTTCTACCAAGTCCCTAGAAAATACAAATATATATAATAATAATAATGGACTCTCTCGTCGATTTCGACGTATGACAATCTGACAACTTAATTGATTCAGTTATGTAATTTTGTGCGATAATCTTAAGTGGCACTTAAGACCCGCTAGTGATTTACAAAGAAGGCCACATATGAAGCAAGAGAGAGGATTGTGAGATGAGATCACTTAGATTAGCTGACCTTTTAGATCTTGCTCTAGTTTCAAGCAGCTCAGTTCCTTGGAACCGACAATCCGACACCAGCATATGAGATTGGCATTTCTAGGCCGAAGACAACCGATTTATCCAAACTTTGCTTCTTTTTATCAAAAAACTAATATATGAGGTAATCTACATGCCAACACAGCGCCATCTATCGTAAACCTTCTTTAAACTTAATAACTCAAAGGATTTGCGGACATATGTGAACCCAGCCCAAAGTTTGTAAAAGTACTTTTGATACACCCTATATATATATATATATATATATATATATATATATATATATAGGAACGGGGGAGAACAATGTCGTTCGCTTGAGAGATTGTTTGTGACCTTGACGCGTCACCATATAGCAAAGGTTAGCAAGCGAATTTCGCAGACCATTTATAATGTGGCTAATTATTCGATCCTAACCTAGTTCTGTAGACATACTTTTTTGTGTTAGGCTTCTTCTTTTTATTTGTGCCGTGTCCTTTAAGAACGTAGGCGTTCATGACTCTCCACAATTTCCTATCCTTTGTAACTATTAGTAAATTTTGACTTTTTGTAATCTCTCCTAGCCCCTGACTGCAATCCATTTACACAAGCTCGTACTACTTCTTCTATGCGCTGTGTCTATTCAGGATGTGGGCGATCATGGTTCTCCACAATTTCCCTTCATTTTTAACTCTTAATATAGTCTTTTTTTATCTCTTTAAGCCCTAAAATATCAAACATATATATATATATATATATATAGATATAGATATAGATAGATAGATAGATAGATAGATAGATAGATAATATTAGTGGTAAATATACACATACATATGCAAAATATATAAATATATATACATACATGCATACATATATATTTTTTTGAATAAAAAAAAATTCCAAGAGGATAGAATCCAGGTAGAACCCAATGTCCTGGACAGAGTAAGGATATAATAAAAAGACTATATATATATATATATATATATATATATATATATATATATATATATATGGGTGTTTCGTTTCGACTCAAAATAAGATTACTCCGCATAGACTAAATATAACGTTTATATTAATAATAGATATGTGTTGGTGTGTATTGAAGGTTTTCTATATTTGTCCGGTATGTGTACTCAACAGCTGAGATTGTTTATGTTAGGTTTGCTGGGTAAATTCTACATACGTGTATAACATAATGTCGATGATTTAGGGTAAGTCATTGTGCCATTTCCGTTGACATGAAGTGACAAGATAGTATGCAATCAATTGCTGTTTCTGCTGCCAGGAAAGTTGATTCACTGTAACCTGTTTGACAATTTTTATCGCCAGAATTTATCTAACACATTTATAAATTTAGCATTCGTCCATGCATTGAAAATTGCTGTCATGTCTAATCTGGTGCTTTTGCTTTAGAGATTCTGGATCAAAATCTGCAATGCTATCTGTCCCATCCCGGCATAGCAGCTTAAGTCACTCTCCCACCACCGTAACCTAACTTCACGTAACATTTTTATAAATATCTTCATGGCAATTGCTTTGATGAGCTTCAATTTTTGGTTCCCAGAGTTTACAAATTTAAGGGTGGTCAAAGAAAAGGGTTCTGAACAGTTACGTAATATCGACCCTCCTATATGTTGGCGAATCTCCTCACACATGAAGAGACTTGAAGCAGCAGAAAAAAAGAAGAGTACTGAACTGTTACGTAATATCAGTCCTCATATATGTCAGTGAATGCTGGACAATCTCCTCACAGATGAAGAAGAGACTTGAAGCAACAGAAACAAAGAAAAGAGTACTGAACTGTTACGTAATATCAATCCTCATATATGGCAGTGAATGCTGGACAATCTCCTCACAGATGAAGAAGTGACTTGAAGCAACAGAAAAAAATGAAAAGAGTACTGAACTGTTACGTAATATCAGTCTTCCTATATGGCAGTGAATGCTGGACAATCTCCTCACAGATGAAGAAGAGACTTGAAGCAACAGAAAAAAAGAAAAGAGTACTGAACTGTTACGTAATATCAATCCTCATATATGGCAGTGAATGCTGGACAATCTCCTCACAGATGAAGAAGAGACTTGAAGCAACAGAAATGTCGTTCTGCAGAACGATGCTGAGAACACGATCGATCGAACATGTGACCAACAACAAAGTTTTAGAGACAATGGAAGCAAAAAAGACACTTATAGTTAACATCAGGAAGAGACATTTGAAATTTCTAGGGTATATTCCTCATTGGAAAGAGAGGTTGGAAAATGTGATACTCACAGAACAGTTTGAAGGCAAGAGGGACAGAGAAAAACAACGCATAACCTACCTGGCTAGCTTGAGTAAATGGATGGCGGAACTGAGGAGAGATAACAAGAAGACAAAATTTATGATGGTCTACTAAGGACAGGAAATTATGGGGAGCCATAATCGCCAAATTAGACGGTATATAGAAAAAGTCCACATTGACAAACATCATGGTCTCTGCAATGTCCTGACCTGGCATCTCGGTTTCAATCACTTTTCCAACTCTGTAATATCGCTTCCCTGTGCCTTTTCTATAAATATTTTCATGGTAATTATTCTGAAGAACTTTTGTCGATGGTACCAAGACATTATGAATTTAAGTGCAGTAATAGATTTGGCAGCAAAATCTCATCATTTTACATGTGAAATGGATAAATGTTACCGCCGTTCCTTCTTTCGCTATTCACGCTTGTGGAACTCTCTTCCAGCTTCTTTTTTCCCAGTCAATGATATCCAAAATTTTAAATGCAATAACAATCGTTATCTTGACTCCTCTTCCTCTTCTTTTTTTGTTCTTTATCCCTAATAATGTTTTCTTTTTCTTATAGGCTTTCTCATTTAGTAACCCAGCTTTTGTTTTAGTGACTTTATTGTCTTGCCTGGGGTGAAATACAATTCCGTTCATTATTATTTTAGTCGTCATTTTTAATTCTGTTTTGTTGTCCATAATAGTTGCTCCTTTTTATATCTACGATGATTTAAATAAACTTATTTACATGATAAACTGAGTGTAAACTTATTCTTTTTAAAAGCGAGGGGCATGTAGGACAACACCCAAAGGCATGACGGACGTTTCTCGACGTACGTCTTTTCCCAAGGCCTCGCGATTCCCATGGCACTGTAAAAATATCAATCGTCTCCCATATTAATTACAATCAACAGGAACGGATGATACCAATGTCGTTCGCTTGAGAGATTGTGTCTGACCTTGACGCTTCACCATAGAACAACGGTTAGCAAGCGAATTTCGCAGTCCAATTATAGTTTTTGACGAATTATTCGATCCTAACCTAGTTTTGTACATATACTTCTTTGTGTCAGGCTTCTTTTTCTTTGTGCCTTGTCCTTTCAGAACGTAGGCGTACATGACTCTCCACAATTTCCTATCTTTTGTAACTATTAGTAAATTTTTATCTCTCCTAACTCCTCTCTGTCATCCATTTACACAAGCTCGTACTACTACTTCTATGCGAAGTGTCTCTTCAGGACGTGGACGATCATGGCTCTCCACAATTTCCCGTCATTTGTAGCCGTTAATATTGTCTTTTTTATCTCTTTAACCCCTGAAATAACATCCATTTACACAAGCCCGTACTATTTCTTTTATGTGCCATGTACCTGCAAGAAATGTATGATTATGGCTCTCCACAATTTCTTCTCGCGTATCTCCTTCTCTTTCATCCATTTATACATGTTCGTACTACTACTTCTATGCGCCGTGTCCATTCAGGACGTGGGCGATCATCGTTCTTGACAATTTCCTGTTCATTGTAGCCCTTAATAAATTTGGTTTTTTTTATATTTATCCTAAACCCTGTTTTACGATCCATTTACACAAGATCGCTAGGTTGGTTATGCATTGTTTTCCTTTGTCCGTCTTGTCTTCAATCTGTCCCGTGAGCATCAAATTTTCCAAGACTATATATATATATATATATATATATTAGGTTGGGGCAAAAATAATGACGTAATAATGTCGTTTTCTGACGTATTTTTGACGTCAAAAAACGACATTATTACGTCATTATTTTTGCACCAACCTAATATATATGTATATATATAATTTAGTTTTTCTAGCATTCTTACATTTTTTTCCTTAGGTGGGAGTAAAAAAGTGCAAAAATTGTCCGTATTGTCCATTCTCTCAAGCCCTTTCGGCCACGTCTTTAGCCATTTTCAAGGAGCTTTGTTTTCAGATAAGACGTTTAGCCATCTTGACACCATTTGTCGTAAGAATTGCTGACAAATCCCTTGAGTTATTCTGCTAAAAAGAGAACAGATTAAAATCGTTTTTGCCAGACTCTCTGTCTTCCCAAATGAGGAATGGTGAAAGGAAAAATATCATTCAGGCTAGCAATAATGGTTCCAATATTCATACTCTGGCTTCCATCTTCAGTTTAAAACCATGAAATGAACGATGAATAAGCTTTAAAAAAGAGGGAATAGTAGAAAAGAAAACTGGATCAGGAGGTCACAACAAGAAGAGGGATCATTCTTTTCAACTTAGAGCTAAAGAGATCAATGAGAAAAAAGTCGACTCAATCCATAAGACATTTGGCACGTGTGAAA
>OZ010614.1:53376177-53403677 GCA_963932145.1 Acanthosepion lycidas | reverse complement strand
TCAGCAGTCAACGTGAGACCGAGCAGACGCAGGGAGTCGCTCTCAAGAAGTTTAGAGATTACTACTATATAAAGTAGAAAGACCCGGGAAAATTTAACGGTTTTCCTATTTGAATTTGCTGATGAATCTTAGTGACTGAATAAAGTCATGGCGAGTTCTGCGAGAAGAAAAAAATGCGTGGAAATTTTCCATCTCAGGTCACCAGTCAACGTGAGACCGAGCAGACGCAGGGAGTCGCTCTCAAGAAGTTTAGAGATTACTACTATATAAAGTAGAAAGACCCGGGAAAATTTAACGGTTTTCCTATTTGAATTTGCTGATGAATCTTAGTGACTGAATAAAGTCATGGCGAGTTCTGCGAGAAGAAAAAATGCGTGGAAATTTTCCATCTCAGGTCAGCAGTCAACGTGAGACCGAGCAGATGCAGGGAGTCGCTCTCAAGAAGTTTAGAGATTACTACTATATAAAGTAGAAAGACCCGGGAAAATTTAACGGTTTTCCTATTTGAATTTGCTGATGAATCTTAGTGACTGAATAAAGTCATGGCGAGTTCTGCGAGAAGAAAAAATGCGTGGAAATTTTCCATCTCAGGTCACCAGTCAACGTGAGACCGAGCAGATGCAGGGAGTCGCTCTCAAGAAGTTTAGAGATTACTACTATATAAAGTAGAAAGACCCGGGAAAATTTAACGGTTTTCCTATTTGAATTTGCTGATGAATCTTAGTGACTGGATAAAGTCATGGCGAGTTCTGCGAGAAGAAAAAATGAATGGAAATTCCCTTATCGCATCTTTAACAACTTACAAAAGATTTTGCAATAACAATAATAAATATGAATGCTGGTCAATATTTTAAGAAGTAAGGGGATACAAATGAACAGATTTTGACAGCTTTTTCATTTCAGTTAAACAGCCGTCAAGCATTTCTATCTTTCCTTCTTTCTTTCTTTCTTTCTTTCTGTCATTCATTTTCTCATTAAAACCAAGATCTGAGATGCCTTTTGTTTTTGCCACGCGATCCCAACAGAATAGTCTAATATTTATGAAGTATTATCAGACGACGTTAAGCACTTCTTTCTTTCTTTCTTTCATTTTCTCACTGAAACCAAGTAGTGTCTTTTCCCTGCTTTCCACGCAATCAAAACGGAATAGTCCATTATTTATGAGATACTGGCACGGCGTAACGATCGTGCGAACTAGCAGAGGGAAGAACAATCATTATATGATTCGGATTCAGCATGTTTCAAAAAATGTTTGATAAATAATTTATTTCTGTACTCTTTACGCAACTGAATATATTTGTAAATTAAAACTTTCTTAACAGTTCACGTTAGAATAAAGAATAGCTGATATTTTAGTGTTTTCAACGTAATTCTATTATTTTTTTAAATAAAAAGTGTGGAACTTTACTAAAGAATGAATTTCTATTTAATATCTAAATAATAAATGCGAACGTCAGTGTGTCACTGTGACCTACTTTTTAAACTTTACCGCCATAGCCTAACATATATTATTTTGGAATCAAAAAAGACTCCGTGAACAAATTAAAAACGTTCCGGACCGGATCCGAACACAAAATCCTGAAATTTTGGATTACCAAGTTTTCATTACTGCGATTGTTTTCACATTTTTCCATCGTGGCTTTTATTGATAAAAAAAAAAATTTAAAGGGACACAACTATATAACTTTCAATAGCTCATGTTCAAATGAAAAAAATACTGTTCTCAAATTATAGTATTTCAAAATAAAATTGTCTGTGTTTTCAATTTTGGCCGTATCCCAACATATAACCTTTTAAAATTAAGCCGACTCCGTGAGCAAATTAAAGATATTCCGGACCAGCAATCTTGAAATTTTGGATTCACAAGTTTTCATTACGGCGATTTTTTATGTGATTTTTGTGATTTTTTTTTCTTTTACGAAAACAATTTTTATGAATTGGAAATAAATATGGGAATAATCCAAATTAATTGCGAAAGTCGCCCATGAAATAAAAATAATTGTTTGTACGGAAAGTAAGGACCTACGTGCATCAAATTTTCTTTAGATTAAATAGCATCAGAAGAATTATCGTTGAACTTTTAAAAGTTAGGTGTGACAGTCTGTAGTGGTAGTGTTTGTCGCTTCTCGCTTTCAGTTACCACCGCTGGCTAGCAGAAATGAGAAAAGGGGAGGCGAGTGCGTAAGTCTTCGCCTGCCAGTATATAGGCTCTCCATCAGCAAGCCCTATGTAGTGCCTCCTCGTGGCGACACATGGTAACCGTGTTAGCCCCCTTAACATGCAGGCCCACCGGTGTGTGAACATGCGCTGGTGCCGATGAACCAAACCCCAGCTACGGGTTAAATAGCTCCACTGCCTTGTGGAAATCTTCAGGAGGCCAAAGAGTAAACTCTACACAAACCCGGAGTGGAGCCCCCAAGGCGGATGGACGGCACTTTGTGCTACCTTCCGGCAACTCCTGCAGCCGTGCTGGTACCAAACTGTATTGGTTTATCCTCTCGTTTGGACTCTGCTAGCAAGGCCGAGAGGGGAACTAGACGTCCGGGCAGCCCTAGTTCTCCATATATCCCACCCAGGCTCAGCCCATTGGAGAGGACACTCCAGCGACATAGGCACAACGCTCTACTCCATCGTACTGAACCGAATAGCACTAGTAGTAGTATTCATGAATTTATACACGACTGGTGTTAGTTTGATATAATAGCTGAGAAACGCCGGGTACCCCTGCTAGTCTTCGAATAAAAAGCCAAATCAAACCATGACAGGATGTTCTAATAATCAATGGCCGAAGAATCCCATTCGAAAATATTCTAATTCAAGGGAAGACATGCAAGAACAAGAATTAGAATAAATACCATATCTATTCTGTTGTGGCGGACCGTGGGTTTTTTTACGCGTTGTGAGATGAACACGTGTGAAACTCCTGAAATAAAGTCCACTACAAATATGGCAGACTCGGAGCATGAGTCTACCAAAAAGGAAATGTAAAAAAAAATCGATATACACGTACAAAAAAATATGTGTATTAAAAAAGGTTTTACAGAAAAGAAAAAACATTAATGCGTCTTTGCGTGTGCATGCATGAACGTAAAGAGTTCGTGTTTCAAAGTATGTTCGTACGTGTGTGTGTGTGTGTGTGTGTGTGTGTGTGTGTGTATGTGTGTGTGTGTGCGCGTGCATAATGTTCATGGCATCTTTCCAGGGAAAAGTATAGCGCTCCCCACGAAGAGGAAAACGCAATCTTCTGCGAGAGCCTTACATGGTTGCAGTGTCAGCTGAAAACGCAAGAAAGAGAGAGAGAGAGAGAGAGAGAGAGAGAGAATGAAGCATCCTCGAGTATTTATACTTTAGAGATAGCGACCCCTAGGAATAATTTGGATAATTAGGAAATTAAGGCGGAGATAACTCCGACACTGTTTTTTAATCTAAATATAGGCTTTAGTCTATGTTTAGCCATCTAAATATTGATAAATTGGAACCTCAGTCCCGAACAACGAAGTTAAGCAACGTCGAGCCTGGTCAGTAGATAGATGGGAGACCGCTTGGGAATACCAAGTGCTGTAAGCTTGTGTATGCGTGAGATGTAATGGATAATGTCTCGGAATTTGAAATCGGTCACAAATGTCCAAGATTGTCCAAGTATCTATAAAATTGATGTCTTTCCCTTTGTATACAAGTATTACGCAATAGCGCGACATCAAACAAATGCAATTCTCGGTACGCCTACGCGACCCGAATATTTATAGATGGAAATCCCACGCATACATGGGAGTGGATGCAAAAACTGCCCAATTCTCTACTGGGACGCTTCGTCTATCTGGGTTTGTCCCTGCCCTTCCTCGCTTAGTTCTTCGGGTGAGGTGCTGCTTGGGGAGAGGTGGTGGCTCCCTGGAGCTACGCATGAGAAATGCGGTTTGGGCATTTATCTCTAGGCCCACGCCAACGGAATATGTTACATGGTCGAGTTTAATGTGTCAATCCCATGCGTACATGCAATTAAAATAAAATTGCTTAGTTCCCTCGTCTCTTTTCCACGAGGAATCCTCGAGTATAAGACATTGTCTCTAATCCTTCTCCTTTCAGTGCAATGGCGAGGGTTCTGTTTATGGGTGTGCTCCGCCATTGAATGGAGCTGAGTTTAGTCATAATCTCGCACAAGGAATTCGTTTTGTCGAACATTAAATCGAATGGAATACAGCACAAGCCTAAGTTATAGATGGAATCCCAAGTGACATAAATTGTTTTCTTAGTTATCTAGCAAATCATTTTTCTTCAGAAGAAGCCTGTAGCCTTAAAACGCCTATACGCGGTTCCGAACCCCTGTATGCGTCTCCGAACGCGTGCGCGGCTCCGAACGCGTGCACGGCTTCGAACGTCTGTACGCAGCTTCGAATGCGGCACATTCCAACTATTTCTTTGCTAAACAGTTTAGCTTCAACTTTTATAAAATAAGCCAAATATTTCTGTTTGACAGTTCGCATGGAGCATAGAACTCGCTTCGAAAATGACAGAAAAATGAAAGAAAGCAAGGAAAATTATGAATAATTAAAGGAGATCAATTATTTCACCCCGTCCAAATAAATATGCACTCTGGAGTCTTGAATAAAAAAAGGGCGTGGCCTAAACAAGAATCGACAATTGTGAAAATCTAATAACTGATGAGTTCGGTATAAGCAATAGGTGGAAAACTCTGAGTGGGGTGGGTAAGATTATTTTAGAATTTGGTTCGTTTGAATGAAGGAAAACGATTTTCTAAGCGTAGCTTAGATGTGGGACAAGGCCGAAAATATGGGGCACCCAGTGAGGATCGAACTCACTATTGTCGTAAATAACCTAGAGAGACAATGTTGCTAACTATTAAACAACATCGAAATTCCCTTCGATTCAGTGAAGAAATATTATGTAAATATACAGCAAATTGCGAGGTACATACCAGAAGTTTTAAGACTTTGTCAGGAGAATCCGTTATATTTGGCTTAGATTATTATAATTCTAGTCTATCATTACGATACATTTAATAAACTGACCTGCCAACTTTTGCGGTTCCAGATTGAAGGAGACGGATGTAACTGCTCTTTGAACACACCCAACTAAACACTGCCCGTCACAGTTGACGGGTTTGCAAAATGCAGTCGGGTCATGAAGACAATAAAGAAGTTCGCGATGCAACAAGTTTTGTGCTGACAGTGATGGACATAAAAACCGTTCTTCCCCATTCTTAATCTAGACATTGTTCCATGTGATTTTTGGTTGTTCCCTAACTGAATGAGAATTGCAGGGGTAGTTGTTTTAAAGAGATTGACTTCCATGTAATCTTCACGAAGTGACGGGAACGCTACAGCAAGTTCAATGAAGTCTGAGGATGCAACTTTGAAGGAGATACACGTGTTGTACTTCTTTGAAATGAATAAATGTCTCTCCTGAAAAAAAAGTCTCGAAACTTCTGGTGTGCACCTTGTATTTTAACGGGCGTTAAAACATTTTTCTTCTATATCAAACTTTTGTTACTGCAACTAAATAGAAACCTTACAAGGCGTGTTTCTAATGTACTTCGTTTGTAGTTCTTTCCGTTATGGATCAGCTGTTTCTGTTTTTTAGAGCAACACTCAAGTTGAAGTAAAAAGATCTAACTGGTTTGGCAAGATATACTTGTTTTGTTTGTTTTTTGTTTTGTTTTGTTTTGTTTTGTTTTTGTTTTGTGTGTGTGTGTGTGTGTGTGCCAAGTGCACGTATTTCTCGCTCAGTATCTCTTTTTTTTAAAGCTTATCACCCCAAGCAAGACGGGGAGCCGCTAGGACGCAAGGGATTACAGAAGATTTGAAGCAAGATCAGATAGGAGTGATAGAGGAAAGGATGAGGAGGAGAAGGATAGTGGATAGATCAAGGCAACTGGAGATGTCGATTGACATTACATTTGAATAGTTGGAGATTATAGCTCTCAGGGAAACGGGAATAGGGAAGGAAGTTCCACAGGCGAGAGGTGCGAGACATGAAGCTATTGGAGTAGAAGAGACGGCTACATTTAAAAGTTTCTACAGTGAAAGGGTGAGAGCGAGAGGCCAGCCTCGTAGGGCGCTTGAATTCATGAAGTCTGGGAACCAGCGAATGCAGCTCCTCGGAGCAATTACCATGAAAGTATTTGTAAAAAAGATAGAGAGAGGCGACGGCGCGTCTGTGAGAGAGCGACTGTAGACGAGATGCCAGAACAGGGCCAATTATATTGCATATCCGCCTCTGAAGCCTATCAAGAACCCCAATTATTTTCTAAGCTTTGTCGGGCACAAGGTCACAAGAATAAAATATACATGAAACATCATTAAAGCATATCTCAATGTCTGTTAACTTTTAATCACGATGTGTAGATATGAAAAACTGAATATGAACAGGAAGGTCGTATTCACTTTTATATATCTACACAATATTTGCTTTTCTTCGCCAAAAATTGTTAAACTCCCACAGTTCATTTTTCAGTCAAATATTTTAACTTATTAGGACACATGGACGTGATGTAATAGTTAGTAATCTTGTCACGCTAGATCAATTACGACTGAATAGTTAGGTCAATCCTCACGGGGGCCCCCATATTTTCGGCCTTGTGCCACATCTAAGCTAAGCTTAGAAAATCACAATAGTAATCTTGCCTAACTAGGTTAATTACGATTGAATAGTGAGTTCGATCCCACTAGGTTCGGCCTTGTGCCACACATAGTCGTGGTGTCCAAAATTGATTTCCAAAGCCTAGCTTAGATGCGGCACAAGGAGCGCTTAGAAAATCCCTATTGGTGTTATGGTTAACAAGTTTGTCTCACGAGCTCAATTATGACTGAATATTGAGTTCAATCCTAACTGGTTGCTCCGTACTTTCGGCCACATCTAAGCAACGCTTAGAAAATCAGCATTCGGCACCTCGACGTGGTGTAATGGTTAACAATCTCGTCTTGCTAGATCAATTTCCAATCTTTACTGGGTGCTCCACACTTTCGGCCTTGTGCCGCATCTAAGCTACACATTGGAAATCATTTTTGGACGTGGTGTCCAAAAATGATTTCCAAATGATTTACTTGGTGTAATGGTTAACAAGCTTGTTACGCTAGAACAATTACGACTGAGCCTCATTGGGTGCCCTATTCATTCGGCCTTGTGCCATATCTAAACTACACTTAGAAAATCATTTTTGGGTACATCTTTGTAAGCTTGTCTCGCTAGAGCCATTACGACGGAGAAGTGAATACTGAGCTGTTATGTGACCATCTTTGCTTCTTTACGGTAGCGAATGTTGGACGATTTCCTCAAAGATGAAGAAGAGACTCGGGGCAACAGAGATGTGGTTCTACAGAAGGTTGTTAAGGATATCAAGTTGAATGAATGCTTGTTTTTATGGAATCGTGTAGGCTCCAGGAGCTGATTTTATTGGCTATTTATTTATATTAAATATTAAATTTAAAATTTAAAGTGTGTTTGAAACCCGGAAGGCTGCGCGGAGCCCTTGAGCTTTGTGTTTATTTTTGTCATTTGTTCCTTTGATTTCATACTGTTCACTTCCGTTTACTCTACAATATCAGCAATAAATTTTTATAGGAAAGATATCGGCAATACATTTTTATAGTAAAAATATCAGCAATACAGTTCTATTATGTTGGTGCAAAAATAATGTCGTTTTTCTTTTGAAGAAGTTGAACGTCAAAAAAACGACATTATTTGTGCACCAACCTAATTGTTGAAGCCATAAATAAAATTTGTGTTCAAAATAGATTTTGGCATTAGATAACCCATAGAGGTTGATATGCCGCTAAACAAAATTAACCAAACTAAACCTTGTGCCAGACAAAGCTTAATAAATAATTCTTGGCCCACCGATCATTTTTAAGTTTGAGATATTAATGCTTCTAAACCTGTAACCGATACATCCATTCTGACCTAGAAACACTCTCAATCTATATTAGAAAAGCTATATCCCCTGTCTCTCATTCTTACACGCATACACGGCAAGACAGATGCGTTTCTTTCTATTAAAACCGACGTCAGGTCAAGTTATATCCGCTGCGTCGCATCCGATCAATGTCCTTCTAAGTTCAAGTGAAATGGCGACGCTGAATGCGTCCCGATATTTTACCGTAAACTTTTCCTGACAAGCTTATTGATTTTCATTCAGAGGAAAGCTTGATTGATTCAGGGGACATCCGATCACCTGGAAACGTTTTAAAGGGCCCAGAAGGAACTTTAGCATCATTTAATAGGACATAAACATCGAAGTATCATATTCACAATCCGGTTGAGTTGACTTAGATTGGCACAAGGCCACAAATATGGGGCCTAAGGAGAGATAACAAAATCTCTATTCAGTAGTAATAGTCAGCCAGACTTGCTCGCTAAACATTTTCCAATACCGAGGTATCTTTATAATTGCAAGGCTTAGCCAATCTGGGACAAGGCCATATATATAGGCTCCTGAGAGAAAAACGAAATCTCTATTCAGTAGTAAGTCACCGAGACTAGCTCGCTAACCTTACCAAATACCGACGCATCTCTTAATATTTACTAATCTTACCCTAGTTTGGTACAAGGACACAAATATTGCATCTCAAGATAGGAATGAAATCTCTATTCAGTAGTAATAGCCAGCCAGACTTGCTCGCTAAACATTATCGAATAGAGAGGTAGCTCTTAAAATTTGCTAAGCTTACCTACTTCGGCACAAGGCCACAAATATGGGAGCCTCAAGTGAAGAATGAAATCTCTATTCAGTAGTAATAATCAGCCAGACCATTACCTAACACCGTGGGAGTACTTAATATTTGAAAAGTTTAGCCTAATTTGGCACAAGGCCACTAGTAGGCAGCCCCTAGACGGTATAAAACACGCTGCGGCCCAGTGGTCAAACCGGTTAGCTCACTAACCTACATGTCGGTATGCACCTGTCCAAACGTCCAGTTTTTCAGGTATTTTGATTAAAATACCACTAGGGAAAGAATAAACATTAAGGTAATTGTAGCATTAGCTGTCACCCATTCATTGGTCGAAAAACCACTCCTACTGTCGGTTGAAAGTTAAAAATTAAAAACATTTCATGAAATTAGGTTTCTTAAGTCCAGTAACTGTTATCGCTCTTTCCATTACCGATAGAGGATTCTCTACTAACGTTTTGTTTAAAGTAGTGTAGAATGGCAACATCCTGAATATGTGATTATTTACTCTTGGAGTTGTTGTCCATTTTAGTTGTTGCTGCAGTTGAAAGCATATAATTTCTGTTATTTGGAACATTTATTTGTGAATATGTAGCGCCAGTCCAGGATGCTTGAGAACGATGCACCTCGCTAAGACCTACATTCGTCTAGGATTGTTGTAAAGTTTTGATTATTAGTCTAGTTTCACAGAACATTCTTCTTCTTCTGTGCTGTGTCCATTCAGGACGTTGGAGATTATGAATCTCCACAACTTCCTGTCTTTTGGAGTCCTTAGTAAATTTTATCTCTTTGCCAAACCTGCTCCGCCAACCATTTACAGAGGCTCGTTCACTGTTTTCCTTTTTCTTACTTGCCGTCAATGTTTTTTGAGTGTCAAATTCTCCAAACCTTCTTTTCTCATTATGCGTCCTAGAAATGTCCGTTGTCTCTTTCTTAGTATAATTATGTTTTAGTTTCCATTTTCCCTAAAACGTCGTCGTTGTTCAGTCTATGGGAATCTCAGCATCCTTCTGTAGAACCATATTTCTGTTGTCTCAAGTCTGTTCTTCATCTGTGATGAGATTTTCCAGCTTTGACTAAACTTGAATGTGTTTTCCAGATAGCAATGACTCTTTCTTTTAACTTAGATGTTCTATTTTTAAACAAGGAAATGTAAGAATGAATTATCGTTAATTAAAATTAGATCGATTATTAAATCTTAATAACTTTCATTTATTTCCACATTATCGGTAGTCATAAAATATTTGATTTGCCTCGTTAACCATCACAACGATAAATTTGCTGTTTCAAAAAAAAAAAAAACTTGCTAGGAAGCGTTACATTAAAACCGATTTGTGGTGGGGGTGTTCTTCCTTTTCTATGTGCCGTGTCTCTTCAGTTGATCATGGCGCTCCATAATTTCCTATCATTTTTAGATGATTTGCCATCTATTTACGCAAGCTCGTTAAGTTATTGTTGTGGATTAAATAAGACTACACCGGTAACAGAACTGAACTAGGCAATACGCCATAAATAAAGAACTCAAAGTGTGTCAGGAGAAATCCGTTAGAGTCAAGCAGTTTGCTGCCAGGCTCGCGGCAGATTTGTCGAACTCTATGCCTTCAGAGAGGAACCCAGACGAGGCTATGCCTACGGGTTGAATCTCGTCTGGGGAGGTAGACAAAACCGGGGTCTACGGGAAATTTTGGCCCGTGCCTACGAGCTCGGAAACGCCCCACATAAAAATCGGCCCTGTACCACACCCTGCCTTGTGGTCAAGTTGGTAAATACCAATTCGTTAGAGTCAGGCAGTTCGCTGTCAGGCTCACGGCAGACTTGTCTAACTCTCTGCTTTCTGGCAGAGAGGAACCCAGACGAGGCTATGCCTACGGGCAGAGTCTTGTCTGGGAAGATATCCAAACATGGCGTCTACGGGCAATTTTTGCTCCAGCCTACGGACTCGGAAATGTCTCACATAAAAATCGCCCTTGGTCCACATCCTGTCTTGTCGGGAGGTTGGTAAATACCGGTCTGCTGGAGTTAGTCGGGGAAGAATTCTAATGAGGTTACGGCAAGTAGCCTAAGAAATACATAGTTGTATAACAGCTAGGAATGAGTGATAACAGTCATGAATTGATTTCCTCTATCTCTCTTACCTTCTATATGTCCAGTGAGTTTCAAATTTTCTAGGCCTTCTTTCTGTGGCCTCAAATGGTCAACTGTCTTTTTCTAATGTTAAGTGTGAGAGTCCTTTTTGTTTCCATTTTCTCTAAAACTTAGTCGTTGTTCACATGTTCGGTCCATGGTATTCTCAGCATCCTTCTGTAGAAACACATTTATGTTTCCGCAAGTCTTTTCATCATCTGTATTGTGATTGACTAGAATTTGCTGCTATGTAGGACGATACATAACAATTCAATCCTCTGTTCTTTGTTTCTAACGAAATTTTCCACTTTGCTTTTTGAAGGCACCTTTCACCACCCGTTAAAACACTTCCTATAGATTTAATTTTGGTATGCCATTTGTTCTTCGCATGTTGGACTCTTTCTTGTACTGACAGCCATACATATTTTTTCTTACAATTGACCCTTAGTCCTTTCTTCTGGCTTTCCTTTATCACCTTCTGTTGGGGCACCTGTAGTTTCTTTTCCGTGTCTGCTATCAACACTGTGTCGTCTGCATATCTTACGTTGATAAAATTACGGCTGCCAACAATGAATACTGGTAGGACATCTAATTCTTCACAGCAAAGATTGAATAAGTCCGGCGAGAAGATACATCGTTGTCTTACGCTCTTTTCTATTTGTGTACATTTACTGAATCACTTTTCTGTTCATATGTAGGTGGTTTATTCCCAGTTCTGGATAATTCTAATATCTATTTAATCATTTCATTCAAGCAAGGCAATAAAGCCACTAAAACGCAAGGGGGTTACTGTATACGAAAGAATATGAAAAAAAACACTATTAATGAGAGAAAACAATAAAAAACAGGAGTTACAAAGACAGGAAATAACGATTGACGTTGCATTTAAATTTTTGAAGTTTAAATTTAACTGGAAATCAAGAACCGGAAGAGATTTCCGCAAGATGGAAGTGCGAGGGAAGAAACTGTTAGCAGAAAACTTACGGTTACATCTAGCTGTTTGATCTTGAGTCCTTGCCACCAATCTATTAATAATGACGTAATAATGTCGTTTTTTGACGTTAAAAAATACGTTAAAAAACGACATTATTACGTCATTATTTTTGCACCAACCTAATAGCACTTCGCTTACATTCATAAAGTCTAGGTACCATGAAGGAAAGTTCATCACAACAATTATCTTGAAAGTATTTATAGAAAAGACAGAAGGACGCTACATTAGGGCGGGGGGAAAAGGGCTGAAGCCGCGATGCCAAGTCAGGACCAATAATATTGCCGATTCTTCTTTATTTTTTTATCAAGAATCTCTAAATACGTAGCAGAAGCACCAGACCAGATGTGACAGTAATATTGAAAGTATGGACGAATGGTATACTTGTAAATATTTAATATAGAGTCTGACGAGAAAAACTGTCTAATAAAAGAAAGCAAGAAGAAAGGACGAACAACCAATTGTAAGAAGACAGAATATGTGTTTTTGCCAGCAGGAGAAACAAGTCCATATTTGCGAGCTACAAACTCGAGATGTCGAAATCAAACATTACAGAAATTTAAATATATTGAAAGTATTATGCAGGATGTGGGTGGGGGGGTGACACAGAAATCCGAAGATGCATTGGAATAGTGAAAAAAAGGTCTAGCATGACACAGTGAACCAACCTTCCTAGCAGAACACCTAGCAATTGATTCAATATATCCTTCTCAAGATTTCCAACTGTTATTAGTGACAAACTTACCCTAAGAAATAAACAAATTTCCCATCAATGTTTGAAGTTAATTGATCGTTTGCATTTAACCGTGGTAATAATCTAGTTTTTGTATGTTTGTGTTTTTTTCTTATGATAGCTATAAAGAAAGAAACAGAAAAAAAGGCTTTAAAAAAATTACTAATTGCTACATAAAGTAATTATACATTTGGTATAATGATTGCTGTTTACGTCAAAAGTTTTTAGATGAAAGAATTTCCATGATTACATGCCTGACTCTTCCGACTAGTCTAGTCATCTTGTTTGTTAAATATACGTTTTACTTCGCTTTATCCACTACCCTTCATCGTGTGTCTCCATTTTTTTTAAGCATTTAACTCTAAGCAAGGCGGGAGTCCTACTAGCACACAATGGGTCACAGGGAGCGAAAGTGTGTAGCGGGGTTTGAGGAAAGGATAAAAGAAGAACGGAGATCAAGGCAACAGAAACTGGCGATTGAAGTTGCATTTTAATTTTTGAAGATTGTAGTTATCATGGAAGCAAGTAAGAGGAAGGCAGTTCCACTGTCCAGAAGCGCGAGAAAAGAAACTGCTGGAGTAGAAGTGGCATTTAACTATTTCAACAATAAAAGGGTGGGACCTAGATGCCAATCTAGTAGCTCGTTTAAATTCGGGGCACCAAGGAAAATAGTTAGCCAGAACAGTTGCTATGAAAATATTTGTAGAAAAGACAGAGGGAAGCCAAATCACGTCTATGAGAAAAGCAATGAATTTGAGATGTCAAGTCAGGACGGATTACATTGCAGATCCTTCTTCGGATTTTGTCGAGAACCTCGAGATGGACAGCAGGAGCACCAGATCAGATATGGGAACAATATTCTATGCATGGACGATGGTAGATTTATGGACGCGAAAAAGCTTCTGGCACGACACAGTAAACCGAGTTTCCTTGCAGAAGATGCAGCTATTGATTCAATGTAATTGTTTTAACTCAAGTCATTGGAAAACGTTAGGCCAAGAAGGCGCAATGAGAGACTCTGACGAAGCCGAGCTTCAACATTGCTGATGGTGGGTAGGGAAGTTTCTCAGGCGCGATAAATGATAGCAGTTTATTGGGGGGGGGCATTAAAGTTGATAAGCCATTTACTGCCCCAGATAACCATTGAATGGGCATCCTTTTTAAGAGCAGCGGCCAGCTAAACTTTATCAGCGCTGCCGGGTTTATTATTGAGACAGTGGTAAATAGTAGTGTATTTACAGCAAACTTTATTAAATATCAAGACAGCAAATCTATTTGAGTAAACGAAATACCGTCCAGATTATGGCGTAAAAATAAAAACGATTTTCAAATTTAACTTTATCAAACAAATGTTGAAAAGATATAAACAATTACGTGAAAAAAGAGATATTATTCATCATTCAAACCAGTGAGGTGTTCGGATGGCCCTCTACAAGACCTACAGATTTCATTCACTTGAAGTCATTTTTAATTATAGATCTGAGGAAGCGCTTGTACACAGCTGACAGTTTAGATATTTAGGGACGAACTGAGCCATACAGAAGTCTCTAACAGAAAAGTGTAATTGAGGACATGACTCGAGATTTTATTTTAATGTTTTGATTGTTGTAAAGTTGTGATTGTTAATCTAGTCTTACAGACATTATTCTTCTTCTATGTGCTATGTCCATTCAGGGCGTGGGTGATTATGACTTTCCACAATTTCCTATCCTTTATAGCCCCTTAGCTTGTTCTCTCTTTGCCAACACTCCTAATGCCTTTTCTGTCACCCATTAACACAGGCTCGTATGTCATTCACTGCTTTTCTTTGTCTTACTTGCCTTCAATGTCTTTTGAGTGTTACATTCTCCAAACCTTCTTTTCACATTATGTGCCCTAAAAATGCTTGTTTTCTCTTACTATTTCTAAATATAATTGTCCTTTTGTTTCTATTTTCACTAAAACTTCGTCGTTTTTCAGCATCCTTCTGTAGAACCATATTTGTGTTGTCTCAAGTCTGTTCTACATCTGTGATGAGATTTTCCAGCTTTAACTAATCTTTATTATGTTTTCCAGATAATAATGACGCTTTCTTTTAAATTAGATGTTCTACTTTTAAACAAGGAAATGTAAGAATGAATTAATGTTAATTAGAATTAGATTAATTGCTAAGCTTAATAAAAGTATCTATTTAGAGTAAAATCTATTAAATATAATGGCAGCAGTTATATCAACATGTGGAGTGATTAGCCAAAGTGAGTGGTCAAATGCAAAATAAGTAACAGGACAGTTCAATAAACATAATTGACAAAGTTTACAATAGGCAGTAAGAAGAAAAGGAAAAGAAGAGGGAGAAAAAAAAGAATATAAGGCAAACAAAAAAAATATGCAAAGGAACAGTAAAAAGGCAAAATGTTCACAAACTAAGAATTGGTGTCGACATACAAAAGCAAGTTCGGACAAGCGAAACAGACTGGGACTGAGCCAGATGAAACCGAAGCCGGCCTATTTTATTGGCTAGGGAAAAAAAATCCCAGCATTCATTTGTGTGCTTCTGCCTATAAAAGCGAAGGGGAGTTTTTCTTTCTACTGTTCCCTCTTTTTTAAACTTATTCGCCGTTCTCTTGATGGTTCCTGAATGGGCTTTGAAGGTGGAAGCCAATGTATATATTGCTGAAGGCCTGAATGATATTTTTTCCTCTCACCATTGCTCAGTTGAGAAGACACAAAATGATTTTTACGTGTTCTCTTTTTAGTAGAACAACTCAAACAATTTTTTTTTTGTGATTCTTACGACAAATGGTGTCAAAATGGCTTTGCCGTGCTGATGCTGCTATATGACTTACTTCTCACACTGCGAATTTTTTCGAAGCTCTATACTAAACATTAAATCTGTTACGAAAAAAGAACTAAACAAAATGAGCACAAGACGATCAGCTTTAAAAAAGGAGTCGTAACTGGAAAAACCGAATGAAAAAAGAATGTTAACAACAAATACTTTTTCACCCCCAACCCAGTTCTGCGGAATCAGAATCAACGTTGAGTTTAAGCAAGCGAATGAACCAATTGGAGTAAAGTGCCATGCAGTTTTAAATTTTTCCCACTTGTGATGAATGCAGCTATCGATTTCTTTTTTTTTGCATGCGAGCATGCTATTTAACATTCGTGTCAGCCAACTGTTGGCTCTCACGCTGGCCAATAGAATCTTCCTGCCTATTCGTGGCAGCCAGCTATTGGCTCTCACTCAGGCCAGTACAAAATGGCCGCAAACTACATGAAAACTGCCGTAGAAATATGAAAAAATCGATTATTTCAACTGTCGATGGGAGTTGGGAAATGCAAAGTCGGTCTTGGGCTTCCCACTAACTTGGAGCCTGTGCATGTAAATATTGGTGCAAATCCGTCGAAAATTGCGGCCGTGCATTCGTTACACACACACACACACACACACACATCCTGCCTTTTATAGATAGAGATTTTTGGGGATGGATAATTATGCTGTTACACAACTTGGACAATTTTGATGTTACACCCGATATATCAGTACATTCTATTTGCCAAGTAAGTTGCCTAAATCTGAAAAGTGGCAAGCGTTCTGTGTTCAGGAGTGATGCACAGAATATTAGGCCTTTCCTCAGATGTCCTGCTCAATCGTAGACTCTTTTCTTAAGTGTCCTTAGTTTTACTACTCTTTTAAAATCGTGGCACGTGTGCAGCCCATTCGATGCATAGACGTGGAAATCCCATGTCCTGTCTATGATGCGCAGGACAGGCAAAGTGTTAAAAAACTGAATACTGGAAATTGATAGCTGAATGAGACGGGGAAATGTTTAGGTGATTTATTTAGTCGCATTTGTGCTGATGCAGCAAACGAAAGCTATGTTCAAATGACAAATAAGCATTATTAGCTTGTCTTTAAAGGGGATTGTGTTACTCCATGTGAGTCGTGTAGGTCGTCCATTAATCATAAACCACTTCCTCGCTTACATTTACGACCACACCTTAAAGGATCGAAAGCCAACACTTAGACAACGATCCTGTTATAATTGCGTTTGCATCACACCCCCTTAGTCCGTACTGGGTATTACGATAAACTACATCCGACAGCAAGGCCTCTGATCAGGAGGTTTTGAGGAGCGTAGTGTTCTCTGGTCTACCCTGGTCTCTGGAGTGGTAGTACCTGTTAGGGTCCCAGCTATGGGCAAATAGTTAAGCCTCAAAACTGGGATCAAATACTATGAAAGTGTAAAAATATATTTTAATAGCAGCAATACATTTTTCAAAAAAATATTATTACCAGCAATATAGTTTTGAAAAGAAATTTCAGCAATAGATTTTTGAAGAAGAAAATATTACCATCAATGCATCATAACCAGAGGTACATTTTGGCAAAAGAAAAATATTACCAGTAATACATTTTTGACAAAAAAATTACCAGAAATATATGTTTGAAAAAAAGATTACCAGCAATGCATTTAAAAAAAATTGCCAACAATAGATTTTTGAAAAAAAAAAAAAAATTTATATATATTACCAGCAATACAATTTAAAAAAAATTACCAGCAATACATTGTTGAAATATATATATATATATATATATATATATATATATATATATATATTTCAACCAGCAATACATTTTTTAAAAAAATACCAGCAATACATTTTTGAAATAAAAAATACCAGTTATACATTTTTGAAAAAAGATATTACCAGCAATGCATTTAAAAAAATTACCAGCAATATATTTTGGAAAAAAAACATACATATTTATATATACTACCAACAATACATTTTTAAAAAATTACCAACAATACATTGTTGAAATATATATATATATATATATATATATATATATATATATTATAAATTAATTGATTTATAATATGGTTTTTTTCGCTACACAGTTCTAACCATATATATGTATATAACCATATAAAGTTATACAGTTCTAACCATATATATATATATATATATATATATATATATATATATATATATATATATATATATATTACCAGCTATACATTTTTGTATACGTTTTGGGGGAAAATACCACCAAAACATTTTTGAAAAAAATGGAAGTAATACATTTTTGGAATTAAAAAAGGGCAGCAATACATTTTTAAAATAAAAACTACCAGCAATACATTTTTGAAATAAAAATGACAAAATACATTTTTGAAATAAAAATATCACCAGGAATACATTTTTGAAAAAAATATTACTAGCAATAAAAAATCTTGTTGGCATTAAATAACCCATTGGCGTTTATATACCGCAAAATAAACCAAACTTAGCCAAACTACCCATCGTTAGTTTGTACGACCGTTAAGTCCTGCCAATATGAACTATTCCTCGTTTTGATCGAGTAGAAAGTGGGAAAAAAACAATACGTAATTTCAGTGAGAAAATGAAAGATAGAAAATGTAAAACGGGAAAAGAGAGAGAGAGAGACAGAGAGAGAGAGAGAGAGAGAGAATATCAGATTAAGCTGATAAGAACAGATACTACACTTTGATCTCAACCGAATCGATTGTATTTTTCAGCGCGTCCACGTCGCAACTGAATATGTCACAAGCCACAATGTGCTGTGTTCGGAAAATAAAACATACCTATAACTCTAGATACATACACAAAACCCATACATCCATTAAAAAGTAAAAATAAAATCATCCTTGATAATGGCTAAATATATAACCCAAAGCCTCTGGAATTACAGAGCATTTGGACAGTTTCTACACACTCTGTGCCCAGAAAAGAAAACACTTGTTCAAAAACAAGAAAAATTAAAAAAAAAAAGAAGCTTAATCACAGTATTGTGTCGTCTTTAATGAAGCATATATATATATATATATATACATATATATATATATATACACACATATATATATATATATACACATATATATATATATACACACACACATATATATATATATATATATATATACGCTTATGTTTGTGTGTATGTTTTATTTGAGTGACGGCTTACTACAAAATAATCTAAAGATAATGAGATATCTTATTTCGTTTACTTAGTAAAGCATGGAAGCTTTTGTTAAAATAACTTAAAAAGCTTAATTAAAAAGAAATAATTTTCTGGTTTTAATTATTAAATTATCGATACTAAATTTGTTGCTCGACGAAGCGAGAAAATTATCTCCAATTCGAGAGAACAAATCTTTATTCGTCGATTCGAGTTCCAAGATAATTGAGCTTGGGTTGAATAGAAAGAGACAAATACACTTAAACAAGTCGTACATGTCTTTATAACTAATTCAAAACCAATTCAGTGATTCTATCAGGGTTCTTTAGATCCTATATCCTTCTTAAGATAAGCATTACATTAAGATAATGGGTTTCTTCGTCGCCTCAATAAGAATGATATTGTCGTTTTTATCATAAAATCTCATAATTATACAGTGTGGAAGCTATACGATTGTCCCAGGTTCCGTAAGAAATAAAAATGATTGTAGTCACAATTAATACAAACAGCAAAAAGTTATTTGTTAGCCTGTTTAGGTAAGAGAAGCTGATGTAATCCCAGCCAATTATAAAATGAAAAATATTCGGCGAAAAAATAACTACCGTAATTGACAGCATATAACACATACTTTTTTTTTTTTTTTAACTAAAATATCTTTTAAAATTCCCCTGCGTCTTTTATGCCGTATGTATGTTTAAAATTCGCGATAGTCGGCCGAAATTAGTTACCTGGCAACTCCGATTAGCTTAGACTTTAGAGTAACTTTTATATATCTATTGTCATTATTTAAAAGGCTATTATACAGAAAATTGTTATCATTGATAATATTTATTATATTAATTTCATCAGTACTTTGTTTCATTAAAATTATATGCAATAAATTCAAATTATATATTTTTATTTTAATCATGGCTTGTTTAACCAAAATAATAACTCATAAATATAGCCTAGGTTGTACCATTTACTAATAATTTTACTAATTACTAATTTTTTCTTGATTTGCCCTCCTGAATTTGGGGTGCGTCTTATACACGCGTACGTCTTATACACGCGTACGTCTTATACACGCGTACGTCTTATACACCGTCAAATACGGTCCTTCATTTCTTAATTTTTTTTTCCTGTGGGTTTTTTTTCGTTTTGTTCTTTTTCCATCGACGCATTTTTCTTCAACGTTATTCTTTCTTTTTCCTTCTATATTTTTCTTTTTTTCGTACGAAAATTTTATGGACATGTCGACTATGGCTCTCCACTATTTCTTAGCTTTATAGCTCTCAGTAAACCGAAAAGACAAAAGATATGATGCTGAGTGTGTTTGTCTGTATGTATGTACCTGTTTCTGTGTTGTGCTGTGTGTGTGTGTGTGTGCCTGTGGGTGTGTTTTGCGTTTGTGTTTTGTGTGTATTTGTCTTTGTGTGTTTATGTATATTGGTCATTATGTATGTGTATGCTTCTCTCCGTGTAGAGGGATTTGTCCGTGTTTGTGCGCGTGTTTTTTGTGTATCTTTTTGTCTGTGTGTGTGTGTGTGTGTGTGTGTGTGTGCGTGTGTGTGTGTGTGTGCGTGTATGTGTGTGTTAAGACCAAAAAGAAAAAAAAAAACGGCCGACGCGGCCAACATCAACATACAATTATGCGGGCAAAAATCTTTGCCACACTCAAAACACTCGATATCCACATCCGCTAACGTACACGTACCGTGGCGGTTGTCTGCTCAGAAAGCAGAGTCGGCGTTCCAGGTTCAAATTGCAGCCGAGACGTTTGCATTCACTTTCGACCAGAAAACTTCTTAGGAAAGGATTAAAGAGCAAGGAAGACAGGGTAGCTCTCAAAACTTGTTTGGCAACTAGTCTACGAAAAAAACAGCTCTGACTTGAAAACCTGATGGGGTTGTTAACTCTACCCTGAAGAAAATGTCTATTTTTTTTATTATTTCACCCTCAAGTTAGGCGATAATGCCACTAAAACGCAAGGGGTTACTGGGAGTGAAAGAGAATGAGAAGACTTTAGTTATGAGAAAGGATAGATTTCAGCAAGACAGAAGATAGCGATCGGCGTTACATTTAAATGTTTGAAGATTTTATTGTTTGTTTGTTTGCTTGTTTGTTTGTTTGGGTTTTATGGCATATCAACCACTGTGGGTTATTTAATGCCAAATCCAGTTTATATGAATTTTAAATGCCTATTTTGTATGGAATAAAAAAATGTATAGCTGGCAACATTATTCATTTACAAAAAAACGTATAGCTGGCAACATTATTCTTTTACAAAAAAACGTATAGCTGGCAACATTATTCTTTTACAAAAAAACGTATAGCTGGCAACATTACTCTTTTACAAAAAAACGTATAGCTGGCAACATTACTCGTATAGCTGGCTTGAAGATTTTAGGTAACAGAGGAGAAAAAATTCGGGAGATAGTTCCACAGGTGAGAAGTGCGAGAAAAGAAACTATTAGAATTGAACAAACGGCTACAGTTAACTAGTTCAACAGTAAAATGGTGAGACCTAGTTGTCAGTCTAGTAGCTACGACGATAAAATATCCGTGGAAAATTTCCCTATCGCATATTTAAATATTTGAGCTTAACAACTTTAACTATTGCAAGAATTCATAAATATGAATGCTGGTCATTATTTTAAGAAGTAAGGGGGTACAAATGAAAATATTTGAAATTGAAAACTTTTCCATTTCACTTAAACAAACGTTAAAGATTTCTATCTTCCCTTCTTTCTTTCCTTATTTCTATCTTTCATTTTTTCACTCTGAAACAAAGTAGCCTCTCTGATATGTCTTTTCTGGCTTTCTACCCGATCAAAACGGAATAGTCCATTATTTATGAGGTATTGGCAGAGCATAATGGTCATGCCAATTAATGACGGGACAACTTAATTTAATTCACTTTTTATTAAATTAGCTCTATTAGTAGTAATATTATCGTGAATTTATTATCGTTAATTTATTATTATTATTATTATTATTATTATTATTATTAGATGAAGTATTGCCAGCCATTATTCATTTGTGACTAAATACTTTCCAAAGTTCAAAATCGTAATAGGACATCTGAGACATTTGAGACAAGATTAAGGAGTACGTCGGCCATGCGACACGTGATCCCTATCACCGGAGGTGGTTGAGGTTTCTCGATCCCCTCGGGTCGAGACAAAGACCTCGCTGATATCTTCAGTGTAGCGCACGTGTGGTGTGGTGTGGTGTGGTGTGGTCCTGGAAACCTGAGGGTGCCATATACCTGTTATCGCTCCCCATCGTGTGACTGTCACCCGTCCCTGCTTAACCGCACACATCGGCGCACTCGTTAGCAAGTAGGAGTTTCGGTCGTTATCGGAATCAACCGGACGGATCGCCATGCACCACCACCCACCGGAACGAGAAAGAACTATCGATCCTACTGACTAATGATAAGAATACCATGGACAGAACATGTGAGCAACGAGGAAGTTTTAATGAAAATGGAAACAAAAAGGAGACGAGTGCTCAGGAATGAAGAGACAGTTGAAATTTCCAGGGCTCATGATGGACTGGAAGAGATAATAAAAGGACAAACATTGCTTAGAGCTGAATGGATAGGAGCTTGTGGAGAGACATGATCATCCACTTTCCGAAAGGACTCGGCATATAGGAGTAAGGCTTGTAAGGTTTTCCACTCGGCAGTCTCTTTCCTCACAGACGAAACATTGCTATTTTATCGCTATTTCCATGGCAAATGTTCAGATGACGTCCAGTTTTTAGTTCCAGCAGTTCAGTTCTTTACAGCGTGGACACGCTATACTTCAGCCACGGAGTCGAATCACTCTCATTTCCCCAGTCTTCCATACGTAAGTAGGAAGTTCCATTCAATCAGTGACTTTGTGAAACAGGCTCTCGCGTGGGTACTCCTCGGAACGCTCCTAACGTGACCTCTTCAAAACGATATCTTTCCTCCTTATTTCGTAACCTTCGTTGCTTACCACATTCTCTTCCTTTTATATAACACACTTCATTCAACATTACTATATTGACTATAACACTCTACCATGAGTGGCTCACGAGTCTTATATTGGGTGAAATATTTAATTTGGAAGTGAATACCATAACCAAATTAGTATCAATTATTTTCAGTAATTGACGCGAACAATTTTCAGTGTTAGGATTAGGGTTACGGTTAACAATCTCTCACGTCATAAGTAGTTGATTATTCTCTGGTAATGTTTCGATTTCATCGCTATCCGCTTCAACTGGTTTCCCCACGACAGAAAAAATTTAGCGAGTTATCTCCAGCCTGAAACTTCACAAGCCACTTTTGACACGTTTCATTGGTCACAGTGCTTTGTCCATAAACTGAATTTTTTTCATTTCTTTTTACGTTTGAGTCGCATTAAATGCTGGAAATCTTTAATGTTGGAATCAATAATTATATTAAGAGTCGTTTAAAAACAAGGTTGGCTGATGACTGCATGGATGATGTTTTACTCCCGTCACCGACAAATATTTTATCTGATGTCACATTAAATAATTTGTCATTTTTAAATTAATTTCGTTTGTAGTAATGAATTTGCATTTTTTCAGTATTTGTCTTTTTTTCTGAGATTAGGTATTATACACACTATTTACATTATACGGACTATTGGCCTCATCTTTCTTGCCATATTTATCACAACGTTTTGGCAGATGTAACCTCCGACCTTCTTCAGGTAGTTGGATTGTCGAACGGAACCAGTAATAAGGAGTGTCAGAGAAAAGCAATAATAACAAAGATAATTGCAATATAAGCTCTGGTAAAAAACTTAAAATGATAACAGCAAAAATTGCAATATGAGCACTGGTAAAAAAAATGATGGCTGAAGGCATTAAGTTTATAAGTCCCAGAAATTCATATACAGATGTCCTTAAGGACATCTGTATATGAATTGGATAAAGGCGTTGGATAGATCTAGTGACAGGACCCAAAGTGTGCGAGTTCAATACCTGGTTAAGGCAGTGGAGAACTTGGAGAGGGGAATTAACAGGAGATAACTGATAACTGACATCCATTAGACAAGGCATGTGGAACTAGAACAGTCTACCCCAGCGAGAGAAATAAAGGGTTCAGTTCGACATTCCAACCACCTGAAGAAGACAGGAGCGTACATCGGCCGAAACGTTGTGATAAATATGGCAACAAAGATGAGGACAATAGTCCGAATAATGTAAATAGTGTATATAATACCTCATCTCAGAAATATAGACAGATATTGAAAAAATGCAATTTCATTACAACAAAAAAATAAATTTAGAAATGACAAATTATTTAATGAGATATTTGTTTCTGCTTTTTGTTTGATAAATTCTCCATACGGTATTTGCATCTGTATTCTCCATACTGTATTTGCATCTGTATTCCCCATATTGTATTTGTATCTGTATTCTCCATACTGTATTTGCATCTGTATTCTCCATATTGTATTTGCATCCGTATTCTCTATGCTGTATTTGTATCTGTATTCTCCATACTGTATTTGCACCCGTATTCTACATACTGTATTTGCATCTGCATTCTCCATACTGTATTTGCATCCGTATTCTCTATGCTGTATTTGTATCTGTATTCTCCATACTGTATTTGCATCCGTATTCTACATATTGTATTTGTATCTGTATTTTCCATCCTGTATTTGCATCCGTATTCTCAATACTGTATTTGAATCCGTATTCTCTATGCTGTATTGGTATCTGTATTCTCCATACTGTATTTGCATCCGTATCCTACATACTGTATTTGTATCTGCATTTGCATCCGTATTCTACATACTACATTTGCATCCGTATTCTCAATACTGTATTTGCATCCGTATTCTCCATACATTATTTGCATCCGTATTCTATATACTGTATTTGTATCTGTATTCTCCATCCTGTATTTGCATCCGTATTCTCTATGCTGTATTTGTATCTGTATTCTCCATACTGTATTTGCATCCGTATTCTCAATACTGTATTTGCATCTGTATTCTCCATACTGTATTTGCATCCGTATTCTCTATGCTGTATTTGTATCTGTATTCTCCATACTGCATTTGCATCCGTATTCCACATACTGTATTTGTATCTGTATTCTCCATACTGTATTTGCATCCGTATACTCTATGCTGTATATGTATCTGTATTCTCCATACAGTATTTGCATCCGTATTCTACATACTGTATTTGCATCTGTATTCTCCATACTGTATTTGCATCCGTATTCTCTATGCTGTATTTGCATCTGTATTCTCCATACTGTATTTGTATCTGTATTCTCCATACTCTATTTGCATCCGTATTCTCCATACTCAATATGTATCTGTATTCTCTATACTGTATTTGCATCTGTATTCTCCATATTGTATTTGCATCTTTTGTTGACTGTGCTAATTGTTATTCTGTTATTCCTGAAGTAAAATAAGGAATCTATTTTAAATAATATTAACTTTGTTAGTTTTTCTTTAACCTTTGACCCTTGCGTTCCTGAACAATTTTAACCTTTCTGACTGAACTCAGTCAAAATTCGCAAAGAATTGGTATTGTAATGTTCCATGGCAGGATATAAAAATAGTTGCAAGTGTTTACCCACCGTCTTGGCATTATGTCGTTTTTGTCTATCACCGGTAAAAAAGCTGTAGTCAGGGGCTTAAAGGGTTAAACCTGCAGGACTAAGACAGCCTTCTGGGCGGAGGGAGGGGCGGTGCTGAGGTCGAGACAATTTATTATATTACATCTGATATAATGGCCCTCCTCCGAGACGCTGCAGATATTTCTGAACCTGCTCTCTCCAAAAGGTAGCCGACCCCTGAGCTAGAAGAAGGTAACTTCAAAAACAAATCCACTGAGAGGACGTAGAGGAGGGACAGGGTAATCTGAACATCTTCGGTGCAAAAGGAATCGACAGGCCATTGTACTATTTTGCCTTGAATGTCACCATGAACTACAACTGTGGGATGGAGAAGAATGAGTGACCACAGCGGCGCAAATTGCACCTACTGAATAAATGAATGAATACACACACACACATATATACGATGGTATATATATATATATATATATATATATATATATATATATATATATATATATATATATTTTCATACACGTTTCATTAAATAATATAGACAAGTGTTGTCTATTTATTTTATGTCAATTTTTTTCGTAACATCTGATAAGTTTAATAACATTATCGTTGAACGAAGAAAGAAATTCACAATAGTGATCCATATTTTTTTTTTTTTTTTTTAAATACAATCTAAGCTTTCGGCTTACTTAAGCCATTATCAAAGATGTCAATTACAATATATGAAGCAATATACGGACAAGACAGTGATGATAGTCTGTCATTGTTTACATAGATGATTTCTACACGTGCATATAAGACGCTAGAAGCGAAAATCGCACCGCATCTCATGACGTCACACATGACCACACGAGAGTAAATTGTAGAAGTATGAAGTATTGAAAGCCGTTGGTATAAACCAAAGGCTTCTGTTAACAATTATAGACATTTAAGAATATTTGTAGAGATGTCATAATTGATTTTGTTTCGGTTGGGTTTCAACTGTTTGATGTATAATGCTTCAAGGATTTTTAGTTTTTGTCTATTGTTTTCATGTCGAAGTATAATTATGTTTTCGACAAGTATTTTACAGAATTGTGTATGCGGGCGGGCATCTTGTTTTAAATGCCTAAATATATATATATATATATATATATATATATATATATATATATAAGGTTGGTGCAAAAATAATGTTTTCTCACATAGTAACATATGTGAGAAAACGACATTATTTTTGCACCAACCTAATATATACTAACGCTAGTCTGAATTCAAACCACAAGCTGCCTTTTGTAGGTTTTGCCTCTTTAACTTTTGAGAGGTGGGAGAGAGTCACCTCAAAATCTCCGGTACAAACGTAACCAACAAACCACTGCTCTTGAATGCCACCATGAAACACCATTGTGAGATGGAGGGGAGTGGTGACTGCAGCGGAGCAAAATACGCTGACTAGATAAAATGATGGATGAATGAAACAAACATTTCCCCTAAAATAATAGCTTAGGATTTTAATTTTAGATTTATTGTTTACCAAGATATATTATGTTCGAAAATAGAAATTTTCTTCCTTTTTTTTTTCCGGTGCAATTAAATGTTGTTTATTTTTTTCTCTCCTCCTTACCGTTCGATTGATTACAGAATAAATACAAAAACTTTAAAGTATCAGGAAATAATTTTTTGAAAAAAAGCTGCACATTTTCAGTCACGAAGGAATAATGTTTATTTAACATGAGAAGAAAAAAGAAATTAATTGGATCATGGCGGACTGACGCCATTACAAAGTCGCTCATTGTGTTATTAGATGGATCGATTCTGGTATAAATGAAGTAGAAATTACCCGCGCCAATGCTTTCTCAAGTGATTTCTTTTTTTTTTATTATAGCCAAGGTCGATTTGTTGCTTTTGCTTTTTTTTTTTTAACTAAGTGTAAACTAAAAAGAAATAATGAAGTAAGCAGCTGCGGTGAAAATATTTGAACTGACGAAGGCGTTGAAGCATCGAGGAACTAGTTTCAAAATTTGACAATTGCCCCGGAAGATATTCATCTTTTCTTTGCTTTTAGTTCTATTTGATTTTGTTTCTAGCAATAGTTCACTTTAGAGACTCAAATTCCAGCAGCTTTAAATATATGTCTACTCAGCTACATTGTCCATTTTATTAAGGTAAAATAAATTTTGCCGGAGCCAACACTAATATGCGAATCCTATTTTAATGCCGGTTCTGAGAATGAATATTTAACTTCGTTTGCGCACGCAAGTGTTTCTTTTTTTTTTTTTTTTTTTCAGACGTAGCCAGAGGCACGGGAGGTCAGTTCACTCGATAGTAAATCACCACTAAATAAAGAAAAAGTTTTTGTTGTTGCTTTTTTAGTGCAGTGCATAATGGCCAGCTACTCTCATTTTCAGAGCTCACTGTTCTCCTAGGGCGGTACATTT
>OZ010614.1:53333677-53373677 GCA_963932145.1 Acanthosepion lycidas | reverse complement strand
ATCTTCAGTTGCTGATTTTATTATATATATATATATATATATATATATATATATATATATATATATACACACTACAGTTCAAAGGTTTGAAGCCTCACCCTTATCAGTAGTGGATTAATTTGGCAGAAGTGTAAAAAAAATAGAAATAATTAAAATGTTTTAGAATCAATTGTCAAACTGTTGCAACGAATGCTCAATATTTGTGCTGCAGTAATCTTGGCTAAAGAGGATATTTTGAAGAGAGCAAAATTTTATCATAAAATGTTTTTTTCCTTTATGGCATAATTAAATCTTTTTTTAACCATGTCTATTTTTTTCTTATTTTAAGTACAAATTAACTACTTTATGGTTCAATTTTAAAAATTACCAGGGGTTGCCTCAAACTTTCGAGCTGTATATATATATATATATATATATATATGGGGTTTGTGGGGGTATAGGTGTTTGTGTGAGTCTCAGTTGTTGCCCTACATCCGGAAGAGGCATGACACATGGAACTAGAACAATCTACCCTGGTGGACGAAATAAAGGGTACTGTTCGAAATTCCAATCCCCTGAAGAAGGCCAGAGCGAACAACGGCTGAAACGTTGTGAATATGGCAATGAAGATGAGAATAACAATCAGAGTAATGTAAATAATGCAAGTAATCATAATACCCATCTCAGGGACATACACAACGGTAGCAGTATCTCTCAACAGAAAAACAACCCTCCCTCTCTCTTTCTCTCTTCCAAATCCGTCCCATGCATACTGCCATTGTCTCAACCGTTCGCGTCTATTTTTAAATTTAATGCCGCCTGTTTGCAGTCAACGAACTTCACACCTTTTAGTTTAACTGATTTCCTTTATTCATAATTGTTTATCTCAATCAACTCGGCTGGAAGTATAGTTTATTGCTATTTTAAGATGGCGTATGCATTAAGTAAACAACACAATCATTTTCATTGCTTTTGAAATCGCTTGCAAACAGGCGGAAGTATAAATTGTTTGTAATCGGAGGCAAACTAGTAAATGTATTCCCTTTGCTAAGAATTGAGAGGTGAGTGATTGATTTAAACAGAGAATTTAGGAAAGGGGTTTCTTTGTTTACTTTTTTTGGACTTTCAACTGCAGTAACAACTAAAATGAATTGCAACTCGAAGAGAAAATAATGAAATAAACAACATGTTAACTTTCCACACTACTTCAAATAAAAAGTTAGGAAGGAAACTCCATGAATACTGGAGAGAGCGATAACAGCTACTGAAACCTGTTTTCATGAAAAATTCTTTTACGAGAAAGATTTTATAAATTTCAACCGAAAACAGTACCAACTGCTCAGTCAATGAATGCCAAATATTTCCTTATAGGGAAAAGCCTAATATTAGCCTTATCATTGGCATTTAATTTTTTTTTAACGGAAAACTTGAGTGTATAGGAGAGGTCTGCCATAAAAGAAAAAGAAGACATAAATTAATTATATTATTTTTAAATTAATTATAACAAAGCGCGGTTCATGCGTATTTACAAAAAAAATGGCATGAGTTACATTAATTTTTGCCTGAAGATACTTGGGAAAACAAAAGAAAGGAAACAAACTACAACATCTTCGTTAATGGGCTTAATATCAACATTAACATATTGATCCGAGAATTCGGGAGGATCAAAATAAAAATAAATAGACATGTCCAGAGTATTCAATCAAACATATATATATATATATATATATATATATATATATATATATATATATATGAATAAAAAGGTAAGAACAAAACTATTCTTAACCGATGCGTTTCGTCCTCTGACGACGAAACGCGTCGATTAAGAATAGTTTTTCCTCGTGTTGCTTTATTCATTTTGTTCCTTCTCAAAAGCACTCTATATGAAAATAATTCTCTCTCTCTCTCTCTCTCTCTCTCACACACACACACACACACACACACACAAAAAAAAAGCCTCACACTTATACACTCACCCACACGAATAGACACACTTACACACATCATACGCACTCACTCCCTAATGAGCCAAATGATAACACACACCCACAGCAATACACACGCTTACACATATCATACTCACTCACTCCCTAAGAACCAAATAACACACACACACAAACAAACACTAAACAGAGACACATCCCCTCACCAAGTCCAATAAAACTGTCAAACTGACCAGAGAATTCATAGCAGCATGTATCTATCCAGCTCTTATCTCAAATAAGAACTTAAAAGAGACTGTTTGACCAACACAAGGAATGTTAAAAGATTCATGTTAAAAAGATAAAAAAATAAAAAAAACAAATGAAAACTACAGACAAAAGTTCATTTTCTCCATCAAGACATTCATTTCTGTAGTTTAGTGCTAGCAGCAAGCAGAAATATTTCTCCTCCCGATGATGGCCATTTCGGCCGAAACTAGTCGAGGAATCTAAATGGAATAATAATAAAAAAACGAAAGAATATTAATCTACAACCCAGTGTGTCTGAGGATTTTAAATTTTAATGTTTATTGTTCAAAATATATATATATATATATATATATATATATATATATAAAAAAATATAGTTTAATGTATGCTATATTTATGGGATAAAGGGGTCAATATCAGACATAGAACGTATGTAAATCTAAAAGTGAACATTGAAATCAATACGCTGTTGTCTTTTCTCTTGACTATTTATATATTCTGGTTAGTGGTGCATTATGGTTAGGTCTATTTTATTATTCCAACGGTTATTTTGGCGGGCGTTAACAGTTACATTTCCAGTTATTCTAAGGGCTATTGAAGAGAAATAATTGGGAATCCGAATGTAACTTTGTGGCTATTTCAGCCATTTTATAATGTTGTTGGTTAACTTTTTTACTCATTATTCGTTTTTGATCATTTTATTGTGTGCGTGAAAATATTATAGAAAATAGGAAAGAAACTGGTTTGGTAAATAATCCAAAGTTCCTTAGTATTTTTTTTTTTTTAAATAGTGCTCGATACGAAAGTAGAGCATAAATATAATTATTTATTTAAAAATATGATTCCAACTCGCTACATAAGAGGTCTCATGTTTCAAAACAAGAGCCGAAAACTATTATTTTGAAGTTTTCGGCTCTTGTTTTGAAACACGAGACCTCTTATGTAGCGAGTTGGAATCATATTTTTAAATAAATAATTATATATATATATATATATATATATATATATATATATATATATATATATATATAGGATTAATACAAATATAAAATTTGTCACTTAGCTGATTAATGCTATATTTAATAATTCGACTCCAGAGTTTCGTAGACAAACTTTTTTGTAATCATTCGGTTCACTCGTCAGGAGGTTTCAGCAACTGATTATGGATTTTCTCATTTTTCATTGTTTTTATATTAAGTTGGATGTAATTAATCTAAGCGCTATTTAGGTTTAATTCTCTATTTCTTTATGTATGCTTGTATTTCCGAATGTTGTGGATATATATATATATATATATATATATATATATACGTCGACCGCGTTCAAAATTTGTCTTCTGGTAAGTTCATGTGCTCTTTCGATGTCTGCTCCCTGTATACTTGTGTCCCTTTTGATGGAAACCATTGATATTTGCAGAATTGATGAAATTTGCCACGTCCTCCGTCGAATTCAGTTTCAACAACACCATGTACCGACAGATCGATGGAGTTGCTATGGGCTCGCCTTTGGGTCCGGCACTTGCCAACATATTTGTTGGCTTCTAGGAAGAAAAGATACGAAAGAGTCTACTTTGTCCTCAAATGTACTGTCGGTACGTTGATGATACCTTTGGTTTATTTAACGGTGAAGTTGAGGCCGACCAGTTTCTTTCGTTTTTAAATGGTATCCATCCTGCACTGAAATTTACTATTGAAAAAGAGTCCAATCATCAATTGGCCTTTTTGGATGTATTAGTACATCGCACATTAACAGGTTTTCTCACTTCCGTTTATAGAAAACCTACTTTCGCTGGGTTGTACACGCGTTGGGACTCTTTTTGTCCCACTAAGCGCAAGATTAACATTATTAAAACCCTCCCACATAGAGCATTAAAGATCTGCTCTGAGCCTTTCTTGAAAGACGAAATCGACTTTATTAAGGATACCCTGTTGTAATTTGGGTTATCCTCTTGGTACTGTTAATTCAGTTTTCCGCAGTAAAGTGGAAGAGTTCAGAAGTGCCGAGCTCTACACTGTCAAAAAATGCCCAGTTTACCTCAGATTACCCTGGATTGGTACCAAATGTGAAAAAATAGCTAAACAAATTTCATCCAATGTTCGTTGTTGCTTTCTCTCTGCCGAAGTTCGGATTATTTTTCAAACTCGGCCTATGTTTCGTTCTGCGTGTAAAGACGTTCTCTCTCCCCATCAAATTAATTCAATTATTTACAAATACGTTTGTAGTTGCGGAGCTGACTACATAGGGAGAACAACTCAACGCTTAGACATGAGAATAAAACAACATGTTCCTACAAAAATTAGAAATCACACCTTGCCTTTGAATGGACTCGTCACGAACGCCTATGGTTCCGCCATATGCGAACACCTATTAAAGAACAGGGATTGTGCAGCCAAATTTAGTGTTGACTGGTTCAGTCTGAAGTCGGGCGACCGGCTGATCGGTTGAACTCTCTGCTTTCGGGCGGGGAGGAACCAGAACGAGGCTACGCCGAAGGGCAGAGTCTCTTTCGGGGAGGTAAACCGACCCTGAACCCGTTTATACGGGTTCAAAGGGCATATTTTTAACCGAGCCCACGGGCTCGGAGATCCCACGCTAAACCGGCCTTGTGCCACATGATGTCCACGTGGCGGGGGGGTTGACTAAATACTAGTGTTGACTGGTTCAGTCTGAAGTCGGACGACCGGTTGACAGGCTGATCGGTTGTTCGTTTGAACGCTCCGCCTTCGGGCGGGGAGGAACCCGAACGAGTCTACGCCGAAGGGCGGAGTGTCTTTCGGGGAGGTAAACCGACCCTGAACCCGTTTATATGGTTCAAAGGGCATATTTTTGGCAGAGCCCACGGACTCGGAGATCCCACGGGATCGGAGATCCCACGTTAAACCGGCCTTGTGCCACATGATGCCCTCGTTGGGGGTGACTAAGTACTAGTGTTGACTGGTTCACAGTTTTCTCTCGGTCTCACTCCTTATTTCATCTAAAGGTTCTGGAGGCACTTTACATCGGGTCCCGTAAGCCTTCTTTGTGCAAACAACGTGAGTGTTTGTTGGGACTCGCTGTCATTTGTCTCTAGTTCCTTTTTTCTTTTTTTCTTTTATTCTTTTTTTTTTACAATTCCTTTTATTGTACATTTTTCTGTGTTAATTTTAAATCTCCCGTTGAAGCCTGAAGAGCGGGAGCGAAACCGGTTGCTTCACTCGTGTTTTTTTTTTTTTGTTTTTTTTTTATATATGTCTCGTAATATTAAGTTTTATACTTTTATTTCGATCATTAAATTTTGTACCTACAAAAATATCTTTATATATATATATATATATATATATATATATATATATATATATGTGTGTGTGTGTGTGTGTGTGTGTGTGTGTGTGTGTGTGTAACTGTCGTGGTCAATATATATATATATATATATATATATATAAAACATCATGGCTCAGAAAAAAAAGGAACTATATACTTTTGAAATTGACTGTAGTGTGTATGTGGGGAGGGATGTGTGTTTTGTGCCATGTGGTTTGGCTGAAATTAAGAAGTCGGCTTTCCCGACTTGTCGCCTTTCGATGAGAGAGCGAAAGCGAGAAAGAATATATTAGTTTTTTCCTTTCATACTGCTTATTATCACGCCACCTAACGGACTTAAGGCGAAGTTCCCTGACAGACAAGGTGGGTTAATCCATCAACGTCCTCTTGAAATGAAAACGAAAAGAATCAGATTGGTAACAAAACAAAAACAAAAATGACGATCGAAGTGAATGCATAATTCTCTGATCGGTTTTGATAAAATATTCATGGCTGTTATTCATCGTAAATATGTTAGACTGTTAATTTTTCAAGATATTTATGGAAAGTGCCAATCGATATCTTAATAGTTTGAAAAGAATAACAATCCGAAGAGACTTCCTGTCCTAAAAGAACTAAAGCGTTAAAAAACGCTTTAACAATATGCTCCCTTCAACTTTGAATGCGTGACAAATTGTCTCTCTGCATGGTTGTGCAAAGTACACTTCAAATGAGAAACGAATTCATTAGCAATATCCCAGTGCTCTAGGACGAAGTATATCAAAGCCATTACAGAAGATACAAGAAAATAATAAATGTTTACTTAATAATTGTGCTTGTCCCTGTCTTCGTTAATTCGCACAACCGTTACGCCTCGCCAATACCTAATAAATAATGGACTATTCCGTTTTGATCACATGGAAATCGGGGGAATGATACTACTTGGTCTCAGAGAGAAAATGAAAGAAAGATAGAAAAAAAGACGTGTTTAATGTCTTCTGACAATACCTCGTAAATAATGTACTATTCTGCTTTGATCGCGTCGAAAAAGGGGAAAATACACTATTTGGTGTTAGTAAGAAAATAAAAGAAAGAAAGAAAGAAATGTTTAATGCTTTTTTTTAGTGAAATGGAAAAAGTATATCAATTTATAATCTTTTCATTCTTATCCAATTATTAAAATAACGACCAGCGTTCATCTTATATATAAAGTACAGTGTATATGTGTGTGCTTGTGCGTGTCCAAGCAAATCCTCCGCTCCCACTGGTCTGATTTCAATGATTCACAGCTCATTCAAAAGCCCTAGAAACGTTAGGCGTAGGGAACGATTTTCGATGAGCTCAGATTCAGGGTTGCCTGTTTATGCGAGGTTAAAAATATATATGTTGTGGTAGGATCCACCTAATTTGCATAGTGGAGTACCGACCATATAAATATGGTTGGTACCGGGAAGAGAGAGGAGGAATCGAGAGATCCAACCAGAGACTCTGCCCGACTGCGACTCAGTCAACACACATTCCAGGAACGGTCTTCCCAGGAATATACAAAAGACTATATGTAAATATTGTGTACACTTTCTTGTTTCAATACATTTTGTTCTAAGTACATTTTGTGTTGCATTATTATCCATGCATTAGTCAAGTTTCAACAATGGCGACGAGGTAGAAAGAACCAGACGAAAAAAAAAAGAATTAATAATTGATATCTTTCAACAATTGGGACAAGTCATTGAAGAACCCAGGCTGAAGGAAAAAATTATTAATTAAAAGTCCAACACCTAACGGAACAGCGAAGGATTCTGAATTTCTGGATATTTAGAAATCGTTAAAGGACGACTAAGCATAAGGAACGTTCACTCAGAAAAATTTAAAAGGTGTCGTAAACGAATAACGGTGATTTTTAAATTGGAAAAGTTATCTACAACGAGACACCCGTTAAAAAAACTGGCCGACTACAAAAACGTGCATGGAATTAAAAGGCGCACAAATACACCGTGTCGATTTTGAAAGGTAACGAACTTTTAAAAAAATTTTTTTTTTTTTTTTGTTTTGTTTGCTGAACAATATTTTATAGGGACGAATTTACCTCTGATAATAAAAATCAGAAGTTTGTCATTGAAATACGCGAACAGAAGTAATAAAAAAAAAATACCAAAGTTGATTATCACGGGCTTGAATGTAAAAGCAAGACATAAAATAAAAAAGTCGTAAGTTGTTTCGATTTTTCTGGTCAGCTTATATTATATCCATAGATACACAAATTAAAGATATATTCTTTGTTGCATGAACACTATCAGCTAAAGATGGATGAATTAGCCAAAGTCATATCTGGATTATTTAAATCCCAGCAGTTGAGTCAGGCTGAATTATTCAAATCCCAGCAAAAATATCAAGAAAAGCAAGAGGAAAGACTTTTAGAAATTCAAAAGTTAATATTGGAGAAATTAAACAACAATCAGGCAAATGAGGGAAATTCTTCATATTCTAATAACACCATATTTAATTCGCTGGAAACTTTCAACTATGTGCCAGACGAAGAAAAAACGTTTGAAGCGTACTTTAAACGATATGAAGATATTTTCTACACAGACTGTGAAAACTGGTCGAATTCAAGAAAAGTCGGTCTATTACTAAGAAAGCTAGGTACAGCAGAACATAGCAAATTTGTAGATTTTATTCTACCGAGAAGAACGAATGAATTGGAATTCTCGGAAACTGTGAAATTGCTAAAGGAGCTGTTTGGAGCAAATATGTCGCTTTGGCATAAGCGATGGTTATGCATGAATGTCGCTAAATCCAACGATCAGGATTACTTAACATATGCATCTATAGTGAATAGACATTGTGACAACTTCAGATTGGCAGAGATTACGGTGGAAGAATTTAAGTGTTTAATTTTTGCTCAAGGACTGGTATCCAGTAAGAGTGCCGAAATAAGACGTAGAGTTTTGTCTAAACTCGAATCTGAACAAAATCTTACCCTGAAAAAGTTAGCAGAGGAGTGTCAGCGGGCCGTAAGTTTAAAGAAAGTCTCAAAAATCGAAGAAGCTGGCATTGCTTATATTAAAAAAATAAAAAAACAGTCAAATTACCCATCAGAAAAAAATTGGAGTAAAAATTCGGCGTATTTTAAAAATAGACAAGAAAAATTAAAGAACGAGGAGAAAAAAAAAGGTTCCAACATATAATTGCAGACGCTGCAACGAAAGACACTGGGAGGTAAATTGCCCATTTAGAAATAAGAAATGTTTCGTGTGCTGCAAGAAGGGACACAATGGATCGTGTTGTAAAACGAAAAAATTCAATAGCCGAATTAGACAAACAAATTCGAATATCAAATCAGATAAAGATTTGAGGAAATATGTGACGACTGAAATATTTAAAAAGAATATCAAATTTCAACTCGATTCGGGTTCAGATTTAACAATAATGAACTATAAAACATGGAAAATTTTAAAAAGGCCTACAATAATGAAGTCAACGAAACGCGCTCGAACGGTAACTGGAAAGGAAATTAACTTCGAAGGCGAGGTTGTACTTCCCATGAAATTGAACTGGATCGTTAAAAAAATAAATGTTTTCATTCTGAAAAATGGAGAAAACTTGATGGGTACAAATTTTATTGAAACATTCGAATTGTGGGATAAACCGTTAAACTCATTCTGCAGAAAAGTAGGAAGTAATACGCAAACAAGACAGGACATTAAAGATGAATTAAAGAAAAAGTTTCCGGAAACCTTCACACCTGGTCTTGGAAGATGTAACAAGTTTGAAGCTAAATTTGAATTAAAGGAAAATACTATGCCAATTTTTAAAAAGAAAACGTACCGTGCCTTTCGCAAGTGTAGAGAAAATTAACGAAGAACTTGATAGGTTGGAAAAAATGGGAATTATTTCGAAAGTAGAATCTAATTCATGGGCTGCGCCGATTGTGTGCATAAAAAAGAAATCAAACCAAATCAGAGTCTGTGTTGATTTTTCGACAGGGTTGAACTCGGTAATCAAGGACTACCATTACCCGTTACCGAGTCCGGAGGAGATTTTTAACAAGCTAAATGGTGGAGTTATATTTTCAAAAAACGACTTATCAGATGCCTATCTCCAAATTCCCGTCGAAGAAGAATGTTCGAAGTTACTAGGGATAAACACGCATAGAGGGTTATTCAAGTACAACAGGCTTCCTTTTGGTATTAAAGTGACACCAGCCATTTTTCAACAAGCTATGGACGTCATGTTGAATGATTTAGACTGTGCGTGCGCCTACTTAGACGACATCATAGTAAGGAGCGAAACTATCGACGAACATCGAGAGCATCTCAAGCAAGTATTTAAAAAGATTCAGGACTTTGGATTTAAAGTCAAAGAGTCAAAGTGCGAATTTGGTTTGGAGGAAATTAAGTATTTAGGTCACATAATCAACAAAAATGGCAGATGTCCAGATCCGGAAAGGTCCATTGCGATTAGAGACATGCCGACGCCCACTAATGTGGCGATGCTACAGAGTTTTCTGGGGCTCGCAAATTATTATCAAGCGTTCATTAAAGGAATGTACAATCTAAGAGCTCCGTTGAATGAACTACTAAAAAAAGACATGGGAATGGACGGTAGAATGTCAGAAAGCCTTTGATGAAATAAAGAAAATGCTTACATCAGACCTCTTTTTAACCCATTACAATCCAAAACTTGATATTGTAGTGACAAGTGACGCCAGTTCATACGGGATAGGGGTGTGTATTCAACACATAATGCCAGATGGTTCTAGAAAACCAATTGCACATGCTTCGAGAACTTTACTCCCAGGAGAAAGAAGTTACTCACAGATAGAAAAAGAGGCGCTGAGTATCATTTTGCCATAACAAAATTTCACAGATACATCCACGGCAGACATTTTATTCTTGAAACGGATCATAAACCTCTGATCACTATTTTTGGTTCGAAGAAAGGGTTACCCGTTTATACGGCAAATCGTCTGTTGAGATGGGGAACCATTCTTCTCAATTATGATTTTCACATAAAGCACCTATCATCCAAAAATATAATTCATGCGGATAGTTTATCAAGACTCGTACCGAGTCAAGAAGAAAGATTCGAAGAATCAATTATTGCAAATATCAGAGCAGCTTATGAGGTGAAAAGCATGGTAAACAACATTTTAAGAGAGCTGCCGGTTACATCAAAGGAAATCAAAAAAGAAGCTGAAAGCGATGATTTCATTTTAGAAATAAAAAGCAAAATGGTACCAAATGACAAAAAGTGCAGGAGATTTATTCAATTTGTGACGGATTTTTATTATATGGTGAGAGAGTAGTAGTACCAAAAAAAGTTGCAGAAAAGAATACTACGGGACTTTCATATGGGTCACCCGGGGGTTAATAGAACAAAAAGCTTAATGCGAAGCTTTGTATATTGGAAAGGAATGGATGTGGATATCGAAAACATGGTTCATCGATGTAAAGGGTGTGCGTTAGCAGCTAAGGCACCACCTATAGTACACAAACCATGGCCCAAGACGGATCATCCGTGGACAAGATTACACATTGATTTCGCTGGTCCAGTAGAAGATTATTACTACTTAATAGTGGTAGATAGTTTTACAAAATGGCCGGAAGTACTACGCTGCAAAAAGCCTACGTCCAATACCACAACAACTTTTTTGCATGAACTATTTGCACGGTTCGGTGTGCCAGAGTGTATTGTGAGTGACAATGGTACACAATTCACTTCTGAAGAATTTAAGGAATTTTGTGAGTTATATCAAATTAACCACATAACGACGCCGCCGTCTCATCCGAGGTCCAATGGACTCGCAGAAAGATTTGTCGATACTTTAAAGCGCGCGCTGAAGAAAGCCTCAGGAGTTCCAACGGAAAAGGCGCTTCAGCAATTCCTACAGGTATACAGAATTACGCCAAACTAGAGAACACACTCAAACATGGCACCAGCTGAACTAATGTTCGCTAGGAGAGTTAAGTCAGTGTTTGACAAGCTTTTGCCAGGAAAAAATAGAGTAAAGAATACTATGTATACAGCGAGAAAAAGATACACTTCCGGAGAGAAGGTGTTTTTCAAGTGCTACAAAAACAACGTTGAGTTCTGGGAGCGAGGCATAGTGGACAAGAGAATCGGTGACCTGATTTCCATAATTAAAGGGCCGAAGAATACTCATAAAAGGCACCAGAACCAACTTAAAAAATGTTACGTACTAGAGCATGAAGAGAGTATACCGGATGAGGAGGAAGATCCCATTGATGTAATGTATGATATGTTTCAAGTAGAACCTCCGCAGAATATTCCTGAACCGAGAAGATCCGGTAGAAAACGAAAGTTCACGGACCCATTGGACGTGAATCCAAAACGAAAAAAATATTAAAAGTATGCAAATGGATCTACAAAGAAATAGCCATAATCATCAACCCATATAGGAAGCCAGTTTGAAATCCAAAAGGGATTCCAAGGCTTGGGAAGGGGGTGTTGTTGTAGGATCCACCTAATTTGCATAGTGGAGTACCGACCATATAAATATGGTTGGTACCGGGAAGAGAGCGGAGGAATCGAGAGATCCAACCAGAGACTCTGCCCGACTGCGACTCAGTCAACACACATTCCAGGAACGGTCTTCCCAGGAATATACAAAAGACTATATGTAAATATTGTGTACACTTTCTTGTTTCAATACATTTTGTTCTAAGTACATTTTGCGTTGCATTATTATTCCATACATTAGTTAAGTTTCAACAATATATTAATATATTATACTAGCCATTATCATTGCTTTCATGGTTCAAGGGGAGTAACACTTATTTTCCTTTTGTATCCAAAATTGCATTGCATGTTTTATTATAAACTAGCTTAAAAGCCGCCCTATCGGCCGGCATTTAAGTAACTCCTGTTAGATTGACTCTTGGTTTGGCCATCATCACAATAGCTAGGGAAGAGTAGATGCCATAGGTATTAATAAACTATAGAAGAACTCAAAATTGATCGTTAAGTATTGAATTAATGTTTAAGCTTACCTTTTAAAAGTTCAACGATAATTCTGCTGACACTTACTTTAAATTTATTATCCGTACAAACAATTATTTTTATTTCATGGGTGACAGAACAGGGGACGATAGATAAGATAAAATTAATATAGTGTAAAGATGAGAGAATAGAAATTAGAATTAGTTATACATTCAACATTTGAAGAGTTAGAGAAAATTAAGTAAAACTTATATCATGGAATATAATATACTTCTCCATATTTATTTTGGGATGTATTTTTTCGCTCTGCTTGAACGGATCTCAGCGTGTTTGTGATTGGGTTCTTAATAAGAAGGATGCCATGGTAGACGAGAAAAGTCGAGAAATGGCGACCAATGTACATGGAATGAGTTTTGTACGGCTGAGCGCCCCGCGCCACTATTGCGTGAACGAAGCGAATGCATTTTGTCGAAGTAAGTGAGAAAAAAAAACTGGTTGAGCGCCCCACGCTCATTAACGAATGTACTTGCAGGAGCAAAGCGAATGCACTTGCACAGAGCAGTGGTTTGCAGGAAGAATCTGTCCGAGTGGAACTTACTTTTCACCAATAAATTACAGAAGAAATGTGAGTGGTTTGAGAGACAGACTCTCGGCGACTGTCGAACTCTCTGCATTAGCAGAGGGGAACCCGGACGAGGCTTTGCCGAAGGGCAAGGTTTCGTCCGGGGAGGTTGACAGGGCCTGAACCCGTCTAGGCGGGTTCAGAAAGGCCATATTTTTGGCCGAGCCTACGGGCTCGGGGATACCCACATTAAAACGGCCTTGTGCCACATTCGATCCTCGTGGGTGGATTGATAAATACAGGTTTGCTACAATATAAGTGGCATAGGGGTCTTAACCGTGAAGGTTAGACCTGCAGAACCAAGAAATTATTTCTTTAACATATATTTTCAGTTTTTGCCAGAGAATTAATGAAAAATATCAAAAAAACGTTGTTGAAATTAAAGGTGACTTTTTTTTTTTAGTTATAAATCATAATCGGATCGCTTAAAACAATCCAAAGAGTGTTTACATGTTTTGCTATTTATTAGGTTGGTATAAAAATAATGTCGTTTTCTCACTTATGTTAATACGTCAAAAAACGATATTATTTTTGCACCAACCTAATAGCTTGCTCGTCTTGCTTGTTAAACATTTCCAATGTAAAAGCATAATAATATTAAAGATTTAAGAAAACCGTCATTTTTAACGGCACGGGTAAAGCTGGTATTAATATAAGACTCTACTGGTCATAAAATAGAGGATCTGTTTTCTATTGCAATCAAGTCCCTATCAGGACGGATCAACTGGAGACGAACCAAGCCTCACACCCACGGACAATGATTATGACTTGCCCTTGCGGGAAAAATGCAAGAATATACGCGGCCTAAAAATCCATCAAGCCAAAATGAAATGTCAATTGGAAACTAGCCAGTTGCAGCGCACAGAAAATTCTCCTGATGAGACGCAGGAAATACAAGGCCGGGAAGCTCACCACAGAGCCCAGTTCTTCCAAGCAGAGGCACAAGTATCCCCCGAATTGCCATCTGAGACATTTCGGAAAAAGATCAAATGGCCTACGGCCGTAGACAAAAAAGCTTGGCACAACTTCGATTTAGACATCAGCGAAATACTAAAGACAATCTCAAAAGGTTCGGTGGATACCCGTTTAAGGACTATGTCGAAAATCAGATTTAGCTACGCTTCAGAACGTTTCGGATACGAGGAAAGGAAGACGAAAGAAAATTCTTCAGAAAATCGAAGGGAAAGTAAAATCAAACAATGCAGAGCGGAATTAAGAGCTATCCGAAAGCAATATAAAAAAGCAAAACCGGAAGAAAAGGGGAGCGCTGCAAGAACTCCGTGACATAATCCGTTCCAAAATGAAATCTTTACGGAGAGCAGAATGGCACAGGAATAGAAGGAAGAAAAGGGCGCGGAAACGATTAGCTTTCGTCTCTAATCCATACGGCTTCACTAAGAAATTATTAGGCGATAAACGAAGTGGAAGGTTAACATCTACCCCTGACGAAATAAATGACTTCCTTAAAATGACTCTGAGTGACCCAAATAAACATATACAGCTAGGAGTAAACTCCTCTCTAATCACACCTAATTTGCCTTCATACCCTTTTGACTTAAAAGATCCAACATTGATAGAAGTTCAAACAATATTAAAAACAGCCAGATCGAGATCAGCCCCTGGACCTAAAGGAGTCCCTTACTTAGTTTATAAACGTTGCCCATCATTGCTCCGCATGTTATGGAGGTTGTTAAAAATTGTTTGGAGAAGAGGGAAGATAGCTGTACAATGGAGGTGCTCAGAAGGATCCCTACAGAAGAAGGAGCAAGTACAGTAAACCAATTTAGGTACATCTCCCTATTGAACGTTGAAGGGAAAATATTTTTACCGTTATGAATCGACGCTTGACAGATTTCCTCCTAAAGAACAAGTATATCGACACCTCTGTTCAAAAAGGAGGCGTTTCAGGAATAGAACATACAGGTGTCATCACGCTGCTGCTAAAAGACGTGAGAGCACATAAGGGAGATATGGCTTTTCTGTTGCTGGATCTTAAGAATGCCTATGGCTCTATCCCACACAAATTGGTAGAAGAATCGTTAAACCGCCACCACGTTCCTCCCCAAATTATAGAGACCATAGTAGATTATTATAACAATTTCAAAATGAGAACAGCAGCAGGAAATACAACATCTGCATGGCACACACTGGAAAAAGGCATTATTACAGGCTGCACCATCTCAGCTACCCTCTTTTCCTTGGCCATGAACATGTTGATAAAAGCAGCGGAAATAGAATGCAGAGGTCCGTTAACAAGATCTGGCCATCGGCTACCGCCAATAATGTCATACATGGACGATATGACTATAACATCTTCGTCTGTGATTGGTGCGAGGTGGTTACTAAAAGGCTTGGAGAAACTAATTTTATGGGCAAGAATGAGTTTCAACGCCGCCAAATCGAGATCATTAGTGGTGAAAAAAGGGGAAACTTCAGAGAGGGATCGCTTTAAATTGTCTGGCGAGTATATCCCGACCATAAAGCAAAACGCAATCAAGAATTTGGGTAAGTGCTTTGATAATACCCTGAAGGACTCTGTCGCAATCCAAGAAACAAAGGATAACCTGAAAGCCTGGTTAGATAAAGTAGACAAGTCTGGCTTACCCGGTCGATACAAAGCTTGGATTTACCAACATGTTATCCTTCCCAAAATATTGTGGCCTTTGTCTATCTATGAGTTTACTACCTCTACCGTAGAGCACATAGAAAAAAACATCAACTCCCGATTACGGAGATGGCTAGGTCTTCCAAAGTATCTAAGTAGCGCTGCCTTTACGGTAACTCCAACATTCTTCAACTACCCTTTAAAAGCCTCGTGGAAGAATATAAAGTCGCTAAGGTGCGAACAATAATTCAATACAAGTTCTCCAAGGACCCAAAAGTGAAAGGAGCTAATGTTGAGGTTTACACTGGGAGGAAGTGGAAAGCTGTAAAGGAGTTGAAAGTGGCAGAAGAGCGTCTTTGCGAAAAAGTGGTGCTGGGCAGTGTTGCCACGGGTCGGGCAGGGCTAGATTTCATTCCTACTGCTAGAATTGACAAAGCCGTAGCTAAGGAAAGGCACCAACTCTTACTGGACGAAATTCGCGCAGGGGAAGAGGATATGAGAGTGGCAAAGATGATCGGGTTTAAACAACAAGGATCATCGACAAAATGGGAGACTATGATACCAAGGAAAGTTGGATGGTCTGATCTTTGGCGTAACGAATTGGGCTTGAACTTTTTGATCCGATCTGTTTATGACCTTCTACCAAGCCCCGTTAACCTTCAATTATGCACTAAATCAGAATCGCCCTCATGCCCCCTATACGGTCAAATAGGTTCTTTAAAACACATACTTAGTAACTGCAAATCAGCCCTAGCAGACGGTAAGTATAGATGGCGCCATGATCAAATACTAAAAGAAATTGCGGAAGTCGTTAGCACAGCCATCCATACAAACAAACCGAATTCAAACATGAATTTTATAAATTTTATTAAAGCTGGAGCGAAACCGAACCTAAAGAAAATGGCCGCACCCAACTGTTTATCATGTGCAACAGACTGGGAACTCAGAGTGGATTTAGGTAAAAGGCTAAATTTCAATTTCCAATAACCCGATTGCGTCCAGACCTAGTCTTTTTTTCTAATAAACTAAAGGAAGTCATCATGTGGGAACTAACAGTCTGTTATGAGGATAACGCAGAAGAAGCCAGTGAAAGGAAAAAACTAAAATACGATGAATTAGTGGAAAGTTGTAGGAATAATGGATGGAAGGCAAGCTGCAAACCAATCGAAGTAGACACAAGGGGTTTTGTGGCAAGATCACTGGTCAGCGCCTTAACAGACATAGGGATAGTGGGTACAAAAAAAACGAAAAGCCATCCAAACCATTACCGAGACTGCAGAAAGAACAGCTAAATGGCTATGGCTAAAACGGGCAAGTGTATGGTCAAGCAAATTGGGGAAACCCTAAATTAATGTAAAAGTGTAATTTTTTTTTTTTTTTTTTTATACATCATTGTATATTAAATGTAAATAGTGTAAAGATACGCCACAATTTTTAACTAACTAGATATGCCGTAATCGGTTTGTAAATACGTATAATTGAAAACAGTCGTTTTACTTTATTTTATTTTATTTATTTATTTATTTATTTATTTTACACGTTTCGTTTGTCAGCCATTGTAAATAATACATACGATCTTTCAAAGGAAAGGGGGAAGGAAAGCGTTTTCGTTTCATTCAATATCCTATTCTACTTATTTATTTTTATTTTACTTACCTTCTTTTTTCTTTTTTTTTTTTTTTCTTTTTTTCTTTTATTCACGTGGCGTAAATGTTGAATTTGTTTTTTTTGGGGTTTTTTCTTTTTCACATAACAATTATTATCCCGTTACCCCAGCATCGAGAATTATTGCATAACGTCGTAACGTTCAAAAGATGTCCATTTTCGTCTTTTAGTCTTTTCCCCCCATTTTCGTCCTTTATTACTGATTAGAAATCTCCTGTGTTTTGACTGACTTTATTTTCCGTTTTCCCTTTTTTTTTTCTTTCTCCCCAACTATTTGAATTTATGCAAAGCATGATTGATCACGAATTTCTCACCAATAGTCTTTTACCCCCCCCTTCTCGTTTCGTTTCTAACGAAAAACAAATTTAATTTTATATTCTATAGATCAGGGTTTCTACTCGGCAACATTTTAAAAGTTTTAAGATATTTATTAGCATTCTTGGTTTAATTCGTTGTATTTATTCATTTTAATCGCATAAACGAGATCTTTTTTTTTTAACTCATTAACATGGTTTTAACTCGCTGTAACTTATTAATTATTTATTTTTATGTTAATTTTTTTTTTTATTCGTCAATGTTTTAAATGTTTTATGTAATTTATAAGATCTCTCGGTTTTAACTCGCTGTAATTTATTTATTTTATTCTATGTTTATATATTCGTAAACATTTTAAACGTTTTATTATTATATTTATAAGCACTCTCGGCTTAATTCGCTGTAATTTATTTATTAATTTTTAATAGCCGTATTGTCTTATCTCTGTAAATAGTAATTATTAACTGGTGAAATGAAAAGTGATAGGACATGGGTAAAGACGAAAAATATAATTACCTTCTAAGTATCCGATGAAGGGTTGTCCACGAGAAAAAAAAAATTTACCCGTAAACAACTTAAATAGAATTCGCACCGTTGTGATTGGCTGTTGGTCAATCTCTAATCAAATGTGTGATAACTGGGTATATTTATAGAAGTCAGTTTTCTACGAGCATTTTTAGAGGGCGTTTCAGAGTCTGATCAGCTCTGAAGGGGTCGATTTGGTGAGGTCAGTATGATGTTTGAAAGACCCGAAACTGCCCAATGATCCATCTCCAGAACATCACTGACGACGCCCTCTAGCGCTAAAAGAGCATATATTCAAAAACAGTAATAAACTGATACCCCCACATTTTACAACATAATTAGGAAAATATACAGACTAAACCTAATAATTACAATCACTTAAAAAAATAAGCCGTCATTTTTTACGCTATATTAAGATAAGATTCTAATGGACATAAAATGGGGGATCTGTTTTCTATTGCAATCAAGTAATAAACTGTTCCCCCAATTACTAAATATTAATATAATTAGGGAAACATATTGATTCATATTGAAAAACTCCCTGATAATAATGATTTAAAAAAAATAAGCTATCACTTTTGACAGCATATTAATATAAGATTCTACTGGACATAAAATGGGGGATGTGTTTTCTATTTTAATCAAGTAATAAACTGATCCCACACATTTTACTACATATTAATATAATTAGAAAAATATATTGACTCGCACAGGACAAACTTTCTAGTAATAATAATGACATAAGAAAATAAGCCATAATTTTTGACGGCATATTCATATAAGATTCTACTGGACATAAAACGGGGTTCTGTTTTCTATTTTAATTCATTAATAAACTGATCCCTCACATTTTACTATTAATATAATTAGGAAAATATATTGACTGACATGTGAAAAACATTCTAATAATAACAACAACTTTAGAAAATAAGTAGAATTTTGATGAGATTCCACTGGACATAAAAGGAGGGTCTGATTTCTATTGTAATCAGATAATAAACTGTTCCCCCACATTCTACTGTGTATTAATATAATCATGAAAATATACCGACACGTGAAAAATCTAATAATAATAATGACTTCAGAAAATAAGCCATCTTTTTCGACGACATATTAATATAAGATTTCACTCGACATAAAATGGTGGATGTGTTTTCTATTGTAATCAAGTAACAAACTAATCACCCACGTCTTACTGCATATATATAATTAAGATACGTGAGAAAAACCTTCGAATAATAGTAAGGACTTATAACAAAATAAACCATTATTTTTCACGGCTTATTAATATACTAGTTTAAAAGCGGCCCTATTAGGCCGCATTTAAGCGAGCTCATGGTTGGGCCTTCATCACAATAGGTAGGAAAGAATAGATGCGATAGGCAACAATAAACTACAGAAGAACTCAAAATTAATCGCTGCATTTAAGAATTGCATTAATATTTAAACTTACCTTTTAAAAGTTCAACGATAATTCTTCTGCCGCCACTTAATTTAAAGACAGTTAGATGAGCGTAGGTACTTACAACTGTTTTTATTTCATGGATGACTTTCGCTGGATTTCGCAATTAATTTCAATTATTCCCAAATTTATTTCCAAGTTATAAAAATTATTATCGTCCAAAAAACTTCGTCGCAAAAAATCACATTAAAAAAATCGCCGATAACAATCGCAGTAATGAAAAATTGCGAATTCGAAATTTAAGAATTTCAAGTTCGGATCCAACCCGGGAATGTTTTTATTTTGCTCACGGAGTCGGCCTGATTCCAAAATGATATATTTTGGTCTACGACCTTTAAGAGTAAATTTTTTAAAAAGTGTGACACAGTGACACACTGACATTCGCATTTATTATGTAGAAGATTCTACTGGACATAAAATGGGTTATCTGTTTTCTGTTGTTAAGTAATAAAATGATCAACCTCCATTTAATAATATTAAAGAGTAACTAAAATAATAGTTTATATTATTAATTATTTATTATTTTCGTTTTCGTATTGTTGACTTTGATCACAATTTTCTGGTTTCAGCCATTTAAGTAGAGTGAAATCGAATTCAAGTATCTTTCGTTAAGGCGTCGTCCACGAAACGTGAGCTCCTAAAGTTAGTGATTTAAATTCAAGTCTAGCTGGAAGTTACTTGCTTCTATTAATTTTACGCTGCTTTGTTTGCCGGTCGGTCGATATTCGACTAAGTGACCCTTTGACGAAAAGAGTGAATAACAATAAAAACCAAAAATAACGAGAAAACAATCATGTACTCGCTTATTTCCAAACGTTCATGTTACGAACTTGAGAGATTAGAACAAAATATTTGTAAATTAAAATTTTGAACAGTGCACTGTTTCTGGGGGTCAATTGTCGTTAATTTAATTTGTTCGATCAAATACCCTATTTATATGCCAAAGAACTTCTGCTAACGAGCGCTATACGGCGTTGCCAAAGCCGTATATAAGAAAAGAGGAGTAAAAGTATCGTCCTCTTTACCTTCGTGGTTGGTTCTCGTCCCTTTTCAATCCGCTGCGAATCTCGTGTCGCATTGAACACAACACAAAAATTAAACCTCCTCAGCCAGTTATGTGCACGCGTAGACGATCATGTATCTTTCGATATATGAGTGACGAGGCAGATTATTTTTTCCGCAGTAGGTTGACATTTCTTTTTGCGGTAGACCAGTTGCCATCTAAGGCTATAGAATTTGTCTTGATATTTATCCATAGCTGGGGGCAGAAGAAGAGGATTCATACGTTTCCCAAGGGTATTAGCACGTAAGTGAATGTAATGGATTCGACTGGAATTCGAACTCGGCTCTCCGATTCCTCGATTCGAGCCGCTATTCATTACTTCACCGGCAAACACTCTTTCCGTTTGTTTGATTTTTAATTAGTATGAGATAATTTCTGACTGAATTACTAATTGGATAGGCATGCTCAATTTTGTTGCTATACTAACAAAGCTTCAACCTTTTGTATACATAGACCTTCTTCAGATGTTAGGCATCGTAATCGGTAACATTCTCGATATTGAACCTAAACTTTTATTGATTCCACTTTCCATACTTAGGGGATATTTCATATCAGTTAATACTTATCAATGTTATTCACCATTGTTCTGGGTATGAGGATAAACTATCGGGAGGTTTGAAGGAGCGTAGAACAACTTCTTAATTACTGTTGTTCCCAGGTTCACCCTGATCCGGGGTGTTAGCAACTGTTAGGGTCTCAGCTATGGGCAAAGAGTTAACCTCCAAACCGGGGTCAAAACACTATGGAAGTAGAAAAAAATACCAGCAATACATTTTTGAAAGAAAAAAACTATTACCAGTAATACATTTGACTTTCGACAAAAACCCTCTTTACGAAAATACGTCAATTCAACCTGATCTATAAACTGATTTCTTACGAAGAATATATATATTCTATTCATACGAATCTATCCTAAAAATCTTGCCGGTGTTAAATAATCCATTGAGGTCGTTATACCGTAAAGCAAAATAAACCAAACCAATTCTAATAAAAATTACGAACTCTTTATCGACTGGAATTGTTTCTTCTTATTCCATTTTCTATACATAGAGAATATTTCATATCAGTTAATTCTTACCTGTTTTATGCAGAGAATACGTCATTTCATAATTTCTACCCCAAACCAAGAGAGTTTTGCAATATAACTGAAGATCTGAGAGACTTATATTATTTATACGCTGACTATTGCCCTCGTCTTTGGTGTTATTATCAATTTTTTCTACTTTTTTAACGTTTCGACAGTTTCTCATTCTAGCCTTGATCAGGTGATCCGGGTTTACCTTAACGGACTTTCGAACTCAATTCTTTATTTCAGGATCATTTTTGAAACATAAATTTTTAAAACCTAATAAAAGTAATTTAGTAAGGATCCTTTTAAAAGACAACTTTTAAAAAACTGCATAAAAGTAATTTAGTAAGGATCATTTTTAAAACATAACATTTCAGATAAGTCTTCACCCGGCAAGAAGAATTTTCCAATAAAACTGAAATAAATGATAATCTGAAAGATTACTGCTTTAATAAAGGCAGCAATGTTGATTGACAAAACTTACTACCCCTTGACCTTCAATGAAAGCTACCAAATAATTCCGGTGTGAAAATTTCATAATAATATTTGGAGCTTTTGCAATTTTCTGTCTGTTGATAACTAACATTATTCATCATCTCGTGTATCTTTTCATTCTTTCTCTTATCCATTCCAATGTTATTATATTAGACTAGCAGTAGAGCCCAACGTTGCCCGGAGATGTAACAGTAAGAGATAGATCAAGTATCGACCATCATAAAAAGCTGAAAAATAAAATTGACAAAGATTATTGTTTAAGGTTGATGGACACGCATGTCTTAATTAGGTTTTTTTTTTTTTTTTTTTTTTTTTTTCACAAATTGGTCAAACCCAAACTCAAACAAAAACATTGTTTTCAATCATTGTGAGTCTACTGATTGAATAGAATTTTATTATAAACAATTGTCTTGTAAATGGAATTTTTAAAGCATTCTGAATGTAAAAATAAAGAAAAAAGTGTGCAAGACAATAAGAAACACTACCTGCCAAAAAAAAAAAAAAAAGAAAAGTGAAGTTTTGTTGAAATCGGTTGAAAAATGTAGGAAATCCGATCCCACATATAAATGAACACACACACACACACACACGCACACACACACACACACACACGCAAACAAACAAACAACCAACCTGGGTTATATAATAAGTATAACTCGATAACTCGATATTAATAAGTATAACTCGATATGAGTTGTCCCCCTTTCATTAATGCTTCTTAATCGTGTTTTCAAATTGATTTCGTGCAAAAACAATTGTATTTTTTCAATTTTTGGCGCTGTTAGAACCACCGCAAGGTAATTTTACGTAGTCCTATGAAGTTTTGTTGAAATCGGTTGAAAAATGTAGGAAATCCGATCCAATATATAAACGTACAGACACACACACACACACAATCTGCGTTTTATAATAAGTAAGATGTGAGAAAGGAATGCATGCATAGTTTCTCCTACTACAGCCTCTCTTCCATCTTTTTTTTTTTTTGCTCTCTCTTCGCAAAAAGAATTTTAATTTTGACGCCTTTCCATTCCAGCCTGCCTTTTAATGTTTCACTTCTTGTTTCTTGAGATGCACCCTGTAACTCTTTATGTCTTTCTTTCCTGTCTATGTCTTCGTCTCTCTCCATCAATATTTATTTCTTCCTGTCACCTGGTTTCCTTTCCGTTTTCTTTTAGCTTTCTGACTTCCTAAATTTCTTCCTTCACATCCCCTTTTTTCACTCTTCCTCTTCTCGTTTTTACCAATTTTATCCAGTTTGATATTATTATGTGGATCTCTTAGAGTCGGTCAGATATTGCCTTCCGGTCCTCAATAGAAAAGTGAATCGGTCGTATATGCAAACTACAGCAACAACAACAAATACAACCTAATAATAATAATAATAATAAAATGCACTTTGTGAAGAAATACAAGGCACAATACACTGACTGAAGCTTTAAAATACTTAAAAAAAGAAAGCAAAAGCCAATGTAACCGACCAGATACAGAAACGATAGCAAGATAAGCTTCTTCACGGCCAATACTCTGCCCGTACAAAACAAGCTGGTGTAGACAAACCTCGTACTCATCAGTGGCTTCGTAGTGCAGAGTTAAAAGCTGAAACTAGAGGTTTTGTTTTCGCCTCACAGGACCAATGCTTGTTATCTAGAAATTACCAAGCACACGTACTGAAAAACTGTGTTGACCCCGAAATTCAGATTCTGTGATAAATATCCAGAAACAATTGACCATCATGTATCAGGTTGCACAGTGTTAGAACCCACTGAATATAAAACTTGGCATGATAGAGTGGGCTAATATCTACGCTGGAAAATATTCTACTTTTACGGGAAGGAAACTGAAAGAAACTGGTATGAACTCGGTTAAAGAGATATGACCTGTAATAATTTTATGGGACAGTAAACACAGACAGTACAATCAAAGCTAATTGCCCAGACATCAAAGACCATAAAAACAGAATGCGCTTTCTTATTGGCATGGCAGTCCCTGAAGATTATAATGTATCTTCGAAGATCTTTAAAAAAAAAAGCTATCAAATTACAACGAACTTGAAGTGAATATCTCTCAAATGTAGCACATGAGAATATCCATAATTCGTTTTATTTTGGAGCCCTCGGATTGATTGATTGATAAAGGTTCCGATAGAATCATTGAAGGGATTCCTGGAAGCCCATGCAAAAAATTGTACTTGCAAGTACAGCTCGCACATCACGAAGAACTTTATCTATGTAAAATGTGTGGGATCTTAGGGAAGGGGTTGTTTTTCTGTTTTACAAAAATGATCAGTGAAAAATCTCATGAAAGCATTTCTGAGTATAGATCTCTGGTTGGGACCCGGAAGGAAATTTGTATACAGCATAAATAACAGGAAATAATAATAATAATAATAATAATAATAATAATAATAATAATAATAAATGAAGATAAAATAACGAAACGATATGCTCCTCTATATGCAATGGTAAGAATAATAAGTTTTTCCTGCATGTTTTAATAAATACTGTCTATGATATGACGGGCTACATAAATAGCTATTTATTGCTTAGAAGGTTCTAGTATTTTAAAATATCTTCGAAATGTATTACGTGGTTCCAGATTTGAAATCTCAGTGCTTGCAAAACATGGAAAAATCCATGTACTGTCTTCATAAATATGTTCTTCAAAAGACCATTCAAGATTTGGAAGCGTTTGCCTTTTTGTGGGAATTCAAGAAATAATTATTTTCACTCGGAGAAAAATATTCAGACAGATACAATGCTTTCCTTATGAAGAGTGCCAAACACACATGAAATAAAAAAAAAATATAACATTATATTTCAAGTAGGAAAATCATTTTTCTCTTTCTCTCGTCGCTGGAGAGTTACGTGCACTCCACGGATCTCAGAGACTGGCTCACGACTGGAGCAAAAAGGCCTGCTTTTTGAATGCTGATTCTCAAGGAAGAAAGCTTTTTTTCTCCCATTTAGAAAGTTAGTATAACCCAATCTTCAATATCTGTCTATATCTCTGAGATGAGGTATTATGATTACTTATATTATTTACGTTAATCGGACTGAATTGAGTTAAAGGAAATAACTGAGACATCCGGAAGAGGCATGACACGTGGAACTAGAATAATCCTCACCGGTGGACGAAATAAAGGGTTCGGTACGAAATTCCAATGATCTGAAGAAAGCCGGAGCGTACAATGGCCGAAACGTTGTGAATATGGCAATGAAGATGAGAATAATATAAATAGTGTAAATAACTCAATCACGATTTTTTCTTGTTCGAGATTGTGTTCGGCTGAACAAATTTTCACAAATACGGCATTTCAATGACGAACTTTTTCCACTTTAACAAAACATTAACAAACACTTTCCCACCGATGTAATGTAGCTTTATTATAATTTTCTTCTATGCGCCGTGGCCCTTAATGGCGTTGGCGATCATGGCCCTCCACAATTTCCTGTCCTTTATGCCTCTTACTAAATTTTCTCTTTTTGTTATCCCTCTTAACTTCTGGTCTGTCATCCATTTACACAAGCCCGTACTACTTCTTCTATTCGAAGTCTCTCTTCAGGACGTTGGTGATCATGGCTCTCCACAATTTCCTATCCTTTGTAGATCTTAGTATATTTTGTCTTTTCGCTGTCTCTCTTAATCTCTCTTCTGTCAACCATTTACATAAATTGATTCTTCTTCTATGTAACGTGCCCTTTAGGACGTTGGTGATCATGGCTCTCCACAGTTTCCTGTCCTCTTGATAAATTTTGTCTTTTTGATATCTGTCCTAACCTCGCTCTGTCATACATGGATACAAGCTCGGTAGATAAGTTATGCGCCGTTTTCTTCTGTCCTTCTTTGTCTTAAACCTTTTTGCTAAATTTAATAAATTTCCAAGCCCTTTTTCCTCATTATGTGCTCTTTCTGCTGTTAAGTATAAGTGTCCTTTTTGCATCTAATTTCTATAAAACTTGTTAACATATTGGGCTCATGGTATCCTCATCATCCTTCTGTAGAATTCCATTTATCTTGCTTCGAGTCTCTTCTTCATATGTGAGGAGATTGTCCAGTATTCACTCCCATATAGAAGGACTGATATTGCATTACAGTTCAGTAGTCTTTTCTTTATTTCTAACGAAATTTTTCTGTTTCTTAATATTTTGCTTAGCTTTTGGTTGGCATCTTTCTCTATACTTTTTCCATAAGCACTTTCATGGTAAATGTTCCGATGAACTCTCCCCTATGGCACCTAGACTTTAAGCGCATTACAAGGTCTCATTTTACGGTCGAAAATGGCTAGACTCAACCGTAACTTCTATGCTAACTGTTTCTTTTCTCGCAGTTCTTACCTGTGGAACTCTCTTACGGCTTCTTGCTTTCCAGTCAAGTTTGATCTTAAAATAATTAAATGCAATGCCACTCGTTATCCTGTGTCCTCTTAAATTCTGTTCTTGTATGGTTTTTGTCTCTTAATATTTTTTCTTATATTCTTTCACACTCAGTAAACCTCTGCGTGTTAGTGGCTCTGTTGCCTTGCCTGGGGTGAAATGGTTAAAAAAAAACTATTATTGTAGTGACGCAACCAGTTGAAATAAATCTAAAAGGAGCAAAAATAAATTGGAGTAAAACTAGTCATATTTTTTATAATGATCTTCACCATGTACAAGGCATAAGAACCACTCGAGGTAGAGAGTTACAGAGTAAGAGGCACAGTTTGTGGGGATATGTGGGAAATAATTGAATAGGTTAAGACTGTAGTGATTGGAAAAGGATAGGACAAAAGATGAACAGGATTCAAGAAGATAGAAGATGGCGGATGGTGCTACATTTAAATTTTTGAAGATTGCAGTTACTAGAAAAGCAACGAAATGAGAGGGGTTCCACAGGTGGGAGGTACGGGGAAAACTATTGGAGTAGAAACGGCGGTTACATTGAGCTATTTCAACAGTAAAAGGGTGGGACCTAGATGCTAGATGCACGCTTAAATTTATGTATTCCGAGCACCAGGGAAAAACACTCATCAGAGCGGTTGCCATGAAAATGTAGAAAGTTTCCTTCCTAACCTTTTGTTTAAAGTAGTGTGAAACCTCAACATCTTGATTATGTCTTTAGTTTCTCATCGAATTATTTGTTATATTAATTTTAGCTGTTGCTGTTGTTGAAAGTCCTCAAGTGATGTTAGTTTGTTATTTGTGTTATGGTAAACCCTCTTACAGTATAATGAACTCTTCCTCCTCTTGTAAATACAAACTGCGAGAGTCGGACGGAGCACTGAGTCGAGTAGTAGACGCGGTGCTAATCTACTTATTACTAACACGATAGTTTTGTATATATCATCAATATACTTTTTTCAACCGACCTTCGTCTTCCTTGTCTTTCTTTCTGGCTCCTAAACAGGCCACAACAATTTAGTACAGGTGAAAGTAAAAGTATGTGTGATGGTGCAAGAGCGTGTAAGTAAAGAAACGCTTATGTGTCAAGGTGTATGTTGAACGGTAACCTTAATTCATGCAAGTGTATGTGTGTGAGGAATGTCTTTAGGTTAAGTACAGGATAGATGCTTTTCCTTATGTTCTCGAAAGAAACTTATTTTCAGATGATGTTACTCAGAACATTGCAAAATAACGTTATAGCATTTTATCAATTGTAACTTTATCACTGTACAGACAAATGAGGACATGATTATTTGACCCCCAGACATGGCTGATGTTGACAAAATTCTAATCAATGCAGTTCGATACATATAAATATTTTTATACCCGTTTATTTCATATAACGTATAAAAAAAACATATTTTAAATAATAATATTTTTCTGACAAGATTTCACAAATATTCAGGCCCGTAGATAGATGAAAAAAATACTGTTGAATTAAAAAACAAAGCTTCAACTTGAATACGAGTATCCATCAAGAATAACGTTTAAACAAAATAAATTAAGAATAAAAATATGTCAAATTTAATGCATTTCCTAAAATAATTGTCTTTGTTTACGTTAGGATACGAGACAGATACGGATATATCAAGAATCGGCAAAGAGTACATTATTTACATTATTCGGACATATTTATCACAATTCGGGATTCTGTAGCGCCAGTCCATATGGTTCAAAGACTTTCGCTCGAAATATGTTTAATCATTGATTTGAGAAAGCTGTTGTATTCAACTGACAGTTTAGATATTTCTGAACGGGTTTGGCGCCAAGCATGACATCGATATGAAAGTCTCGATCCGATGAGGCTGTTTAAAAACATGACTCTAGTTTTCATGTTTACGTTTTCATTTTGTAGCAATCTGCCGAGTTGGTCAACTACGTCTAGCGCAGCCTACTCCATGTTCAATTTCCTTATCTCTAATACTAAATTCGTTATAACTAATCCATGTACCGATGTATTTGAAGTGTTTAGTATTTACTAATTCCAAGTCACATTCGGTAACGACGTAGGCGCACTGAAAAATAGAAATATTGTTTCGGCGAAAGTATAAGATCAGTTGCATATAAAAATTGACTGCATTGAAATGTTTATGTATACTCAAATCTTATTTGGATATACAAGAAGCTTCCCGCCCAAACAGTTCCCGCAAGAACATCCAGTCGTTTTAATACACATTCACAACTCGACTCCCACTAATAAAAGCATATGATGACAAATCGATACTAGGCTTCCTGACTAGGAGCAGTGTTTAACAAACTCTTATTAAGCACCATTTTTACTACCATTGGTTTCAGTTTCACTCGGTGACCTTTGGCTTGTTCTAAGGTAAGTATGATAAAATAAAATAAAGAACAAGTAGGAAACGTGTCTCAATCTAACATATTTCACATTTATTAAGGTTTCGTCAGGGGATCGAGAAAAAGAATTGAATAATCAAAAAGACAACGTACTGGTATGTTATGATTTTTGGTAGTTCTCATTGGTCAAGTACGCGTCACGTGTATTAACGCAGTAGATAATATATAAATAGGTGTGAGGAACATTTTGCACGTAAAAGTATGTGTGATGGTGCAAGAGCGTGTAAGTAAAGAAACGCTTATGTGTCAAGGTGTATGTTGAACGGTAACCTTAATTCATGCAAGTGTATGTGTGTGAGGAATGTCTTTAGGTTAAGTACAGGATAGATGCTTTTCCTTATGTTCTCGAAAGAAACTTATTTTCAGGTGATGTTACTCAGAACATTGCAAAATAACGTTATAGCATTTTATCAATTGTAACTTTATCACTGTACAGACAAATGAGGACATGATTATTTGACCCCCAGACATGGCTGATGTTGACAAAATTCTAATCAATGCAGTTCGATACATATAAATATTTTTATACCTGTTTATTTCATATAAAGTATAAAAAAAACATATTTTAAATAATAATATTTTTCTGACAAGATTTCTCGAATATTCAGGCCCGTAGATAGATAAAAAAAATACTGTTGAATTAAAAAACAAAGCTTCTACTTGAATACGAGTATCCATCAAGAATAACGTTTAAACAAAATAAATTAAGAATAAAAATATGTCAAATTTAATGCATTTCGTAAAATAATTGTCTTTGTTTACGTTAGGATACGAGACAGATACGGATATATCAAGAATCGGCAAAGAGTACATTATTTACATTATTCGGACATATTTATCACAACGTTTCGGCCGTTGTACGCTCTGCCCTTCTTCAGGTGATTGGAATGTCGAACTGAACCCTTTATTTCGCTAACTGAGGTAGACTGTTCTAGTTCCACGTGCCGTGTCTTAATGGATGTCAGTTATCAGTTATTGCCTGTTAATTTCCCTCTGAAAGTTCTCCACTGCCTTAACCAGGTATTGAACTCACACTCTTTGGGTCCTGTCACTGGATCTAACCAACGCCTTTATCCACTGTGCCATGTGTCCTTGAGAACACATGGCACAGTGGATAAAGGCGTTGGTCAGCCGCCATCTTCCACATATCCCCAATCACCACAGTCTTAACCTCTTCAGTTCTTTCCCACATATACCAACCACCTGAAGAAGGCCGGAGCGTACAACGGCCGAAATGTTGTGATAAATATGGCGACAAAGATGAGGACAATAGTCCTAATAATGTAAACAATGTACATAATACCTCATCTCAGAAATATAGACAGGCTTGGCAAAGAGTGTGTGTTCAAAAGTGCTACTCTGATGTCATTTTACCGCAAGTTCTACGTGACCGAATGGTTAGGCACGTCAGAAATAATGACGGTTTCCCATAAGAGATGCAGATTCGAATCTTGAGGAAGGACGCATAAGATTTCTCAAATATTCAGGCCGCTAAATATAGTGGGAAAAAAATACTGTTTAATTAAAAAAAAAAAATTTGATTATGAGTATTCATTAAAAATAAAGTTTAAACAAAATAAATTAAGAATAATAATATGTCAAATTTAATCCATTTCCTAAAATAAATCGTCTTTTTTTACGTTAGGATACGAAACAGAGCAGATATAGATGTTTCGAGAATCAGCAGATAGTATGTGTTCAAAAGCGCAATTTGACCGTAAGTCCTACGGGGCAGAGCGGTTAGGAACCTCAGACTAATGACGGTTCCCTAATGATGAGGATGAAGATTCGAATCCTGCCGGAGGACGCATATTTTTCTGACAAGATTTTTCGAACATTCAGACCGGTATATGTAGTTGGATAAAAATATTGTTTAATGAAAAAACAGAGGTTCTATTTGAATATGTGCATTCACCAAAAATAACATTTAAACAAAATAAATTAAAAATGAAAGTATGTCGGATTTAATATATTAATCCATTTCCTCATAATCCCATTCATCTAGAAGAAGAACTTGTAGATGTTTTATGCAGGTGATACTTTCCGTGTTTAGTTCTTTAATAAACAACACTTTTTCCTCCTCCTCCAAATATTCAAAAAAATCACATTTTACTCTTTTATGTAGATCTCCTTTTATCTTTTGTCATCATTAAAAACAAAGAAAAGAGTATTGAACTGTTAAGTAATATCAGTCCTCCTATACGACAATGAATACTGGACGATCTCCTCACAAATGAAGAGATTTAAACAACAGAAATAAAGAAAATAGTACTGAAATGTTACATAATATCAGTCCTCCTATATGGCAGTGAATACTGGACAATCTCCTCACAGATGAAAAAGAGACTTGAAGCAACAAAAACAAAGAAAAGAGTACTGAACTGTTACATAATATCAGACCTCCTATATGTCAGTGAATGATGGACAATCTCCTCACAGATGAAGAAGAGACTTGAAGCAACAGAAACAAAGAAAAGATTACTGAACTGTTACGTAATATCAGTCCTCCTATATGGCAGTGAATGCTGGACAATCTCTTCACAGATGAAGAAGAGACTTGAAGCAACAGAAACAAAGAAAAGTGTACTGAACTGTTACGTAATATCAGTCCTCCTATATAGCAGTGAATGCTGGACAATCTCCTCACGGATGAAGAAGAGACTTGAAGCAACAGAAACAAAGAAAAGTGTAGTGAACTGTTACGTAATATTAGTCCTCCTATATGGCAGTGAATGCTGGACAATCTCCTCACAGATGAAGAAGAGACTTGAAGCAACAGAAACAAAGAAAAGTGTAGTGAACTGTTACGTAATATTAGTCCTCCTATATGGCAGTGAATGATGGACAATCTCCTCACAGATGAAGAAGAGACTTGAAGCAACAGAAACAAAGAAAAGTGTAGTGAACTGTTACGTAATATTAGTCCTCCTATATGGCAGTGAATGATGGACAATCTCCTCACAGATGAAGAAGAGACTTGAAGCAACAGAAACAAAGAAAAGTGTACTGAACTGTTACGTAATATCAGTCCTTCTATATGGCAGTGAATGCTGGACAATCTCCTCAGAGATGAAGAAGAGACTTGAAGCAACAGAAACAAAGAAAAGTGTACTGAACTGTTACGTAATATCAGTCCTCCTATATGTCAGTGAATGATGGACAATCTCCTCACAGATGAAGAAGAGACTTGAAGCAACAGAAAAAAAGAAAAGTGTACTGAACTGTTACGTAATATCAGTCCTCCTATATGTCAGTGAATGATGGACAATTTCCTCACAGATGAAGAAGAGACTTGAAGCAACAGAAACAAAGAAAAGTGTACTGAACTGTTACGTAATATTAGTCCTCCTATATGGCAGTGAACGATGGACAATCTCCTCACAGATGAAGAAGAGACTTGAAGCAACAGAAACAAAGAAAAGTGTACTGAACTGTTACGTAATATCAGTCCTCCTATATGGCAGTGAATGCTGGACAATCTCCTCACGGATGAAGAAGAGACTTGAAGCAACAGAAACAAAGAAAAGTGTACTGAACTGTTACGTAATATCAGTCCTCCTATATGGCAGTGAATGCTGGACAAAGTCCTCACAGATGAAAAAGAGACTTGAAGCAACAGAAACAAAGAAAAGTGTACTGAACTGTTACGTAATATCAGTCCTCCTATATGGCAGTGAATGATGGACAATCTCCTCACAGATGAAAAAGACTCTTGAAGCAACAGAAACAAAGAAAAGAGTACTGAACTGGTACGTAATATCAGTTCTCCTATATGGCAGTGAATGATGGACAATCTCCTCACAGATGAAGAAGAGACTTGAAGCAACAGAAACAAAGAAAAGTGTACTGAACTGTTACGTAATATCAGTGCTCCTATATAGCAGTGAATGCTGGACAATCTCCTCACAGATGAAGAAGAGACTTGAAGCAACAGAAACAAAGAAAAGTGTACTGAACTGTTACGTAATATCAGTCCTCCTATATGGCAGTGAATGCTGGACAATCTCCTCACAGATGAAGAAGAGACTTGAAGCAACAGAAAAAAAGAAAAGAGTACTGAACTGTTACGTAATATCAGTCCTCCTATATGTCAGTAAATGATGGACAATTTCCTCACAGATGAAGAAGAGACTTGAAGCAACAGAAACAAAGAAAAGTGTACTGAACTGTTACGTAATATCAGTCCTCCTATATGGCAGTGAATGCTGGACAATCTCCTCACAGATGAAGAAGAGACTTGAAGCAACAGAAAAAAAGAAAAGAGTACTGAACTGTTACGTAATATCAGTCCTCCTATATGTCAGTAAATGATGGACAATTTCCTCACAGATGAAGAAGAGACTTGAAGCAACAGAAACAAAGAAAAGTGTACTGAACTGTTACGTAATATCAGTCCTCCTATATGGCAGTGAATGCTAGACAATCTCCTCACAGATGAAGAAGAGACTTGAAGCAACAGAAAAAAAGAAAAGTGTACTGAACTGTTACGTAATATCAGTCCTCCTATATGTCAGTAAATGATGGACAATTTCCTCACAGATGAAGAAGAGACTTGAAGCAACAGAAACAAAGAAAAGTGTACTGAACTGTTACGTAATATTAGTCCTTCTATATGGCAGTGAATGCTGGACAATCTCCTCACAGATGAAGAAGAGACTTGAAGCAACAGAAAAAAAGAAAAGAGTACTGAACTGTTACGTAATATCAGTCCTCCTATATGTCAGTAAATGATGGACAATCTCCTCACAGATGAAGAAGAGACTTGAAGCAACAGAAACAAAGAAAAGAGTACTGAACTGTTACGTAATATCAGTCCTCCTATATGTCAGTAAATGATGGACAATTTCCTCACAGATGAAGAAGAGACTTGAAGCAACAGAAACAAAGAAAAGTGTACTGAACTGTTACGTAATATCAGTCCTTCTATATGGCAGTGAATGCTGGACAATCTCCTCACAGATGAAGAAGAGACTTGAAGCAACAGAAACAAAGAAAAGTGTACTGAACTGTGACGTAATATCAGTCCTCCTATATGGCAGTGAATGATGGACAATTTCCTCACAGATGAAGAAGAGACTTGAAGCAACAGAAAAAAAGAAAAGTGTACTGAACTGTTACGTAATATCAGTCCTCCTATATGTCAGTGAATGATGGACAATTTCCTCACAGATGAAGAAGAGACTTGAAGCAACAGAAACAAAGAAAAGTGTACTGAACTGTTACGTAATATCAGTCCTTCTATATGGCAGTGAATGCTGGACAATCTCCTCACAGATGAAGAGAGACTTGAAGCAACAGAAACAAAGAAAAGTGTACTGAACTGTTACGTAATATTAGTCCTCCTATATGGCAGTGAATGATGGACAATCTACTCACAGATGAAGAAGAGACTTGAAGCAACAGAAACAAAGAAATGAGTACCGAACTGTTACGTAATATCAGTCCTCCTATATGGCAGTGAATGCTGGACAATCTCCTCAGAGATGAAGAAGAGACTTGAAGCAACAGAAACAAAGAAAAGTGTACTGAACTGTTACGTAATATCAGTCCTCCTATATGTCAGTGAATGATGGACAATTTCCTCACAGATGAAGAAGAGACTTGAAGCAACAGAAACAAAGAAAAGATTACTGAACTGTTACGTAATATCAGTCCTCCTATATGGCAGTGAATGCTGGACAATCTCCTCTCAGATGAAGAAGAGACTTGAAGCAACAGAAACAAAGAAAATTGTACTGAACTGTTACGTAATATCAGTCCTCCTATATGTCAGTGAATGATGGACAATTTCCTCACAGATGAAGAAGAGACTTGAAGCAACAGAAACAAAGAAAAGTGTACTGAACTGTTACGTAATATCAGTCCTCCTATATGGCAGTGAATGCTGGACAATTTCCTCACAGATGAAGAAGAGACTTGAAGCAACAGAAACAAAGAAAAGTGTACTGAACTGTTACGTAATATCAGTCCTTCTATATGGCAGTGAATGCTGGACAATCTCCTCACAGATGAAGAAGAGACTTGTAGCAACAGAAACAAAGAAAAGTGTACTGAACTGTTACGTAATATCAGTCCTTCTATATGGCAGTGAATGCTGGACAATCTCCTCACAGATGAAGAAGAGACTTGAAGCAACAGAAACAAAGAAAAGTGTAGTGAACTGTTACGTAATATTAGTCCTCCTATATGGCAGTGAATGATGGACAATCTCCTCACAGATGAAGAAGAGACTTGAAGCAACAGAAACAAAGAAAAGTGTACTGAACTGTTACGTAATATCAGTCCTCCTATATGGCAGTGAATGCTGGACAATCTCCTCAGAGATGAAGAAGAGACTTGAAGCAACAGAAACAAAGAAAAGTGTACTGAACTGTTACGTAATATCAGTCCTCCTATATGTCAGTGAATGATGGACAATCTCCTCACAGATGAAGAAGAGACTTGAAGCAACAGAAAAAAAGAAAAGTGTACTGAACTGTTACGTAATATCAGTCCTCCTATATGTCAGTGAATGATGGACAATTTCCTCACAGATGAAGAAGAGACTTGAAGCAACAGAAACAAAGAAAAGTGTACTGAACTGTTACGTAATATCAGTCCTCCTATATGGCAGTGAATGATGGACAATCTCCTCACAGATGAAGAAGAGACTTGAAGCAACAGAAACAAAGAAAAGATTACTGAACTGTTACGTAATATCAGTGCTCCTATATGGCAATGAATGCTGGACAATCTCCTCACAGATGAAGAAGAGACTTGAAGCAACAGAAACAAAGAAAAGTGTACTGAACTGTTACGTAATATTAGTCCTCCTATATCGCAGTGAATGATGGACAATCTCCTCACAGATGAAGAAGAGACTTGAAGCAACAGAAACAAAGAAAAGTGTACTGAACTGTTACGTAATATCAGTCCTCCTATATGGCAGTGAATGATGGACAATCTCCTCACAGATGAAGAAGAGACTTGAAGCAACAGAAACAAAGAAAAGTGTACTGAACTGTTACGTAATATCAGTCCTCCTATATGGCAGTGAATGATGGACAATCTACTCACAGATGAAGAAGAGACTTGAAGCAACAGAAACAAAGAAAATTGTACTGAACTGTTACGTAATATCAGTCCTCCTATATGGCAGTGAATGCTGGACAAACTCCTCAGAGATGAAGAAGAGACTTGAAGCAACAGAAACAAAGAAAAGTGTACTGAACTGTTACGTAATATCAGTGCTCCTATATGGCAGTGAATGCTGGACAATCTCCTCACAGATGAAGAAGAGACTTTAAGCAACAGAAACAAAGAAAAGTGTACTGAACTGTTACGTAATATCAGTCCTCCTATATGGCAGTGAATGCTGGACAAACTCCTCAGAGATGAAGAAGAGACTTGAAGCAACAGAAACAAAGAAAAGTGTACTGAACTGTTACGTAATATCAGTCCTCCTATATGGCAGTGAATGCTGGACAATCTCCTCACAGATGAAGAAGAGACTTGAAGCCAAAGAAACAAAGAAAAGTGTACTGAACTGTTACGTAATATCAGTCCTCCTATGTGGCAGTGAATGCTGGACAATCTCCTCACAGATGAAGAGACTTGAAGCCACAGAAACAAAGAAAAGTGTACTGAACTGTTACGTAATATCAGTCCTCCTATATGGCAGTGAATGCTGGACAATCTCCTCACAGATGAAAAAGAGACTTGAAGCAACAGAAACAAAGAAAAGTGTACTGAACTGTTACGTAATATCAGTCCTCCTATATGGCAGTGAATGATGGACAATCTCCTCACAGATGAAGAAGAGACTTGAAGCAACAGAAACAAAGAAAAGAGTACTGAACTGTTACGTAATATCAGTCCTCCTATATGGCAGTGAATGCTGGACAATCTCCTCAGAGATGAAGAAGAGACTTGAAGCAACAGAAACAAAGAAAAGAGTACTGAACTGTTACGTAATATCAGTCTTCCTATATGGCAGTGAATACTGGACAATCTCCTCACAGATGAAGAAGAGACTTGAAGCAGCAGAAACAAAGAAAAGAGTACTGGACTGTTACGTAATATCAGTCCTCCTATATGGCAGTGAATGCTGGACAATATCCTAACAGATAAAGAAGAGACTTGAAGCAACAGAAACAAAGAAAAGAGTAATGAACTGGAAATGAACTAGAAGTCGGCCAATTACCAGATGGTATGACGATCTGACCTGATACCTCAGCCACACACACAGCTAAGAATGGATATGAATTGATGGAGGTCAGTTAGGGAGGATGTCTTTCAACAGGAGTGAGAAGGCTCTGAATTTGGATGTATAACTTTGAGAAATTTTATTTCGAAACAGCTGTCACATGAGAGTGTATTCTTAAGAATATTTGAAATGTGCGTACTTCTTTTATTTATTAAAGATGAAATAAAATAAGTAAATGGTTCGGCATATTACGCCTTTTAAGTAAGGTAAAAATTCGATGCAAGTCAAGATAAAACATTGCACATTCAGTGAAGAAAACGAACGTATCAAAAGTGGCTTGCGCAGTTTTAAATTTTCTCGTTAAACAATTTGTAATGTGTAGCTTACACCGGTTGATACTTTGCATTCAGTGTGGTGTCAGAGAAGCCAGATGCACCGAGTGATTCGTCTGATTGATAACCTCCTAGCCACCATGTACAAATCCGCACTCACAGGATGTTAGCGTTTGATCTCAACAGGTGAACGCGTTATCGATCCAGCTGCACCTGAGATAAGAACTCGTGTGTAAGAACAGTATGACGGACAGATATATAAAAACCTACCCTAGAGTCTCTTGCATTCACACAAGAATTTAGGTTCCATCACGAGAAGTTGACAATCAAAACCAGTTGTTTAATGAATACGTTCTGCCGGTGATGACTTAGGGAAGTGAGAGGAAAGTTTTCAAAACCAACGTAAAATTATAATCAGGCAAGGTTCCATTTTGTCTTCAAAGCATACTCTAATCTTTCAGAGTTCTTCAAAAGTCATAACTACCCAGTTTCCTGGCCGAAACGTAAACAAAGACTGCATCATAGAAAAAGCGTTTCCATGTCAGGAAACAAATGCTCTGTGGTTTGTTAAGTTAAGGGGGAAGGCCAAAAAGCATTAGTCCCCCCCACTTTGGGGTGGTGGGACTTCTGTTATGCTATAGTGACCATACCTTCCCCAACCCTTGAGAATGGCGATTTTGCGTTTCAGATAAAATAAAAGGTAAAGAAAAGAAGAATTGACTTCTTTTATGGAGCAAACAAAGTCGTTGCCAAAACTCGAAGTGACCCAGATTACACACGATATATACGCGTATATGACAAAAACTTTTAAATTTACAAATTAACCTAACTCGATTCTGCGTACTTACAATTCGAATTTCTTGTTAATCTTGCTAACCTCAAATCGATGGTGGTTTAGTGAAAAATGTGTGGCTGAATTCAAAAATATAGGAACGTATTTTTGATACAGAGCAATTCCTAAAGAATTAATGGAATTTTATTTATTAATCCGACATATTTTATTACTTATTTGTTATTCACTTTTATGACTTTTATTTTGAGGTCAGCCGGGAGTGTTGAATAAAATTCAAAGAGTTTAAGCCTGGTGGTCTTATTTCAAATGTCCGGGAATAACGTTACGTTTATTACGAGAGTTAAAATTAGATCCAATGTCAGTCTCACATATTTGCGTTACAACTTCGTATGACATAATGTTTAATCAAAAATGAAACAGCCGCTTTCATATGCGCCCGCGCATGTTCAGAATTCGTTCAACTCTTAATAAAACGATTAAATACACCAGCGTCGGCAATTTAATGCAGAAATAAAAAAAAAACGTCCTTTATAAAATGTTTCTGAAAAAAGATTCTCATTTTTAGCTGGAAACATTAAATAATCAGAATGGGCGGAGAGACTTAAATAGAAAGTCGACTCTTGGTTATAAAGATAATTTCTTCCTGATGTTATGGCGTATCGTTAACCTATTAAATGAGGATGATGGGAATAGTTGTCAATTCTATGGCACAACTGCAAAAGACGGAAATATCTGATCCAATAACCGGCTGAAAGTGATACATACGCATGTGATACGCATGCATATATATATATATATATATATATATATATATATATATATATGTGAAGAAATATAGTCTTAAGGTGTGTTAAATTTATGGGATAAAGTGCTCAATATCAGAGATAGAGCGTGTGTAAATATAAAAGTGAACATAGAAGTCAACACTTAGAGGCGACAGTCTGTTTCATGCTAGATGCAATCGTCAGGCCACTTGACGATTGCATCTAGCATGAAACAGACTGTCGCCTATAAATGTTGACTTCTATGTTCACTTTAATATATATATATATATATATATATATATATATATGAATGATTCATGAATTTATAAATTATAATTGCACCTTTTAATTGAAATTAAAATAACTGATCCAACGTGCAAGTTTCGGATAATAAGTGTGACATTACTGTAATTATTGAACAATATAGTTCATGCCATATTTACGGAAAATCTACCAGTAAAAAAAGAATTCTCTTATTGCTATATTTGTACAAAAGCGCACAACCTTAAAATTTAAATTCAAATCCAGTGTTGCGACCGCACGTTCCAAAACAATAACACATTTCTCATAGCATTTTTTCGGATTGCATCTCTATTTTCGTTGTCCTCTTATTACCGAGAAGTAAAAACAAGAACAAAATCTATTTCCATACCTGATGATGTCTGTAGGAACAGACGAAAGCTTGTAAAAAATTAAAAAGACCGTATGCAACTGAAATTTGTAAACAGGGATCATATCATTCATATACAGGTTCAGGGTTGATGTATCTTATTTATATTGTTTGCGACGATGTATTCTCGCCATTTAAATCATTAACCTCTATATTTGTTTTTTGTATGAATGATTCATGAATTTATATATATATATATATATATATATATATATATATATATATATATATATATATATATAT
>OZ010614.1:53208677-53331177 GCA_963932145.1 Acanthosepion lycidas | reverse complement strand
GTTTATAAGTCCCCAAAATTCATACCCTAACGGCCTCAAGGATACATGGCTTAGTGGATGAAAACGTTGGTCAATCCAGTTACTTGATCCATGGACTTGACCCAAAGAGTAGTAAGTTAAATACCTGGCTACTGTAGTGGTGAAAAAAAAACTTGGACAGTTGGGTTAAAAGGGAGATAACTGGAACACACGGAAGAGGCATGGCACGTGGAACTAGAACAATATACCCCGGTGGACGAAATAAAGGTTCAGTTCGAGTTGAGTTAAAAGGGAGATACCTGAGACACGCAGAAGAGACATGGCACGTGGAACTAGATCAATCTACATCGGTGGACGAAATAAAGGTTTTAGTTCGAATATTCCAAAAAACGTACAATGGCTAAACGTCGTGAATATGGCAACAAATATGAGGACAAATGTAAATATATATTGGGAGGGGCGGGTAAAATATATATTTTACGGTATGCTATATTTATGGGTAAAAATCCTCAATACCTGATATACGTGTATGCAAATATAAAAGCTTGATAAGCTAAAGATCGCGTTAATGAAGGAAAACAGACTGTCGCCGCTCGGTGTTGATCTTATACTCAGAATCAAGATGGGACAGCTATTATTAGGAAGGATGAATTGGGAAAAGTCAACCCTCACGTGTCATATTAAGGGCAAGTGAGCTAGGGGATTGCAGTGAGCCACCTGTCTGACGAGCTTGTGTAAATGAATGGCGGAAAGTCTTGGAAAAAGGAAGGAAAGCTGCTAAGTACCACAAGGAGTAGGAAGTTGTGGAAAGCCATCATCCGCACATCCTGAATAGACACGGCATATAGAAGAACGTTATTAGAAATTGTTTGGTTATACGTATTACAAAAGTTTTCTATAATAGAAATGTTTTCCGTTATAGACAAAAAGTTAAAAAAAAATACTTCAAGCAACAGAAATATAGTTCTACAGAAGGAAGCTGAGAATACCATAGACTGGACATGTGAGCAATTACGACATTTTATATAAAATTGAAGCAAAAAGGACACTTATATTTAACATTAGAATGAGACAATTCAAATTTGTAGGTTACATAAAGAGGAAAGAGGGCTTGGAAAATTTGACACTCACAGAAAGGAATGATGGCGAGAGGAACAGCGGAAAACAACGCATAACCTACCTAACGAGTTTTTGTAAATGGTTGACAGAACAGGGTTTTGGTCAGATAACAAAAAGACAAAATTTATTAAGAGTTACAAAGGACAGGAAATTGTGGAGAGCCATGATCGCTCACGTCCTAAAGGGACACGGCGTATAGAAGTAGTACGAGCATGTGAAAATGGATGACAGGGCAGGGGTTAGGAAAAAAAGACTAAAATACTAAAGGAGACAAAGGACAGGAAATTGTGGAGAGTCGTGATCGCCCACGTCCTGAAGTGATACAGTGCATAGAAGATATTTAATACTTTAGTTTGGTTGAGGTCTGTATAACTACAGTTTATATTCCTCGATGCAAATAAATTATAATATTATAAAATATTCTGACAATATATCAAAATATATTATATTCTTCAAACGGCTCATTCTCTGTCGTCATATTGGATGGAGCACTTCATTTTACTTAACGTCATTCCAGAAAATCTACTCTGATTACCTTGCCACATGTGCCGTATCAGCGTTTCTCGTTCAACCCGTCAAAACACACCCATATCAACAACCACACTCTCATACACGAAATCGTTTTTGTACGTTTTAATCTTCCTTTCAAAACCCGCTCGTTGGCTGTCCGATAGCAAATGAGAAGTGAGTCGAACGCTCGGCTTGTATTTCTACATCCGTTAAGTTTCCCATTCATTCTGGTTCCGTGAAAAACAGACCCGCTTTAGCCACTCACAGAATTGTTTAAAACGTGGCGGGGGGGCATTCCAGCCGTTCGGTCCAGTTGAGGTAAAAATGGATTTCTGAGTCACAGGCACATGTATTAGCAGCGGTTCCCACTGAAGATACACCGAATCCAGAAATAGACGTGTAACGAGAAAGAGAGAGAGATGGAAGAGAGAGAGAGAGATGGAAGAGAAAGAGAGAGAGAGATGGAAGAGAAAGAGAGAGAGAGATGGAATAGAGAGAGAGATGGAAGAGAGAGAGAGACAGAGAGAGATGGAAGAGAGAGAGAGATGGAAGAGAAAGAGTGAGAGAGATGGAAGAGAAATAGAGAGAGAGACGGAAGAGAGAGAGAGATGGAAGAGAGAGAGACAGAGAGAGATGGAAGAGAGAGAGAGATGGAAGAGAAAGAGTGATGGAAGAGAGAGAGATGGAAGAGAGAGAGAGATGGAAGAGAGAGAAAGATGGAAGAGAGAGAGAGAGATGGAAGAGAAAGAGAGACAGAGAGAGATGGAAGAGAGAGAGAGAAAGAAGAGAGAGTAATGGCAGAGAGAGATAGAAGAGAGAGAGATGAAAGAGAGAGAGAGACAGACAAAGAGGGAAGAGAGAGAGATGGAAGAGAGAGAGAGAGATGGAAGAGAGAAAGAGAGATGGAAGAGAAAGAGAGAGAGATGGAAGAGAGAGACGGAAGAGAGAGAGATGGTAGAGAGACAGACAGAGAGAGATGGAAGGGAGAGAGAGATGGAAGAGAGAGAGAGAGACAGAGATGGAAGAGAGATAGATGGAAGAGAGAGAGACAGAGAGAGATGGAAGAGAGAGATGGAAGAGAAAGAGAGAGAGAGAGATGGAAGAGACAGAGAGAGATGGAAGAGAGAGAGAGATGGAAGAGAAAGAGAGACAGATGGAAGAGTGAGAGATGGAAGAGAGAGAAAGATGGAAGAGAGAGATGGAAGAGAGAGACAGAGAGAGATGGAAGAGAGAGATGGAAGAGAAAGAGAGAGATGGAAGAGAGAGAGATGGAAGAGAGAGAGAGATGGAAGAGAGAGAGCGAGACAGAGAGAGATGGAAGAGAGAGTGATTGAAGAGAAAGAGAGAGAGATGGAAGAGAGAGAGAGATGGAAGAGAGAGAGATGGAAGAGAAAGAGAGATGGAAGAGTGAGAGAGATGGAAGAGAGAGAGAGGGAGATGGGAGAGAGAGAGATGGAAGAGAGAGATGGAAGAGAGAGAGAGACAGAGAGAGATGGAAGAAAGAGAGAGACAGAGAGAGATGGAAGAAGGAGAGTGGTTTATTCTCCCATTTTATTTCCCCCATTATAGGCATTATTATTAGGTTGGTGCAAAAATAATGTCGTTTTTTTGACGTATTTTTTAACGTCAAAAACGGCATTATTTTTGCACCAACCTAATATATCCAAAATATACTAACACCGTAATTCACGGACGGAACAGAATCGCTGAAAGAAGAAGGAATGACAAACATACTTTATTCTCAGATAATCTTTTCTACTACTAAGGCATACACAAAACTATATATACATATACACACATATTTTTACACGGAGAATAATATATCACATTTACCTACACAGGAGAAACAAAAACGAAGGGTCTTACTTATATAATATGGAGATACTCCTGTGTCTGGAGAAACCAAGTTTAGAACTCCAGATTCAAACGGGTCGGATTCATCTATGTCCCAGGCGAGGAGATATGTTCCAGGGTTTGTTTGTTTTTTTTTTGCTAAAGAAAGCAATCTTTCGGTTTTGCTTTAAATAAACGGAATTTGACCGCCGCTTTCGTCATTGTATGGAGTGACGTCACCTGACCCATGTGACATATCTCCACGAAAGGGAGAGAATTGCCTTCTGTATCTCTACAGATATAAGATAAAAAGGCTCGTCTTTGCAGAAGAGACATCAAATTATGACATTATGGCTAAAGTCGTCTATAATAAAACATGGTTAAATATGCTTAATTGAGAGAAATATCCAACAAACAGAATCGACAAAGCACGCAATGAACAATAACAAGAAAAGAACAGAGCAACAATAACACTAAGCAAACAATATATGCAAGGCAAAGCAGAAGGTTCATAAATTAGGAATGGTGTTAACACAAAATAGGGGATACAGACAAGCGATCGCATCGTTCTGACTTTAAAGCAAGGAAGAAAAGAACTGAGTCGGATAAGACCAAGAAGAGGCTTATTTCATTGGATACGAATAAATGCTAATATGTATCTGTGCGTGTTATCTATAAATTTGGAGAAGGGAAGATTTTTGCAAATATTCTTATGGATTGGAACCAACATATGTGAAGAAAGAAAAGTTGAGTCACCAGACATTAATTTGAGATTATTATTTCCAAGAATATATCGTAGACACTCCCGTCGATTTCAGCATATGAAATCTCAGCAGTTTAGTTTAGAACCGATGTTTAGATTGCCCACACAGATGATTATTATAGCGTTTTTTTTATTTTGTTTTGTTTTTATCTTTTGTTTTTGTACTTGTTTTTGCCTGTGGGAGGGAGAGTTCTAACAGTCATGATAGAAGAAAAAAATGCTATATTTAGGACATATGTTTTCTGTTTATGAAAAAAAAAATTACGAAAAATAAAACAAGGGAAACATTTACATTATTGGGACTGTTGTCCTTATATTTAGGGTTTGGGGTGAATATTATCGGAAAATGAAATCAGTCAGCCATGTTCGAACTCATTACATACATTTTCGCCTTGGGATATGTATGAATCTATCTCTGCATCCGATTATGGATTAAATAACAAGGACGATTTGGCTATCATGCTTTACGGTGGCGACCTGTCTACGGAGAAGGAAGATCTATGAATTCAAAGCAATCTTAAAGAGATATGGGCTCCTTCAAACTATTTTGCAGACACACCACCTCTGTCATTGCTGCAGTACTTACGCTGCGCCAACGATCTTAATAGATTTGCTGAACTCATATGTGTGAGTGTGTAAGAAAGTAAATTGGATAGGGCTACGTAAAACAGATACATTTCATAAAAGCAAATGACTATTTCAGATGATTTTTATTGATCTCATCTAAATTTAAAGTTGGCATTTCGATTGACATTCTTTTTCAAGTTCCTGCTAGAGATCTGCCCTGTTTGACCAATCATATGGCATTCTCTGCTGGTGACATTGTTATTTTGATAACAAGATGTTTATTCGAGCTGACTTGACTCTCAGCAAAAAAAGTTAATGCCTTTTTGTGGTCGTCTTTCCATACAATAAATTAAAAGATAGAATTTATGATGCTTTCTATGTCAGTCTAAAAACACCAGCTGCGGAAATTTAAAATTAAAGAGTTCGACATCGTTACATGATATATTGTACAGAGTCAATGACATACTTTGCTAACAATCCATATATATATATATATATATATATATATATATATATATATATATATATATATGTGTGTGTGTGTGTGTGTGTGTGTGTGTGTGTGTGTGTGTGTGTGTGTGTGTGTGAGGTCCTAACTGCGACCTATTCCAGGCAATTTAACCTTGGAAAAAATTTTATTTTTACTAAGATACTGCCGTTTTTTTTTTGTTTTCTGGGGGGTTTTTCTTTGCACATATAGTAGACAAAATGCACTGCTCAAAAAGAGCAACGGCAAAAGACCGTACTACCTTCAATTCCCGAAAAATAATCTTCAAAAATCGAGAATAGAACGTCGTAAATACGTATATAAAATATGTGTCGCAGTTAACCGATTCGGGTTCAAATTCGTGCATGATCTGATGCATTTACGTTAAGATTTATGCCTACATGAATGTCCCCCCTAAGGGATAAATAGTAGCACAAACTGGTCTCGACGGAGTCAGTCTAGGAGAAAGACAAATATGAATTCAAAAGCGTGGAGAAAGCAACAGAAAAACACTCCACGATCTTTGCCAAAAAGTCAATTCACAGATAAGAAAAAAAAAAGGAAACTGTGGAGTGCCGTTATCGCCTACATCCGGTGCTCCAAGTATTTGAGAATAATAATTTACGGACCGTAAAGTTAGAAGTATGTAAAGGGATTTTATATGAATTTCTGCGATGAGGCGTTATTAGTTCACCCCAAGCAAGGCAGTAAAGCTACTAAGACACAAGGGGTTACTCGGTGTAGAAAAATTAGAAAACAGAAACATTACTAAGGAGCGAGAACAAAAGAAGAGTAATCACGAGTGAAGTAGACTGACATTGTATTTAAATCTTTGAAGATTAAAGCTGGATGGAAAATATGGAGACGGAAAGGATTTCCACGAGCGAGAAATCCCAGAAAAGAAACTGTTAGAATATAATTTACATTTGCATCTAGCCAACTCTACTGTAAATTGGTGAGTCCCTGTTGCCAGTCTAGTACTGAGCTTATATTTATAACGTTTAGGTAGCAGTGCCAAGAGCTCACCGGAACAGTTACAAAGATAGTATTTATAGAAAAGGCATTCTAAGGAGGTGTGAAAATGACAGAAACTGAGATGCTAGATCAGCTACAATAATATTTATTTTTGTATTTTATCAACTATCTCTAAATATATAGCAGAAGCACCAGATCATATATGGCAGCAATATGATAACTGTGAACGAATGGTAGACTTTTAAATATGTAAGATAGATTCTGGATAGAAACATTGTCTAGCACGACAGAGTGAACCAACTTTCTTAGCAGCTAACCTAGCAATAAAATTAATATAGTCTTTCCATTTCATTTTCAGCCGAGAGCGTTAGTCTGAGAAGGCACAACGAATCACTCTCCCAGAGTTTAGTATCAGCCATGTTGATAGAAGGCAGAAAGGGCTCTTTCAGATGATTAATAGAGAGCAGTTTAGTGTTGGAGTCGTTAAAATTAACAAGCCATTCCTTGCCCCAGTTAACAACAGAGTGTAGGTCATTTTTGAGATCAGCCTCCAATTTGACCTTATCAAACTGATCAGACTTACTATCGAGACAGGATCTAACTTATTTACAATTGGACGAATGTCCTAATCTTTGTTTTTGCTATCATGTTTCAGATGTTGTGAACTCTGGCCTTCTTTAGTTGTCTCTTAAGCTTCGAGGAAATTTTGAACTGACCTTTTCGCGGGTAGTTTTTTCTCGTTCCACTGATTATATACACTGCGTGCCAAATTATTATCGAGATAACTTTTTTCTAATATTTCAAAAGCCCTCCAATCAATTCACACAAATTTTTCACACAATGTTGGCAATACAGACCTGCGCAATCACTGAAATTTACGTACTGATCTGCGCACTGTAAACAAACTGGCGCCGTATTTGTTATCAGCACGGTGATTTGAGAGTGCCAAATTATTAGAAAAGTGTAAGAATTTAGTGAAAAGATGGGTCGTAAAAGCAGTTTAAGTGATGCTGAAAAGAAAACTATCACCTCAGAATTCTCAAAAGGTAAATCTACCCTAGAAATTTCTAAAATGATAGGGAGGTGTCATCAAAAAAAAAGTTCATCGCCGACCCTACACAAGTACGCAAAAGGGCAGATAAAGGCAAGCCGAAGGTTATTTCACGTCGGCTCATGTCACGACTTAAACGAGAGACCACGGAGGACCCTGGACTTACCAGTCAAGAGCTTTTCAGTCGCATTGGGGATCCTACTGTGTTTAAAAGTACTCGGTGTCGGTATCTGAGGGAAATAGCATAGCTACAGCAGTCAAACTTGTATCGAAGCCTCCGTTGACGAGAAATCACATTCAAAATCGATTGAAATGGGCCGAGGACAATATGAAGATCGACTTCTCTAAAGTTTTGTCCACAGACGAAACTCGAGCAACACTTGATGGGCCATGGTGCAAAGGCTGGGTAATGAACGGACAGAATTGGCATCAGCGTTTGAGACGCCAACAAGGCGGTGGAGGCATAAAGATCTGGGGTTGTATTATTGGAAAAACATTAGTGGGCCCATGGAGAATACCAGGTGGCGTCAAAATGACTGCTGATGCATACATAAGCGTTTATGAAGGAGCATCGTGGATGAAAATGCAAAGATTTGCCTTCAGAAGGGCAATTGTTTTTATGCAAGATAATGCTCCCTCACATGCTGCTCACAAGACTACGGAATATTTGAAACAGTTAGGCTTCGATGGACCTCGAAAAATGAAGTGGCCAGCAAATTCTCCGGATTTTAACCCAATCGAAAACCTTTAGAGCATCATGAAGCGAAGACTGTACGCCAACGGACGACAATTCAGGAGCAACGCTGAGTTGTGGGAAGCAATTCTTGACATATCTCGCGGCATTACAGCAGATGACATCCTACAATTAACAAATTCAATGGATCGTAGACTTCTTCAAGTAACTTGAAAATTGGGAAAGCACATTCCCTATTAATTTGTTTATAACTGTGCCTTTGATTGTATCTGTTATTATTTGTTTGATTATCTTATTTATTAGTTTCTTTTGATCAGAAACATTCATGTGCAACATTAATAAACGTTTTGTTTGCTCAATTCTGGGAAATTTACTAAGCCTTTCTAATAATTTGGCACTCTCAAATCACCTTACTGATAACAAATATAGCGCCAGTTTGTTTACATTGCGCAGATCAGCACGAAAAATTCAGCAATTGCGCAGGTCAGTATTGCCAATGTTGTGTGAAAATTTTGTGTGAATTGATTGGACGGTTTTTGAAATATTAGAAAAAAGTTATCTCGATAATAATTTGGCACGTAGTGTATGTGGATATCTCGATCTTTTTTTTTTAAAAGAGCAGGTCGAGAAACTGGAACGAGAAGAATATGTTTTTTAAATCATTTCTCCCCAATAAAGACAATAAAGCTACTAAGACGCAAAGGTTGGGGGGTTACTTAATGTGAAAGAATAGGAGAAAAGAAAAACACCAGTAAGGAGAGGGAACAATAAAAGAATTAAGAAGACAGAAGATAACACCTGACATTGTATTTAATTTTTTGAAGAACAAACTTGAGTAGAAAGCAAGAAACCGGAAGAGAGTTCCACAAGCGAGTAGTGCGGGAAAAGAAACTGTCAGCATAAAACTTACGGGTATATCTATCCGATTCAACTCTAAAATAATGAGACCTTACCGCCAATCTAGTACTGTGCTTAAATTAATAAAGTCCGGGTATTATAGAGGAAAGTTCATCAGAATAATTACCATGGAAGTATTTATAAAAAATGCACAGCGAAGCTACGTTGTGGCGGTGGGAAAGTGACTGAAGTCGAGATGCCAGGTCAGGACCAATAGCATTACATATTTTTCTGAAGAAGATTTATCAAGAGGCTCTAAATATATATAGCAGGAGCAGCTTCGGTGTATTGGCTACTTCGATAATTAATATATAAGATTTCTTAGGAGAATATGTTACAATATGTGAAATAGTGACGAAAAGATACGCTCAGAAAATAACTGAATTCACGCACATTGATAAATAGATGAGAATTCTTTAAAGTCTTTAATAATGAATATAACTGAATATTTTTTTGATCATTTCACATTAAACGAGACAATAAAGTTATTAAAAAAAAGCAAGAGGTTACTGAGTATAAAAATAATATGAACAAAAAAAACTCTGTTAAGAAGAGGGAACAATAAAAGAATAGGAATTAAGAAGGTTACGATTGGCATTGCATTTAAATTTTTGAAGAACAAACTTAACCGGAATGCAAAAAACCGGAAGTGAGTTCCACAGACAAGAAGTGCGATAGAAGAAACTGTTAACATGGAACTTACGGTTAGAGCTAACAAATTCAACTGTAAATTAATGATGAAACCTAGATGCAAATGTGCGCTTCAATTCATTAAATGTAGATATCACAGAGGAAAAGTTCTCAATTTCAAATCATTTTTTTTTGTACCCACATTTAAAATAAAAACAGAGTTTTGCAGCTGATCTCTCCTCTGGCCTAAAAGATCTAACTCAATTATTACTGATAGAATAGGGCTATTATATGTATGATGTAAATGCATTGCTAATGGTATTATTATAGGAATGCATTGAAAATCAGGAAGAAAAGGATTGTCAGTGGTCACTAATGAATGCAAGCATTACTTATAGAATAGGGCTATTATATGTATAATGTAAATGCATTGCTAATGATATTACTATAAGAATGCATTGAAAATCAGGAAGAAAGGGATTGTCAGTGGTCAGGAAAGAATGCAAACATTACTGATAGAATAGGGTTATTATATGTATAATGTAAATGCATTGCTGATGATTTTACTATAGGAACGCATTGAAAATCAGGAAGAAAGGGATTGTCAGTGGTGAGGAATGAATGCAATCATTACTTATAGAATAGAGTTATTATATGTATAATGAAAATGCATTGCTAATTATTTTACTATAGGAATGCATTGAAAATCAGAAAGAAAGGGATTGTCAGTGGTCAGGAATTAATGCAATCATTACTGATAGAATAGGGTTATTATATGTGTAATGTAAATGTATTGCTAATGATTTCACTATAGGAATGCATTGAAAATCAGGAAGAAAGGGATTGTCAGTGGTCAGGAATGAATGCAAGAATTACTGATAGAATAGGGCTATTATATGTATAATGTAAATGCTTCGCTGATGATTTCACTATAGGAATGCATTGAAAATCAGGAAGAAAAGGATTGTCAGTGGTCAGGAATTAATGCAAGAATTACTGATAGAATAGGGTTATTATATGTATAATGGAAATGCATTGCTAATGATTTTACTATAGGAACACATTGAAAATCAGGAAGAAAGGGATTGTCAGTGGTCAGGAATGAATGCAAGAATTACTGATAGAATAGGGTTATTATATGTGTAATGTAAATGTATTGCTAATGATTTCACTATAGGAATGCATTGAAAATCAGGAAGAAAAGGATTGTCAGTGGTCAGGAATGAATGCAAGCATTACTGATAGAATAGGGCCATTATATGTATAATGTAAATGCATTGCTGATGATTTTACTATAGGAACGCATTGAAAATCAGGAAGAAAGGGATTGTCAGTGGTCAGGAATGAATGCAAGCATTACTTATAGAATAGAGTTATTATATGTATAATGAAAATGCATTGCTAATTATTTTACTATAGGAATGCATTGAAAATCAGAAAGAAAGGGATTGTCAGTGGTCAGGAATTAATGCAATCATTACTGATAGAATAGGGCTATTATATGTATAATGTAAATGCATTGCTAATGATATTACTATAAGAATGCATTGAAAATCAGGAAGAAAGGGATTGTCAGTGGTCAGGAATGAATGCAAGCATTACTGATAGAATAGGGCTATTATATGTATAATGTAAATGCTTTGCTGATGATTTTACTATAGGAATGCATTGAAAATCAGGAAGAAAAGGATTGTCAGTGGTCAGGAATGAATGCAAGCATTACTGATAGAATAGGGCTATTATATGTATAATGTAAATGCTTTGCTGATGATTTTACTATAGGAATGCATTGAAAATCAGGAAGAAAAGGATTGTCAGTGGTCAGGAATGAATGCAAGCATTACTGATAGAATAGGGCTATTATATGTATAATGTAAATGCATTGCTAATGATTTCACTATAGGAATGCATTGAAAATCAGGAAGAAAGGGATTGTCAGTGGTCAGGAATGAATGCAAGCATTACTGATAGAATAGGGCTATTATATGTATAATGTAAATGCTTTGCTGATGATTTTACTATAGGAATGCATTGAAAATCAGGAAGAAAAGGATTGTCAGTGGTCAGGAATGAATGCAAGCATTACTGATAGAATAGGGCTATTATATGTATAATGTAAATGCTTTGCTGATGATTTTACTATAGGAATGCATTGAAAATCAGGAAGAAAGGGATTGTCAGTGGTCAGGAATGAATGCAAGCATTACTGATAGAATAGGGCTATTATATGTATAATGTAAATGCTTTGCTGATGATTTTACTATAGGAATGCATTGAAAATCAGGAAGAAAAGGATTGTCAGTGGTCAGGAATGAATGCAAGCATTACTGATAGAATAGGGCTATTATATGTATAATGTAAATGCTTTGCTGATGATTTTACTATAGGAATGCATTGAAAATCAGGAAGAAAGGGATTGTCAGTGGTCAGGAATGAATGCAAGCATTACTGATAGAATAGGGCTATTATATGTATAATGTAAATGCTTTGCTGATGATTTTACTATAGGAATGCATTGAAAATCAGGAAGAAAAGGATTGTCAGTGGTCAGGAATGAATGCAAGCATTACTGATAGAATAGGGCTATTATATGTATAATGTAAATGCTTTGCTGATGATTTTACTATAGGAATGCATTGAAAATCAGGAAGAAAGGGATTGTCAGTGGTCAGGAATGAATGCAAGCATTACTGATAGAATAGGGCTATTATTTGTATAATGTAAATGCTTTGCTGATGATTTTACTATAGGAATGCATTGAAAATCAGGAAGAAAAGGATTGTCAGTGGTCAGGAATGAATGCAAGCATTACTGATAGAATAGGGCTATTATATGTATAATGTAAATGCTTTGCTGATGATTTTACTATAGGAATGCATTGAAAATCAGGAAGAAAGGGATTGTCAGTGGTCAGGAATGAATGCAAGCATTACTGATAGAATAGGGCTATTATATGTATAATGTAAATGCTTTGCTGATGATTTTACTATAGGAATGCATTGAAAATCAGGAAGAAAAAAATTTGTCAGTGGTCAGGAATGAATGCAAGCATTACTGATAGAATAGGGCTATTATATGTATAATGTAAATGCTTTGCTGATGATTTTACTATAGGAATATATTGAAAATCAGGAAGAAAGGGATTGTCAGTGGTCAGGAATGAATGCAAGCATTACTGATAGAATAGGGCTATTATATGTATAATGTAAATGCTTTGCTGATGATTTTACTATAGGAATGCATTGAAAATCAGGAAGAAAAGGATTGTCAGTGGTCAGGAATGAATGCAAGCATTACTGATAGAATAGGGCTATTATATGTATAATGTAAATGCTTTGCTGATGATTTTACTATGGGAATGCATTGAAAATCAGGAAGAAAGGGATTGTCAGTGGTCAGGAATGAATGCAAGCATTACTGATAGAATAGGGCTATTATATGTATAATGTAAATGCTTTGCTGATGATTTTACTATAGGAATGCATTGAAAATCAGGAAGAAAGGGATTGTCAGTGGTCAGGAATGAATGCAAGCATTACTGATAGAATAGGGCTATTATATGTATAATGTAAATGCTTTGCTGAGGATTTTACTATAGGAATGCATTGAAAATCAGGAAGAAAGGGATTGTCAGTGGTCTGGAATGAATGCAAGAATTACTGATAGAATAGGGTTATTATATGTATAATGTAAATGCTTTGCTGATGATTTTACTATAGGAATGCATTGAAAATCAGGAAGAAAGTGATTGTCAGTGGTCTGGAATGAATGCAAGCATTACTGATAGAATAGGGCTATTATATGTATAATGTATTGGCTTTGCTGATGATTTCACTATAAGAATGCATTGAAAATCAGGAAGAAAGGGATTGTCAGTGGTCTGGAATAAATGCAAGCATTACTGATAGAATAGGGCTATTATATGTATAATGTAAATGCTTTACTGATGATTTTACTATAGGAATGCATTGAAAATCAGGAAGAAAGGGATTGTCAGTGGTCAGGAATGAATGCAAGCATTACTGATAGAATAGGGCTATTATATGTATAATGTAAATGCATTGCTGATGATTTTACTATAGGAACACATTGAAAATCAGGAAGAAAGGGATTGTCAGTGGTCAGGAATGAATGCAAGCATAACTGATAGAATAGGGCTATTATATGTATAATGTAAATGCTTTGCTGATGATTTTACTATAGGAATGCATTGAAAATCAGGAAGAAAGGGATTGTCAGTGGTCAGGAATGAATTCAAGCATTACTGATAGAATAGGGCTATTATATGTATAATGTAAATGCTTTGCTGATGATTTTACTATAGGAATGCATTGAAAATCAGGAAGAAAGGGATTGTCAGTGGTCTGGAATGAATGCAAGCATTACTGATAGAATAGGGCTATTATATGCATAATGTAAATGCTTTGCTGATGATTTTACTATAGGAATGCATTGAAAATCAGGAAGAAAGGGATTGTCAGTGGTCTGGAATGAATGCAAGCATTACTGATAGAATAGGGCTATTATATGTATAATGTAAATGCTTTGCTGATGATTTTACTATAGGAATGCATTGAAAATCAGGAAGAAAGGGATTGTCAGTGGTCTGGAATGAATGCAAGCATTACTGATAGAATAGGGCTATTATATGTATAATGTAAATGCTTTGCTGATGATTTTACTATAGGAATGCATTGAAAATCAGGAAGAAAGGGATTGTCAGTGGTCAGGAATGAATGCAAGCATTACTGATAGAATAGGGCTATTATATGTGTAATGTAAATGCATTGCTAATGATTTCACTATAGGAACGCATTGAAAATCAGGAAGAAAGGGATTGTCAGTGGTCAGGAATGAATTCAAGCATTACTGATAGAATAGGGCTATTATATGTATAATGTAAATGCTTTGCTGATGATTTTACTATAGGAATGCATTGAAAATCAGGAAGAAAGGGATTGTCAGTGGTCAGGAATGAATGCAAGCATTACTGATAGAATAGGGCTATTATATGTATAATGTAAATGCTTTGCTGATGATTTTACTATAGGAATGCCTTGAAAATCAGGAAGAAAGGGATTGTCAGTGGTCTGGAATGAATGCAAGCATTACTGATAGAATAGGGCTATTATATGTATAATGTAAATGCTTTGCTGATGATTTTACTATAGGAATGCATTGAAAATCAGGAAGAAAGGGATTGTCAGTGGTCAGGAATGAATGCAAGCATTACTGATAGAATAGGGCTATTATATGTATAATGTAAATGCATTGCTGATGATTTTACTATAGGAACGCATTGAAAATCAGGAAGAAAGGGATTGTCAGTGGTCAGGAATGAATGCAAGCATTACTGATAGAATAGGGCTATTATATGTATAATGTAAATGCTTTGCTGATGATTTTACTATAGGAATGCATTGAAAATCAGGAAGAAAGGGATTGTCAGTGGTCAGGAATGAATGCAAGCATTACTGATAGAATAGGGCTATTATATGTATAATGTAAATGCATTGCTGATGATTTTACTATAGGAACGCATTGAAAATCAGGAAGAAAGGGATTGTCAGTGGTCAGGAATGAATGCAAGCATTACTGATAGAAAAGGGCTATTATATGTATAATGTAAATGCATTGCTGATGATTTTACTATAGGAACGCATGGAAAATCAGGAAGAAAGGGATTGTCAGTGGTCAGGAATGAATGCAAGCATTACTGATAGAATAGGGCTATTATATGTATAATGTAAATGCATTGCTGATGATTTTACTATAGGAATGCATTGAAAATCAGGAAGAAAGGGATTGTCAGTGGTCAGGAATGAATGCAAGCATTACTGATAGAATAGGGCTATTATATGTATAATGTAAATGCTTTGCTGATGATTTTACTATAGGAATGCATTGAAAATCAGGAAGAAAGGGATTGTCAGTGGTCAGGAATGAATGCAAGCATTACTGATAGAATAGGGCTATTATATGTATAATGTAAATACATTGCTAATGTTTTTACTATAGGAACGCATTGAAAATCAGGAAGAAAGGGATTGTCAGTGGTCAGGAATGAATGCAAGCATTACTGATAGAATAGGGCTATTATATGTATAATGTAAATGCATTGCTGATGATTTTACTATAGGAACGCATTGAAAATCATGAAGAAAGGGATTATTAGTGGTCAGGAATGAATGCAAGCATTACTGATAGAATAGGGCTATTATATGTATAATGTAAATGCTTTGCTGATGATTTTACTATAGGAATGCATTGAAAATCAGGAAGAAAGGGATTGTCAGTGGTCAGGAATGAATGCAAGCATTACTGATAGAATAGGGCTATTATATGTATAATGTAAATACATTGCTAATGATTTTACTATAGGAACGCATTGAAAATCAGGAAGAAAGGGATTGTCAGTGGTCAGGAATGAATGCAAGCATTACTGATAGAATAGGGCTATTATATGTATAATGTAAATGCATTGCTGATGATTTTACTATAGGAACGCATTGAAAATCAGTAAGAAAGGGATTGTCAGTGGTCAGGAATGAATGCAAGCATTACTGATAGAATAGGGCTATTATATGTATAATGTAAATGCTTTGCTGATGATTTTACTATAGGAACGCATTGAAAATCAGGAAGAAAAAGATTGTCAGTGGTCAGGAATGAATGCAAGCATTACTGATAGAATAGGGCTATTATATGTATAATGTAAATGCTTTGCTGATGATTTTACTATAGGAATGCATTGAAAATCAGGAAGAAAGGGATTGTCAGTGGTCAGGAATGAATGCAAGCATTACTGATAGAATAGGGCTATTATATGTATAATGTAAATGCATTGCTGATGATTTTACTATAGGAACGCATTGAAAATCAGGAAGAAAGGGATTGTCAGTGGTCAGGAATGAATGCAAGCATTACTGATAGAATAGGGCTATTATATGTATAATGTAAATGCATTGCTGATGATTTTACTATAGGAACGCATTGAAAATCAGGAAGAAAGGGATTGTCAGTGGTCAGGAATGAATGCAAGCATTACTGATAGAAAAGGGCTATTATATGTATAATGTAAATGCATTGCTGATGATTTTACTATAGGAACGCATGGAAAATCAGGAAGAAAGGGATTGTCAGTGGTCAGGAATGAATGCAAGCATTACTGATAGAATAGGGCTATTATATGTATAATGTAAATGCATTGCTGATGATTTTACTATAGGAATGCATTGAAAATCAGGAAGAAAGGGATTGTCAGTGGTCAGGAATGAATGCAAGCATTACTGATAGAATAGGGCTATTATATGTATAATGTAAATGCTTTGCTGATGATTTTACTATAGGAATGCATTGAAAATCAGGAAGAAAGGGATTGTCAGTGGTCAGGAATGAATGCAAGCATTACTGATAGAATAGGGCTATTATATGTATAATGTAAATACATTGCTAATGTTTTTACTATAGGAACGCATTGAAAATCAGGAAGAAAGGGATTGTCAGTGGTCAGGAATGAATGCAAGCATTACTGATAGAATAGGGCTATTATATGTATAATGTAAATGCATTGCTGATGATTTTACTATAGGAACGCATTGAAAATCATGAAGAAAGGGATTATTAGTGGTCAGGAATGAATGCAAGCATTACTGATAGAATAGGGCTATTATATGTATAATGTAAATGCTTTGCTGATGATTTTACTATAGGAATGCATTGAAAATCAGGAAGAAAGGGATTGTCAGTGGTCAGGAATGAATGCAAGCATTACTGATAGAATAGGGCTATTATATGTATAATGTAAATACATTGCTAATGATTTTACTATAGGAACGCATTGAAAATCAGGAAGAAAGGGATTGTCAGTGGTCAGGAATGAATGCAAGCATTACTGATAGAATAGGGCTATTATATGTATAATGTAAATGCATTGCTGATGATTTTACTATAGGAACGCATTGAAAATCAGTAAGAAAGGGATTGTCAGTGGTCAGGAATGAATGCAAGCATTACTGATAGAATAGGGCTATTATATGTATAATGTAAATGCTTTGCTGATGATTTTACTATAGGAACGCATTGAAAATCAGGAAGAAAAAGATTGTCAGTGGTCAGGAATGAATGCAAGCATTACTGATAGAATAGGGCTATTATATGTATAATGTAAATGCTTTGCTGATGATTTTACTATAGGAATGCATTGAAAATCAGGAAGAAAGGGATTGTCAGTGGTCAGGAATGAATGCAAGCATTACTGATAGAATAGGGCTATTATATGTATAATGTAAATACATTGCTAATGATTTTACTATAGGAACGCATTGAAAATCAGGAAGAAAGGGATTGTCAGTGGTCAGGAATGAATGCAAGCATTACTGATAGAATAGGGCTATTATATGTATAATGTAAATGCATTGCTGATGATTTTACTATAGGAATGCATTGAAAATCAGGAAGAAAGGGATTGTCAGTGGTCAGGAATGAATGCAAGCATTACTGATAGAATAGGGCTATTATATGTATAATGTAAATGCTTTGCTGATGATTTTACTATAGGAATGCATTGAAAATCAGGAAGAAAGGGATTGTCAGTGGTCAGGAATGAATGCAAGCATTACTGATAGAATAGGGCTATTATATGTATAATGTAAATACATTGCTAATGATTTTACTATAGGAACGCATTGAAAATCAGGAAGAAAGGGATTGTCAGGGGTCAGGAATGAATGCAAGCATTACTGATAGAATAGGGCTATTATATGTATAATGTAAATGCATTGCTGATGATTTTACTATAGGAACGCATTGAAAATCATGAAGAAAGGGATTATTAGTGGTCAGGAATGAATGCAAGCATTACTGATAGAATAGGGCTATTATATGTATAATGTAAATGCTTTGCTGATGATTTTACTATAGGAATGCATTGAAAATCAGGAAGAAAGGGATTGTCAGTGGTCAGGAATGAATGCAAGCATTACTGATAGAATAGGGCTATTATATGTATAATGTAAATACATTGCTAATGATTTTACTATAGGAACGCATTGAAAATCAGGAAGAAAGGGATTGTCAGTGGTCAGGAATGAATGCAAGCATTACTGATAGAATAGGGCTATTATATGTATAATGTAAATGCTTTGCTGATGATTTTACTATAGGAATGCATTGAAAATCAGGAAGAAAGGGATTGTCAGTGGTCAGGAATGAATGCAAGCATTACTGATAGAATAGGGCTATTATATGTATAATGTAAATGCTTTGCTGATGATTTTACTATAGGAACGCATTGAAAATCAGGAAGAAAAAGATTGTCAGTGGTCAGGAATGAATGCAAGCATTACTGATAGAATAGGGCTATTATATGTATAATGTAAATGCTTTGCTGATGATTTTACTATAGGAATGCATTGAAAATCAGGAAGAAAGGGATTGTCAGTGGTCAGGAATGAATGCAAGCATTACTGATAGAATAGGGCTATTATATGTATAATGTAAATGCTTTGCTGATGATTTTACTATAGGAACGCATTGAAAATCAGGAAGAAAGGGATTGTCAGTGGTCAGGAATGAATGCAAGCATTACTGATAGAATAGGGCTATTATATGTATAATGTAAATGCTTTGCTGATGATTTTACTATAGGAATGCATTAAAAATCAGGAAGAAAGGGATTGTCAGTGGTCAGGAATGAATGCAAGCATTACTGATAGAATAGGGCTATTATATGTATAATGTAAATGCTTTGCTGATGATTTTACTATAGGAATGCATTGAAAATCAGGAAGAAAGGGATTGTCAGTGGTCAGGAATGAATGCAATCATTACTGGTAGAATAGGGATGTGTAATGTAAATGCATTGCTAATGATTTTACTATAGGAATGCATTGAAAATCAGAAAGAAAGGGATTGTCAGTGGTCAGGAATTAATGCAATCATTACTGATAGAATAGGGTTATTATATGTGTAATGTAAATGCATTGCTAATGATTTCACTATAGGAATGCATTGAAAATCAGAAAGAAAGGGATTGTCAGTGGTCAGGAATGAATGCAATCATTACTGGTAGAATAGGGTTATTATATGTATAATGGAAATGCATTGCTAATGATTTCACTATAGGAATGCATTGAAAATCAGGAAGAAGGGGATTGTCAGTGGTCAGGAATGGATGCAAGAATCACTGATAGAATAGGGCTATTATATGTGTAATGTAAATGCATTGCTAATGATTTCACTATAGGAATGCATTGAAAATCAGGAAGAAAGGGATTGTCAGTGGTCAGGAATGAATGCAAGAATCACTGATAGAATAGGGCTATTATATGTGTAATGTAAATGCATTGCTAATGATTTCACTATAGGAATGCATTGAAAATCAGGAAGAAAGGGATTGTCAGTGGTCAGGAATGAATGCAAGAATCACTGATAGAATAGGGCTATTATATGTGTAATGGAAATGCATTGCTAATGATTTCACTATAGGAATGCATTGAAAATCAGGAAGAAAGGGATTGTCAGTGGTCAGGAATGAATGCAAGAATTACTGATAGAATAGGGTTATTATATGTATAATGGAAATGCATTGCTAATGATTTCACTATAGGAATGCATTGAAAATCAGGAAGAAAGGGATTGTCAGTGGTCAGGAATGAATGCAAGAATCACTGATAGAATAGGGCTATTATATGTATAATGGAAATGCATTGCTAATGATTTCACTATAGGAATGCATTGAAAATCAGGAAGAAAGGGATTGTCAGTGGTCAGGAATGAATGCAAGCATTACTTATAGAATAGGGCTATTATATGTGTAATGTAAATGCATTGCTAATGATTTCACTATAGGAATGCATTGAAAATCAGGAAGAAAGGGATTGTCAGTGGTCAGGAATGAATGCAAGAATCACTGATAGAATAGGGTTATTATATGTGTAATGTAAATGCATTGCTAATGATTTCACTATAGGAATGCATTGAAAATCAGGAAGAAAGGGATTGTCAGTGGTCAGGAATGAATGCAAGAATCACTGATAGAATAGGGTTATTATATGTATAATGGAAATGCATTGCTAATGATTTCACTATAGGAATGCATTGAAAATCAGGAAGAAAGGGATTGTCAGTGGTCAGGAATGAATGCAAGAATCACTGATAGAATAGGGCTATTATATGTGTAATGGAAATGCATTGCTAATGATTTCACTATAGGAATGCATTGAAAATCAGGAAGAAAAGGATTGTCAGTGGTCAGGAATGAATGCAAGAATCACTGATAGAATAGGGCTATTATATGTATAATGTAAATGCATTGCTAATGATTTCACTATAGGAATGCATTGAAAATCAGGAAGAAAGGGATTGTCAGTGGTCAGGAATGAATGCAAGAATCACTGATATAATAGGGCTATTATATGTGTAATGGAAATGCATTGCTAATGATTTCACTATAGGAATGCATTGAAAATCAGGAAGAAAAGGATTGTCAGTGGTCAGGAATGAATGCAAGAATCACTGATAGAATAGGGCTATTATATGTATAATGTAAATGCATTGCTAATGATTTCACTATAGGAATGCATTGAAAATCAGGAAGAAAGGGATTGTCAGTGGTCAGGAATGAATGCAAGAATCACTGATAGAATAGGGCTATTATATGTGTAATGGAAATGCATTGCTAATGATTTCACTATAGGAATGCATTGAAAATCAGGAAGAAAAGGATTGTCAGTGGTCAGGAATGAATGCAAGAATCACTGATAGAATAGGGCTATTATATGTATAATGTAAATGCATTGCTAATGATTTCACTATAGGAATGCATTGAAAATCAGGAAGAAAGGGATTGTCAGTGGTCAGGAATGAATGCAAGAATCACTGATAGAATAGGGCTATTATATGTATAATGTAAATGCATTGCTAATGATTTCACTATAGGAATGCATTGAAAATCAGGAAGAAAAGGATTGTCAGTGGTCAGGAATGAATGCAAGAATCACTGATAGAATAGGGCTATTATATGTATAATGTAAATGCATTGCTAATGATTTCACTATAGGAATGCATTGAAAATCAGGAAGAAAGGGATTGTCAGTGGTCAGGAATGAATGCAAGAATCACTGATAGAATAGGGCTATTATATGTATAATGTAAATGCATTGCTAATGATTTCACTATAGGAATGCATTGAAAATCAGGAAGAAAAGGATTGTCAGTGGTCAGGAATGAATGCAAGAATCACTGATAGAATAGGGCTATTATATGTATAATGTAAATGCATTGCTAATGATTTCACTATAGGAATGCATTGAAAATCAGGAAGAAAGGGATTGTCAGTGGTCAGGAATGAATGCAAGAATCACTGATAGAATAGGGCTATTATATGTGTAATGGAAATGCATTGCTAATGATTTCACTATAGGAATGCATTGAAAATCAGGAAGAAAAGGATTGTCAGTGGTCAGGAATGAATGCAAGAATCACTGATAGAATAGGGCTATTATATGTATAATGTAAATGCATTGCTAATGATTTCACTATAGGAATGCATTGAAAATCAGGAAGAAAGGGATTGTCAGTGGTCAGGAATGAATGCAAGAATCACTGATAGAATAGGGCTATTATATGTGTAATGGAAATGCATTGCTAATGATTTCACTATAGGAATGCATTGAAAATCAGGAAGAAAAGGATTGTCAGTGGTCAGGAATGAATGCAAGAATTACTGATAGAATAGGGTTATTATATGTATAATGGAAATGCATTGCTAATGATTTCACTATAGGAATGCATTGAAAATCAGGAAGAAAGGGATTGTCAGTGGTCAGGAATGAATGCAAGTATCACTGATAGAATAGGGCTATTATATGTGTAATGGAAATGCATTGCTAATGATTTCACTATAGGAATGCATTGAAAATCAGGAAGAAAAGGATTGTCAGTGGTCAGGAATGAATGCAAGAATCACTGATAGAATAGGACTATTATATGTATAATGTAAATGCATTGCTAATGATTTCACTATAGGAATGCATTGAAAATCAGGAAGAAAGGGATTGTCAGTGGTCAGGAATGAATGCAAGAATCACTGATAGAATAGGACTATTATATGTATAATGTAAATGCATTGCTAATGATTTCACTATAGGAATGCATTGAAAATCAGGAAGTAAAGGATTGTCAGTGGTCAGGAATGAATGCAAGAATCACTGATAGAATAGGGCTATTATATGTATAATGTAAATGCATTGCTAATGATTTCACTATAGGAATGCATTGAAAATCAGGAAGAAAGGGATTGTCAGTGGTCAGGAATTAATGCAACAATCACTGATAGAATAGGGCTATTATATGTGTAATGTAAATGCATTGCTAATGATTTCACTATAGGAATGCATTGAAAATCAGAAAGAAAGGGATTGTCAGTGGTCAGGAATGAATGCAAGCATTACTTATAGAATAGAGTTATTATATGTATAATGAAAATGCATTGCTAATTATTTTACTATAGGAATGCATTGAAAATCAGAAAGAAAGGGGTTGTCAGTGGTCAGGAATGAATGCAAGAATTACTGATAGAATAGGGTTATTATATGTATAATGGAAATGCATTGCTAATGATTTTACTATAGGAATGCATTGAAAATCAGAAAGAAAGGGATTGTCAGTGGTCAGGAATTAATGCAATCATTACTGATAGAATAGGGTTATTATATGTGTAATGTAAATGCATTGCTGACGATTTTACTATGGGAACGCATTGAAAATCAGGAAGTAAGGGATTGTCAGTGGTCAGGAATGAATGAAAGAATTACTGATAGAATAGGGTTATTATATGTATAATGGAAATGCATTGCTAATGATTTTACTATAGGAATGCATTGAAAATCAGGAAGTAAGGGATTGTCAGTGGTCAGGAATGAATGCAAGCATTACTGATAGAATAGGGCTATTATATGTATAATGTAAATGCATTGCTAATGATTTCACTATAGGAATGCATTGAAAATCAGGAAGAAAGGGATTGTCAGTGGTCAGGAATGAATGCAAGAATTACTGATAGAATAGGGCTATTATATGTATAATATAAATGCATTGCTAATGATTTTACTATAGGAACACATGGAAAATCAGGAAGAAAGGGATTGTCAGTGGTCAGGAATGAATGCAATCATTACTGGTAGAATAGGGCTATTATATGTGTAATGTAAATGCATTGCTAATGATTTTACTATAGGAATGCATTGAAAATCAGAAAGAAAGGGATTGTCAGTGGTCAGGAATTAATGCAATCATTACTGATAGATTAGGGTTATTATATGTGTAATGTAAATGCATTGCTAATGATTTCACTATAGGAATGCATTGAAAATCAGGAAGAAAGGGATTGTCAGTGGTCAAGAATGAATGCAAGAATTACTGATAGAATAGGGTTATTATATGTATAATATAAATGCATTGCTAATGATTTTACTATAGGAAAGCATTGAAAATCAGGAAGAAAGGGATTGTCAGTGGTCAGGAATGAATGCAATCATTACTGGTAGAATAGGGCTATTATATGTGTAATGTAAATGCATTGCTAATGATTTTACTATAGGAATGCATTGAAAATCAGAAAGAAAAGGGATTGTCAGTGGTCAGGAATGAATGCAAGCATTACTTATAGAATAGAGTTATTATATGTATAATGAAAATGCATTGCTAATTATTTTACTATAGGAATGCATTGAAAATCAGAAAGAAAGGGATTGTCAGTGGTCAGGAATTAATGCAATCATTACTGATAGAATAGGGTTATTATATGTGTAATGTAAATGCATTGCTAATGATTTTACTATAGGAATGCATTGAAAATGAGAAAGAAAGGTATTGTCAGTGGTCAGGAATGAATGCAAGAATTACTGATAGAATAGGGTTATTATATGTGTAATGTAAATGCATTGCTAATGATTTCACTATAGGAATGCATTGAAAATCAGGAAGAAAGGGATTGTCAGTGGTCAGGAATGAATGCAAGAATTACTGATAGATTAGGGTTATTATATGTATAATGTAAATGCATTGCTGATGATTTTACTATAGGAACGCATTGAAAATCAGGAAGAAAGGGATTGTCAGTGGTCAGGAATCAATGAAAGAATTACTGATAGAATAGGGTTATTATATGTATAATATAAATGCATTGCTAATGATTTTACTATAGGAACGCATTGAAAATCAGGAAGAAAGGGATTGTCAGTGGTCAGGAATGAATGCAATCATTACTGGTAGAATAGGGCTATTATATGTGTAATGTAAATGCATTGCTAATGATTTTACTATAGGAATGCATTGAAAATCAGGAAGAAAGGGATTGTCAGTGGTCAGGAATGAATGCAAGAATTACTGATAGAATAGGGTTATTATATGTGTAATGTAAATGCATTGCTAATGATTTCACTATAGGAATGCATTGAAAATCTGGAAGAAAGGGATTGTCAGTGGTCAGGAATGAATGCAAGAATTACTGATAGATTAGGGTTATTATATGTATAATGTAAATGCATTGCTGATGATTTTACGAAAGGAACGCATTGAAAATCAGGAAGAAAGGGATTGTCAGTGGTCAGGAATGAATGAAAGAATTACTGATAGAATAGGGTTATTATATGTGTAATGTAAATGCATTGCTAATGATTTTACTATAGGAACCCATTGAAAATCAGGAAGAAAGGGATTGTCAGTGGTCAGGAATGAATGAAAGAATTACTGATAGAATAGGGCTATTATATGTGTAATGTAAATGCATTGCTAATGATTTTACTATAGGAATGCATTGAAAATCAGGAAGAAAGGGATTGTCAGTGGTCAGGAATTAATGCAAGCATTACTGATAGAATAGGGTTATGATATATATAATGTAAATGCATTGCTGATGATTTTACTATAGGAATGCATTGAAAATCAGGAAGAAAGGGATTGTCAGTGGTCAGGAATTAATGCAAGCATTACTGATAGAATAGGGTTATGATATATATAATGTAAATGCATTGCTAATGATTTTACTATAGGAACGCATTGAAAATCAGTAAGAAAGGGATTGTCAGTGGTCAGGAATGAATGCAAGCATTACTGATAGAATAGGGCTAATATATGTTCAATGTAAATGCATTGCTGATTATTTTACTATAGGATTGCATTGAAAATCAGGAAGAAAACGGATTGTCAGTGGTCAGGAATGAATGCAAGCATTGCTGATAGAATTGGGCTATTATATGTATAATGTAAGTACATTACAGGATCTTTTCTGTTAATTCTTCCCAAGTTATGTAAATTTAATTATCGCAAATAATAATTCCGACAAAGTAATTATAAATTTTAAATCTAAGTATTTTGGTATTTTTTATTATATTTCTGGCACACTTTTAAAGTTATAGATTTTAAATAAAAAGTTTTGTAGCTCGCCTTGCAACACCTCCAAACGTCAGAATGTAAATGTTATTCACATCTCGTAAGTGCCGTATTGTATTCGAGGTATTAACAAAGAATTTTGTGCTATTGAAACATAAGAAAAGAAAGAAAAATATCTGTTTTGTCTTGTCTATTAGAGGGACCGCGTACGCCGACCCTACACTTTAAAATAGTACATCCGAATCACCAACATTTGAGAGGATCGCATAGGTCAACCCAACCAGAGTGCAATGGAAGGGCCTCGTTCTGGGAGAATTTGTTGCGAATTTTAGTAAATATAAATTCTTCGAATTAACAGAAAGGATTCGCATTGCTAATGACTTTACTATCGGAATCCTCTGAGAATCAAAAAGGTAGGGATTGTCAGTGGTCGGGAATTAATACAAACCATACTGTCAGAATAGGGTAAATATAATATTTTGATTAATGTCATCATAATTTTTTTCGTTTTCATTTTTTATTCTATTGTTCAGTTTTGAATCACACCTACACTTGCCTCCCATTTCTTAAAAATTGCTTTCATCATAGTAATTTCGTTCGTTTTGCTCGTGAATACAAACAACTGAACCAATGAAGGCTAACCGTGAAAATCAAATATGTTCTCATTTTGATGCACGCGGGGTGGGGGGCGCATTCCTTTATTCTTGATTTATTTCGTTTTTAATTGCCAATCCAATCGCTGAAAAGTACGAAATTTCTTCTCTATCAGAAAAAAATGCAACATTATTGTTTTTTAAATTAAGCAAATAAATGGCGTAGTATTTAAAGATGACAACAGCGTGAAATGGAATTACTAATTGTCTTCGCCTGATTGGGACATCGGTTGAAAGAAAAACGAAGTAGATGATCTTTCTATGTATAGAGTAACATTAATAGATAGATAGATAGATAGATAGATAGATAGATAGATAGATAGATAGATAGATAGATAGATAAGAGCATACCAAGATAGATAGAAAGATAGATAGATAGATAGATAGATAGATAGATAAGAGCATACCAAGATAGATAGATAGATAGATAGATAGATAGATAAGAGCATACCAAGATAGATAGATAGATAGATAGATAAAGAGCATACCAAGATAGATAGATAGATAGATAGATAGATAGATAGATAGATAGATAGATAGATAGATAAGAGCATACCAAGATAGATAGATAGATAGATAGATAGATAGATAGATAGATAGATAGATAAGAGCATACCAAGATAGATAGATAGATAGATTCGAACAAACTGATATATATATATATATATATATATATATATATATATATATATATAGAGAGAGAGAGAGAGAGATTCTTCGAACAAACTGATATATATATAGAGAGAGAGACAGAGAGAGAGACAGAGAGAGAGATTCTTCGAACAAACTGATATATATATATATATATATATATATATATATATATATATATATAGAGAGAGAGAGAGAGAGATAGGAAATGATGGAGATGTGGAATAAGAGACTGAAGTAGATACGTAATACAACCCTATCAAAATACATCAAATGGGAAATTATAAAAAAGAGCAGCCCCATACAATATTAACAGAAAAATTGTAAATTATACTTAGAGGAAAAATTATCATTAATTATATTAATGGCCAAGATAAACTCCTAAACAAGAGAACTGAAATAATGGGTGAATGTAGGCATATAAAGAAATATCGAAGCATTAAGTAAAAATAAGTATATAAATATTAATAAATTAAATATAATATAAACTTTAAATAAATACATGAAACAAATTTAATATAAGCTTAATTTATTAATCATACTTATTATAAAACCCAGGTTGTGTGTGTGTCTGTACGTTTATATATTGGATCGGATTTCCTACATTTTTCAACCGATTTCAACAAAACTTCACAGGACACGTAAAATTACCTTGCGGTGGTTCTGACAGCGCCAAAAATTGGAAAAACATAATTGTTTTTGCATAAAATCAATTTGAAAACACGATTAAGAGGCATCACGAGAATGAAGGGGGGCAACTCATATCGAGTTATACTTATTATAAAACCCAGGTTGTTTGTGTGTGTGTGTATGTGTGTGTGTTCGTTTATATATGGGATCGGATTTCCTACATTTTTCAACCGATTTCAACAAAACTTTACTTTTGGGGGGCAGGTAGTGTTTCTTATTATCTTGCACACTTTTTTCTTTATTTTTACATTCAGAATGCTTTAAAAATTCCATTTACAAGACAATTGTTTATAATAAAATTCTATTCAATCGGTAGACTCATAACGATTGAAAACAATGTTTTTGTTTGAGTTTGACCAATTCATAAAAAAAACAAAAAAAAAAAACTAATTAAGACATGCGTGTCCGTCAACCTTAAACTATAATCTTTGTCAATTTTATTTTTCAGTCTTTATGATGGTCGATATTGATCTATCTCTTACTGTTACATCCCCGGGCAACGCCGGGTTCTACTGCTAGTAAAGAAATAAACGAACAAGTATTAAACATACACACCTATACGTGTATATATACACACACAGAGAAACTAATACCAAAAAAAAAGGTTTTAAAAAAAGAAAGAGCTTCTTTTTTTAAAACCTTTTTTTTCCCTCGAGTTTGATTTGATTATTTGCAAATCAAAAATTCGAGGGTTTTTCGAAACGAGTCTAGTTATCTATCTATCTATATATATATATATATATATATATATATATATATATATATATATATATATATATATTTGCGTGTGTTTGTGTGTGTGAGAGTGTGTGTGTGTGTATGTGTGTATGTATATTCAGTTGTATGAATATGAGATGTGATCCTAGGTTTCACGCTTTTGCGATCATCACAAACTCATATCCATACAACTGAATCGCAAAACGATCGCAAAAGCGTGAAACCCAGGGTCACAAACTCACATCAATCCAACCAAATATGTTAGCTCTATCTCTGATATTGAGCGCTTTCTAATAAGTACCGCGCATATAATATATAAATAATTATATATATATATATATATATATATATATATATATATATATTTATATACACACACTTTTCACACACACACACACACGTTTGCATGGAAGATTTCCAAGCAACGACAAACTCGTTCATACGAGTCACTGGAAGCGAAAATCGCACCGCGGCCCATGACATTACACATGACGACGCGAGAGTGAAAACGAGACGTGTTAAATATGGGAATCCGTTGGTATAAACCAATGGCTTCTGTTATCGTGTTATGCACGAGTTTGTCGTTGGTTGGAAATCTTCCATGCAAACAAAGAATTCCAGTAAGATATCTTTAATCATTTCTAAGATACAACGGTTCAAAGCTTTATCTAACAAATATTGGAAAATTTCGCTTTTACACGATTTGAACAATTTTGCTGTTGCACCCAGTATATATATATATATATATATATATATATATATATATATATATATATATACATATATATATATATATATATATATATATATATATATATATATATATATATATATATGTATGTATATATATATATAAAGAGAGAGAGGAGATGAATAGACTGAGATATATCGATAGACGGAGATATGAATTAATAGACTGAACTAGATAGATAGATAGACAGATAGATAGATAGATAGATAGAGAGATATTGTATATAAATTATTCTACAGCAAAAACAAAGTACAGATTATTCATAGAGTTCTCAAAATCTAATTTATTAACGCAACAAAATGATTCTTTTCTTATAGACTATGAATATGTATGTTCCCAGTTGCTTCTACGGTTTTAAGTTGACTCTTTTCTTTTTTTAATTCCATTTGTTCCTCGCTAACTAGCAGCTGTCTTTCTCGTTCTGACGACTTGAATTTTCCTTTTTTGTCGGGAATCAGAAATCATTTGGGGTTATTTCAACGAAAAAGATTATCGCTTGATCGGCGGTCTTAAACAGAATCCGGGCCATACATGGAAAGATGCATGGAAAACAGAAAAAAATGATTTAATACAAATAAATCCCATTTATACATTTTAATGGGTGAAAAAAGTATTCGTACAACGCAAATTTCTGACTTTAAAACTTTTAAATTGCTTTAATACTCGAGATGATTTAAGTGGAATATTCAAGACTGTTCCAATAATGTTATCAGTAGTTATTTGTAGCCCCAAGCATACAAACATAACATTCTGTAATTGATATTCGTGCAAGAACGTTTTCATCATGTCAAGAGGAAAAGAATTGACAAATTCGCAAAAAGAACTGATTGTAAAGCTCTGGAAAGAAGGTAAAAGTTATAGAAAAATCCAAGACAACCTGAATATTCCATTTACTACTATTAGATCATTCATAGTAAGGTATAAAAAAACTCAAAACTCTTGGAAACCAAAGAAGAACAGGTGCTCTACGGAAGAGTTCTTCTAGTTCTTCGAGGAAATTAATGTGCCAAATTAAACAAAATCCAATGGTTATTTGTCAAGAGTTGCAGGATGATTTGCTTTCATCAGGAATCTTTTTTCATTAAACGGACAATAAGCAATGGAATTTATAGTAACAATCTAAAAATTACTCCACTGTTATTGAAAAGACACAGATGCCAGGTTAAAATTCGTTCGTGAACACAAGGATAAGGAAAAATCGTATTGGGAAAGAGTATTATGGACAGACGAAACCAAAACTGAGTTGTTTAGACGTAATTCTAGAAATCATGTATGGAGGAAAGATGGTGATGCCTTCAGACAAAAGAACACAGTCCCAACAGTGAAATTTTGGTGGTAGTAGCATCATGATTTTGTTTTTCTGCAAAAGGTGCTGGCAAAATATCAGTCATAGATGCTAGAATGAATGCCATAGCATATCAAAATATTTTGGAAGCCAGTGTAATGATTTCAGTTGAAAATCTTGAACTTCTTCCTGACTGGATCTTCTAACAAGATAATGATCCTAAGTACACTTCAAAATCTACGGAGAAATGGCCTGCTGAAAATAATGTAAATATCCTGAAATGGCCAAGTCAGTCCCCAGATTTAAACCCAATCAAGAATCTGTGGCGTTATTTGAAAATTCAAATCCAATCGATAGCTTCAACAAATATCCCGGATCTGAAGACCATATTCCAAGAAGAATGGAACAAAATACCAACTAAAATTTGCAAATCATTAATTGAGAGCTACAAGATGTTGGTTTGCTGTAGAAGTGAATAATGGCTATTCTACAAAGTATTAAATGAAGATTATATATTCTTCTTTGTATTGTACGAATAGTTTTTTCACCCATCAAAACGGATAAATGGGATATATTTCTATTAAATCTATTTTTTTTCTGTTTTCTATGCATATTTAGTTATGCATATCTGTACAATTAATTATATGAAAAATATATTTATTGATTAGTTGGAAATACAATAAACTAACAATTTATATTTGTACGAATATTTGTTTCCCCCTCTGTATGTGCCATTTCCTATCGGGAAAAGCGAGATAATGGCTCTCCACAACTTCTTATCTTTTGTAACTTTTATCAAGGTTTGTCCTTTCGATGCCTCTCACCAATCACTATTCTGCCAACCATCGCCCTCGGTGCCCTACGAGTGTCAAATTTGCCACTCCTCCTTTCCTCATTATGTGTTTCAGAAATTCATTCTTTTTTATTTCCTTTATACTTCCTCATTATTCGCATCTTCAGTCCATGGTATTCTCAGTATCCTTCTGTAGAAACACATTTCTATTGCTTCAATTCTCTTCTTGATCTGTGACTGATCGATTTCTTTAGGGGTCATTATTGCCGAAATTTAATTTTCTTGTGGGCTTTGAAGTAATAAATATATGATATATGTTATTCTGCTTTCACAATTGATTACATGGTAGATGATACTCAGCTTTTTCTGCATGTACATTTTGTATGGACATAATTACTAGAGGCGGTGATAGGTGTTTTCTGTTGTAGTTTTGTTGAAGTTATATTTTGGAATACAGTTTGATTTCTTTAAGAAATTGTAGGATATTATATAGGTTACTATTATTATAGAGTTCTTTCGTGTTGGTTGGTTGATTTTGTTTAGCGGCATAGCAACCCCTGTGGGTTATTCAATGCCAAAATCTAAATATTTTGAACATAGTTTTTATGGCTTCACCTACAGTTAAAAGTATTGGTGATAATTTTGTTATAAAATTTATTGTTGGTAATTCTTCTTTAAAAATGTTGGTAATGGTACTCTATGTATTGTTGGTATTTTTACTATAAAAATGTATTTTATTTCATACTTTCATATTGTTTGGGGGTTCACTATTTGCTCGTAGCTCGGAACCTAACAGGTGTTACCACACTGGGGGGGGGGCAGGGTGAGCCTGGGAACAACAATAATTAATAGTTGGTTCCACGCTCCAATCTCCCGGTCAAAGGCCTTGATGCCGGATGTAGTTTAACCCATCTATGAGCAGATTGTCTGGCATTCAAGAGTACTGATTTCATATAACAATTCAATACTTTTTGCTTTGTTTCTATCGATTTTTTTTCTGTTTCTTAATACTGTGCTTAGGTTTTGAAAGGCATCTTCGGATTTCGGCGTCACCTTTTTCGTTCTCTCTTAAAACACTTCTCTGATTTCGAAATTGTCATACTTGCTTGAATTTTGGTATCTCGAATTTGTCGTTTGCATCTTGTGCTATTCCTTTTGCTGATTTACAGTTGGTGATTAGTCCTTTCTTCTCACTTTCCTTTAACTTCTGTAGGTTTGATTGATTTGTCTTTTTTTTTAACAGCTGATCAACCCTTTGCAGGTTATTTAAATCCAGAAAACATCTTTACAGTCTAAGAATGTTTTTTAAGGCTTTTCTTTATTTGTTTTGTATTACGGCATATCACCCTCAATGGGTTATTTAATGACAACAAAATTCTTTATTGCTTGTTTTTTGTTTTGTTTTGTTTTTGTTTTTTTAAGCATTACGCCCCGAGCAAGGCGTGAAGCCACTAGGATGCAGGGGGTTGCAGAAGATTTGAAGCAAGAGCAGATAGGAGTGATAGAAGAAAAGATGAGGAGAGGGATAGTGGGTAGATCAAGGTAACTGGAGTGTCGATTGACATTACATTTGAATAGTTGGAGATTATAGCTCTCAAGGAAACTGGAATAGGGAAGGGAATTCCACAGGCGAGATGTGCGAGGTATGAAGCTATTGGAGTAGAAGAGACGGCTACATTTAAAAGTTTCTACAGTTTAAGGGTGGGAGCGGGATGCCAGCCTCGTAGGGCGCTTGAATTCATGGAGACTGGGAACCAGTGAAAGCAGCTCATCGGAGCAATTACCATGAAAGTATTTGTAGAAGAGACAGAGAGAGGCGACGGCGCGTCTGTGAGAAATTTTTTTTTCCAAAAAATGTATTGCTGGTAATATTTGTTTTCAGAAAATCTATAGCTGGTAATAATCTATTTCTGATAATAATTTTTTACAAGAAAATATTTCTGATATTAAAACGTATTTTTACACTTTCATAGTGTTTTGACCCCAGTTTAGGGTTTAACTATTTTCCCTTAGCTGGGACCCTAACAGGTGTTACCACCCCGGGTCAGGGTGAACCTGGGAACACCAGCAATTAAGAGGTGGTTCCACGCTCCTCGAAACCTCCTGATTAGAGGCCTTGCTGTTGGACGTTATCGTTATACCCAGGATGTTTTTTTGAGGTATTAATGATTTTTATTATACTAGTCCAATTAATACCCGTAGCTGGGGAGTGAAAAAGCGAAATCATAATTTCCAAGGGGTATTTCCGTGTAAATGAATACAAAGAACCCAATTGGAATTGGAACTCGGCTCTCTCATTTCCAAATCCGGGCCTTTATTCATTACCCTCCCCTCCCCGTACATTCAAGTTTACAGCACCTGGTATTCCCAAGTGGTCACACCTCTAGGTACAGAACAGGCTCGACGTTGCTTAACTTTGGTGATCGTACAGTGAACCGGTGTTTCAACTTGATATGGCCGTAAGCCACCTTCTGTCGGTGTTCCTGTAGTTTGATTTCTGTGTCGGTTATCAACACTGTGTCAACTGCATTTCCTATGTTGTTAGGATAGTGTCCACTACCAATAAATCCTGGATGGGGCTTTTACTTCTCTCAGGCTTGTCTCACTTTAAAGGTTGAATAAGTCCGGTGAGATGACGCATCTGTTCTTACGCCCATTTCTATTTTGGGGTATTTACTGAATGCATTTTCTATTAGGTTGGTGAAAAAATAATGTCGTTTTCTCACATATGTTACTATGTGAGAAAACGACATTATTCTTGCACCAATCTAATATATGTATACAGGCGGTTCTGTACCCAGTACAAGTTATTCCCTCACACATAAATTACACTCACCTAACAGTTCAAATAGCTCTTTATGATGTACGCTATCAAACGCTTTTTAATAAATAAAAACATTCTATATTTGTGCCGAACTTTCTGGTATCATTCACGTGCAGAGGTATTTCCAAGCATATTTGCTTTTTATCGGCTTTTGGCAATTCATTTTAAAATAATGATTTGGGGAAATGAAACTTCGATTTTGATTGGTTAATGTCAAGACCATTAATATCGTAAGCGACTGTTTTTTATACACGCTATTCAAATCGAGGCTGATTTTGGAAATCTGTTTTTTAGATACATTATTTGTAATGCTATGTCCGTTTAAGACGAAGGTGATCATGGCTCTCCACTGAATCCTTTTCATTATTATCTGTGAATTGCCATGCCTTCTTGGGGAAACATAGTGTAGGGGTTTCCCGTTGCCTTCTTCACAGTTTGAAATTTAGTTTTCCTTTAATTGCCACTTAAGGCTAGCTAACCCAGTCTACCCTACAATTTAACCCCTCCTCGTGTTGGAAGTGAATAGACGGATCTATGCCTTTCTTAACTGCATAAGTACGAAATTGAACAACTTATTTCGGAATTTGAACTCACACATCCCGCACATCCTCTAAAAAACATTTCAGTGCCATTCCCCATCAAGACATAAATGATCATGGGTCTCCATACATTTCTTTTCTTTATTATTTGTGAATTGACTTACATTCTTGTGGGACATAATACCGTGGTTTACCGTTACCTTCTCTTAGATTGGTTGTCACTCAAAGCTACAGAATAAGGTCTACCCTTCTATTTAATCTCAAGCTGGATTAGAGGAGAATAGATAGATCAATGCCTTTTCTTGTGCGAAAGTGAATGCAGCAGACTAACCAGAATTTGATCCCGGTTCGTCGGTTCCACTTTCAGCGCCGATAACCGCTACACAACATGCACATCCTCCAAACAAATCCAATGCCATATCGAATAAGGATCTAGCTAATAATGTTTCTCTACAATTTTTTCTCCCTTTAAGACTTACATAATTATGGCTCTCCACAGTTTCCGTTTCTTTATTATCTGTGAATTGTCATGTCTTCTTGTGAACGATAGTGGAGTGGTTTTCCTTCTCCCATTAGGATGTACACAATCATGGCTCTCCACAATCTCCTTTTCTTTATTATCTGTGAATTGCCATGCCTTTTTAGGAACGATAGTGAAGTGGTTTCCCGTTGTTTTCACCATGGTTTGAAATTCATTTTCCTTTTTCTCTGTAGGATGTACTTGATCATGGCTCTCCACAGTTTTCATTCTCTCTTTAGGATTTACATGATCATGGTTCTCCACAGTTTCCTTTTCTTTATTATCTGTGAATTGTCAGACTTTCTTGTGAACGATAGTAAAATGGTTTCCCGTTGCCTTCTGCATAGTTTGGAATTCAGTTTTCCTTTTCCCTTTAGGATGTATGTGATCATGGCTCTCCACAGATTCCTTTTCTTTATTATCTTTTAATTGGCATGATTCTTGGGAAAGCTAGTAGAGTTGTTGCTAATTTCGTATTCTGAGTATTCCTACTCTTAGACTGTTTGCCTGTAAGAGAGCTCAGGCTATATTACTATTTAACCCATAGCTAGGGTTGGAGAAAAGTGACGAATTCATGCATTTCCCAAAAGGTAATTTTGTGAAAATAATCAAAGCAGAATATCTCAGAATTTGAATTCGCGTAGAGTAGTTAGGGTTGAAGGTCAAGTAATAATCCATGATCCAGAATACCGATATTCCCGATAGATAGAATCTCGCCACTTGGAAATATCGTAATCCAGTCTTCCTTATTCAATTTCCTATCTTTTGACTTTGTATTCATTCGTCTTTGATGCTAAGATGCTTGTATTTATTAAGTTTAGAATGAGGATATCCTTTCTCTACCTCCCTTTCTCTATCACTCTATCTCCCTCTTTCTCTTTAGCACACACACACACGCACACTCTTTCTCTCTCTCTTTCTCTTACTTTACTCAAGAGTGAAATCCATTGACGTCATGACCAAGCAAACGCCCCTTCGTGCACTGACTTGCAGACCCCTCCACAAATGTCTGTTTAGCAGAAGAGGAAGACCAGATGCTTCAATAAATGCATTTGAAGCTCTGTAACCAGCAATACGTTTTGTCTATTTAAAGAACCACTTACTTCGACCGGCTTCTCTTGTGTAAAAAAAAAAAAAAAAAAAAAAAAACAGAAAGCAATTACTGCATCGAAAGTTCTTAGATAAATGAAGATAGGTAGGCGTAATTTTAACCGGGGTCCATTGCTGAACAACGCAATTATTCAATTGCTACGATCAATACATTACACAGGGACTATGTAGATAGATGTAGGTTTATGCGAAAGTGTATGGGTTATGGCAACCATAATGTTTACTGCGATGAAAAGGGAGAGAAAAAAGGTTAGAGAGAGTGAGAAGAAGAAAGACTGACAAAAGGAATAAGTGTTTAATCAAATTGAATGACTTACGGTCGAATATAATTAACTTTCCTTACAAACCTGAAAACACGCCAAAATTGTCAGTCAACTGAACGCATATTAAATCCGAGTAATAGGGTGATTTTCTAAGCACAGTTAGATGTGATACAATATGAAAAGCATGGGGCAGCCAGTGCAGGGAAGATTGAACTCAGTATTCAATCTCAATTGTTCAGGCAAGACAAGATTGCTAACAATTACATCATGTCGTGGTGCCCCAAAATGACTTCCTAAGTATTTTAAAATATTGCAATTTTAAAAGGAAAATCACAATTTAGATATTTTAAAACCTTGGTGTTAAAAATATTTTAAAACATTATATATATAGTGTTAAAGTGTGTTATATTTATGAGATAAAGTGCTCAGTATCAGAGATAGAGCTTATGTAAATATAGATATAAAAGTAAACATTGAAGTCAACACTCAGAGGTGACAGGCTGTTTCATACTAGACGCGATCGTCAGGCCGCGAGTGTTAGATTTTTTCTCGACTATTTGCATATATGGGTCAGTGGTGCATTGTCGGTAAGCCATTCTGGCTGTTATTTTAGGCGGGAGTGGCTTGTTTATTTATTTACTTATTTATTTGGGTTAATTTATTTTACTTGCTTTTTAATTTCATTTTTAATTTTATATATTTATTTATTCTTTTCTGTTGTTCATGATGGAGGTCGTCTTTGAGTAGAGAATCCAGAGGTTGGCAGTGAATATTTCGAAGACAGTAGGGAAGCGTAGTTCAGGTTAGCAGTGGATATCCCGGTAAAGTAACAGAGCGTAGTTCTTCCTTCTGTTCCTCTTCGCCTGACAAGCTGGCACTGGACATTCGGATAGAGTAAACAAAATGGCCGCCTTTATACACGACGGATTGTATATTCTACGTCTTCTGATTGGTTAACCTTCTATTGGTGGACTATAAAATGAATCAAGTCATTTGGACTGGCTCACTAGTACATAATGTATCCAAAAATTGTAACATTTTCGGTTTTTGATGTTTTACTAACGTAGTAAAAAATTTGGAGGATTTGTTTAGGTCGATTATTTAATAGTTTTTTTTTTTTGGTCTGGGAAGATAAATTCGTCCAATTTTTGGATTGATTGCCGTAGTCTATTCTGCTATTTGGACGGGGGACAGTTTTTAATATGTTTATTTTAATTATTTATTTATTTGGATTGATTAGTTTTACTTGTTTTTGCTTATTTATATTTACTTTTATTAGATCTAACGGTTATTTTAGCGGGAGCGATTTGTTCATTTATTTATTTGGATTAATTTTTACTTATTTTTTTTCTTATTTTTTATTTTGTATATTTTAATTTACTCTATTCGTTTTTCGATTTTTTTATCGTTATATAGCAGTTATAGCTATTTTCTCGTCCAATTTTTCAATTGATTGTTGTAGTCTAGTCTATTCTAACGGTTATTGGTTTGTCAATTTGTTTATTATTTATTTAGATTGTAAATTTTTACTTGTATTTTATTATTTATTATTTATTTTTAGTTGTTCTATTTCATCTATTCTAACGGCAGTGGTTTCTTAATTTGTTTATTATTCGCTTGGCTTAATTTATTTTACTAGTTTTTTTTATATTATTTTGTTCATTTTTATTTATTCTTTTCAGTTTTCGATTTTTAAGTAAGGTAGTAAAAGTTTGTTTTCATGTCTGCATTTTGATCGTTTATTTAGTAATTTATTTTGGTCTGGGAAGGTAATAATAGCTATTTTTTCCTCCAGGCAAAGTTTGCAAGTTTTTGATTGGTTGATTTTGGCTGATGATCTTTTTCTTATTTTCCAAGATATTTTTGGTGTGATTTGCGTTTTGTTTTTAATTTCCCAGATATACTTAGAAAGCATTGTGCTGTTCGCGTATTTACTATTTGTGAAAGATGTTTTGTGTGCATAGTTTCTTTGTTTCCAGTGTCCTTTAGTTACTCCTATATCTATTTTGTCTTCGTTGTCTGCTCACGGAATCGACCTGATTCCAAAACAGTATATGTTGGGCTACGGCCTCTAGGAGTACATTTCAACAGTTGTGATACAATGACACAGTGAGGTTATATCAGGCAACAGACTTATTGACCTACCCTTGTATCTCTGTTTCTTTCTCTTTTTGTTTCTGTTACTCTCTCTCTCCCTCTCTCTCTCTCCCTCTCTCTCTCTTTATAAACACTCATATATATATATATATATATATATATATATATATATATATATATATATATATATATGTATACATATATATATATATATATATATATATATATATATATATATAAAATTCTGCGACTCCAGTCCGTCCATCCCATCCTCTAAAATAGCCATACATTGACCTATCGAAACCAAATTTTGGGGCCAAGTGAAACAGGTAAGGACAAAGTACAATGGGTTTTTACTAAGGTCCGTAGCTTAGTACAATAAATTTTCAATATACTTTTTAATTTTAAATTTTTATTATTTAACATACAATATACTCCAACCATTTTAAAAACTATTTAATGATTAAAATAACAAATTCTTATTTAATAAAAACGCAATATTTTTCATATTTTTGCATATCTTTTCTTTAAGTATTTGCGAAAATTATAAGCAAGTCACAAGGCCAAATGCTTCAAAAAGTTGGAATTTGGCTACAGAAAGAAACATTTACGCATGTTGCATGCTCAAGAGTAAGAAATCCTAAGAATTTATTCTTCGCTGTTAAAAAGAAAAAAATAGATTTTCTTAAAAAAATATTGTTTACCATGAAGTCCTATAAAATTAAATTAAATTAAAGTAATTAGTAAATTGCGAAGTAGGGTTTTTGCCAAAGTATTTTTCCAAACAAATCAGCTTATTCAAATTTCATCGATCGGTTTGCGAAATTGAATGAAACGTAGAGTTTGTAAATCTCGATAAATAATGTTAGCGATAATTTCAACAATACTAAATACTGTAAGGATTGCAAAATACTAAATACTAAAAATTTTTAAAAAAGTTAATTTATTTTTATATTTCTAAAGAAGTAATAAATTTTTATTTATTAATCCGACAGATTTTATTACTTAAATGTTATTTTTAGTGGATACTCATATTTAAATGGAAGTTCCGTTTATTTTTCAACTATGTTTGATTTCAACGCTCTCTATGGCCGAGATTGTTTAAAACACATCGTATCTAACGACGGTTTCTCCTGCCAACGGGTACGCATGTTCGAATCCTGCTGGAGAGAGCATATTTTTTTTTATATATTTCTCGAATATTCAAAGTTAGACGAAAATAAATAAATATACTGTTTAATAAATGAGCATAGCGTCTACTCAAACATTGGTACCGACTAAAAATAATGTTTAAGTAATAAAATCTATCGGAGTAATATACTAAAAATCCATTACTTCTTTAGAAATTGCTTTGTTTACGTTAGAATACAAAACTTAGAAGATATGGATATTTGGAGAGTCTGACAAAGATTTGCGTTTCTAAGACACTATTCAACTACGCTTGATCGGAAACGCACTGCGTGGGTGAATCAGTCTAAAGCAGGTTGAATCTAATGATGGTTTCTCCTGCAAAAGGTGGTGCAGGTTCGAATCCTGCTGGAGTATACATATTTTTATTAATTATTCTTTTTTCTGTTCTCGAATATTCAGGCCCGTAGAAGAAAATAAATATAGTGTAATAAATAAACGGAGCGTCTACTAATATATATATATATATATATACATATATATATATATATATATATATATATATGGTTTGGTGCGCCTGCAATTTATATATAGCTACTTGATAAACTGGCAATTTTATAGGTCCTGACCTGGCGTCTCGGCTTCAGTCACTTTCCCACAACCATAAGATTGCTTCCTTGTGCCAGTTCTATAAAGAATAATTCACTGTAATGGTTCGGATGAGCTTTTTGCTATGGTTCCTAGACTTTACGAATTTAAGCGCAATACTAAACTGGCGTCTAGATCTCATCAATTTATAGTTGAGCTAGTTAGATGTAGACGTAAGTTCTATGCTAACAGTTTCTTCTCTCGCACTTCTCGCTTATGGAACTCCCTTCCGGCTCCATGCTTTCCAGCCGACATTAATCTGTAAAAATTGAAATGCAATGTCAATCGCTATCTACTGCCTTCCTGATTATTCTTTCCTCTTCCTGCTCATTATTAATGTTTCTGTTTCTAATTCTTCCACACCCTGTAACCCCTTGTGTCTTAGTGGCTTTACTACCTTCCCTGGGGTGAACTCATTTGAAACACACGCAAATACACGCACATGCACATATATTTGAAGGTTAATATTCATTTTAATGTTATTTTACCGTTATTTCTATCTCGATTAAACCATCAATTTATTTGTTTTAAATTTATTCCTTATATTTGTTGAATTATTTTTCTCTTTAATAAGGCGTTATGCTAAAAAAATAATACGAAAGTTTAAAAATAAAGTAGTATTCTAATTAATATTGTAAAGTAAAATTTGGTTAAGTATAATTAATATGACAATATAAAGATTTAAAATCGGTTTAGGTTGGTGCAAAAATAATGACGTAATAATGTCGTTTTATGACGTATTTTTTAACGTCAAAAAACGACATCATTGCGTCATTATTTTTGCACCAACCTAATATTTTAATCTATATTCGAAAGTCCGTTTCATAAAAGAAGTATTCTTTTACATTCAATGAATAATTATCTTCAAGCACAGGAAGTTTTTGTCAACGCTAGGTTACGGTTTAAATTCGAATTCTATGATTCGACGGAATACCATTGGTTGAATTTGTCCCTTCTTAGTTTATTTCACATTCCTCCCCCTTTTTTCAACCTTTATTTCCTTTGCTTGGCCTTTTCCCCCTTATTCCCCTCTCTCTCTCTCTCTCTCTCTCTCTTTCTCTCTCGCTATTACTAATCACTTAGCTTCCTTTCTTTCTCCATATATAAATTCTTTTTTACCTTTTATGGGAAACTTTCCAGTGACGGAAGTGGAAGATATGCTTCGTTAATTTCATTTCAGAATAAAATATTTTAGTAGCATCGTGATTTCCCACCTGATGAAACGTTAAAAAAAATTTGTTAATGTTGAAACAAGATGTACATTTTTGTAGTGGGTATGTGCATGTTCTAATGTAACACTGCATAATATATATATATATATATATATATATATATATAACTATCATATATATATATATATATATATATAACTATCATATATATATATATATATATATATATATAACTATCATATATATATATATATATATATAACTATCATATATATATATATATATAACAGTTAAAAATAAAATTTTGCAGACTAATCTTAAAAGCAAAGCATCTGTCATTTATCCTAAAAAATATATTGCTTACTATAAACAAAAGCAAATGCGCAATAAATCTTTCTTTGAATTCATAATTCATCTGCTATGTTTGCTGGATGTTTCCTGTTCGCCTTCCTGTCCTCATGCCATATCCCACAAAGATATGGCTCTCCACGACATCTTTTATCTTTAATAACTGTAAACTGAGTATTGTAGGAAAAATGGAAGAATCTTTTCTCGTTGCCTTCACCGTCGATGTTAAGTTATCCTTTTAACATAAAACCACGCCAAACATACTATTTTACTGATAGTTCGACGAGATGTATTGATACCTTTCCCGAATCTAAAAGTTTTTTTGAAGGGCCGAATACAGAGACCTGGTGCACTACGTGCCACAAGATCCCCAAACGACCCCCCGCAAGTTCTGAATTCAGAGTTGTCTTTCTCCTAGACCAGTTGACATCCAAGGCTATAGAACCCAGCCTGTCCTGCTATTTTACCCACAGTGGGGAGAAGAAGAGGATTCGTACCTTCCCCGTATGGTTTCGACTGTAATTCGAACTCGGCTGTCCGATTACTTAATTCGAGCCGCTATCCATTACGCCACCGTACACACACATACACACACGCATATATATATATATATATATATATATATATAATGAATTAAAGATTACATACACATCAAATATAGACAGGAATCCGACAGAATGCTAAGATAAAGAACAAATATGTTTATCGATCTAACATGTTTCGCTTTTATTAAAACTTCACTGGAGAATGAGATATTGAGAAAAAGGAAAAAAGAAATTCTGGAATTTTTATTTTATGTGTTGTTTGATTTTCATTGCTCAATCATGTATCACGTGCATTCGATTTTTAAGCCAAATTTAGTATAATTTATGGCGTTCCGAATTCAAGAGAAGACGACGCGTCCATCCGAAGTTTTAAGAATTTTACGGTTTCCAAGCATACCTAAAAAACGGTAAATATTGTTTTATGCAAGTAAGTGTATAAACTTTTTTAGTTTGTCTGTGTGAATCAGATGGTAAGGTATATTCGTAAGTGCGTGTTTCTGTAGGTCTCCAGTAGACATTATGTTTGTTGTTTTTTTTCGCATGTTGATTTGGGAATGTTTTTACCAAGATACTTCAATACTTTAGCAATGTAATATAATGTTTCTGAGGTGTGTTTATAGATGGTAATATTGTATTTGGTAGGCTCTGGAAGTACTTTCTCCGTAAAGAATGATGTTTTTGTTTTTTTTTAATTAGGGTGGCATTAGTAAAATCAAAGTTATAGCCAGTTTTGTTTCTGTGTATTACGAAAGAGTTTAAATGGTTGTCTAAATGTAAGTCTCTTTTGTGTTCGTAGATACAGGATTTTAGATCACGTGATGTCTTCCCGATATAAAGATTTTTAGATTGGAAGGAAGTTATTTGATAAGTACCAGCATGTGAGATTGGTGTTGAATTTATTTACTTACAAATTATATCGCCGATTGTCTTGGACGTTATAGTAAAGATCCCAGTTTTAGGAATAACTAATTTATTTTCAAGTTTTGTAAAGTGTTGTAATGTTGTTGTTGTTATTAGAAGTACTATTAGTGATGTCTAGTTTTTTGGATTTGTGGATTTTGTCAACTCTTCCTTGAGGATGACGTCAAAATGTTTTTTAATATATTTCTATTCTTTACTTAGTTATTCTGGGCTACATATCCTAAAGGCTCTGATGTAGAATCCTATGACTAATCTTGATTTTATTTTCTGAATGTCGTAGGAATAGAAGTTAAATAGATCGCGTTTGTTAGTGGATTTGCGATAAACATTCAAATCTAATTTTTTGTTACGTATTAATATGGTGACGAGGAAAGGTAGAGATTTGTTTGGTTAAGGCAGTGGAGAACTTTCAGAGGGAAAATTAGCAGGAGATAACTGATAACTGACATCCATCAAACACGGCACGTGGAACTAGAACAGTCTACTCCAGTGAGCGAAATAAAGGGTTCAGTTCGACATTCCAACCACCTGAAGCGTTGTGATAAATATGGCGACAAAGATGAGGACGGTAGTCCGAATAATGTAAATAATGTACATAATATTTCATCTCAGAAATATAAATAGAGATTTGTTTATTGCAAATTTATGTCCGAATTCGATGGTATGTTTAACCTTATCATGATTCATTAATATGTTTAATAGAATTTATATTATGAGGGTATAATGAAATAAGGTCATCCATTATTTCAGGTAAATATAGCTTTCAGGTATGATGTTTTTAAATGTAAACAAACGTAATACTACAAGAAATTATTTCTTTTTTTTCTCCATATCTCATTTTCTCCATATCTCATTTTCTGGTGAAGCTTTAATAAGAATTAAACATGTTAGACTGATAAACGTTTCTTATTTGTTCTTTATTTTATCATATATATAAGAAGTCTGTTCCCCCATCTCTCTCTCTCTATATATATATATATATATATATATATATATATGTGTGTGTGTGTGTGTGTGTGTGTGTGTGTGTGTGTGTGTGTGTGTGTGTGTAAGCAAATATATGGATATAGATCCGACAGTCTGAAGTAAAATATATGGAAAAACAAAAATCCAAATATTCAAATATGCTGTTTTAATGTTATTTCAATCTCGACGTCAGACGTTTCGGTCTAGTAGACCTTCTTCAGGACATAGTTATTAAAACATAATTAACATTAGACGATATTCAAGTCAACATGAAAAGACGATAGACATAAGAGTAAGACTAATCAATGTCTATCGTCTTTTCATGTTGACTTGAATATCGTCTAATTTTAATTATGTTTTAATAACTATGTCCTGAAGAAGGTCTACTAGACCGAAACGTCTGACGTCGAGATTGAAATAACATTAAAACAGCATATTTGCATATTCGGATTTTTGTTTTTCCATATATATATATATATATATATATATATATATATATATATATATATATATATATATATATATATATATATATATATATATATATATATATATATATATATCTTCGCAAGCCGAATTGAGTCACTGACGGTCACTGGGCGTGTTTCCTAAAAAATAAATACGCCATAAATCCACCTTCATCCCAACCGTGCGCCGACAGCTTAGTGGTAGAATATCCGCCTGATACCAATTCAGTCGGGTTTCGATCCTAGCTAGAGGCTACCGGAGGTCTAGACACACTTATGAACTGCGAAACAGTCTGTCTGTGGATGACATTATATATATATATATATATATATATATAGATTGATAGAGAGAGCTCAGTTGATTAGAGCAGAGGTTTTCAAACTTTTTGATTTGCGGACCCCTTTATATTTCAGGCTTTAACTTAGGGACCCCCTTATAAACGCTTACACTTCATTCACATATCCTCCTTAATTAAATTGATTCTAAAATGCCTGAAGTTTCCAACAAACTCAAAATGTAACAATACTAAAAAAGCCTATCTGGTTTCGACTGTGAGCGTATTGCTAAAAAGAACTCGAAATACTGTATTGACTCTTTAAGTGGCTGTAGACAACATGGAACGCTTACTGTTAATTGCTCTGAAAACAATATACTAATAAAAAATTCAGAGCTTACATGCTTACTCGTCCAACACCCTTGCAAAATGTCTCCCGTTTGAAGATTTGCACACGTGACGCCTAACAGCCAATGAGAAAGCCGATAATCGCAAAATATATCCAAAATTCAAATCCTTTCGTTCCATCTCTGTATGAATAGAATCCATTATCTTTATCAATTTAAGATACAAATTATATTAGTATATCAAATCTATGAAATAGTTTATTGAATCAATTTATTTCATGATCGGCTATAAGTTAGTTATAAGCGGTTATAAGTTGCATGTCACCCATAAAAAAGTCTTTGCCGTCCACGAACCCCCTATCTTGTCCTTGCGGACCCCCTGTGGTCCGCGGACCACAGTTTGAAAACCCCTGGATTAGAGCGTACCTGGTCTAACAGTAACTTCTTCTGCCGAGAGATGATACAGGTTCGAATCCTGCCAGAGAGCATGATCTTTTCTTTAATAAGATTTCTTGAAAATTCAGGCCGGGAGACGAAAATAAATAAATATGTTATTTAAGAAATAGGTGGGTCTTTTAATACGCGTATCCACTAAAAATATCGTTTGAAGTAATATATATATATATATATATATATATATATATACACACAGTGTAACCCAGATATGAGAAACCCGGATATAAGAGAGATTTTCTCTGGTCCCAAATTAGAGCCATACTTACTTAAACAAAATAGACCAAACCCGGATATAAGAGAAACTAGGATATAAGAGACTTCTTCTCCGGTCCCGACAACTCTCTTATATCCGGGATACACTGCATATATATATATATATATATATATATTTCTCAGAATAGATTCTTATCTTCCCGAATCAAGACATTCTAATATATTAGGTTGGTGCAAAAATAATGACGTAATAATGTCGTTTTTTGACGTTAAAAAATACGTCAAAAAACGACATTATTACGTCATTATTTTTGCACCAACCTAATAAATGTAAAAAAACTTCCGCCCGTCGAAGGCGTAATTTTTGTATCTTGCGACGTAAATAGCAACTTGCAATTTTGTTCCTGAGAGCGTTCATGAAACGAGGAATCCCTGACTGCATGGTGCCTCTTTGACATTTATTTCTCTGCTTGAGACAGAATATTAATAAAGAACGGACAGCAAACTGCTGAATGCCGAGACATAAATGCTTCTTTACTCAATAGAAATCGTACAATACATGGCGAGATTAGAGGATCGCTGCACATGCGCACACGTTATCTAATATTACTACGACCACAAACCGACGCCGCTTGAACAAGAAAAAGTATTGCGTAGGTATGTGATAGCGTCTGAACTAAGTACAATTAATATTCGATCTTTTTTTAGCAGATAAAAAGCGAGCCTTGAAAACTTCTTTTATTGTGTCGAATTTTATTATTACGGATTTTCTTCTCAACGTTACACTACTTCACTTTCTTCATATCGGTCGATATCACTCACTACTTGTTATACCTACCTATCTACTTCTCTACATCTCTATTTATCGAGATATATATATATATATATATATATATATATATATATATATATATATATATCTCGCAGTCTGTTCAAATATATCTATCTTGCTCAGTCTGCTTAAATCTTCTATCTCTCTCTCTCTCTCTCTCTCTATATATATATATATATATATATATATATCAATTTATTCAAATCTATCTATCTCAGTCTGTTCAAATCAGCCTATTTCAGTCTATTCCACCTTACCAATCTATCGATCTATCTATCTGTGCCTAATCGTTATCTATCTATCTATCTATCTATTTAATTCAGTCTGTTCGTATCTATCTATCTATCTATCTATCTATCTATTTAATTCAGTCTGTTCGTATCTATCTATCTATCTATCTGTGTCTTTATCTATTTTAGTCTCTTCTCTCTCTCTCTCCCTCTCTCTCTCTCTCTATATATATATATATATATATATATATATATATATATATATATTATTACTATGATCTAAGAAATGGACTTCCGTAGTTCAGTAGTTTCCATAATATATATATATATATATATATATATATATATATATATATATATATATATATATATATATCAGTCTTTTCCTATCTTTCTATCTAGCTCGCTAGCTACCGATCGGTTAATCGAGCGCCGTATCTCCGCCTGGCTATGATTGTGCATCAATAAGTCCGTAGCTAGACTCTGTTATTAACTGAAATTTTATCTGACCCTTTCCATGTATTCTTGCCGACACAATTAAATTATTTATATCAATCCCCACCCCCGGGTCACGCTTGTTCATTTTTCAAATAATTTTCTCCGCCGAACGATTATTTTGTTCATCGCATCAAGTATTCCCGACCGATCGTTTATTTCTCTTTTTTTTACAGTAATATTCACTTCTGTACAAGGCCCGGGGGCCACTCAAGGTAGAGGGTTTTACGCTAAGAGGCAGTTTATATGGATAAGAGGGGAAGATAACGGTTAACTCTAGACTTGAACAGGTTAAGATTGTCGAGGAAACATCCTTTGAGGAGTCGGTTCCACAGGGCAGTGGTTCGCCAGGAGAAGCCGTTGGACTACAAAGGGAATGTGGGTGGTCTGCTACAATTTGAGTGGCATGGCGGATTCTAGACGTGAAGGCTGAACCAAGAATTATTGTTCGTCCAAGCACTTTCCATGTTAGTAGAGATAATGAGAGACTCCCTACATCTCCCCCTGTGTGTGAGAGAGAGAGAGAGGGGAGGGGTTGAAGGGGGGAATCATTCTTCTCTAATAAGGATTAGGAGACGCCCAAATATGGCAACACTATTACATCCGAGGTATACGTCCACCATTTTACGTTGTGTATTTGTATTCACGGCTTTTTCGCTCATGAGCAACTGTACCCCTGGAAGTTGAATTCTGGACACACATTACTAGTTCGAATCGTTTAAGTCGACTTAGTCGCTATCTACTCTTCACCAACATTATACTTTGTCTATTTTAATAAACTATATTTTTTAACATTATTTACATTATTCGGACTATTGTCCTCATCTTTCTTGCCATATATATAACGTTTCTGCCGTTGTACGCTCCGGCCTTCTTCAGGTGGTTGGAATTTCGAACTGAACCCTTTATTTCGCCTACTGGTAGACTGTTCTAGTTCCACGTACCATATTTGATGGATGTCAGTTATCAGTTATCTCCTGATAATTTCCCTCTGAAAGTTCTCCACTGCCTTAACCGGGTATTGAACTCACACTCTTTGGGTCCTGTCACTGGATGTAGTTAACGGCTTTATCCACTGTGCCATGTGTCCTTGAGGACATTTGGGTATGAATTTCTGGGTATTATAATGTCTTCAACAACCATTTTTACCAGTGCTCATATTGCAATGTTGCTGTGATCATTGCCTTCTTCAGGTGGTTGGAATTTCGAAATTCCAACCACCTGAAGAAGGCCGGAGCGTACAACGGCCGAAACGTTGTAATAAATATGGCGACAAAGATGAGGACAATAGTCCGAATAATGTAAATAATGTACATAATACCTCATCTCAGAAATATAGACAGTCTCTAAAAGATAGCGCTTTCAAACATCTAAGCAAATTATTATGAAACATGAAACTTTCGTTAGAAACAAACAAAAAATAGAGTAATGATTGACTGATTCGATTTTTACGGCTTATCAACCCTTTGTGGGTTATTTAAAGCCAGGAAATATTTTTACATTGTAAGAATTTGTTTTTGAAGATAATAATGATTTAGTGGTACATGTCATACTGAAACCATAGCTGGGGGTAGAAGAGGTGGATTCATGCCTTTCTCAAGAGAATATAACGAACCGAACTAGGCTAACCGAATATCAAAATCCGTGCCGTTGAAATTTCTAGGACACAGGAGGAGAGGGTGCTTGGAAAATTTGGCACTCACAGTCAAACTGAAAGCAAGAGAGAAATATTGATTAACCTTACTAACGAGGTCCTGTAAATGGTTGGTAGAACAAAAATGACAAACAATTATAAGAGTTACAAAGAAAATGAAGTCGTGGAGAGTCATTGCCGCCATGTCGCGTCGTTTGTCTGGAAGACTTCTTGACTCTTACGTTCTCGAAACTGATAACCAGAAAGCGAGTTTTTTTTTTTTTTCTCGACCGACCAGAAGCACGTGTCTGGCAAAGAACAAGCGAAAAGAACACGTGCCAAGAGAACTTGCCATCTGTTTTTGCTGTTATTGATTTGGCGAATAATTCCAATCTTCATATTTGTTTCTATTTCTCAAGTCCATCCACCATTATCTTCTGGGTAACGCTGCCACCTCCCATCGCTCTTAGCTGTACACTGAAAACAGTCGCCGCCGCTGAAAACAGTCGCCGCCGCTGAAAACAGTCGCCGCCGCTGTTAGTAAGCCTACAATTCTGGCGGACAGCGAAGCAAGAAGTGCCACATATGTTTCCTTGTCAAGTTCCGGCATATTTCGTTCTTTGAGAATTATTTATATGGCAATAGTTTGCATTTCTTCCATAATTGGTTGGGTACTTTTAGGATTTTGTAGACCGGAAATGAAAAGTCGTCTAAGTTGGTTAAACCTGGAATAGGGCGATGACGAATGCATGAAAAAAGATAGAAGGTCATTGATTAATTGATGTATTTGTTTCTTTTATGGCTTATCAAACTTTTACAGGTTATTTAAAGTCAGAAAATATTTTTAGATTGCAAGAATGTTTTGGAAATAATAATGCTACAACTCCTACTAATTGAGCCATAACTGGGGTGGGCGAGAAACAGTGGATTCATGCCTTCCCCAATGGTATTTACTCGTAATCATTTAATCGTGAATACAACGAACCCAACAGGAATTTGAACTCTCCGACTTCCGAAACGTTATCTATTACACCAACTCACACATTCGAACTTACATCACCTGGTATTCAAAAGCGGTCATCTAAGTACTCACCAGGATCGACGTTGCTTAACTTCGTTGATCGTACCGAAAGGGAAGGGGGCTAAATAGTAAAATTGAAGATATGATCAGGTAAGCAGCTATCGATTGATTGATTCATTTTCTACGGCTTATTGACATTTTGCGGGTTATTTGAGGACAAAAATATATTTTTAAAACAATTTACAGGTTTAAAATAGCAAATACTTATTTAATAAAAATTAAATATTGTTTTTTGCACATCTTTTCTTTCCGGATTTTATATATACAAGAATCCACTTCGCCTACGTTTGCGAGAATTATAAACAAATCACAAGTTTAATTTTGATGTTATCGGTCTGGAGGGGGGGGGCGGCGATCTCGGCGTGCAGCACCTTAGGAAAGTGCCTGAAAACCAAACGACGTATTGACCCAAACCTTGTGAGTGAAATTGGGGACAGACGGAACCCTTGCGAGCCGCCGATGACTGTGCTTGCACAAACTTTCAAGTCATCGTGAACTGTAACTAACGTCCACTCAGCCTAGTTGCAGTATAAACGACAGTTGGGCTCTGTGGATGCTAAACGAACACAAATGTGCCTGGGCAGGGATCTGCAATGAGGGTTAGCTAGCCGCCCCAGTAGACTGCGCCATTTACAATTTTTTTAAATTTCATTGATTGTCATTTCACTATAAAACTATATTATTGTTAAATTTATTGTAAAAATGCACTGTTGCTTTTTGTTGGCGGTTCACTATTTGCTTATAGCCGGGACCCTTAACAGGTGCTACCACTCCGCGTCAGAGAAATTAAGACAGCAATTAACAACAGCAATTAAGAACTGCTTCCACACTCTTTGTGGGTGTTCGTGAATTTTCCATTTTATTTGAGCATTCAGACCCTTTTCCTGCAATTCCCAAAACTTTTTCGAAAGGGCTCTTGGGTGTTTTAATTTTGGATTGGTGAATGAGAGTCTATGTGTATTGATTCTCTTTTTAAATTCTCCTGCAGAAATGCCGATGTAAATATTATGGTTTGTCGTATTTTGTTTAGGGGTAATGGTTGCCTGGTATGCTACCCTAGTGGATCTGCACTTGCCCTCCACTGGGCAATTACAGGGGATTTCCATATTAGATTTAGGGTTTTCCCCATGGAATTTACTTAAAATGTAATTGTTATGGGAATTAATAATTAATAACTGATTTATACTCCTGTACTGATAATATGTACGAAATTATTAATTCCCATAACAATTACATTTTAAGTAATTCTAGGTTTCGCGAGCACCCCCAATAATTTTAGTGATAGGTACAAGCAATGTTTAGAAGAAAAATCAGGATAATAAAATATAAAGATCAATACAAACTATTAAATCAACGGAGAGAACTAATCACGAAATGTAGACATAGAAATAAATTCCAAATTACTTAAGAATACATGTGCATATATGTGGGGGTGAATGTGTGCGTATAGTGTCTTATATGTATGGATATGTAAATGTATATAAATATATGTATGAAGATATGTACGCATATAAGTGTGTTGGACAATATGCTTTATTCCATTGGGTGCTATTGTATTACCCACAATCTATAAATCTATATTTAATCTTAACGGGTTTAAGTTTAAATCCCCCATCGCTTATTAATAATATTCGACAACGGTAGTACAAAAACTATTTGCTGTGGATCACAGAAAAACAAACTTGGGGCTCATATAAGAAACGCCACATAGTAGGAACTGATATTAAACTACAAACAACGAAAGCTCCTAGCCATAAATAAACTCCAACCCTAGATCGCCTCCCTCGGGATAAGATAACTGACGCCCCTACCAATCGCTAACACAAACCCATTCTCATTAACAAGGCGTCTACCAGAGGAGGACTGACATTGAAAATAAATTTATAACTTGCTCTGAGACAGACACTTAGGGGTTGATGATAGCCGCGTACAGAACGGCTTGAAACAGAGAGAGCCGAGTTCGAATTCCAGTCGAATCCATTACATTCACTTACGTGCTAATACCCTTGGGTAAAGGTATGAATCCTTTTCTTCTCCCCACAGCTATGGGTACATAGCGGGATAGACCGGGTTCTATAGCCTTGGATGGCAACTGGTCTACAGCAGAAAGAAATGGCAACCTAATGCAGGAAAAAATCTGCCTCGTCCGTCATGTATCGAAACATACATAATCGCCTAAGCGTGTATAACGCATGGCACGTAATTGTTAATACTAATCCAAAACATTATTCAATATCTTTTCCTATTATCTTTTATGTTACGGAGGTTGACTGTTTCGATAAAGGAACCAGCCTTCATCCAAGCTGCTGGGTCCATCCAATGTAGCTCGACATTTATGTCTAGAAATTATGAGGGAGAAAGCATTTTGTTAATTTTCTAAATAGTCTTCATCTTTTTTTTTTCTCTTTACATTAGCGACAACAGTTTATTCAAATATTTCTGCATCGAGTCATTATTACGATTTAATATTTCATATTTTTTTTTTTTTTTTTTTACCGTTTTTGAAACCACGTGTTTCTCTCATTCGAGAAAGGCATTTATGAAATATATTAGGTTGGTGCAAAAATAATGACGTAATAATGGCGTTTTTTGACGTATTTTTGAACGTCAAAAAACGACATTATTACGTCATTATTTTTGCACCAACCTAATAGATCATTGAATGCGTCAAAGAGTCGGACGAATAAATCCGACGTTGATTTTACAAGACTGAATGAATTTCGTTAATCGGTTCCGTAATGTGGCCATTTAATCTCCGACTCTATTCGTGGAAAAACCATTTTCTTGTGTCTTCCTATTTTTCTACAACAACGAACCGTTCCTTCTTTCCTTCCGGCGTAATTTGCAGACAGTTATTGCTCAGAGGGAAATTGATTAATTCTCAGTATCAATTTGTTCGTTTCCATTCCTAATGTTTGGACTCTTCAAGAGTCTACCCGAAAGAGATAGATAGATAGATAGATAGATAGATAGATAGAGAGAGAGAGAGAGAGAGATAGATAGATAGATAGATAGATAGATAGATAGATAGATAGATAGATAGATAGATAGATAGATTATATTATGAAATTAAAATAGATTATATGAAGAGACTAAAATAGATAGTAGATAGTAACAGACTATGTAACCAGAATTATATATATATATATATATATATATATATATATATATAGATAGATAGATAGATAGATGGATAGATAGATAGATAGATAGAGAGAGAGAGAGAGAGAGAGAGGGGGAGAGATTATAGGAAGCGACTAAAATACATAGAGAGTAACAGACTACCGGAACAGAATTATATATGAGCATGAAAGAGAAAAGAGCAATCAAGAGGGCAGAAAATAGCGATTGAAATTGCATTTAAATTTTTAATGCTTAAAGTTGGCTGGAAAGCATGGAGCCAGAAGGGAGTTCCACATGCGAGAAGTGCGAGAAAAGAAACTGTCAGTATTGAAGCTAGCTCAACTGTAAATTGATGAGATCTCACCGCCGGTCTCGTTTTGCGCTTAAATTCATACAGTCTAGATACCATAGCGAAGTGCTCTTTCGAACGTGAAAATAGAAGACTAATTGTCTTCGCCTGAAAGAAAACCGAAATAGATTGATCTTTTTTATGTATTAACATAAATTAATAGATAGATAGATAGATAGAGAATAGGCATAGATAGATAGATAGATAGATAGATAGATAGATAGATAGATAGATAGATAGATAGATAGATAGATAGATACAGAATAGGCATAGATAGATAGATAGATAGATAGATAGATAGATAGATAGATAGATAGATAGATTAAAAGAAAAAGGCTTCGAGAATTGAATGCTCACTGTGTACATATCCCCTATGAGTTTTAAATTGCCAACTTTCTTTTAATGATTCAAATTTAGTCCTGGGTATGACGATAAACTACATCCTGTAGTAAGGTCTATGATGGGAGATTTGAACTTTTGAGGAGCCTGAAACCACTTCTTAATTGTTGTTGCTCTCAGATCCACCTAGACCTGGAGTGGTAGCACTTGTCAGGGTCCCAGTTCTGGGCAAATAGTGAACACCCAATAAAAAAACAATGGACTATGAAAGTATAAAACTACATTTTATAGTAAAAATACCATCAATTTATCTTAATATAAAAAATTACCAACAATACATATTTGTTGTGAAATTACCAACAATACCTATTGATAATAAAATTACCAGCAATACATTTCATTTGTAGTTGAAGGCATACAATTCCGTGTAAAATATACTTAGTTGAATCCATATAATTGTGTTCAAAATAATTAGATTTCAGCATTATATAACCCATAGAGGTGTTGATATGCCGCTAAACAGAATCAGTCAACCAACTATTGATTGGAATTGAAATATTGTATATTACATAGCATTTCATCCCAATTTTCTTTGTTTCTAAGAATATTTTCCTCTCTCTTAATACTTAGTTTCAGGAAGACAACTTTGTGTATTCCAATACATCTCCGAATTTCTGTATTATATTTTCCGTTGCCTGTTACTACATTGCACAGATGGTTAAATTTGTGTGCCGGCTTGATATTAAAGTCTCCAATTTGTCAATAAATATTCAATTAAAGTTAATCATTTTGAAAGTTCAGCTAAATTTAAATATCAGATAAACGTCATTACCTAAACGGCAAAGATGCCTTCTCGAACTTTCCCTATTTGGAGATATTATAGAGGAATCAGTGAAAAAAATGTTACCACCCACGCGACGCCAGGTTTCCCATCACGTGACTTGTCCAGCGGCTGTTACCACATCGTCTGTTGCGAAAACCAATTTTTTCATTGTTCGGTTTGCTCAAGTACAATCCGCCATGTTGAAGCAAAGCTCGTCAGGTGATGACGTCATTTACAGAAGATAATCTTTCGATTTTTGTCAAATTTCGAAATGATAAAGGAAATGAGTTTTTATTTTTTATCTATTTTGCTTCTTTTCTTCTTTTTTTTTGTGCACCTAGAAATTCTTAATATGGATTTTTTTTATCGTGATCGTTTTCAGCGCAAAACATAAATAAATAAAAACTGTACACAATTGCAATCTTGACTGTCATTCATATAAATATGAGAGTTTTATAGGATTTTTTATTTGATAAAAATCCTACGAAAATAGAGTTGAAACAAATGTTTGAGTTAATATTTCATTTATAAGGACACACAACAAAGACAGACAACACGAACCGAGTTTAAAAAACAAACGATAAATTTATTGTTAACACAAAAAATGAATGAATTACGCAAATTAATGATGGCCAATAACATGTATGTAAAATTGTAAATGATCACAGAAAATGAAATATGCCTCTTTACAATAAATAATGCCGCATAAGTTCCTTAGAAAAGAGAACGACATAAATGAAGAAAAGGAGAAAATATTTCTCTGAATAATTTTCAAAGAATAAATTTGGTACAAGCAAAGTTCGTGGTAATAGCGAAGAATAGATCGAGCACACCAGCCGAAGCGTTTTCCTTGATGTGGGAGTGACTTTGATGAAGTTCCTCGTTTGGTAGTTATCAAATATCTTGTATCTCACCGCGGTGACCTGGCTACTGCAGTAGCTGTTCCTCGACTCCCAAAATTAACGTCAAGGCGACATTTAAATAACCTACAGGTGACTCCAAATTAACTTCCTGGAATTTGGAGGGAAACCCTTTTTATTGGTTTTGAATGAAAAAAAAAAATATCAAAAAACAAACGGAGCTGTTTTCCCACAAATGGAAATGTACAAAAAATATTTTCGAAAATCAAAAATTAAGCAAACGCCTAACGCAGTATCTGCTTTCTTTCTAAAAGGTAGATGATATATGTTCAAGCTACATAAATTTTATAGTTTTATCAGCTTTTCCTTTTTTAAAATATAAAATAGAATCTTCGATTTAAATAAATATTGTGCGTTTTTTAAGTAAATTGCGAAAACAATATATATTTGCACTGAAATTTATTCAACCACATGCGTACATGCCATTTTATTCCGCCATCTTTGAAGAAGTTTCTACGGGAGATATTAAATGAAAGCAAAAAGAAAGATTTATAGCGGAATGAGTAGCTATGGTTAAAAGCAAAATAAGTGACAGAACAGCCTAACAAACAGAATTGACAAAGTTTGCAATAAGCAATAACAAGTAAAAGGACAGGCCAACATATCGCAAGCAAACAATATTTGCATGACAAATTAAAAGTAACGCAAAGCAACTGTAATTTGGCAAAAAGTCCACAACCTAAGTGTTGTGGATTCCGTGAATGGAATCCTGCACCAATAAATAAACAACACCAGTAATTGAGATAGAAAAATAAGTGTATTAAACGTAAGAATACAGACTTGAAGTGAAGATTAGTAGTCCAGGAATGCGGGTTAGTAGAAAGTATATGTACAAGTCTCTGTAAGTAAAGCCGTAACCATCTCTCTCTCTCTCTGGACTCTTGTATAACTCTCTGAGAACAACCTGTGTCTGTCTCCGTATCTCTCAACCTGTACAACGTATCTCAACGTATCTCAACAACAGGTATTCTCTCTGTCAGTATAAGTATACTTTGGACGAGTTCATCTTATGTAAAAAGGGGAGAGACCCACAACACGAAGAATTGTGGTTGATATACAAATGAAAGTTCTGATAAGTGAACGTAACATTCTGACTTCAAGACAAGACAGAACGGAACTGAGTCATATGAAACCGAGGATCTATCTATTTTATTGGAGTATGAAGAAATCCCAGCATGCATTTGTGTGCGTTTGTCTATAAATTTGGGAAGAACAAATGTTTTGAAGTCATTGTAAGAAGACAAAATGCATGATTGTTAGCAAAACGGACAGCCGAAAAAGGCAAATTACAAATTTGACATAATAAAATCAAACAAGTACAAAAACGTAAATATCTAGTAGGCGTCTTAAGAGGGGAGTGAAAGTGCATGGAGATAGCGAAAGATGTCTTCCAAACGATAAACAAAGTATTAAGAGACAGAAACATTTCGTTAGAAACAAAGAAAAGATTACTGAACTGTTACATAATATCAGTCCTCCTATATGGCAGTGAATGCTGGACAATCTCTTCACAGATGAAGAAGTGACTTGAAGCAACAGAAAGAAAGAAAAGAGTACTGAACTGTTACGTAATATCAGTCCTCCTATATGGCTGTGAATGATGGACAATCTCCTCACAGATGAAGAAGAGACTTGAAGCAATAGAAACAAAGAAAAGAGTACTGAACTGTTACGTAATATCAGTCCTCCTATATGGCAGTGAATGCTGGACAATCTCCTCACAGATGAAGAAGAGACTTGAAGCAAAAGAAACAAAGAAAAGATTACTGAACTGTTACGTAATATCAGTCCTCCTATATGGCAGTGAATGCTGGACAATCTCCTCACAGATGAAGAAGAGACTTGAAGCAACAGAAACAAAGAAAAGTGTACTGAACTGTTACGTAATATCAGTCCTCCTGTATGGCAGTGAATGGTGGACAATCTCAAAGATGAAGAAGAGACTTGAAACAGAAATGTGGTTCTACAGGATGATGCTGAGAATACTATGGACCGAACACGTGAGCAGCAACAAATTGAGAATAAATGAAGACAAAAAGAACAAATACTTAACATTAAGAAGAGAGAGTTGAAATTTCTAGGTCACATAATGATGGAAGAGGGCTTGGAAAATTTGATACTCACAGGATAGATTGGCGGCAAGAGGAACAAATGAAAACACATAACCAATCTAGCGGGTTTGATTAATTGATGTCAGTGCAAGGTTTAGCAGCAATAACAATGAGACAAAAAGAAAGGACAGGAAATTGTGGAGAGCAATGATCGCCAACGTCCTGGATGAACACAGCTCATGAGCTATAATCAGAAGGTGCATGGTCAGGTGAGCATGTCGGGTGTAGCAGAATATCCCAACTAAGTTTTACCAATTTCTACTCTGCATTAAGGTGAGCATTTAATGTGTTGTTTTGTAAAAGATCCCGTTTGTGTTCATATAATCTTTTATTTAAATTCCTTGAGGTTTCTCCAATGTATTATTTCTGGCAAACATTACTGGTAATAGAGAAATTTCATCCTGCAAATTTTAGCTCATTATTTTGTTTGGTATTAATTAGGGTTCTTTTTTGTTTTAAAGGTGGTTGTAACTAATTTTATTTTGAGTTTAGATAAATTCTTTTCAGTTGTAGAATAAAAAGTAAAAATGATTAATGTTTTATTTATCAACTTGACTGTAATCACACAATAGTTGCTTATAGACTCAAATATAATCTCAATCAATGCCTTATTAATACCAATACCAATCAAATATAATCTCAATCGAGACATATGGACCAATCAATAAAAATACTAATCAAATATAATTTCGATCAATACCTATAGACCAATCAGTACCAATCAAATACAAATCTCAATCAATATATACACCAATCAATGCCAATGCCAATCAAATATAATCTCAGTCAATAACAACAGCAAATATAATCTTAATCAATACCTATATACCAATCAGATATAATCTCAGTCATTACCTCATTCCAATCAATACCAATACCAACCAAATATAATCTCAAACTATACGTACAGGCCAATCAATGCCAACACCAATCAAATATAAGCTTAATCAATACCTATAAGCCAATCAATACCAAACAAATATAAACTCTTTCAATATATATAGAGTTGACACTACCAATACAAATCAAATATAATCTCAATCAATACTTATAGTGCTATCAATACCTACCAAATGTAATCTCAAACAATACATATAGATCAATTAATACAAAACCAATCACATGTAATCTCAATCAGTAACTATTGGACAATTAATACAAATAGTAATCACGTATAATCTCAATCAATACCTATAAACCTAACAATACCAATACCAATCAAATATAATCGTTATCAATCAAACATAATTGCTATCAATGCCAATACCAATCTTAATCTAATCTTAATATTTAGCGATCAATCAATAGCAATGTCGATCAAATATAACCTCAACCAGTTCCTGTCAATACTAATACCAACTGAATACAATCTCAGTCAATGCCTATATGAAAATTAATACAAATACCAATCACGTATAATCTCAATCAATACATATAGGCCTACCAATACTAATACAAATCAAATACAATCTGAATCAATAACTTTAGAGCAATCAATTCCAATACAATTAGATATAATCTCAATCAATGCTTATACACCAATCAATACCAATATAATCTCAATCGATACCTATAGACTAATCAATACCAATCACATATAATATTAAACAATACATATAGGCCAATCAAGGCCAAGACCTATCAAAATGTAACCTCAATCATTGCCTATAGGTCAATTCAATACCTATATACCAATCAATGCAATTACCATTCAAAGTATTGATACCTCTAAACGAACCAAATATCTCGGTCAATACCTATTGACCAATCAATACTAATGTCGATTGTATATAATCTCAATCAATGCCTATAGGTCAATCAATACCAATAAATATAATCTCTATCAATACCTATAGACCTATCAATATCAATCAAAAATAATCTCAGTCAATACCTATAGACTAATCAATACGAATCAAATATAATATCAATACCTATGGATATATCAATACCAATACCAATCAAATACAATCTCAAAAATATTCATATGACAATCAATACCAATAAAATAAAAGCTCAATCAATGTCTATAGGGTAATTCATACAAATACCAATCACATATAATCCCAATCAATACATATAGCTCTATCAATACCCATGCAAATGAAATATAATCACAATCAATGCCAATATGAAATATAATCTTATTCAATACCAATGCCAATAAAATATAATCTCAATCAATACCTAGAGACCAATCAATACCATTACCAATCAAATATGAGTTTAATCAATGCCTATAGACCAATCAAATATAATCTTAAGCAATACATGTATCAATCAAGTGTAATCTCAATCAATACATATAGACCAATTAATGCAAAATCCAATCACATATAATCTCAATCAATACTTACAGACCAATCAATATGGATATCAATCAAATATAATCCCAATCAATACATATATACCTATCAATACTAATACCAATGAAATATGATCTCAATCAATGCCAACACCAAATATAATCTTAATCAATACCTATAGAACAATACATACCAACCAGATATAGTCACAGTAATTACCTATAGAGCAATAAATACCAATATAAAACAAATATAATCTCAATCAATACCTGTACATCAATCAATGCCAATACTTATCAAATATAATGTCAATAAATGTCTATACACCAATTAAATATATGTCCATCAATACCTATACACCAATCAATACAAATCAAATATAATGTCAATCAAGACCTATTTGAACAGTTTTTTATATATAAGCTCAAGTATAAACAAATGCAATCCTTACATATAGACTGAAATGAATGCACACCCAAATGATTACCTTAGCTAGATTGATGACCATGAGGTTGCTCATAGTATCAAGTGTAAATAAAATGTTTACCTAAATACAATCAGTGTTTATCATGTAGGATGAAAAATCAAATATTGATATAAAATAATCCACAAAAGGTGATAAGTCATACAACCTAAATTTGAACCAAACTAGAAATTAAGAAAAACTAAGATCCTTAAATTAAATCATTGAACTATTTATAAACACGTAAAACCCTACACAACCAGTATTGTACCTTGCCTAACTACATTGGACTATAATATCAATTGTAAGTGGGGAGACTTATATACAAAATTGAAGTATCTGGTTGGTTAATTTTGACAGGGACAAAAACTATATGTTCTAGCACTGATACCATAATAATATAAATATAAATAGTATTCTTATTAAATGAAGCATTGTCAGCCATTATTCATTTTTGACTAGGATTTCTTTCATCTTAATTTCAATTGCTTTTTATTACATTAGTAGTATTAGTAGTAATATTATCTTGAATTTTATTCTTATTAGATGAAGCATTGTCAGCCATTATTCATTTTTGACTAGGATTTCTTTCATCTTAATTTCAATTGCTTTTTATTACATTAGTAGTATTAGTAGTAATATTATCTTGAATTTTATTCTTATTAGATGAAGCATTGTCAGCCATTATTCATTTTTGAGTAGGTTTTCTTTCATCTTAATTTCAATTGCTTTTTATTACATTAGTAGTATTAGTAGTAATATTATCTTGAATTTTATTCTTATTAAATGAATCATTGTCAGCCATTATTCATTTTTGATTAGGATTTCTTTCATCTTAATTTCAATTGCTTTTTATTACATTAGTAGTATTAGTAGTAATATTATCTTGAATTTTATTCTTATTAGATGAAGCATTGTCAGCCATTATTCATTTTTGACTAGGATTTCTTTCATCTTAATTTCAATTGCTTTTTATTACATTAGTAGTATTAGTAGTAATATTATCTTGAATTTTATTCTTATTAGATGAAGCATTGTCAGCCATTATTCATTTTTGACTAGGATTTCTTTCATCTTAATTTCAATTGCTTTTTATTACATTAGTAGTATTAGTAGTAATATTATCTTGAATTTTATTCTTATTAAATGAAGCATTGTCAGCCATTATTCATTTTTGACTAGGATTTCTTTCATCTTAATTTCAATTGCTTTTTATTACATTAGTAGTATTAGTAGTAATATTATCTTGAATTTTATTCTTATTACATGAAGCATTGTCAGCCATTATTCATTTTTGACTGGGATTTCTTTCATCTTAATTTCAATTGCTTTTTATTCAATTAGTAGTATTAGTAGTAATATTATCTTGAATTTTATTCTTATTAGATGAAGCATTGTCAGCTATTATTCATTTTTGACTAGGATTTCTTTCATCTTAATTTCAATTGCTTTTTATTCAATTAGTAGTATTAGTAGTAATATTATCTTGAATTTTATTCTTATTAGATGAAGCATTGTCAGCCATTATTCATTTTTGACTAGGATTTCTTTCATCTTAATTTCAATTGCTTTTTATTACATTAGTAGTATTAGTAGTAATATTATCTTGAATTTTATTCTTATTAGATGAAGCATTGTCAGCCATTATTCATTTTTGAGTAGGTTTTCTTTCATCTTAATTTCAATTGCTTTTTATTACATTAGTAGTATTAGTAGTAATATTATCTTGAATTTTATTCTTATTAAATGAAGCATTGTCAGCCATTATTCATTTTTGATTAGGATTTCTTTCATCTTAATTTCAATTGCTTTTTATTCCATTAGTAGTATTAGTAGTAATATTATCTTGAATTTTATTCTTATTAGATGAAGCATTGTCAGCCATTATTCATTTTTGACTAGGATTTCTTTCATCTTAATTTCAATTGCTTTTTATTACATTAGTAGTATTAGTAGTAATATTATCTTGAATTTTATTCTTATTAGATGAAGCATTGTCAGCCATTATTCATTTTTGACTAGGATTTCTTTCTCTTAATTTCAATTGCTTTTTATTACATTAGTAGTATTAGTAGTAATATTATCTTGAATTTTATTCTTATTAGATGAAGCATTGTCAGCCATTATTCATTTTTGACTAGGATTTCTTTCATCTTAATTTCAATTGCCTTTGATTACATTAGTAGTATTAGTAGTAATATTATCTTGAATTTTATTCTTATTAGATGAAGCATTGTCAGCCATTATTCATTTTTGACTAGGATTTCTTTCATCTTAATTTCAATTGCTTTTTATTACATTAGTAGTATTAGTAGTAATATTATCTTGAATTTTATTCTTATTAGATGAAGCATTGTCAGCCATTATTCATTTTTGACTAGGATTTCTTTCATCTTAATTTCAATTGCTTTTTATTACATTAGTAGTATTAGTAGTAATATTATCTTGAATTTTATTCTTATTAGATGAAGCATTGTCAGCCATTATTCATTTTTGACTAGGTTTTCTTTCATCTTAATTTCAATTGCTTTTTATTACATTAGTAGTATTAGTAGTAATATTATCTTGAATTTTATTCTTATTAGATGAAGCATTGTCAGCCATTATTCATTTTTGATTAGGATTTCTTTCATCTTAATTTCAATTGCTTTTTATTACATTAGTAGTATTAGTAGTAATATTATCTTGAATTTTATTCTTATTAGATGAAGCATTGTCAGCCATTATTCATTTTTGACTAGGATTTCTTTCATCTTAATTTCAATTGCTTTTTATTACATTAGTAGTATTAGTAGTAATATTATCTTGAATTTTATTCTTATAAGATGAAGCATTGTCAGCCATTATTCATTTTTGACTAGGATTTCTTTCATCTTAATTTCAATTGCTTTTTATTACATTAGTAGTATTAGTAGTAATATTATCTTGAATTTTATTCTTATTAGATGAAGCATTGTCAGCCATTATTCATTTTTGACTAGGATTTCTTTCATCTTAATTTCAATTGCTTTTTATTACATTAGAAGTATTAGTAGTAATATTATCTTGAATTTTATTCTTATTAGATGAAGCATTGTCAGCCATTATTCATTTTTGACTAGGTTTTCTTTCATCTTAATTTCAATTGCTTTTTATTACATTAGTAGTATTAGTAGTAATATTATCTTGAATTTTATTCTTATTAGATGAAGCATTGTCAGCCATTATTCATTTTTGATTAGGATTTCTTTCATCTTAATTTCAATTGCTTTTTATTACATTAGTAGTATTAGTAGTAATATTATCTTGAATTTTATTCTTATTAGATGAAGCATTGTCAGCCATTATTCATTTTTGACTAGGATTTCTTTCATCTTAATTTCAATTGCTTTTTATTACATTAGTAGTATTAGTAGTAATATTATCTTGAATTTTATTCTTATAAGATGAAGCATTGTCAGCCATTATTCATTTTTGACTAGGATTTCTTTCATCTTAATTTCAATTGCTTTTTATTACATTAGTAGTATTAGTAGTAATATTATCTTGAATTTTATTCTTATTAGATGAAGCATTGTCAGCCATTATTCATTTTTGACTAGGTTTTCTTTCATCTTAATTTCAATTGCTTTTTATTACATTAGTAGTATTAGTAGTAATATTATCTTGAATTTTATTCTTATTAGATGAAGCATTGTCAGCCATTATTCATTTTTGATTAGGATTTCTTTCATCTTAATTTCAATTGCTTTTTATTACATTAGTAGTATTAGTAGTAATATTATCTTGAATTTTATTCTTATTAGATGAAGCATTGTCAGCCATTATTCATTTTTGACTAGGATTTCTTTCATCTTAATTTCAATTGCTTTTTATTGCATTAGTAGTATTAGTAGTAATATTATCTTGAATTTTATTCTTATTAGATGAAGCATTGTCAGCCATTATTCATTTTTGACTAGGATTTCTTTCATCATAATTTCAATTGCCTTTGATTACATTAGTAGTATTAGTAGTAATATTATCTTGAATTTTATTCTTATTAGATGAAGCATTGTCAGCCATTATTCATTTTTGACTAGTTTTTCTTTCATCTTAATTTCAATTGCTTTTTATTACATTAGTAGTATTAGTAGTAATATTATCTTGAATTTTATTCTTATTAGATGAAGCATTGTCAGCCATTATTCATTTTTGATTAGGATTTCTTTCATCTTAATTTCAATTGCTTTTTATTACATTAGTAGTATTGGTAGTAATATTATCTTGAATTTTATTCTTATTAGATGAAGCATTGTCAGCCATTATTCATTTTTGACTAGGATTTCTTTCATCTTAAATTCAATTGCTTTTTATTCAATTAGTAGTATTAGTAGTAATATTATCTTGAATTTTATTCTTATTAGATGAAGGATTGTCACCCATTATTCATTTTTGACTAGGATTTCTTTCATCATAATTTCAATTGCCTTTGATTACATTAGTAGTATTAGTAGTAATATTATCTTGAATTTTATTCTTATTAGATGAAGCATTGTCAGCCATTATTCATTTTTGATTAGGATTTCTTTCATCTTAATTTCAATTGCTTTTTATTACATTAGTAGTATTAGTAGTAATATTATCTTGAATTTTATTCTTATTAGATGAAGCATTGTCAGCCATTATTCATTTTTGACTAGGTTTTCTTTCATCTTAATTTCAATTGCTTTTTATTACATTAGTAGTATTAGTAGTAATATTATCTTGAATTTTATTCTTATTAGATGAAGCATTGTCAGCCATTATTCATTTTTGACTAGGATTTCTTTCATTTTAATTTCAATTGCTTTTTATTACATTAGTAGTATTAGTAGTAATATTATCTTGAATTTTATTCTTATAAGATGAAGCATTGTCAGCCATTATTCATTTTTGACTAGGATTTCTTTCATCTTAATTTCAATTGCTTTTTATTACATTAGTAGTATTAGTAGTAATATTATCTTGAATTTTATTCTTATTAGATGAAGCATTGTCAGCCATTATTCATTTTTGACTAGGTTTTCTTTCATCTTAATTTCAATTGCTTTTTAATCCATTAGTAGTATTAGTAGTAATATTATCTTGAATTTTATTCTTATTAGATGAAGCATTGTCAGCCATTATTCATTTTTGACTAGGATTTCTTTCATCTTAATTTCAATTGCTTTTTATTACATTAGTAGTATTAGTAGTAATATTACCTTGAATTTTATTCTTATTAGATGAAGCATTGTCACACATTATTCATTTTTGACTAGGATTTCTTTCATCTTAATTTCAATTGCTTTTTATTCCATTGGTAGTATTAGTAGTAATATTATCTTGAATTTTATTCTTATTAGATGAAGCATTGTCAGCCATTATTCATTTTTGACTAGGATTTCTTTCATCTTAATTTCAATTGCTTTTTATTACATTAGTAGTATTAGTAGTAATATTATCTTGAATTTTATTCTTATTAGATGAAGCATTGTCAGCCATTATTCATTTTTGACTAGGATTTCTTTCATCATAATTTCAATTGCTTTTTATTACATTAGTAGTATTAGTAGTAATATTATCTTGAATTTTATTCTTATTAGATGAAGCATTGTCAGCCATTATTCATTTTTGATTAGGATTTCTTTCATCATAATTTCAATTGCTTTTTATTCCATTAGTAGTATTAGTAGTAATATTATCTTGAATTTTATTCTTATTGGATGAAGCATTGTCAGCCATTATTCATTTTTGACTAGGATTTCTTTCATCTTAATTTCAATTGCTTTTTATTACATTAATAATATTAGTAGTAATATTATCTTGAATTTTATTCTTATTAGATGAAGCATTGTCAGCCATTATTCATTTTTGACTAGGATTTCTTTCATCATAATTTCAATTGCTTTTTATTACATTAGTAGTATTAGTAGTAATATTATCTTGAATTTTATTCTTATTAGATGAAGCATTGTCAGCCATTATTCATTTTTGATTAGGATTTCTTTCATCATAATTTCAATTGCTTTTTATTACATTAGTAGTATTAGTAGTAATATTATCTTGAATTTTATTCTTATTAGATGAAGCATTGTCAGCCATTATTCATTTTTGATTAGGATTTCTTTCATCATAATTTCAATTGCTTTTTATTACATTAGTAGTATTAGTAGTAATATTATCTTGAATTTTATTCTTATTAGATGAAGCATTGTCAGCCATTATTCATTTTTGACTAGGATTTCTTTCATCGTAATTTCAATTGCTTTTTATTCCATTAGTAGTATTAGTAGTAATATTATCTTGAATTTTATTCTCATTAGATGAAGCATTGTCAGCCATTATTCATTTTTGACTAGGATTTCTTTCATCTTAATTTCAATTGCTTTTTATTCCATTAGTAGTATTAGTAGTAATATTATCTTGAATTTTATTCTTATTAGATGAAGCATTGTCAGCCATTATTCATTTTTGACTAGGATTTCTTTCATCTTAATTTCAATTGCTTTTTATTACATTAGTAGTATTAGTAGTAATATTATCTTGAATTTTATTCTTATTAGATGAAGCATTGTCAGCCATTATTCATTTTTGACTAGGATTTCTTTCATCATAATTTCAATTGCTTTTTATTACATTAGTAGTATTAGTAGTAATATTATCTTGAATTTTATTCTTATTAGATGAAGCATTGTCAGCCATTATTCATTTTTGACTAGGATTTCTTTCATCTTAATTTCAATTGCTTTTTATTACATTAGTAGTATTAGTAGTAATATTATCTTGAATTATATTCTTATTACATGAAGCATTGTCAGCCATTATTCATTTTTGACTAGGATTTCTTTCATCTTAATTTCAATTGCTTTTTATTACATTAGTAGTATTAGTAGTAATATTATCTTGAATTTTATTCTTATTAGATGAAGCATTGTCAGCCATTATTCATTTTTGACTAGGATTTCTTTCATCATAATTTCAATTGCTTTTTATTACATTAGTAGTATTAGTAGTAATATTATCTTGAATTTTATTCTTATTAGATGAAGCATTGTCAGCCATTATTCATTTTTGATTAGGATTTCATTCATCATAATTTCAATTGCTTTTTATTACATTAGTAGTATTAGTAGTAATATTATCTTGAATTTTATTCTTATTAGATGAAGCATTGTCAGCCATTATTCATTTTTGACTAGGATTTCTTTCATCTTAATTTCAATTGCTTTTTATTCCATTAGTAGTATTAGTAGTAATATTATCTTGAATTTTATTCTTATTAGATGAAGCATTGTCAGCCATTATTCATTTTTGACTAGGATTTCTTCCATCTTAATTTCAATTGCTTTTTATTCCATTAGTAGTATTAGTAGTAATATTATCTTGAATTTTATTCTTATTAGATGAAGCATTGTCAGCCATTATTCATTTTTGACTAGGATTTCTTTCATCATAATTTCAATTGCTTTTTATTACATTAGTAGTATTAGTAGTAATATTATCTTGAATTTTATTCTTATTAGATGAATCATTGTCAGCCATTATTCATTTTTGACTAGGATTTCTTTCATCTTAATTTCAATTGCTTTTTATTACATTAGTAGTATTAGTAGTAATATTATCTTGAATTTTATTCTTATTAGATGAAGCATTGTCAGCCATTATTCATTTTTGACTAGGATTTCTTTCATCTTAATTTCAATTGCTTTTTATTCCATTAGTAGTATTAGTAGTAATATTATCTTGAATTGTATTCTTATTAGATGAAGCATTGTCAGCCATTATTCATTTTTGACTAGGATTTCTTTCATCATAATTTCAATTGCTTTTTATTACATTAGTAGTATTAGTAGTAATATTATCTTGAATTTTATTCTTATTAGATGAAGCATTGTCAGCCATTATTCATTTTTGATTAGGATTTCTTTCATCAGAATTTCAATTGCTTTTTATTACATTAGTAGTATTAGTAGTAATATTATCTTGAATTTTATTCTTATTAGATGAAGCATTGTCAGCCATTATTCATTTTTGACTAGGATTTCTTTCATCTTAATTTCAATTGCTTTTTATTACATTAGTAGTATTAGTAGTAATATTATCTTGAATTTTATTCTTATTAGATGAAGCATTGTCAGCCATTATTCATTTTTGACTAGGATTTCTTTAATCTTAATTTCAATTGCTTTTTAATCCATTAGTAGTATTAGTAGTAATATTATCTTGAATTTTATTCTTATTAGATGAAGCATTGTCAGCCATTATTCATTTTTGATTAGGATTTCTTTCATCATAATTTCAATTGCTTTTTATTACATTAGTAGTATTAGTAGTAATATTATCTTGAATTTTATTCTTATTAGATGAAGCATTGTCAGCCATTATTCATTTTTGACTAGGATTTCTTTCATCTTAATTTCAATTGCTTTTTATTCCATTAGTAATATTAGTAGTAATATTATCTTGAATTTTATTCTTATTAGATGAAGCATTGTCAGCCATTATTCATTTTTGATTAGGATTTCTTTCATCATAATTTCAATTGCTTTTTATTCCATTAGTAGTATTAGTAGTAATATTATCTTGAATTTTATTCTTATTAGATGAAGCATTGTCAGCCATTATTCATTTTTGATTAGGATTTCTTTCATCTTAATTTCAATTGCTTTTTATTACATTGGTAGTATTAGTAGTAATATTATCTTGAATTTTATTCTTATTAGATGAAGCATTGTCAGCCATTATTCATTTTTGATTAGGATTTCTTTCATCATAATTTCAATTGCTTTTTATTCCATTAGTAGTATTAGTAGTAATATTATCTTGAATTTTATTCTTATTAGATGAAGCATTGTCAGTCATTATTCATTTTTGACTAGGATTTCTTTCATCTTAATTTCAATTGCTTTTTATTCCATTAGTAGTATTAGTAGTAATATTATCTTGAATTTTATTCTTATTAGATGAAGCATTGTCAGCCATTATTCATTTTTGACTAGGATTTCTTTCATCTTAATTTCAATTGCTTTTTATTCCATTAGTAGTATTAGTAGTAATATTATCGTGAATTTTATTCTTATTAGATGAAGCATTGTCAGCCATTATTCATTTTTCATTAGGATTTCTTTCATCATAATTTCAATTGCTTTTTATTCAATTAGTAATATTAGTAGTAATATTATCTTGAATTTTATTCTTATTAGATGAAGCATTGTCAGCCATTATTCATTTTTGACTAGGATTTCTTTCATCTTAATTTCAATTGCTTTTTATTCCATTGGTAGTATTAGTAGTAATATTATCTTGAATTTTATTCTTATTAGATGAAGCATTGTCACCCATTATTCATTTTTGACTAGGATTTCTTTCATCTTAATTTCAATTGCTTTTTATTACATTAGTAGTATTAGTAGTAATATTATCTTGAATTTTATTCATATTAGATGAAGCATTGTCACCCATTATTCATTTTTGACTAGGATTTCTTTCATCTTAATTTCAATTGCTTTTTATTCCATTGGTAGTATTAGTAGTAATATTATCTTGAATTTTATTCTTATTAGATGAAGCATTGTCAGTCATTATTCATTTTTGACTAGGATTTCTTTCATCTTAATTTCAATGGCTTTTTATTACATTAGTAGTATTAGTAGTAATATTATCTTGAATTTTATTCTTATTAGATGAAGCATTGTCACCCATTATTCATTTTTGACTAGGATTTCTTTCATCTTAATTTCAATTGCTTTTTATTCCATTGGTAGTATTAGTAGTAATATTATCTTGAATTTTATTCTTATTAGATGAAGCATTGTCAGTCTTTATTCATTTTTGACTAGGATTTCTTTCATCTTAATTTCAATTGCTTTTTATTACATTAGTAGTATTAGTAGTAATATTATCTTGAATTTTATTCTTATTAGATGAAGCATTGTCAGCCATTATTCATTTTTGACTAGGATTTCTTCCATCTTAATTTCAATTGCTTTTTATTCCATTAGTAGTATTAGTAGTAATATTATCTTGAATTTTATTCTTATTAGATGAAGCATTGTCAGCCATTATTCATTTTTGACTAGGATTTCTTTCATCATAATTTCAATTGCTTTTTATTACATTAGTAGTATTAGTAGTAATATTATCTTGAATTTTATTCTTATTAGATGAAGCATTGTCAGCCATTATTCATTTTTGATTAGGATTTCTTTCATCATAATTTCAATTGCTTTTTATTACATTAGTAGTATTAGTAGTAATATTATCTTGAATTTTATTCTTATTAGATGAAGCATTGTCAGCCATTATTCATTTTTGACTAGGATTTCTTTCATCTTAATTTCAATTGCTTTTTATTACATTAGTAGTATTAGTAGTAATATTATCTTGAATTTTATTCTTATTAGATGAAGCATTGTCAGCCATTATTCATTTTTGACTAGGATTTCTTCCATCTTAATTTCAATTGCTTTTTATTCCATTAGTAGTATTAGTAGTAATATTATCTTGAATTTTATTCTTATTAGATGAAGCATTGTCAGCCATTATTCATTTTTGACTAGGATTTCTTTCATCTTAATTTCAATTGCTTTTTATTCCATTAGTAGTATTAGTAGTAATATTATCTTGAATTTTATTCTTATTAGATGAAGCATTGTCAGCCATTATTCATTTTTGACTAGGATTTCTTTCATCATAATTTCAATTGCTTTTTATTACATTAGTAGTATTAGTAGTAATATTATCTTGAATTTTATTCTTATTAGATGAATCATTGTCAGCCATTATTCATTTTTGACTAGGATTTCTTTCATCTTAATTTCAATTGCTTTTTATTACATTAGTAGTATTTGTAGTAATATTATCTTGAATTTTATTCTTATTAGATGAAGCATTGTCAGCCATTATTCATTTTTGACTAGGATTTCTTTCATCTTAATTTCAATTGCTTTTTATTCCATTAGTAGTATTAGTAGTAATATTATCTTGAATTTTATTCTTATTAGATGAAGCATTGTCAGCCATTATTCATTTTTGACTAGGATTTCTTTCATCATAATTTCAATTGCTTTTTATTACATTAGTAGTATTAGTAGTAATATTATCTTGAATTTTATTCTTATTAGATGAAGCATTGTCAGCCATTATTCATTTTTGACTAGGATTTCTTTCATCATAATTTCAATTGCTTTTTATTACATTAGTAGTATTAGTAGTAATATTATCTTGAATTTTATTCTTATTAGATGAAGCATTGTCAGCCATTATTCATTTTTGACTAGGATTTCTTTCATCTTAATTTCAATTGCTTTTTATTACATTAGTAGTATTAGTAGTAATATTATCTTGAATTTTATTCTTATTAGATGAAGCATTGTCAGCCATTATTCATTTTTGACTAGGATTTCTTTAATCTTAATTTCAATTGCTTTTTAATCCATTAGTAGTATTAGTAGTAATATTATCTTGAATTTTATTCTTATTAGATGAAGCATTGTCAGCCATTATTCATTTTTGATTAGGATTTCTTTCATCATAATTTCAATTGCTTTTTATTACATTAGTAGTATTAGTAGTAATATTATCTTGAATTTTATTCTTATTAGATGAAGCATTGTCACCCATTATTCATTTTTGACTAGGATTTCTTTCATCTTAATTTCAATTGCTTTTTATTCCATTAGTAGTATTAGTAGTAATATTATCTTGAATTTTATTCTTATTAGATGAAGCATTGTCAGCCATTATTCATTTTTGATTAGGATTTCTTTCATCATAATTTCAATTGCTTTTTATTCCATTAGTAGTATTAGTAGTAATATTATCTTGAATTTTATTCTTATTAGATGAAGCATTGTCAGCCATTATTCATTTTTGATTAGGATTTCTTTCATCTTAATTTCAATTGCTTTTTATTCCATTGGTAGTATTAGTAGTAATATTATCTTGAATTTTATTCTTATTAGATGAAGCATTGTCAGCCATTATTCATTTTTGATTAGGATTTCTTTCATCATAATTTCAATTGCTTTTTATTCCATTAGTAGTATTAGTAGTAATATTATCTTGAATTTTATTCTTATTAGATGAAGCATTGTCAGCCATTATTCATTTTTGACTAGGATTTCTTTCATCTTAATTTCAATTGCTTTTTATTCCATTAGTAGTATTAGTAGTAATATTATCTTGAATTTTATTCTTATTAGATGAAGCATTGTCAGCCATTATTCATTTTTCATTAGGATTTCTTTCATCATAATTTCAATTGCTTTTTATTCAATTAGTAATATTAGTAGTAATATTATCTTGAATTTTATTCTTATTAGATGAAGCATTGTCAGCCATTATTCATTTTTGACTAGGATTTCTTTCATCTTAATTTCAATTGCTTTTTATTCCATTGGTAGTATTAGTAGTAATATTATCTTGAATTTTATTCTTATTAGATGAAGCATTGTCACCCATTATTCATTTTTGACTAGGATTTCTTTCATCTTAATTTCAATTGCTTTTTATTACATTAGTAGTATTAGTAGTAATATTATCTTGAATTTTATTCTTATTAGATGAAGCATTGTCACCCATTATTCATTTTTCACTAGGATTTCTTTCATCTTAATTTCAATTGCTTTTTATTCCATTGGTAGTATTAGTAGTAATATTATCTTGAATTTTATTCTTATTACATGAAGCATTGTCAGTCATTATTCATTTTTGACTAGGATTTCTTTCATCTTAATTTCAATGGCTTTTTATTACATTAGTAGTATTAGTAGTAATATTATCTTGAATTTTATTCTTATTAGATGAAGCATTGTCACCCATTATTCATTTTTGACTAGGATTTCTTTCATCTTAATTTCAATTGCTTTTTATTCCATTGGTAGTATTAGTAGTAATATTATCTTGAATTTTATTCTTATTAGATGAAGCATTGTCAGTCTTTATTCATTTTTGACTAGGATTTCTTTCATCTTAATTTCAATTGCTTTTTATTACATTAGTAGTATTAGTAGTAATATTATCTTGAATTTTATTCTCATTAGATGAAGCATTGTCAGCCATTATTCATTTTTGACTAGGATTTCTTTCATCTTAATTTCAATTGCTTTTTATTACATTAGTAGTATTAGTAGTAATATTATCTTGAATTTTATTCTTATTAGATGAAGCATTGTCAGCCATTATTCATTTTTGACTAGGATTTCTTTAATCTTAATTTCAATTGCTTTTTAATCCATTAGTAGTATTAGTAGTAATATTATGTTGAATTTTATTCTTATTAGATGAAGCATTGTCAGCCATTATTCATTTTTGATTAGGATTTCTTTCATCATAATTTCAATTGCTTTTTATTACATTAGTAGTATTAGTAGTAATATTATCTTGAATTTTATTCTTATTAGATGAAGCATTGTCAGCCATTATTCATTTTTGACTAGGATTTCTTTCATCTTAATTTCAATTGCTTTTTATTCCATTAGTAGTATTAGTAGTAATATTATCTTGAATTTTATTCTTATTAGATGAAGCATTGTCAGCCATTATTCATTTTTGTTTAGGATTTCTTTCATCATAATTTCAATTGCTTTTTATTCCATTAGTAGTATTAGTAGTAATATTATCTTGAATTTTATTCTTATTAGATGAAACATTGTCAGCCATTATTCATTTTTGATTAGGATTTCTTTCATCTTAATTTCAATTGCTTTTGATTCCATTGGTAGTATTAGTAGTAATATTATCTTGAATTTTATTCTTATTAGATGAAGCATTGTCAGCCATTATTCATTTTTGACTAGGATTTCTTTCATCTTAATTTCAATTGCTTTTTATTCCATTAGTAGTATTAGTAGTAATATTATCTTGAATTTTATTCTTATTAGATGAAGCATTGTCAGCCATTATTCATTTTTGACTAGGATTTCTTTCATCTTAATTTCAATTGCTTTTTATTCCATTAGTAGTATTAGTAGTAATATTATCTTGAATTTTATTCTTATTAGATGAAGCATTGTCAACCATTATTCATTTTTGATTAGGATTTCTTTCATCATAATTTCAATTGCTTTTTATTCAATTAGTAGTATTAGTAGTAATATTATCTTGAATTTTATTCTTATTAAATGAAGCATTGTCAGCCATTATTCATTTTTGACTATGATTTCTTTAATCTTAATTTCAATTGCTTTTTAATCCATTAGTAGTATTAGTATTAATATTATCTTGAATTTTATTCTTATTAGATGAAGCATTGTCAGCCATTATTCATTTTTGATTAGGATTTCTTTCATCTTAATTTCAATTGCTTTTTATTCAATTAGTAGTATTAGTAGTAATATTATCTTGAATTTTATTCTTATTAAATGAAGCATTGTCAGCCATTATTCATTTTTGACTAGGATTTCTTTCATCTTAATTTCAATTGCTTTTTATTCAATTAGTAGTATTAGTAGTAATATTATCTTGAATTTTATTCTTATTACATCAAGCATTGTCAGCCATTATTCATTTTTGACTAGGATTTCTTTCATCTTAATTTCAATTGCTTTTTATTCAATTAGTAGTATTAGTAGTAATATTATCTTGAATTTTATTCTTATTAGATGAAGCATTGTCAGCCATTATTCATTTTTGACTAGGATTTCTTTCATCTTAATTTCACTTGCTTTTTATTCCATTAGTAGTATTAGTAGTAATATTATCTTGAATTTTATTCTTATTACATCAAGCATTGTCAGCCATTATTCATTTTTGACTAGGATTTCTTTCATCTTAATTTCAATTGCTTTTTATTACATTAGTAGTATTAGTAGTAATATTATCTTGAATTTTATTCTTATTAAATGAAGCATTGTCAGCCATTATTCATTTTTGCCTAGGATTTCTTTCATCTTAATTTCAATTGCTTTTTATTACATTAGTAGTATTAGTAGTAATATTATCTTGAATTTTATTCTTATTACATCAAGCATTGTCAGGCATTATTAATTTTTGACTAGGATTTTTTCATCTTAATTTCAATTGCTTTTTATTCAATTAGTAGTATTAGTAGTAATATTATCTTGAATTTTATTCTTATTAGATGAAGCATTGTCAGCCATTATTCATTTTTGACTAGGATTTCTTTCATCTTAATTTCACTTGCTTTTTATTCCATTAGTAGTATTAGTAGTAATATTATCTTGAATTTTATTCTTATTACATCAAGCATTGTCAGCCATTATTCATTTTTGACAAGGATTTCTTTCATCTTAATTTCAATTGCTTTTTATTACATTAGTAGTATTAGTAGTAATATTATCTTGAATTTTATTCTTATTAAATGAAGCATTGTCAGCCATTATTCATTTTTGACTTGGATTTCTTTCATCTTAATTTCAATTGCTTTTTATTACATTAGTAGTATTAGTAGTAATATTATCTTGAATTTAATTCTTATAAGATGAAGCATTGTCAGCCATTATTCATTTTTGACTAGGATTTCTTTCATCTTAATTTCAATTGCTTTTTATTACATTAGTAGTATTAGTAGTAATATTATTTTGAATTTTATTCTTATAAGATGAAGCATTGTCAGCCATTATTCATTTTTGACTAGGATTTCTTTCATCTTAATTTCAATTGCTTTTTATTACATTAGTAGTATTAGTAGTAATATTATCTTGAATTTTATTCTTATTAGATGAAGCATTGTCAGCCATTATTCATTTTTGACTAGGATTTCTTTCATCTTAATTTCAATTGCTTTTTATTACATTAGTAGTATTAGTAGTAATATTATCTTGAATTTTATTCTTATTAGATGAAACATTGTCAGCTATTATTCATTTTTGACTAGGTTTTCTTTCATCTTAATTTCAATTGCTTTTTATTACATTAGTAGTATTAGTAGTAATATTATCTTGAATTTTATTCTTATTAGATGAAGCATTGTCAGCCATTATTCATTTTTGACTAGGATTTCTTTCATCTTAATTTCAATTGCTTTTTATTACATTAGTAGTATTAGTAGTAATATTATCTTGAATTTTATTCTTATTAGATGAAACATTGTCAGCTATTATTCATTTTTGACTAGGTTTTCTTTCATCTTAATTTCAATTGCTTTTTATTACATTAGTAGTATTAGTAGTAATATTATCTTGAATTTTATTCTTATTAGATGAAGCATTGTCAGCCATTATTCATTTTTGACTAGGATTTCTTTCATCTTAATTTCAATTGCTTTTTATTACATTAGTAGTATTAGTAGTAATATTATCTTGAATTTTATTCTTATTAAATGAAGCATTGTCAGCCATTATTCATTTTTGACTAGGATTTCTTTCATCTTAATTTCAATTGCTTTTTATTACATTAGTAGTATTAGTAGTAATATTATCTTGAATTTTATTCTTATTAGATGAAGCATTGTCAGCCATTATTCATTTTTGACTAGGATTTTTTCATCTTAATTTCAATTGCTTTTTATTCAATTAGTAGTATTAGTAGTAATATTATCTTGAATTTTATTCTTATTACATCAAGCATTGTCAGGCATTATTAATTTTTGACTAGGATTTTTTCATCTTAATTTCAATTGCTTTTTATTCAATTATTAGTATTAGTAGTAATATTATCTTGAATTTTATTCTTATTAGATGAAGCATTGTCAGCCATTATTCATTTTTGACTAGGATTTCTTTCATCTTAATTTCAATTGCTTTTTATTACATTAGTAGTATTAGTAGTAATATTATCTTGAATTTTATTCTTATTAAATGAAGCATTGTCAGCCATTATTCATTTTTGACTAGGATTTCTTTCATCTTAATTTCAATTGCTTTTTAATCCATTAGTAGTATTAGTAGTAATATTATCTTGAATTTTATTCTTATTAGATGAAGCATTGTCAGCCATTATTCATTTTTGATTAGGATTTCTTTCATCATAATTTCAATTGCTTTTTATTACATTAGTAGTATTAGTAGTAATATTATCTTGAATTTTATTCTTATTAGATGAAGCATTGTCAGCCATTATTCATTTTTGACTAGGATTTCTTTCATCTTAATTTCAATTGCTTTTTATTCCATTAGTAGTATTAGTAGTAATATTATCTTGAATTTTATTCTTATTAGATGAAGCATTGTCAGCCATTATTCATTTTTGATTAGTATTTCTTTCATCATAATTTCAATTGCTTTTTATTCAATTAGTAGTATTAGTAGTAATATTATCTTGAATTTTATTCTTATTAGATGAAGCATTGTCAGCCATTATTCATTTTTGACTAGGATTTCTTTCATCTTAATTTCAATTGCTTTTTATTCCATTGGTAGTATTAGTAGTAATATTATCTTGAATTTTATTCTTATTAGATGAAGCAATGTCACCAATTATTCATTTTTGACTAGGATTTCTTTCATCTTAATTTCAATTGCTTTTTATTCCATGGGTAGTATTAGTAGTAATATTATCTTGAATTTTATTCTTATTAGATGAAGCATTGTCAGCCATTATTCATTTTTGACTAGGATTTCTTTCATCTTAATTTCAATTGCTTTTTATTACATTAGTAGTATTAGTAGTAATATTATCTTGAATTTTATTCTTATTAGATGAAGCATTGTCACCCATTATTCATTTTTGACTAGGATTTCTTTCATCTTAATTTCAATGGCTCTTTATTCCATTGGTAGTATTAGTAGTAATATTATCTTGAATTTTATTCTTATTAGATGAAGCATTGTCAGTCATTATTCATTTTTGACTAGGATTTCTTTCATCTTAATTTCAATTGCTTTTTATTACATTAGTAGTATTAGTAGTAATATTATCTTGAATTTTATTCTCATTAGATGAAGCATTGTCAGCCATTATTCATTTTTGACTAGGATTTCTTTCATCTTAATTTCAATTGCTTTTTATTACATTAGTAGTATTAGTAGTAATATTATCTTGAATTTTATTCTTATTAGATGAAGCATTGTCAGCCATTATTCATTTTTGACTAGGATTTCTTTAATCTTAATTTCAATTGCTTTTTAATCCATTAGTAGTATTAGTAGTAATATTATCTTGAATTTTATTCTTATTAGATGAAGCATTGTCAGCCATTATTCATTTTTGATTAGGATTTCTTTCATCATAATTTCAATTGCTTTTTATTACATTAGTAGTATTAGTAGTAATATTATCTTGAATTTTATTCTTATTAGATGAAGCATTGTCAGCCATTATTCATTTTTGACTAGGATTTCTTTCATCTTAATTTCAATTGCTTTTTATTCCATTAGTAGTATTAGTAGTAATATTATCTTGAATTTTATTCTTATTAGATGAAGCATTGTCAGCCATTATTCATTTTTGATTAGGATTTCTTTCATCATAATTTCAATTGCTTTTTATTCCATTAGTAGTATTAGTAGTAATATTATCTTGAATTTTATTCTTATTAGATGAAACATTGTCAGCCATTATTCATTTTTGATTAGGATTTCTTTCATCTTAATTTCAATTGCTTTTGATTCCATTGGTAGTATTAGTAGTAATATTATCTTGAATTTTATTCTTATTAGATGAAGCATTGTCAGCCATTATTCATTTTTGACTAGGATTTCTTTCATCTTAATTTCAATTGCTTTTTATTCCATTAGTAGTATTAGTAGTAATATTATCTTGAATTTTATTCTTATTAGATGAATCATTGTCAGCCATTATTCATTTTTGACTAGGATTTCTTTCATCTTAATTTCAATTGCTTTTTATTCCATTACTAGTATTAGTAGTAATATTATCTTGAATTTCATTCTTATATATGAAGCATTGTCAGCCATTATTCATTTTTGACTAGGATTTCTTTCATCTTAATTTCAATTGCTTTTTATTACATTAGTAGTATTAGTAGTAATATTATCTTGAATTTTATTCTTATTAGATGAAGCATTGTCAGCCATTATTCATTTTTGATGAGGATTTCTTTCATCTTAATTTCAATTGCTTTTTATTCAATTAGTAGTATTAGTAGTAATATTATCTTGAATTTTATTCTTATTAGATGAAGCATTGTCAGCCATTATTCATTTTTGATTAGGATTTCTTTCATCTTAATTTCAATTGCTTTTTATTCAATTAGTAGTATTAGTAGTAATATTATCTTGAATTTTATTCTTATTAAATGAAGCATTGTCAGCCATTATTCATTTTTGACTAGGATTTCTTTCATCTTATGTTCAATTGCTTTTTATTCAATTAGTAGTATTAGTAGTAATATTATCTTGAATTTTATTCTTATTACATCAAGCATTGTCAGCCATTATTCATTTTTGACTAGGATTTCTTTCATCTTAACTTCAATTGCTTTTTATTCAATTAGTAGTATTAGTAGTAATATTATCTTGAATTTTATTCTTATTAGATGAAGCATTGGCAGCCATTATTCATTTTTGACTAGGATTTCTTTCATCTTAATTTCACTTGCTTTTTATTCCATTAGTAGTATTAGTAGTAATATTATCTTGAATTTTATTCTTATTACATCAAGCATTGTCAGCCATTATTCATTTTTGACTAGGATTTCTTTCATCTTAATTTCAATTGCTTTTTATTACATTAGTAGTATTAGTAGTAATATTATCTTGAATTTTATTCTTATTAAATGAAGCATTGTCAGCCATTATTCATTTTTGCCTAGGATTTCTTTCATCTTAATTTCAATTGCTTTTTATTACATTAGTAGTATTAGTAGTAATATTATCTTGAATTTTATTCTTATTACATCAAGCATTGTCAGGCATTATTAATTTTTGACTAGGATTTTTTCATCTTAATTTCAATTGCTTTTTATTCAATTAGTAGTATTAGTAGTAATATTATCTTGAATTTTATTCTTATTAGATGAAGCATTGTCAGCCATTATTCATTTTTGACTAGGATTTCTTTCATCTTAATTTCACTTGCTTTTCATTCCATTAGTAGTATTAGTAGTAATATTATCTTGAATTTTATTCTTATTACATCAAGCATTGTCAGCCATTATTCATTTTTGCCTAGCATTTCTTTCATCTTAATTTCAATTGCTTTTTATTACATTAGTAGTATTAGTAGTAATATTATCTTGAATTTTATTCTTATTAGATGAAGCATTGTCAGCCATTATTCATTTTTGACTAGGATTTCTTTCATCTTAATTTCAATTGCTTTTTATTACATTAGTAGTATTAGTAGTAATATTATCTTGAATTTTATTCTTATTAGATGAAACATTGTCAGCCATTATTCATTTTTGACTAGGATTTCTTTCATCTTAATTTCAATTGTTTTTTATTACATTAGTAGTATTAGTAGTAATATTATCTTGAATTTTATTCTTATTAGATGAAGCATTGTCAGCCATTATTCATTTTTGACTAGGATTTCTTTCATCTTAATTTCAATTGCTTTTTATTACATTAGTAGTATTAGTAGTAATATTATCTTGAATTTTATTCTTATTAGATGAAGCATTGTCAGCCATTCTTCATTTTTGACTAGGATTTCTTTCATCTCAATTTCAATTGCTTTTTATTACATTAGTAGTATTAGTAGTAATATTATCTTGAATTTTATTCTTATTAGATGAAGCATTGTCAGCCATTATTCATTTTTGACTAGGATTTCTTTCATCTTAATTTCAATTGCTTTTTATTACATTAGTAGTATTAGTAGTAATATTATCTTGAATTTTATTCTTATTAGATGAAACATTGTCAGCTATTATTCATTTTTGACTAGGTTTTCTTTCATCTTAATTTCAATTGCTTTTTATTACATTAGTAGTATTAGTAGTAATATTATCTTGAATTTTATTCTTATTAGATGAAGCATTGTCAGCCATTATTCATTTTTGACTAGGATTTCTTTCATCTTAATTTCAATTGCTTTTTATTCCATTGGTAGTATTAGTAGTAATATTATCTTGAATTTTATTCTTATTAGATGAAGCATTGTCAGCCATTATTCATTTTTGACTAGGATTTCTTTCATCTTAATTTCAATTGCTTTTTATTCCATTGGTAGTATTAGTAGTAATATTATCTTGAATTTTATTCTTATTAGATGAAGCATTGTCAGCCATTATTCATTTTTGACTAGGATTTCTTTCATCTTAATTTCAATTGCTTTTTATTCCATTGGTAGTATTAGTAGTAATATTATCTTAAATTTTATTCTTATTAGATGAAACATTGTCAGCCATTATTCATTTTTGACTAGGATTTCTTTCATCTTAATTGCAATTGCTTTTTAATCCATTAGTAGTATTAGTAGTAATATTATCTTGAATTTTATTCTTATTAGATGAAGCATTGTCAGCCATTATTCATTTTTGACTATGATTTCTTTAATCTTAATTTCAATTGCTTTTTAATCCATTAGTAGTATTAGTAGTAATATTATCTTGAATTTTATTCTTATTAGATGAAGCATTGTCAGCCATTATTCATTTTTGACTATGATTTCTTTAATCTTAATTTCAATTGCTTTTTAATCCATTAGTAGTATTAGTAGTAATATTATCTTGAATTTTATTCTTATTAAATGAAGCATTGTCAGCCATTATTCATTTTTGACTAGGATTTCTTTCATCTTAATTTCAATTGCTTTTTATTCAATTAGTAGTATTAGTAGTAATATTATCTTGAATTTTATTCTTATTAGATGAAGCATTGTCAGCCATTATTCATTTTTGACTAGGATTTTTTCATCTTAATTTCAATTGCTTTTTATTCAATTAGTAGTATTAGTAGTAATATTATCTTGAATTTTATTCTTATTACATCAAGCATTGTCAGCCATTATTCATTTTTGACTAGGATTTCTTTCATCTTAATTTCAATTGCTTTTTATTACATTAGTAGTATTAGTAGTAATATTATCTTGAATTTTATTCTTATTAAATGAAGCATTGTCAGCCATTATTCATTTTTGACTAGGATTTCTTTCATCTTAATTTCAATTGCTTTTTAATCCATTAGTAGTATTAGTAGTAATATTATCTTGAATTTTATTCTTATTAGATGAAGCATTGTCAGCCATTATTCATTTTTGATTAGGATTTCTTTCATCATAATTTCAATTGCTTTTTATTACATTAGTAGTATTAGTAGTAATATTATCTTGAATTTTATTCTTATTAGATGAAGCATTGTCAGCCATTATTCATTTTTGACTAGGATTTCTTTCATCTTAATTTCAATTGCTTTTTATTCCATTAGTAGTATTAGTAGTAATATTATCTTGAATTTTATTCTTATTAGATGAAGCATTGTCAGCCATTATTCATTTTTGATTAGTATTTCTTTCATCATAATTTCAATTGCTTTTTATTCAATTAGTAGTATTAGTAGTAATATTATCTTGAATTTTATTCTTATTAGATGAAGCATTGTCAGCCATTATTCATTTTTGACTAGGATTTCTTTCATCTTAATTTCAATTGCTTTTTATTCCATTGGTAGTATTAGTAGTAATATTATCTTGAATTTTATTCTTATTAGATGAAGCAATGTCACCAATTATTCATTTTTGACTAGGATTTGTTTCATCCTAATTTCAATTGCTTTTTATTCCATGGGTAGTATTAGTAGTAATATTATCTTGAATTTTATTCTTATTAGATGAAGCATTGTCAGCCATTATTCATTTTTGACTAGGATTTCTTTCATCTTAATTTCAATTGCTTTTTAATCCATTAGTAGTATTAGTAGTAATATTATCTTGAATTTTATTCTTATTAGATGAAGCATTGTCAGCCATTATTCATTTTTGACTATGATTTCTTTAATCTTAATTTCAATTGCTTTTTAATCCATTAGTAGTATTAGTAGTAATATTATCTTGAATTTTATTCTTATTAGATGAAGCATTGTCAGCCATTATTCATTTTTGATTAGGATTTCTTTCATCTTAATTTCAATTGCTTTTTATTCAATTAGTAGTATTAGTAGTAATATTATCTTGAATTTTATTCTTATTAAATGAAGCATTGTCAGCCATTATTCATTTTTGACTAGGATTTCTTTCATCTTAATTTCAATTGCTTTTTATTCAATTAGTAGTATTAGTAGTAATATTATCTTGAATTTTATTCTTATTAGATGAAGCATTGTCAGCCATTATTCATTTTTGACTAGGATTTTTTCATCTTAATTTCAATTGCTTTTTATTCAATTAGTAGTATTAGTAGTAATATTATCTTGAATTTTATTCTTATTAGATGAAGCATTGTCAGCCATTATTCATTTTTGACTAGGATTTCTTTCATCTTAATTTCACTTGCTTTTTATTCCATTAGTAGTATTAGTAGTAATATTATCTTGAAATTTATTCTTATTACATCAAGCATTGTCAGCCATTATTCATTTTTGACTAGGATTTCTTTCATCTTAATTTCAATTGCTTTTTATTACATTAGTAGTATTAGTAGTAATATTATCTTGAATTTTATTCTTATTAAATGAAGCATTGTCAGCCATTATTCATTTTTGACTTGGATTTCTTTCATCTTAATTTCAATTGCTTTTTATTACATTAGTAGTATTAGTAGTAATATTATCTTGAATTTAATTCTTATAAGATGAAGCATTGTCAGCCATTATTCATTTTTGACTAGGATTTCTTTCATCTTAATTTCAATTGCTTTTTATTACATTAGTAGTATTAGTAGTAATATTATTTTGAATTTTATTCTTATAAGATGAAGCATTGTCAGCCATTATTCATTTTTGACTAGGATTTCTTTCATCTTAATTTCAATTGCTTTTTATTCCATTGGTAGTATTAGTAGTAATATTATCTTGAATTTTATTCTTATAAGATGAAGCATTGTCAGCCATTATTCATTTTTGACTAGGATTTTCTCATCTTAATTTCAATTGCTTTTTATTCAATTAGTAGTATTAGTAGTAATATTATCTTGAATTTTATTCTTATTAGATGAAGCATTGTCAGCCATTATTCATTTTTGACTAGGATTTCTTTCATCTTAATTTCAATTGCTTTTTATTACATTAGTAGTATTAGTAGTAATATTATCTTGAATTTTATTCTCATTAGATGAAACATTGTCAGCTATTATTCATTTTTGACTAGGTTTTCTTTCATCTTAATTTCAATTGCTTTTTATTACATTAGTAGTATTAGTAGTAATATTATCTTGAATTTTATTCTTATTAGATGAAGCATTGTCAGCCATTATTCATTTTTGACTAGGATTTCTTTCATCTTAATTGCAATTGCTTTTTATTCCATTGGTAGTATTAGTAGTAATATTATCTTGAATTTTATTCTTATTAGATGAAGCATTGTCAGCCATTATTCATTTTTGACTAGGATTTCTTTCATCTTAATTTCAATTGCTTTTTATTCCATTGGTAGTATTAGTAGTAATATTATCTTAAATTTTATTCTTATTAGATGAAGCATTGTCAGCCATTATTCATTTTTGACTAGGATTTCTTTCATCTTAATTGCAATTGCTTTTTATTCCATTGGTAGTATTAGTAGTAATATTATCTTGAATTTTATTCTTATTAGATGAAGCATTGTCAGCCATTATTCCTTTTTGACTAGGATTTCTTTCATCTTAATTGCAATTGCTTTTTAATCCATTAGTAATATTAGTAGTAATATTATCTTGCATTTTATTCTTATTAGATGAAGCATTTTCAGCCATTATTCATTTTTGACTATGATTTCTTTCATCTTAATTGCAATTGCTTTTTATTACATTAGTAGTATTAGTAGTAATATTATCTTGAATTTTATTCTTATTAGATGAAGCATTGTCAGCCATTATTCATTTTTGATTAGGATTTCTTTCATCTTAATTTCAATTGCTTTTTATTACATTAGTAGTATTAGTAGTAATATTATCTTGAATTTTATTCTTATTAAATGAAGCATTGTCAGCCATTATTCATTTTTGACTAGGATTTCTTTCATCTTAATTTCAATTGCTTTTTATTACATTAGTAGTATTAGTAGTAATATTATCTTGAATTTTATTCTTATTAGATGAAGCATTGTCAGCCATTATTCATTTTTGACTAGGATTTTTTCATCTTAATTTCAATTGCTTTTTATTCAATTAGTAGTATTAGTAGTAATATTATCTTGAATTTTATTCTTATTACATCAAGCATTGTCAGGCATTATTAATTTTTGACTAGGATTTTTTCATCTTAATTTCAATTGCTTTTTATTCAATTAGTAGTATTAGTAGTAATATTATCTTGAATTTTATTCTTATTAGATGAAGCATTGTCAGCCATTATTCATTTTTGACTAGGATTTTTTCATCTTAATTTCAATTGCTTTTTATTCAATTAGTAGTATTAGTAGTAATATTATCTTGAATTTTATTCTTATTACATCAAGCATTGTCAGCCATTATTCATTTTTGACTAGGATTTCTTTCATCTTAATTGCAATTGCATTTTATTCCATTGGTAGTATTAGTAGTAATATTATCTTGAATTTTATTCTTATTAGATGAAACATTGTCAGCTATTATTCATTTTTGACTAGGTTTTCTTTCATCCTAATTTCAATTGCTTTTTATTACATTAGTAGTATTAGTAGTAATATTATCTTGAATTTTATTCTTATTAGATGAAACATTGTCAGCTATTATTCATTTTTGACTAGGTTTTCTTTCATCCTAATTTCAATTGTTTTTTATTACATTAGTAGTATTAGTAGTAATATTATCTTGAATTTTATTCTTATTAGATGAAGCATTGTCAGCCATTATTCATTTTTGACTAGGATTTCTTTCATCTTAATTGCAATTGCTTTTTATTCCATTGGTAGTATTAGTAGTAATATTATCTTGAATTTTATTCTTATTAGATGAAGCATTGTCAGCCATTATTCATTTTTGACTAGGATTTCTTTCATCTTAATTGCAATTGCTTTTTATTCCATTGGTAGTATTAGTAGTAATATTATCTTGAATTTTATTCTTATTAGATGAAGCATTGTCAGCCATTATTCCTTTTTGACTAGGATTTCTTTCATCTTAATTTCAATTGCTTTTTATTCCATTGGTAGTATTAGTAGTAATATTATCTTGAATTTTATTCTTATTAGATGAAGCATTGTCAGCCATTATTCATTTTTGACTAGGATTTCTTTCATCTTAATTTCAATTGCTTTTTATTCCATTGGTAGTATTAGTAGTAATATTATCTTAAATTTTATTCTTATTAGATGAAGCATTGTCAGCCATTATTCATTTTTGACTAGGATTTCTTTCATCTTAATTGCAATTGCTTTTTATTCCATTGGTAGTATTAGTAGTAATATTATCTTGAATTTTATTCTTATTAGATGAAGCATTGTCAGCCATTATTCATTTTTGACTAGGATTTCTTTCATCTTAATTTCAATTGCTTTTTATTACATTAGTAGTATTAGTAGTAATTTTATCTTGAATTTTATTCTTATTAAATGAAGCATTGTCAGCCATTATTCATTTTTGACTAGGATTTCTTTCATCTTAATTTCAATTGCTTTTTATTCCATTGGTAGTATTAGTAGTAATATTATCTTGAATTTTATTCTTATTAGATGAAGCATTGTCAGCCATTATTCATTTTTGATGAGGATTTCTTTCATCTTAATTTCAATTGCTTTTTATTCCATTAGTAGTATTAGTAGTAATATTATCTTGAATTTTATTCTTATTACATGAAGCATTGTCAGCCATTATTCATCTTTGACTAGGATTTCTTTCATCTTAATTTCAATTGCTTTTTATTCCATTGGTAGTATTAGTAGTAATATTATCTTGAATTTTATTCTTATTACATGAAGCATTGTCAGCCATTATTCATCTTTGACTAGGATTTCTTTCATCTTAATTTCAATTGCTTTTTATTCCATTGGTAGTATTAGTAGTAATATTATCTTGAATTTTATTCTTATTAGATGAAGCATTGTCAGCCATTATTCATTTTTGATGAGGATTTCTTTCATCTTAATTTCAATTGCTTTTTATTCCATTGGTAGTATTAGTAGTAATATTATCTTGAATTTTATTCTTATTAGATGAAGCATTGTCAGCCATTATTCATTTTTGACTAGGATTTCTTTCGTCTTAATTTCAATTGCTTTTTATTACATTAGTAGTATTAGTAGTAATATTATCTTGAATTTTATTCTTATTAGATGAAGCATTGTCAGCCATTATTCATTTTTGACTAGGATTTCTTTCATCTTAATTTCAATTGCTTTTTATTCCATTGGTAGTATTAGTAGTAATATTATCTTGAATTTTATTCTTATTAGATGAAGCATTGTCAGCCATTATTCATTTTTGACTAGGATTTCTTTCATCTTAATTTCAATTGCTTTTTATTCCATTAGTAGTATTAGTAATAATATTATCTTGAATTTTATTCTTATTAGATGAAGCATTGTCAGCCATTATTCATTTTTGACTAGGATTTCTTTCATCTTAATTGCAATTGCTTTTTAATCCATCAGTAGTATTAGTAGTAATATTATCTTGAATTTTATTCTTATTAGATGAAGCATTGTCAGCCATTATTCATTTTTGACTATGATTTCTTTAATCTTAATTTCAATTGCTTTTTAATCCATTAGTAGTATTAGTACTAATATTATCTTGAATTTTATTCTTATTAGATGAAGCATTGTCAGCCATTATTCATTTTTGATTAGGATTTCTTTCATCTTAATTTCAATTGCTTTTTATTACATTAGTAGTATTAGTAGTAATATTATCTTGAATTTTATTCTTATTAAATGAAGCATTGTCAGCCATTATTCATTTTTGACTAGGATTTCTTTCATCTTAATTTCAATTGCTTTTTATTACATTAGTAGTATTAGTAGTAATATTATCTTGAATTTTATTCTTATTACATCAAGCATTGTCAGGCATTATTAATTTTTGACTAGGATTTTTTCATCTTAATTTCAATTGCTTTTTATTCAATTAGTAGTATTAGTAGTAATATTATCTTGAATTTTATTCTTATTAGATGAAGCATTGTCAGCCATTATTCATTTTTGACTGGGATTTTTTCATCTTAATTTCAATTGCTTTTTATTCAATTAGTAGTATTAGTAGTAATATTATCTTGAATTTTATTCTTATTACATCAAGCATTGTCAGCCATTATTCATTTTTGACTAGGATTTCTTTCATCTTAATTTCAATTGCTTTTTATTACATTAGTAGTATTAGTAGTAATATTATCTTGAATTTTATTCTTATTAAATGAAGCATTGTCAGCCATTATTCATTTTTGACTAGGATTTCTTTCATCTTAATTTCAATTGCTTTTTATTCCATTGGTAGTATTAGTAGTAATATTATCTTTAATTTTATTCTTATTAGATGAAGCATTGTCAGACATTATTCCTTTTTTGATGAGGATTTCTTTCATCTTAATTTCAATTGCTTTTTATTCCATTAGTAGTATTAGTAGTAATATTATCTTGAATTTTATTCTTATTACATGAAGCATTGTCAGCCATTATTCATCTTTGACTAGGATTTCTTTCATCTTAATTTCAATTGCTTTTTATTCCATTGGTAGTATTAGTAGTAATATTATCTTGAATTTTATTCTTATTACATGAAGCATTGTCAGCCATTATTCATCTTTGACTAGGATTTCTTTCATCTTAATTTCAATTGCTTTTTATTCCATTGGTAGTATTAGTAGTAATATTATCTTGAATTTTATTCTTATTAGAAGAAGCATTGTCAGCCATTATTCATTTTTGATGAGGATTTCTTTCATCTTAATTTCAATTGCTTTTTATTCCATTGGTAGTATTAGTAGTAATATTATCTTGAATTTTATTCTTATTAGATGAAGCATTGTCAGCCATTATTCATTTTTGATGAGGATTTCTTTCATCTTAATTTCAATTGCTTTTTATTCCATTGGTAGTATTAGTAGTAATATTATCTTGAATTTTATTCTTATTACATGAAGCATTGTCAGCCATTATTCATCTTTGACTAGGATTTCTTTCATCTTAATTTCAATTGCTTTTTATTCCATTGGTAGTATTAGTAGTAATATTATCTTGAATTTTATTCTTATTAGATGAAGCATTGTCAGCCATTATTCATTTTTGATGAGGATTTCTTTCATCTTAATTTCAATTGCTTTTTATTCCATTGGTAGTATTAGTAGTAATATTATCTTGAATTTTATTCTTATTAGATGAAGCATTGTCAGCCATTATTCATTTTTGACTAGGATTTCTTTCATCTTAATTTCAATTGATTTTTATTACATTAGTAGTATTAGTAGTAATATTATCTTGAATTTTATTCTTATTAGATGAAGCATTGTCAGCCATTATTCATTTTTGACTAGGATTTCTTTCATCTTAATTTCAATTGCTTTTTATTCCATTAGTAATATTAGTAGTAATATTATCTTGAATTTTATTCTTATTAGATGAAGCATTGTCAGCCATTATTCATTTTTGACTAGGATTTCTTTCATCTTAATTTCAATTGCTTTTTATTACATTAGTAGTATTAGTAGTAATATTATCTTGAATTTTATTCTTATTAGATGAAGCATTGTCAGCCATTATTCATTTTTGACTAGGATTTCTTTCATCTTAATTTAAATTGCTTTTTATTACATTAGTAGTATTAGTAGTAATATTATCTTGAATTTTATTCTTATTAGATGAAGCATTGTCAGCTATTATTCATTTTTGACTAGGTTTTCTTTCATCTTAATTTCAATTGCTTTTTATTACATTAGTAGTATTAGTAGTAATATTATCTTGAATTTTATTCTTATTAGATGAAGCATTGTCAGCCATTATTCATTTTTGACTAGGATTTCTTTCATCTTAATTTCAATTGCTTTTTATTACATTAGTAGTATTAGTAGTAATATTATCTTGAATTTTATTCTTATTAGATGAAGCATTGTCAGCTATTATTCATTTTTGACTAGGTTTTCTTTCATCTTAATTTCAATTGCTTTTTATTACATTAGTAGTATTAGTAGTAATATTATCTTGAATTTTATTCTTATTAGATGAAGCATTGTCAGCCATTATTCATTTTTGACTAGGATTTCTTTCATCTTAATTTCAATAGCTTTTTATTACATTAGTAGTATTAGTAGTAATATTATCTTGAATTTTATTCTTATTAGATGAAGCATTGTCAGCCATTATTCATTTTTGACTAGGATTTCTTTCATCTTAATTTCAATTGCTTTTTATTCCATTAGTAGTATTAGTAGTAATATTATCTTGAATTTTATTCTTATTAGATGAAGCATTGTCAGCCATTATTCATTTTTGACTATGATTTCTTTAATCTTAATTTCAATTGCTTTTTAATCCATTAGTAGTATTAGTACTAATATTATCTTGAATTTTATTCTTATTAGATGAAGCATTGTCAGCCATTATTCATTTTTGACTAGGATTTCTTTCATCTTAATTTCAATTGCTTTTTATTACATTAGTAGTATTAGTAGTAATATTATCTTGAATTTTATTCTTATTACATCAAGCATTGTCAGGCATTATTAATTTTTGACTAGGATTTTTTCATCTTAATTTCAATTGCTTTTTATTCAATTAGTAGTATTAGTAGTAATATTATCTTGAATTTTATTCTTATTAGATGAAGCATTGTCAGCCATTATTCATTTTTGACTAGGATTTCTTTCATCTTAATTTCACTTGCTTTTTATTCCATTAGTAGTATTAGTAGTAATATTATCTTGAATTTTATTCTTATTACATCAAGCATTGTCAGCCATTATTCATTTTTGACTAGGATTTCTTTCATCTTAATTTCAATTGCTTTTTATTCCATTGGTAGTATTAGTAGTAATATTATCTTGAATTTTATTCTTATTAGATGAAGCATTGTCAGCCATTATTCATCTTTGACTAGGATTTCTTTCATCTTAATTTCAATTGCTTTTTATTCCATTGGTAGTATTAGTAGTAATATTATCTTGAATTTTATTCTTATTAGATGAAGCATTGTCAGCCATTATTCATTTTTGACTAGGATTTCTTTCATCTTAATTTCAATTGCTTTTTATTCCATTGGTAGTATTAGTAGTAATATTATCTTGAATTTTATTCTTATTAGATGAAGCATTGTCAGCCATTATTCATTTTTGACTAGGATTTCTTTCATCTTAATTTCAATTGCTTTTTATTACATTAGTAGTATTAGTAGTAATATTATCTTGAATTTTATTCTTATTAGATGAAGCATTGTCAGCCATTATTCATCTTTGACTAGGATTTCTTTCATCTTAATTTCAATTGCTTTTTATTCCATTGGTAGTATTAGTAGTAATATTATCTTGAATTTTATTCTTATTAGATGAAGCATTGTCAGCTATTATTCATTTTTGACTAGGTTTTCTTTCATCTTAATTTCAATTGCTTTTTATTACATTAGTAGTATTAGTAGTAATATTATCTTGAATTTTATTCTTATTACATCAAGCATTGTCAGGCATTATTAATTTTTGACTAGGATTTCTTTCATCTTAATTTCACTTGCTTTTTATTCCATTAGTAGTATTAGTAGTAATATTATCTTGAATTTTATTCTTATTACATCAAGCATTGTCAGCCATCATTCATTTTTGACTAGGATTTCTTTCATCTTAATTTCAATTGCTTTTTATTACATTAGTAGTATTAGTAGTAATATGATCTTGAATTTTATTCTTATTAAATGAAGCATTGTCAGCCATTATTCATTTTTGACTAGGATTTCTTTCATCTTAATTTCAATTGCTTTTTATTCCATTGGTAGTATTAGTAGTAATATTATCTTGAATTTTATTCTTATTAGATGAAGCATTGTCAGCCATTATTTATTTTTGATTAGGATTTCTTTCATCTTAATTTCAATTGCTTTTTATTCCATTGGTAGTATTAGTAGTAATATTATCTTGAATTTTATTCTTATTAGATGAAGCATTGTCAGCCATTATTCATTTTTGACTAGGATTTCTTTCATCTTAATTTCAATTGCTTTTTATTCCATTGGTAGTATTAGTAGTAATATTATCTTGAATTTTATTCTTATTAGATGAAGCATTGTCAGCCATTATTCATTTTTGATGAGGATTTCTTTCATCTTAATTTCAATTGCTTTTTATTCCATTGGTAGTATTAGTAGTAATATTATCTTGAATTTTATTCTTATTAGATGAAGCATTGTCAGCCATTATTCATTTTTGACTAGGATTTCTTTCATCTTAATTTCAATTGCTTTTTATTACATTAGTAGTATTAGTAGTAATATTATCTTGAATTTTATTCTTATTAGATGAAGCATTGTCAGCCATTATTCATCTTTGACTAGGATTTCTTTCATCTTAATTTCAATTGCTTTTTATTCCATTGGTAGTATTAGTAGTAATATTATCTTGAATTTTATTCTTATTAGATGAAGCATTGTCAGCCATTATTCATTTTTGATGAGGATTTCTTTCATCTTAATTTCAATTGCTTTTTATTCCATTGGTAGTATTAGTAGTAATATTATCTTGAATTTTATTCTTATTAGATGAAGCATTGTCAGCTATTATTCATTTTTGACTAGGTTTTCTTTCATCTTAATTTCAATTGCTTTTTATTACATTAGTAGTATTAGTAGTAATATTATCTTGAATTTTATTCTTATTACATCAAGCATTGTCAGGCATTATTAATTTTTGACTAGGATTTCTTTCATCTTAATTTCACTTGCTTTTTATTCCATTAGTAGTATTAGTAGTAATATTATCTTGAATTTTATTCTTATTACATCAAGCATTGTCAGCCATCATTCATTTTTGACTAGGATTTCTTTCATCTTAATTTCAATTGCTTTTTATTACATTAGTAGTATTAGTAGTAATATGATCTTGAATTTTATTCTTATTAAATGAAGCATTGTCAGCCATTATTCATTTTTGACTAGGATTTCTTTCATCTTAATTTCAATTGCTTTTTATTCCATTGGTAGTATTAGTAGTAATATTATCTTGAATTTTATTCTTATTAGATGAAGCATTGTCAGCCATTATTCATCTTTGACTAGGATTTCTTTCATCTTAATTTCAATTGCTTTTTATTCCATTGGTAGTATTAGTAGTAATATTATCTTGAATTTTATTCTTATTAGATGAAGCATTGTCAGCCATTATTCATTTTTGATGAGGATTTCTTTCATCTTAATTTCAATTGCTTTTTATTCCATTGGTAGTATTAGTCGTAATATTATCTTGAATTTTATTCTTATTAGATGAAGCATTGTCAGCCATTATTCATTTTTGACTAGGATTTCTTTCATCTTAATTTCAATTGCTTTTTATTACATTAGTAGTATTAGTAGTAATATTATCTTGAATTTTATTCTTATTAGATGAAGCATTGTCAGCCATTATTCATTTTTGACTAGGATTTCTTTCATCTTAATTTCAATTGCTTTTTATTACATTAGTAGTATTAGTAGTAATATTATCTTGAATTTTATTCTTATTAGATGAAGCATTGTCAGCCATTATTCATTTTTGACTAGGATTTCTTTCATCTTAATTTCAATTGCTTTTTATTACATTAGTAGTATTAGTAGTAATATTATCTTGAATTTTATTCTTATTAGATGAAGCATTGTCAGCCATTATTCATCTTTGACTAGGATTTCTTTCATCTTAATTTCAATTGCTTTTTATTCCATTGGTAGTATTAGTAGTAATATTATCTTGAATTTTATTCTTATTAGATGAAGCATTGTCAGCCATTATTCATCTTTGACTAGGATTTCTTTCATCTTAATTTCAATTGCTTTTTATTCCATTGGTAGTATTAGTAGTAATATTATCTTGAATTTTATTCTTATTAGATGAAGCATTGTCAGCCATTATTCATTTTTGATGAGGATTTCTTTCATCTTAATTTCAATTGCTTTTTATTCCATTGGTAGTATTAGTAGTAATATTATCTTGAATTTTATTCTTATTAGATGAAGCATTGTCAGCTATTATTCATTTTTGACTAGGTTTTCTTTCATCTTAATTTCAATTGCTTTTTATTACATTAGTAGTATTAGTAGTAATATTATCTTGAATTTTATTCTTATTACATCAAGCATTGTCAGGCATTATTAATTTTTGACTAGGATTTCTTTCATCTTAATTTCACTTGCTTTTTATTCCATTAGTAGTATTAGTAGTAATATTATCTTGAATTTTATTCTTATTACATCAAGCATTGTCAGCCATCATTCATTTTTGACTAGGATTTCTTTCATCTTAATTTCAATTGCTTTTTATTACATTAGTAGTATTAGTAGTAATATGATCTTGAATTTTATTCTTATTAAATGAAGCATTGTCAGCCATTATTCATTTTTGACTAGGATTTCTTTCATCTTAATTTCAATTGCTTTTTATTCCATTGGTAGTATTAGTAGTAATATTATCTTGAATTTTATTCTTATTAGATGAAGCATTGTCAGCCATTATTCATCTTTGACTAGGATTTCTTTCATCTTAATTTCAATTGCTTTTTATTCCATTGGTAGTATTAGTAGTAATATTATCTTGAATTTTATTCTTATTAGATGAAGCATTGTCAGCCATTATTCATTTTTGATGAGGATTTCTTTCATCTTAATTTCAATTGCTTTTTATTCCATTGGTAGTATTAGTCGTAATATTATCTTGAATTTTATTCTTATTAGATGAAGCATTGTCAGCCATTATTCATTTTTGACTAGGATTTCTTTCATCTTAATTTCAATTGCTTTTTATTACATTAGTAGTATTAGTAGTAATATTATCTTGAATTTTATTCTTATTAGATGAAGCATTGTCAGCCATTATTCATTTTTGACTAGGATTTCTTTCATCTTAATTTCAATTGCTTTTTATTACATTAGTAGTATTAGTAGTAATATTATCTTGAATTTTATTCTTATTAGATGAAGCATTGTCAGCCATTATTCATTTTTGACTAGGATTTCTTTCATCTTAATTTCAATTGCTTTTTATTACATTAGTAGTATTAGTAGTAATATTATCTTGAATTTTATTCTTATTAGATGAAGCATTGTCAGCCATTATTCATCTTTGACTAGGATTTCTTTCATCTTAATTTCAATTGCTTTTTATTCCATTGGTAGTATTAGTAGTAATATTATCTTGAATTTTATTCTTATTAGATGAAGCATTGTCAGCCATTATTCATTTTTGATGAGGATTTCTTTCATCTTAATTTCAATTGCTTTTTATTACATTAGTAGTATTAGTAGTAATATTATCTTGACTTTTATTCTTATTAGATGAAGCATTGTCAGCCATTATTCATTTTTGACTAGGATTTCTTTCATCTTAATTTCAATTGCTTTTTATTACATTAGTAGTATTAGTAGTAATATTATCTTGAATTTTATTCTTATTAGATGAAGCATTGTCAGCCATTATTCATTTTTGACTAGGATTTCTTTCATCTTAATTTCAATTGCTTTTTAATACATTAGTAGTATTAGTAGTAATATTATCTTGAATTTTATTCTTATTAGATGAAGCATTGTCAGCCATTATTCATTTTTGACTAGGATTTCTTTCATCTTAATTTCAATTGCTTTTTATTCCATTAGTAGTATTAGTAGTAATATTATCTTGAATTTTATTCTTATTGGATGAAGCATTGTCAGCCATTATTCATTTTTGACTAGGATTTCTTTCATCTTAATTTCAATTGCTTTTTATTACATTAGTAGTATTAGTAGTAATATTATCTTGAATTTTATTCTTATTAGATGAAGCATTGTCAGCCATTATTCATTTTTGACTAGGATTTCTTTCATCTTAATTTCAATTGCTTTTTATTACATTAGTAGTATTAGTAGTAATATTATCTTGAATTTTATTCTTATTAGATGAAGCATTGTCAGCCATTATTCATTTTTGACTAGGATTTCTTTCATCTTAATTTCAATTGCTTTTTATTACATTAGTAGTATTAGTAGTAATATTATCTTGAATTTTATTCTTATTAGATGAAGCATTGTCAGCCATTATTCATTTTTGACTAGGATTTCTTTCATCTTAATTTCAATTGCTTTTTATTACATTAGTAGTATTAGTAGTAATATTATCTTGAATTTTATTCTTATTACATCAAGCATTGTCAGGCATTATTAATTTTTGACTAGGATTTCTTTCATCTTAATTTCACTTGCTTTTTATTCCATTAGTAGTATTAGTAGTAATATTATCTTGAATTTTATTCTTATTACATCAAGCATTGTCAGCCATCATTCATTTTTGACTAGGATTTCTTTCATCTTAATTTCAATTGCTTTTTATTACATTAGTAGTATTAGTAGTAATATTATCTTGAATTTTATTCTTATTAGATGAAGCATTGTCAGCCATTATTCATCTTTGACTAGGATTTCTTTCATCTTAATTTCAATTGCTTTTTATTCCATTGGTAGTATTAGTAGTAATATTATCTTGAATTTTATTCTTATTAGATGAAGCATTGTCAGCCATTATTCATTTTTGATGAGGATTTCTTTCATCTTAATTTCAATTGCTTTTTATTACATTAGTAGTATTAGTAGTAATATTATCTTGACTTTTATTCTTATTAGATGAAGCATTGTCAGCCATTATTCATTTTTGACTAGGATTTCTTTCATCTTAATTTCAATTGCTTTTTATTACATTAGTAGTATTAGTAGTAATATTATCTTGAATTTTATTCTTATTAGATGAAGCATTGTCAGCCATTATTCATTTTTGACTAGGATTTCTTTCATCTTAATTTCAATTGCTTTTTAATACATTAGTAGTATTAGTAGTAATATTATCTTGAATTTTATTCTTATTAGATGAAGCATTGTCAGCCATTATTCATTTTTGACTAGGATTTCTTTCATCTTAATTTCAATTGCTTTTTATTCCATTAGTAGTATTAGTAGTAATATTATCTTGAATTTTATTCTTATTGGATGAAGCATTGTCAGGCATTATTCATTTTTGACTAGGATTTCTTTCATCTTAATTTCAATTGCTTTTTATTACATTAGTAGTATTAGTAGTAATATTATCTTGAATTTTATTCTTATTAGATGAAGCATTGTCAGCCATTATTCATTTTTGACTAGGATTTCTTTCATCTTAATTTCAATTGCTTTTTATTACATTAGTAGTATTAGTAGTAATATTATCTTGAATTTTATTCTTATTAGATGAAGCATTGTCAGCCATTATTCATTTTTGACTAGGATTTCTTTCATCTTAATTTCAATTGCTTTTTAATACATTAGTAGTATTAGTAGTAATATTATCTTGAATTTTATTCTTATTAGATGAAGCATTGTCAGCCATTATTCATTTTTGACTAGGATTTCTTTCATCTTAATTTCAATTGCTTTTTATTCCATTACTAGTATTAGTAGTAATATTATCTTGAATTTTATTCTTATTGGATGAAGCATTGTCAGCCATTATTCATTTTTGACTAGGATTTCTTTCATCTTAATTTCAATTGCTTTTTATTACATTAGTAGTATTAGTAGTAATATTATCTTGAATTTTATTCTTATTAGATGAAGCATTGTCAGCCATTATTCATTTTTGACTAGGATTTCTTTCATCTTAATTTCAATTGCTTTTTATTACATTAGTAGTATTAGTAGTAATATTATCTTGAATTTTATTCTTATTAGATGAAGCATTGTCAGCCATTATTCATCTTTGACTAGGATTTCTTTCATCTTAATTTCAATTGCTTTTTATTCCATTGGTAGTATTAGTAGTAATATTATCTTGAATTTTATTCTTATTAGATGAAGCATTGTCAGCCATTATTCATTTTTGATGAGGATTTCTTTCATCTTAATTTCAATTGCTTTTTATTACATTAGTAGTATTAGTAGTAATATTATCTTGACTTTTATTCTTATTAGATGAAGCATTGTCAGCCATTATTCATTTTTGACTAGGATTTCTTTCATCTTAATTTCAATTGCTTTTTATTACATTAGTAGTATTAGTAGTAATATTATCTTGAATTTTATTCTTATTAGATGAAGCATTGTCAGCCATTATTCATTTTTGATGAGGATTTCTTTCATCTTAATTTCAATTGCTTTTTATTCCATTGGTAGTATTAGTAGTAATATTATCTTGAATTTTATTCTTATTAGATGAAGCATTGTCAGCCATTATTCATTTTTGACTAGGATTTCTTTCATCTTAATTTCAATTGCTTTTTATTACATTAGTAGTATTAGTAGTAATATTATCTTGAATTTTATTCTTATTAGATGAAGCATTGTCAGCCATTATTCATTTTTGACTAGGATTTCTTTCATCTTAATTTCAATTGCTTTTTATTACATTAGTAGTATTAGTAGTAATATTATCTTGAATTTTATTCTTATTAGATGAAGCATTGTCAGCCATTATTCATTTTTGATGAGGATTTCTTTCATCTTAATTTCAATTGCTTTTTATTACATTAGTAGTATTAGTAGTAATATTATCTTGACTTTTATTCTTATTAGATGAAGCATTGTCAGCCATTATTCATTTTTGACTAGGATTTCTTTCATCTTAATTTCAATTGCTTTTTATTACATTAGTAGTATTAGTAGTAATATTATCTTGAATTTTATTCTTATTAGATGAAGCATTGTCAGCCATTATTCATTTTTGACTAGGATTTCCTTCATCTTAATTTCAATTGCTTTTTAATACATTAGTAGTATTAGTAGTAATATTATCTTGAATTTTATTCTTATTAGATGAAGCATTGTCAGCCATTATTCATTTTTGACTAGGATTTCTTTCATCTTAATTTCAATTGCTTTTTATTCCATTAGTAGTATTAGTAGTAATATTATCTTGAATTTTATTCTTATTGGATGAAGCATTGTCAGCCATTATTCATTTTTGACTAGGATTTCTTTCATCTTAATTTCAATTGCTTTTTATTACATTAGTAGTATTAGTAGTAATATTATCTTGAATTTTATTCTTATTAGATGAAGCATTGTCAGCCATTATTCATTTTTGACTAGGATTTCTTTCATCTTAATTTCAATTGCTTTTTATTACATTAGTAGTATTAGTAGTAATATTATCTTGAATTTTATTCTTATTAGATGAAGCATTGTCAGCCATTATTCATCTTTGACTAGGATTTCTTTCATCTTAATTTCAATTGCTTTTTATTCCATTGGTAGTATTAGTAGTAATATTATCTTGAATTTTATTCTTATTAGATGAAGCATTGTCAGCCATTATTCATTTTTGATGAGGATTTCTTTCATCTTAATTTCAATTGCTTTTTATTACATTAGTAGTATTAGTAGTAATATTATCTTGACTTTTATTCTTATTAGATGAAGCATTGTCAGCCATTATTCATTTTTGACTAGGATTTCTTTCATCTTAATTTCAATTGCTTTTTATTACATTAGTAGTATTAGTAGTAATATTATCTTGAATTTTATTCTTATTAGATGAAGCATTGTCAGCCATTATTCATTTTTGACTAGGATTTCTTTCATCTTAATTTCAATTGCTTTTTAATACATTAGTAGTATTAGTAGTAATATTATCTTGAATTTTATTCTTATTAGATGAAGCATTGTCAGCCATTATTCATTTTTGACTAGGATTTCTTTCATCTTAATTTCAATTGCTTTTTATTCCATTAGTAGTATTAGTAGTAATATTATCTTGAATTTTATTCTTATTGGATGAAGCATTGCCAGCCATTATTCATTTTTGACTAGGATTTCTTTCATCTTAATTTCAATTGCTTTTTATTACATTAGTAGTATTAGTAGTAATATTATCTTGAATTTTATTCTTATTAGATGAAGCATTGTCAGCCATTATTCATTTTTGACTAGGATTTCTTTCATCTTAATTTCAATTGCTTTTTATTACATTAGTAGTATTAGTAGTAATATTATCTTGAATTTTATTCTTATTAGATGAAGCATTGTCAGCCATTATTCATTTTTGACTAGGATTTCTTTCATCTTAATTTCAATTGCTTTTTATTACATTAGTAGTATTAGTAGTAATATTATCTTGAATTTTATTCTTATTAGATGAAGCATTGTCAGCCATTATTCATTTTTGACTAGGATTTCTTTCATCTTAATTTCAATTGCTTTTTATTACATTAGTAGTATTAGTAGTAATATTATCTTGAATTTTATTCTTATTACATCAAGCATTGTCAGGCATTATTAATTTTTGACTAGGATTTCTTTCATCTTAATTTCACTTGCTTTTTATTCCATTAGTAGTATTAGTAGTAATATTATCTTGAATTTTATTCTTATTACATCAAGCATTGTCAGCCATCATTCATTTTTGACTAGGATTTCTTTCATCTTAATTTCAATTGCTTTTTATTACATTAGTAGTATTAGTAGTAATATGATCTTGAATTTTATTCTTATTAGATGAAGCATTGTCAGCCATTATTCATTTTTGACTAGGATTTCTTTCATCTTAATTTCAATTGCTTTTTATTCCATTGGTAGTATTAGTAGTAATATTATCTTGAATTTTATTCTTATTAGATGAAGCATTGTCAGCCATTATTCATCTTTGACTAGGATTTCTTTCATCTTAATTTCAATTGCTTTTTATTCCATTGGTAGTATTAGTAGTAATATTATCTTGAATTTTATTCTTATTAGATGAAGCATTGTCAGCCATTATTCATTTTTGATGAGGATTTCTTTCATCTTAATTTCAATTGCTTTTTATTCCATTGGTAGTATTAGTAGTAATATTATCTTGAATTTTATTCTTATTAGATGAAGCATTGTCAGCCATTATTCATTTTTGACTAGGATTTCTTTCATCTTAATTTCAATTGCTTTTTATTACATTAGTAGTATTAGTAGTAATATTATCTTGAATTTTATTCTTATTAGATGAAGCATTGTCAGCCATTATTCATTTTTGACTAGGATTTCTTTCATCTTAATTTCAATTGCTTTTTATTACATTAGTAGTATTAGTAGTAATATTATCTTGAATTTTATTCTTATTAGATGAAGCATTGTCAGCCATTATTCATTTTTGACTAGGATTTCTTTCATCTTAATTTCAATTGCTTTTTATTACATTAGTAGTATTAGTAGTAATATTATCTTGAATTTTATTCTTATTAGATGAAGCATTGTCAGCCATTATTCATCTTTGACTAGGATTTCTTTCATCTTAATTTCAATTGCTTTTTATTCCATTGGTAGTATTAGTAGTAATATTATCTTGAATTTTATTCTTATTAGATGAAGCATTGTCAGCCATTATTCATTTTTGATGAGGATTTCTTTCATCTTAATTTCAATTGCTTTTTATTACATTAGTAGTATTAGTAGTAATATTATCTTGACTTTTATTCTTATTAGATGAAGCATTGTCAGCCATTATTCATTTTTGACTAGGATTTCTTTCATCTTAATTTCAATTGCTTTTTATTACATTAGTAGTATTAGTAGTAATATTATCTTGAATTTTATTCTTATTAGATGAAGCATTGTCAGCCATTATTCATTTTTGACTAGGATTTCTTTCATCTTAATTTCAATTGCTTTTTAATACATTAGTAGTATTAGTAGTAATATTATCTTGAATTTTATTCTTATTAGATGAAGCATTGTCAGCCATTATTCATTTTTGACTAGGATTTCTTTCATCTTAATTTCAATTGCTTTTTATTCCATTAGTAGTATTAGTAGTAATATTATCTTGAATTTTATTCTTATTGGATGAAGCATTGTCAGCCATTATTCATTTTTGACTAGGATTTCTTTCATCTTAATTTCAATTGCTTTTTATTACATTAGTAGTATTAGTAGTAATATTATCTTGAATTTTATTCTTATTAGATGAAGCATTGTCAGCCATTATTCATTTTTGACTAGGATTTCTTTCATCTTAATTTCAATTGCTTTTTATTACATTAGTAGTATTAGTAGTAATATTATCTTGAATTTTATTCTTATTAGATGAAGCATTGTCAGCCATTATTCATTTTTGACTAGGATTTCTTTCATCTTAATTTCAATTGCTTTTTATTACATTAGTAGTATTAGTAGTAATATTATCTTGAATTTTATTCTTATTAGATGAAGCATTGTCAGCCATTATTCATTTTTGACTAGGATTTCTTTCATCTTAATTTCAATTGCTTTTTATTACATTAGTAGTATTAGTAGTAATATTATCTTGAATTTTATTCTTATTAGATGAAGCATTGTCAGCCATTATTCATTTTTGACTAGGATTTCTTTCATCTTAATTTCAATTGCTTTTTATTACATTAGTAGTATTAGTAGTAATATTATCTTGAATTTTATTCTTATTAGATGAAGCATTGTCAGCCATTATTCATTTTTGACTAGGATTTCTTTCATCTTAATTTCAATTGCTTTTTATTACATTAGTAGTATTAGTAGTAATATTATCTTGAATTTTATTCTTATTAGATGAAGCATTGTCAGCCATTATTCATTTTTGACTAGGATTTCTTTCATCTTAATTTCAATTGCTTTTTATTACATTAGTAGTATTAGTAGTAATATTATCTTGAATTTTATTCTTATTAGATGAAGCATTGTCAGCCATTATTCATTTTTGACTAGGATTTCTTTCATCTTAATTTCAATTGCTTTTTATTACATTAGTAGTATTAGTAGTAATATTATCTTGAATTTTATTCTTATCAGATGAAGCATTGTCAGCCATTATTCATTTTTGACTAGGATTTCTTTCATCTTAATTTCAATTGCTTTTTATTACATTAGTAGTATTAGTAGTAATATTATCTTGAATTTTATTATTAGATGAAGCATTTTCAACAAAATTTCAGATACAATTTCTTAGGATCTTATTCTACAACCTTATATAGATAAACCACATCGGAAATCAATAAAAGATTATGAAAAAAGGGGTTGGGTTCTAATCTTACCAACAGAATTTTCTTTATTAGACTAGAGAGTCTGGAAATTTACCTGTAAACTTCAAGGGATTTTTGGATGTTGCTGAGTTTGTCTTTGATGTTAACAATTTACTGCACATACTCACGATATTTTCCACGCCTATAAAAACAAACTGAAATGCAGATTCCATTCTATTTTATGTTATCGTTGGCCGCAGCTTTCCAGGAATGTAGGGTCGTGCTTGCTGGAAAAGGAATCCCTTTGAACCAATCTCATTCACAAATATAAAATGTCACGAGTTTTCTCCCTTAGATCATATTGAGTTGCCTCTCTTGTTCATTTAATCATCCAAGGGAAATAACTCTGTAGTACTTTCTTATTTAATTCTTGATTCTTCGTATTGACATTTTTATTATATTCTTAATTTTGTGTTTTCAGAACGCAAGTGATCTTCAGGATGTAAGTGATTCACCTATTTTTTATGTATAAAATTATTCTTACAGTAAGTTATTATTTTTCTCTCTATTTCTTTTATAATGTTGAGTTTAATATTGAAATAAATAATTACTTTTTAATACTTTTATTGTCATTTCTCGAAAAAGTGTATAAATTTCATATTAGGTTGGTGCAAAAATAATGACGTAATAATGTCGTTTTTTGACGTATTTTTAACGTTAAAACACGACATTATTACTTCATTATTTTTGCACCAACGTAATATTTGCTTGTTCGTATGATTTGTTTGAAATCAGTACAGGTTTTACCCCTCTATACGAAATTTTGCTAAGCAATTAAGTACTTGAAATAGAATATAATTCACTTTTTCACCTGAAAAGATTCTCTAACGTACAGCTTTTTGTAGGCCCTCAGAAATACTGAAACATTTCCTACAGCTATGTAACCGTTGAAAATTCCATTTATAATATTCTGCAATTATTGTAGTTTTTTTTTCTTTAATAATTAAATGTGAAGCAATCCAATAAAACACCAGTGTCAATGAAAACGAGAAAAGTTACTGAAGCGAGAGAACAATAAAAGAACAGGAATTAAGGAAGCAGACGATAACTATTGACATTACATTTAAGTTTTTGAAGATCAAACTTGAGCGGGAAACAAAGAGCCGGAACAGAAGTGCAATAGAAGAAACTGTTAGCATATAAACTTATGATTACATCTAGCCATTTTGACTGTGAATTGAGACCTTTCCGCCAATCTAGTACTGCGCTTAAATTCATAAACTCTGTGTACCATAGAGGAAAGTTTATCATGAAATTAGTTATAGAAAAGGCATAGTATAGCTACGTTACATCTGTAAGAAGGTGACTGAAGCCGAGATGTCAGGTCAGGACCAATGACATTGCAAATTCTTCTTTGGATTTTCTCAACGATCGCTAAATATATAGCAGATGCACCAAGTCATATTATGCAGCGATATTCAAAGCTTGTACAAATGACAGACTTATAAAAATGTAAGATTGTCTAGTAAGACAAAGTGAACCAAATCTCTTAGCAGCAGACCTAGCAATTGATTCAATATTATCTTTCCCCTTCATATCTACGGAAAACTTAGGTTCGCAGAGAGTTAATCTCCTGGCGTTTTGCATCAGCCATATTGATGAAAGGCAAAAAAAGATTCTCTCAGACGATTAATGGAAGCCATTTTCGTTTTGAAGCGTTAAAATTAACAAGTCATTCCTTTTCCCAGTTAATTTTAGTTTTTTTTTTATATCAGCTGTTAATGTGACTTAATCGAAAATTTACTAATAAGATAGATGCGTCATCAGCATAGATACTGAGTTGTGTGAGGAATTTGTCCCGACTTTCCCCCATGAAAGGGTTAAGGTTAAAGGTGACAGAATCGATAAAAGGAACAACGGCTTGAAAGTTTAGAGCGGACAATTCTCTCTTTTAGGCGGAAGAATAAAGACTCAGACACCTGCTCGGGGAGTAACAATAGAAAAAGAAAATGGTTATTTACATACACGAAAAAAAGCTAAGAGGATATACGTAAAATATGAGAGAAGGAAAGAAAGAAAGAAAGAACGAAAGAAAGAAAGAAAGAAAATTCCTTTAACTTAAAGGAAGAAAAAGTGTTCAAATAAAGGAATTAAAAGTGTTCAAATAAAGGAATTAAAAGTGTTCAAATAAAGGAATTAAAAGTGTTCAAATAAAGGAATTAAAAGTGTTCAAATAAAAATAAAGTGTTCAGAACCCGGCATGTAGATTTCTTCCTTTAAACAGGTTCCGAAGATGACGGGTGTTTCTGTCGCCGACCTGATGTTATCATAGATGATGTCAAGTATTCACTGCCAAAGAGGTGCATATTCTCCACATTTATTGAGATTAGAAGGCTAAGAAATATTGGGAACCTTTTCTAAATTTTTTTGCTATACACTTTCCCGATCCTTTCATTCGCCAGAAAAAATATATTCTTATCTCTGATAAGAATATAAGGTTTGGGAGCTGGTTTTGGAAGCAAGGGCCCGACAAGGTTGTGAGAGTTACCCTCCAATTTATAACACCATGGTCAACTCAGGGGTGGTCAAATTCCTTTTTAAATTTTCCAGTTCTGTCGTCCATCATAAAATACATTCTTATATCTGATAAGGATCAAGACTTTGGGAGCCGGTTTTGGAAACAGCGGTGAAAGCCGGAATAAAGATCAGAAAAGAGGCTAGAAGGTGAACTTGTAAAACGTTGTAGTAGTGGTTCTCAAATTAGATTCTAATTGTTGAGAACTGATGACATCAGGAAGGTCGTTGATGAAAATTTGGAACAACGTCGGATGTAGGGCACCGACTTTAAAGAAAAAGAATATAGAAGACTAAGAGTGACCGTTCCAGACAAATGAATCAGTTCAAAAGACGTCCAAAAATGGCATAACCTTTCAAGTTCTGAAGAAGACCAGAATGTCAATCCTGTCAAATGCTTTCGAGATATGTAAAGCAACAGTCCGAGCTTCAGCATTCTTACTTAAGCTTGATAGACTCTTTCAGCAATAACTATTAATATACCAGTAGTTGACCGAGTGAAGCGAAAGCCATATTGCTTATCTGAAAGAAAATCCTTCGAAGCGAGATTCTTAAACAGTTCTGAGTTGATTAGGGCATTTAAAAACTGGTAGAAATTTAATAGGCCTTGAGAAGGATCAGACGGTTCGCCTGCGTTCTTCAAGACTGGAACTACCGAAGAGGATTTCCAACATGAAGGAAAGCAAGAATTAGCAAGGTTAGAAACAAGGAGAAAAAAATATGTTTAGTGCATGAACATTGGTAAGAAGCTAGGATTTCTAATGTCGAAGGCATGCAATCAGACCCACCCCACTCAGAAAAGTGTGCAACAGGTTTTTGTTTTTTGTTTTTTTGTTTTTTTTTTATCGCGACATTTCCCGAGCTGACAACACTTAATCAAGAAAGCGAATACAAATGTATGTTATTTCCCTTAGATTAGAAGAATTAATTCAAAGGGAAGTAACTCTTTATCATTTTTATTTTTTATTTTTTTTTATGATTCAGATTAACAATATTAAACAGCCTTGCCAATTACATTGGTCCTCTTCGACGTAGTTTAATGATTAGCAAACTTGTCTTGTTGGATCAACTACAAATGAGTAGTGAGTTCGAGCCATCTTGAGTGCTCCATACTTTCAATCTACTACCACAGTTTGGATCAGACAAATGATTTGTCTGACAAATCTCTGTAAAAGAAGTTATAGGAAAAGAGCTAAAAAGAAATAAATATTTCTAAAGGGTTAAAAAAAAAGGAACAATTTAAATTGAGGGCGGTTCTTTAATCTAAATGTGCGTTGATGTTTTTTTATATGGGAGTTGATAGGTTCGCCTATTGTCCAGTTCATGTTCCTTTCCGCTGCTTGAACAGGAGTAGAAGTTTATCCGTTGTTTCCTGTTTAAGATAGTGTTTCCAGTTCCTTCTAGAGTCTATCATTCTCTTTCGCTCCCTGTAGCCCCTTGCGTTTGAGTGACATTATCGCTTTACTTGGGGTGAATTTATCAAAAAAAAAAAAAAGAAACAGCATCTAGTAATCTACTTAACAAACCCGTATAAATGGTTGACAGAACAGGGAAAGAGAATAATAAGGAAACAAATATTACTTAAAGCTACGAATTATAGGAAGTTGTGGAGAACCATGGTCGCCCACGTAATGAAGGGAAATGACGCAAGAATATTGTTTACTAGTCTCGCTTTGGATCTTTTCTGCTAATCCCTACCAAATAATGTAAAGTTATCACCGCAAGTATTTATAAATTTTAAATGAAAGTTTGTTTTTATTAAATTTTTAGCACTCTTTTGAAATTATACTTGCTAAATCCAAATTTCTATGTCGATGAAATTCTCTAAAGGACAGGACATGATATGAGTTTAGGCTTAACAGATCGACAGGATTGATGGCACTGCAGTCTCAGTGAATGCCCTGAAGAGAAGCTGCTAAGGAAATGAAATTGACTCCAAGGGTCACGACTTCCCGAACATGAAATCATATTATCTATTTATTTCTGGTCAAAGAATATTGCCATTATAAACTTTCGTAGAGAAGAACTTTGTGAATTTTAATAAATATAAATGAACTTTTAGCATCTCGCTAACACTTTCTTATCAATGTTTAATTTTGTGCAAATCTGTGCAAAAAGAGGATCAAAAGCTTACCCAGCTTCATACAGATTTTCAGGAAATATCAGCTTCTAATTGGTCAATAAAACACACAAGCGGGCGTTGCAATCTGCCGACGTACAAATATTTTACAAGCGCATGACCATGTCAAGTTTTCCCTCTTTTGTCTTTCGATCCTATCACAGGATTAAATTAATTATAAATAGCAGACACGAGTTTGCTCATTCCTCATCTTCCTTCATTCGCCTACGAAGATGTAACCTTAAAGGATCCCGTCTTGACCGTGTGCGGTCAGACGTTAAAAATATATTCACGCATGCATGTAAGTAGGAAATTTTCGAAACTACATTACAAAAATACAAAACATTTCCAAACAATCAACAAGAACTTTTATCTTTGAAATATTTTTCTAATACTAAAAGTTTATTCTGCATTTTTCAGCTTTATAATTCATTCAACTTTTGTGAGCTCAGATAAAATTATTTCAGTAAAACTTTAATTCAGCCAAAGTCACATAAACACCAACAAAATAGTAACCTCTATGCATGTACATCATTACACAAAAATAAATATAAATGTTGATGTTATAAAACCGTTTTTGTTCCTTCTTGGGTTTTATATTTTGTGGTATTTTATGTTAAATATAAATCGTGTTGTCATATTAATAGACAGACATCTATAAATGGTCATATATATTATTAACAGACCATAACAAATTAACAGAAAAGATCCCTTGCTTTTTCCAGATAGCGTTTTAAAAATGAATATATTCGAAATTTTAGTCTTACTTATAAAATATTGTTCGCATTTAACTCCTATCAAAAAAATACTCAAATAAAAAAAATTATAAAGTGAGAAATTTAATTTTATTTAGTGATTATTAAAATTTTAGAAATTTAATTTTCAAAACCAAAAATGATGACATCTACAGTAAGTTCACTCCCTTTTTCAACTGCAACTACAAAAAAAAAAAAAAAAAACGAAAAAAAACGGTGAAAATTAACTATTGTCCTCACCTTTGTTGTTACTATTCCAATGTTTCGGCTGTTGTACCCTCTCGCCCCATCAATATGAGAAACGTTCAGAATTGAATTAATATCGCTACAACGATCACGGATCACGTAATCCCTGAAGGTCGTATATGTTCTCATATATTTAACTAGCAGCATGGCCCGGCGTTGCCCGTGCTTGATTCAAAAATCGTACGACTCATACATCAATGGCTATCACTTGACTTAAAATATTTTTGCCCTTCCTTGCCTTTAAAGGAGTGCCCTTTGCCGTGCTGATGTTGCTACATGCCTTACTTCTTGCCTATCTCACACTGCGAATTTTTTCTAAGCTCTATACTAAACATTAAATCTGTTACGAAAAAAGAACACAAAACGATCAGCTTTAAAAAAGGACTCGTAACTGGAAAAAACCGAATGAAAAAAGAATGTTAACAACAAATACTATTTCACACCCAACCCAGTTCTGCGGAATCAGAATCAACGTTGAGTTTAAGCAAGCGAATGAGCCAATTGGAGTAAAGTGCCATGCAGATTTAAATTTTTCCAACTTGTGACGAATGCAGCTATCGATTGTTTTTGCATGCTAGCGTGCTAGTTAACATTCGTGTGAGTCAGCTGTTGTGTGTGGGCTTCTCCGTCGAGCAGAGTTGTCAAATTCACGCGAATGGCCTCGTCAAATGGGGTCTTTGATTCACAGTCCATCTTCGACACCACCACCAAGGAGGAGAGGATGGCGACCTCGATGATTGGATACAAGCGGGTGCCGACCAAATAAAGGGTTCATTTTGAAATTCCCTAAAGTTTAACCAGATTGGTAGATACCTGAAGAAAGCCGGAAGCCACAACGACCGAAACGTTGTGACGACGGTTAAGGAAAGTCGATACACTCAAAGTTAAATCGTATTTATTATTTACTAATTGAGCATTCACACTTGTGGTTCACTCTAGAGATCAAGTGATAGCAAATCTACTTAATGTTTCAACACTATGTTCTGGCTTCTTCAGTAATTGTGGCGTCTAGATGGTCCCGATGTGACAGAGAGAGTCTGGGAAATACACACACACGTATATATATATATATATATATATATATATATATATATATATATATATATATATTAGTAAAATTGTAGATTTGAATAGTGAAATTAAATCAGAGCATTTTGTTTACTGATGTGGAAATTTGATGTAGGTCAGAAGTTGTACCCATTGAATCTGGGCCATCAGAAGACAATGGAAATGGTTGAAATAATTTTTATTGATTAAAAATTGAAATAGAGCTGAGTAAGCTAGAAGGAACTTTGGAATTCACATGATTTTGGTTGAAGCAGCGGGAATCCCGTGATAATCGCGTGCGAAGTGGCAGGGCCGGGGGTCAGTTGTAACCAGCCTGGTTTATCTATATAAACGTGTAGTTATGCTTGAAAAACACAGACGGGAGAGCGTTGAGATGGAAGAGAGACGGAAGTGAGAGACGGAAGAAGCAGACGGGAGAAATTTGTTAAGAGAGAAGTGGGTATCGGCCCGGGTGAGCGTACAGACGCTGCGAGCGAGTGACGGAAGAGAGAGGCAGAAGAGGCAGACGGAAGAGGCAGACGGAAGAGGCAAACAGAAGAGAATTAAACCAAACAAGAGTTGGGCTAGAGACAATGGAGAGACGAGTTGGAGACTCAAGAAGGGGAGAAAGTGACGTCAGATATTGGAATGAAGCGTCCGCTAACATGTACTGTTGATATAGGTACCGCTGCTTCTGCTACCATGAATATTACTACTACTGTAACTACTGCTAAGGAGGAACGCCACTATAAACTTAAAGCCGCACACAGAAATCTTTTTCCCCCATCGCAAGAGTCGTATATCGTTCTGAGACTTGTCGTGTTATGATTAACTTGTTGTTAAAACAACAAGTTAATCATAACACACCCTCTCTCTGTCCAGAATCCAGTGTATGCGTTTTTACCTCAATTACTTTTCTTTTCTGTAACCCGTTTCTTTTCTATACTATTCTTTTCTGCTATATAAAAGACATTAGCAATTCAATCATTGAATAGTTGTTTGTCAGGCTTTCTGCAGATATTAATTTTCTTTTTAATTTTTTTTTTTTTTTTTTTGCTGCATTCTAAATTTCTTAGCACAGACTCCCCAGCCGTGTCTACATCTTCAGTCGACCGTGAATGGCTGAACATCACTTCTGCTTTCTGGATCAAACCAAACACAACGTGGGCAGGAAGCAGAATTAAAACAGCGGACCAATCGAATAATCTGTGGATGCTCAGGGGACCTACGGCCACTCCCTTAAATTCGGTTAGGACCGAGTAGACACCTCGACCCAGAGAGTAAGACGTCGGAGGTTGAGGGGCCGGGGCGAAAGTGTTAGACTGACACTTTCCCTGATTTCCAACTCCACTAACATTCCTACCAGGCTTTCCCATTCTGTCACCATTGTTTTTAATCATTTCACCCCTAGTAAGGCGATAATGCCACTAGGTTTCTGGGGGTTATAGGGGGGATGCCAGAAAAGAACCTGTTACAATAGATGTTGAATCTATTTCGACAGTAAAACGATGAGACTTAGTTGTCAATCTAGTAGAACGTGTAAATTCATGGGGTTGGGGTAAGAAGCTCATCACAACAGGTTGCCATGAAAATATTTGTAGAAAAGACAGAAGGAAGCCACGTTACGTTGGTTAGAAAATGACTGAGGCCAAGATGTCAGGTCAGGACCAATAACATTACAGACTCTTTGAATTTTTTCAAGAATTTCGAGATATATAGCAGGAGCCCCAGATCAAATATGGCAGCACTATTCAATTCACAGACAAATGGTAGATTTATAAATATGCAAGAAGGATTCTGGCGAGAAATGTCTGAAACGACACAGTGAACCAATTTTTCTAGAAATAGACTTAACATTTGATTCTACATAATCACTCAAGTTCATACCAGGGGAAAATCTGAACTGAAGAAGGCGTAGAAGGGTTGATGGAGGTGGAGGTTCAATTGTTCCTAACAAATGAAGGACGCATTGAACGAGCACGCTTCTAAATCATTTCATTCTAATGTTGGGGGTCACCTAGGTCTCTAACCTACGCTGTTTCTGATCTTCAATCAACGACCTTCCAGATATCATCAGTTCCTAACTGGGTATTTATGCAAATGAAACAACTATTTACAGCCCCAAAAAATAATAAAAACAAAGTTATATCTTCAAAATTTTTATGTCATAATTAAAAGGAAAAACCAAAGTATTTTTTATTATTTAATTTTATGTTTTATCATTTTTAGAAAGTTTGAAATTTTGGTCAAAATTTTGCTTTTCTTCTCATCGGGCGAACTTTTTTGAGGTGAAAGTCATTAAATTGGAAATTCTTGCAAAAATCAAATAATTGTCGGATTTTAATGAAACTTTCAGGACTTATTCACAAATGAATGAGATTATTTTGGAATATTTTTTTTAGGAAATCTTGATATAGATAGATAGAAAGAAAATCAAGATAGATAGATAGATAGATAGATAGATAGATAGATAGATAGATAGATAGAAAGAAAATCAAGATAGATAGATAGATAGATAGATAGATAGATAGATAGATAGATAGATAGATAGAAAGAAAATCAAGATAGATAGATAGATAGATAGATAGATAGATAGATAGATAGATAGAAAGAAAATCAAGATAGATAGATAGATAGATAGATAGATAGATAGATAGATAGATAGATAGATATATAGAAAGAAAATCAAGATAGATAGATAGATAGATAGATAGATAGATAGAAAATCAAGATAGATAGATAGATAGATAGAAACAAAATCAAGATAGATAGATAGATAGATAGATAGATAGATAGATAGATAGATAGATAGATAGATAGAAACAAAATCAAGATAGATAGATAGATAGATAGATAGATAGATAGATAGATAGATAGAAAGAAAATCAAGATAGATAGATAGATAGAAACAAAATCTAGATAGATAGATAGATAGATAGAAACAAAATCTAGATAGATAGATAGATAGATAGATAGAAACAAAATCTAGATAGATAGATAGATAGATAGATAGAAACAAAATCTAGATAGATAGATAGATAGATAGAAACAAAATCTAGATAGATAGATAGATAGATAGATAGATAGAAACAAAATCAAGATAGATAGATAGATAGATAGATAGATAGATAGATAGAAACAAAATCAAATTTTTAAAGAAATTTTCAAGGGAGATAACTATTAATTGCTAATTATAGAGTACTATCCTTAATGTATTTACTTAGTTGCATGAGTAAACATGTTGCTGTAAAATATAGTTACTCTTTTGCACACAATTTCCCATAAGCCGCGAGGGGACAAATTCAAAGATAATCTTTATTCCATCATAATTCTCTCTCGAAGAGTAACCCAAAGGATAATAGAGTGACTAGTATTTATTATTCACTTAGTTGAGAATGACTCAAGTTCAATTGAATCTGCGGTATATGAGACACTTTTTGTTCGTTACTGGTTTGTCATAAATAATGTAAATTTTTTAAACCCTCCTCCCCAAAAAATATATTTTCCATTTAAAGCCGTGATTAAAATTTGGTCAAATCAAATCAGAAACAATGTATTTTTAACTGCTTCAATTATGTGTACCTGTGTAGGTATAAAATATTTAATGGGTGGCAGGAAGATTGTATTCCGCCAGTATTCTTGATAGCATCAGTTCTCAATTCAGTATCTATGCTGATGACACTATTTACTCCAGGCTTAAATGTAAGTCTGGTTGGTTCGATAAGGTCAAATTAGCAGCTGAGCTCAAAAAAAAAAAAAAAAAAAAAAATTACCTACAATCTGTTGTTAACTGGAGCAAGATACTTAATTTTAACACCTCCAAAACAAAACTACCTTCTTTTAATCGTCTGAGAGGACCTTTTTTTTTGCCTTCCATCTGCATAGCTGATGCTAACATCCGAGACTCACTGCGATTTCTCGATCTAACATTTCTCGCTAACATGAAGCGGAAACATTATATTGAATCAGATGCTAGTTCTGCTGCTAGAAAAGTTGATCCACTGTGTCGTGTCAGACAATTTTTTTCGACAGAATCTATCTTGTCACCCATGCATTGAATATTGCTGTCACATCTGATCTCGTGCTTGTTTTTTTTGTTTTTTTTCTGTCTGTTTTTCTTTTTTTTAAGCTGGTGAGAAATTTATCAGTTTGAAATTTGAAACAATCTAATCTACCAAGGTGACCTAAAATATGTGGCTGCATGATAAATCCCTCTGTAATCTGAGTCAGTCGATTCCTGACCCAGAAAAAGCTCTCTTTGGTACAATCGTAATCGAATGACAACCTAGAATCACCCCGACGTAACCCAAAAACAGTGTCATAGATACGGTTAACTCTATGCAAGCCGTCTCCTTGGGTGAATAAGTATTTTTTAAAATCTGTCACTAAGCTTTAACTTCAGTATTAAACAAACCAGACATTGTTTTCTGGGTATACTGAGCACAAAAATAAATGGGGCTATAATGTTCGTCTCCCCGAATTTATTACGAGTCAAGCAGGAGGTAAGTAACGCCCATAGGATGAGAAATAGGACCTAACAAAAGGCGAAAGAAATCTTGATCTGTCAATGTTCAACTAACTAGTGATGGTGTCTCAATAAAATCACAATGAAGGAGGCAACGGGAATCCACTTTATTAACAATCCCAGAATCATTCATGACTATCGGTAATGTTATTATAAGAGATAACGGTGTATAAGGGCGTCAAGTCTATTGGAATTAAATCTTCGGCTGTTAAGAAAAGATAATGGCAGATGCCACCGGACTGGCATCCAGCGAATCTCCGCATCAAAGAATAGATTTAGGAGCATGGAACATCAGATAATTTTCCTATTTTCTTTCAGTGAGTCAGTATTTAAGTTTAGTTTCTTACTTATCAACAACAACACACACACACACACACACACACACACACACACGCATATATACGAATTAAATAATATTTATGTTGGTCACACCACAAACTCGCTTTCACGACGCTTGACACTACATTTGAATGAAAACTCTAACATTTTTAGGCATTTAAAACAACATGCCTGCCCGCATACACAATTCCGTAAAATACTTGTCGAAAACACAATTATACTTCGACATGAAAACAATAGACAAAAACTAAAAATCCTTGAAGCATTAAACATCAAACAGTTGAAACCCAACCTAAACAAAATCAATTATGCCATCTCTACAAATATTCTTAAATGTCTATAATTGGTAACACATGCCATTGGTTTATACCAACGGCTTTCGATTCATACTTCTACAATTCACTCTCGTGTGGTCATGTGTGACGTCATGAGATGCGGAGCCATTTCGCTTCTAGCGTCTTATATGCGCGTGTTTATCGTTGCTTAGAAATCATCTATGTAAACATTGACAGACTATCATCACTGTCTTGTCCGTATATTGTTTAATATGTTGTAATTGACATCTTTGATAATGGCTTAAGTAAGACAAAAGTTTAGATTGTATTAAAAAAATATGGATCACTATTGTGAATTTCTTTCTTCTTTCAACGATAATGTTATTAAACTTGTCAGATGTTACGAAAAAAATTTACATAAAATAAATCGACAACACTTGTCTATATTATTTAAAGAAACATGTATGAATATATATATATATATATATATATATATATATATATATATATATATATATATAAAGGGAAGAGGTTTTACTTATTTCAAAGAGAGAAAAGTATATGTATTAAAAAGAAGAGAGAAACCGCAAACGTTTTTGATTGTAATGTGGATTTTTTCAAAAAACACATATTATATTTGATTTTCCATAATTTTGCAATACGTGTTTCGGGTCTCGCGTCCTTCGGGCAAAGAGTGGATATTTCCACATATTATTGGAATGAATTCATTTTCCTTATGTTTTTCGATGTTAAACATTCTTGATGCTAAACATTCTCTTTTTCTGTGGTAGTGACACGAGTCTCTTTCTTGAACTGGCAGTGAGAAAGTTCTTCTGCTTGAAGGGTAATAAAACAATTAAGATTGGTCCGAGAATGGTGAGGAAAGATATCTGTATTCTTATCTGTTAATGACCACTGTGTGTTCTTAGATCACAAAATATAGACAGAGATAGAAACAAATTTTTAAACATCGGGATAGCTAGCTAGCTAGCTAGATTTGGACAGAGCTACTTGGTCTGAGCTTTTTTAATCACGCGGGATAGTGATGTCATCCTCCCGTCACACCTCAACTCAAGAAGGTTCGTTGAGTCAGCAGCAGGAGGCATCAACGTCTCCATGACGACCAACAACTACAAAACATAGAGAATGTTCTCAGAACGCTAAAATATGACTTCAACAACACCTAGATGCTCTGCAAGGAAGGCAATTTCAGCACCTTTCAAAGCAACCCTTCTCATGTGTCCCAAAGTAATTCATTTTATCATATCCGGCCGAGTAAGCCGACAGTTTAAAAAGGCTTTCAATTAAATATAAAACCCGCTTTTAAGACCCTTGGCCTTACTGGTCGCATAAAATATTAAAAAAAACAAAAAAACAGCTCTGGTGAAGGAGCTAATATATCCTTTTCGTTCCGTTAGTAAGTATAAAAAATAGTTTTATTCTAAATGTTTCATGTTAACTGACTGGGACTACTAATCTCATAGCACTTAAAACTTAATTAGTGGCTATCAAGAATCATTTATTTATGTCTGCATGTAATTGATATTTTAAATAAAGTTTTTCCCTTTCTTATCTACATATAAAAATAAAAATTTGATGACTTCCGTTCTTCCGTCTTCCCGTCCGTCACATCCACTAAAATATCCATACACTGACCGATCAAAAAAGTCTTTGGTTAAAAGAGAAAACAGGTAAGGGGATACAAAGTTAGTTTGACTAGGGGGTGTAGCTTATTACAATAAATTTCAATTTTCATGTATATATAATATTCTGTGCCCTCCGTCCGTCACACCCTCTAAAATAACCATAAATTGTCCGATTGGAACCAAATTTTGGGGAGAAATGCAAACATGTTAAGTGGGGTACAAAGTTGGTTTTACTAGGGTATGTAGTTTAGTACAATAAATTAACTTTTTTTGAAATATTAAAAGTTTTATTATTTAACATACAAAATACTCCCACTATTTAAAAAAACAAACAATTTAATCATTAAAATAATAAATACTTACTTAATGAAAATGCAATATTGTTTTCTGTGTATCTTTTCTTTAAGATTTTATGTATACAAGAATCCAGTTTCCAGTTTGCTCTGTGTTTACCTGTGCCTGCAACGGCATTCACCCGAGGTGGGTTGAGCCGGCTCCAATTTTGGAGTTTCATGGGGATTTGGAATTCACAAGCGGTCCCCAAACCCGCATGTATAGCATATCAGATTTGATTATAGTGGTGAAGGTTTCGTGCACGACCACCGACACTTTTTGAAGGGCCGAATACAGAGACATGGTGCACTAAGTGCCACAAGGTCCCCAAACGACTCTCTGTGTTTGCGAGAACTATAAACAAATCACAAGGCTAAACGCTTCAAAAAGTTGGAATTTGGCTCAAGAAAGAAATATTTATGCGTAGCCAGTTGTATGTTGCATGTATGTTGAATAAGAAATCCTAAGAATTTAATCTTCGCTGTTAAAAAGGGGAAAAAAAAGAATTTTCTTAAAAAAATATTGTTTACTATGAAGTGCTATAAAATTAAGTTAAAGAAATTTTTAAATGAAATAGGGTTTTTGTTAAAGTATTATCCAAAGAAATCAGTTTTTTTCAAACTTCATCGATTGATTTGCGAAATTGAATGAAACGTAGAGTTTGTAAACCTGGAGAAAAAATGTTGGCAATAACTTCAACAATAATAATATTATGAGGATTGCAAAATAGTAAATATTATGAAGGTTACAACATTCAACAGCATGTTGCAAAAAATTCTACTTTCTATGAACCGAAATTGCAAGCGGGCGCAGAAGTTTAAATACCTGGGAAGCGTCTTGACAGAGGACGGTAAATGCGACACTGAGATCCGTAGACGTATTGGGTTAGCCAAGGATACATTCCAAAAGTTGGGCAGAGTACTGCAAGACAGGCGGATTTCTTTGGTAACAAAGGAAAGAATACTGAACTGTTACGTGACATCTGACCTTCTTTACGGCAGCGAATGTTGGACGATTTCCTCAAAGATGAAGAAGAGACTCGAGGCGACGGAGATGTGGTTCTATAGAAGGATGCTAAGGATATCATGGACCGAGTGTGTGAGCAACGATGAGGTGGCTTATATTTAACATCAGGAAGAGGCAACTGAAATTTCTGGGACACATAATGAGGAAGGAGGGCCTGGAGAATCTGATACTCACAGGTCGAATAGTGGGAAAAGAGAGACAAGGAAAAACAACGCATTACATATCTAGCGGGCTTAATCGAGTAGTCTGGGGGAGATGGCAGAGGGAAGGTACTTGTTGAGAGCTGCAAAGGATAGGAGAAGGTGGAGAGCCATGATCGTCTACATCCTGAAAGGACATAGCACATAAAAAGAAAGAAACATCGAAAGTTTTTGTCGTATATTTCCTTCGCTTTCTTTATTTACACTGTTAACCACCATATCAGAGTTAGTGCCGCTTGTTCCCGAACGGTAGGAATTTCTCCATAGTACACTTTCAAGTTGCTCCTTTTTGTGTTTCTACTATTAACGTTCCTTAAACGTTCGCGAGCGCAGGCGTCAACTCGAAATATATATATATATATATATATATATATATATATATATATATATATATATATTTGACGAGGATCACTTCACTCTATGGATTAACAGTATTTTAATGCATATATTATGTTTCTAGTAACGGATGTCACCATTAATCGCATTAATATTTCTGATTGATTCTATGTGTGATTATTTCTTTGTATATATATATATATATATATATATATATATATATATATATCCGATGCGATGAGAACGAAAGCAATATATAAATTCAAACGTCCACAGCCAAAAGAGGGCTCGACACCGAGAGTAGAGCGATAATTATTCCTTTATTATGATTTTATCATATAGACAAAACCATTTTACTCACTAGAAAGATGCAACTTGGTTTCAGTGCATATCAACTGCACTTCGACGGGTGAGAAAATGCACTGAAACCAAGTTGCATCTTTCTAGTGAGTAAAATGGTTTTGGCTATATGATAAAATTATAACAAAGGAATATATATATATATATATATATATATATATATATATATATTAAAGACATTTTTTTTATGTTTAACTTTCTTTTTATAGATACAAGTATTTAAGTAAATGCTCTGTTTATAATAAACAGTATTAAATAACATTTACCGGCCTGAATGTCCGAGAAATTTTCATAGAAAATATTCGTCCTTTTCATGGAAGATTGAAGTTTATAAGCAGTAAATTCGACCTTGCCAACCGAACGATCCTTTGTGGCCGAATCGGTTAGGCACGCCGGGATAAATGGCGGTTCCGTATAGGATGCAGGTTCGAATCCTGTCAAAGGACGAATATTTTCTATGAAAATTTCTCGGACATTCAGGCCGGTAAATGTTATTTAATACTGTTTATTATAAACAGAGCATTTACTTAAATACTTGTATCTATAAAAAGAACGTTAAACATAAAAAATGTCTTTAATAAATGAATTGTCGGACTTTGTCCATTGCTTAATGTATATATATATATATATATATATATATATATATAGATAGAGAGAGAGAGAGAGAGAGAGAGATAGATAAATAGATATAAACAGACTGACATAGATAGATATAGAGATAGATAGATAGATATGAACAAACTTAGATTTAAACAGAGATAGATAAAGAGATAATTAGTAGATACATAAATAGATTTGAACAGTCTCAGATACATAGATAAATTTCAACATGAGGAAATAGATAGAATAGATAGAATCATAGATAGATAGATTTGAATGGACTATGATAGATAGATAGATAGATAGATATGAAAAGTCTATGAAAGTTAGATTTGAATAAAGATAGACAGACGGTCAGATAGATAGATAGATAATGTGTGCATTCCAAATACGCAGGCTTGAAAAGTTCTTGGCTCTGTTAAAATTTCGGACAATCTAATGATCTAATCAAATAACGAACATTTATCAGATTCTGTTTTTAAGAGCTTCTTTTTCGGCATCTTCTGTTTTTTGCTTGCTTACTTGTGTGTGTGCATTCGTGCGCCTGTGTTCGCTCACGTGTTTGTGTATATATGTGTGTATGTGTTTCTTCTTTTATTTGTTTGCAAAACTTTATCAGTTCTGTTCACTTATTATCAAATTTAAGGTCACAGCCAAACATTCGGACACATTGTTGAGGCATTTTCAGATTTCTTTTCTTGTCTTGCTAAAAAGTTATGGCTTTCTACAATGCGATTGTTGTTGGTGCTGGAGTCGAGGGTTCGGCTACTGCTTACTACTTGGCAAAAAACGGACAGAAAACGTTGCTTTTGGAGCAAGTAAGTACAAAAATATTTATATTGTTCTGTATTTAATTTTAAAATTATATTTATGAAGATACCACCTTGATTAGCTTAAAAAATTAGCACACCATGATAAAAAAAAATGACGCTATGTTAATAAAAACAAAGTTTTATCGTCAAAATCTTTATGACCAAAGGATTTTTTGACTATTAAATTATATTTTTTATCTTTTTATGATCGGTCGACATTTTGATTCATTAAACTTTTTGTTTTATTGATTTTTTTTTTTTTTTTTTTCGTCAGCTGGCTGGTGAATTCAAAAGATTAAAATAGAAAATATTAGCTTTTTTTTGCGGTGAAAAACATTGATTTAGAAATTCTTACATAAATTAAATAATTGTTGGATTTTAATGAAACTTTCTGGACTTATTCACAAATGAATGAAATTAATTTACAGTTTAATTTTAGAAAATCTTGGTAAACATATTATTTTTTTTATATCTCTTACTCCGCACATACTTATTTTTATGAAATTTCAAGAAATTAAATTTTGATCTGCTTAATTGTTTATATAAGTTAAAAACAGAAATCTTTGGAAAATTTAAATCATCCATCTCTTTTTGTAAATCACGACCCTAGTTACCAAAAATCAGCTCTGAATTATAAAATAAGATTATTTAATTAGAAAAGCTTTTAATTTCTTTTATAAATAAGATATGGACATTATTATCATAAAAAAATTGTTTTCCAATGAATAGTGAATATTTACAAAAAATTTTTTTCACTTTTTCAAAATTTTACTTAGAATAATTTATAAAGTTTTAAATAAAGTAATATTTGTTTCAAATTAAACTTTAAATAAGCTCAATTAAAATTTTAGAAAATATTTTTCATTATGAAAGTTTTTTTAATACAACGAATTACATTATGATGAAAGATTGCTAAAAATGTCACCCAAATCAGTGATTTTAGCAATTTCCAAATGAAAACATTTTTCAGGCAATTTAAATTAGATTTGAAATACAGTAAAGTGTTTTTTTTATTGGAAGTTTTTATTTTATTTTTAACTTCAAGCTAATAGATTAAATCTAAAATTTAATCTATTAGCTTGAAGTTAAAAATAAAATAAAAACTTGGCAAAAGATTTTTCATTTTTAAAAATTCATTTTAAATCTCAGGTATGTTTGCATTTAAAATGAATAAAGGGTGTTAATCTAATGTTAATTTACGAATCTGTTTCGAGATTATTACAGAAGGAATTTGATATTCATTAGGTATTCATATCTACGAAATTCCCTTCAAAAAATGATGTTATTTAAGTATATGTCAGCCTTTTTATCAGAGTATAGAATCAAAGCCCCGTCCATGGAGCCTGTCTCACACTCTATCTATCTATCTATCTATCTATCT